>OW119924.1:50395779-51595779 GCA_933210815.1 Meta bourneti | reverse complement strand
GAATTGGCTAACTGCAGATTGAAAGTGACCAGAATAATCACTTTTCTCTTTCAGAAAAAAATGTCAACACCATTTTTAGGGTCAGGAAAACAATATTTTAATAACTTTTTGACATTTTTCTAATTTCGACTACTTACATTGAACACAAATCATATATACATGCATAGCCATCCATTTCACATACTTCGTACCCTTATGACAAAACTACGTAAGTTGACACTAATGGCAGGGGTGTCCACAGGGGGATCATGGCGCAAGTTGCACCATCAGAAATTTGTTTTTTTTTTGTTTTTTTTGGGGGGGATTTTTTCACACACAGGGCGTTTTTTTTTTTTTTTAATTTTCAGGGTGGAAATATTTCGGGCAAAAAGTTATTTAATAAGAAGCCTTTATATTGTCATATATATATTCTTTCATAAGTACTTAGACTATCTCTGAATTTGTTTAAAAGACTACTGTTTCCTGCTATGACAACAATTTCACTATAAGAAGTTATTCCATAATTTTTTATTGAGCAACGCTTAGTTGGCAGCGCTGATACCCTGCCCATTCATAAAATCTGACACCTTGAGGTTTTCCGTCCGTCACCGTTACGTCATGTGGATCGATAGTAGTCCCATAGACAAGATAAAGTTAAGTTACCAGTTGAATGCAGGTAGCCGTCTAGCCGTGTACGTTTTGTGTAGTCTGTCTCGGAGAAGGAAAGGAATTTTAGTTCAGTGCTGTTAGATTCCTGAAAACGTCATTGAAGATTTAGAAATACAACCCTCTTCATCAAGTATGACCCAAGGCGTAGATTTTGAAAACCTTGATGAAAATGAAAGTCAGGAAGTAGTTGATGAAACTGAATTAGGACACGGAGAGGTAGAATCATGTAGCAATCCATCTGCTGAAAGACCTTCAGTTTCCATTCAACAAGAGAGAGAAACTCTAACAATTGAAGATTCTCCTGATGATAGATAGAAAACCCAAGAGATCCAGTATCATATACCAACATCAAACTGTCAGCTGAGGAAATAAATAAATCACTATATTTGGAAAATCAAGATTTGTCTTTTGTCACTTTTCCTTCAACAGGTGGAAGAAAATTCAACCCATCAATAAAGAATGAAGTTTTACCAAATAAAAGTGTAAAAGTGAGAAAATGGCTGGTATATAGCCAAGAAAAAGATGCCGTATTTTGCTTGTCATGTACTGTTATCCCTCCCACGCGAACAGTCAATATGGGGAACAAGGCTATAGAGGATTGACAGACCATAGGGGGACCGGGATATTGTGCTCCATGAAAAATCTAAAACCCACTTAGCACAAATTGCGAGGATCCGATGGATCTCTCAAAAGAGGATTGATTCACGTTTAGCTGAACAATCAGATCAGGTAGTCCATCCCTATCGATATTTAGGTGAAGAAATGCTTAGATTTCGTAAAAAGGATGTAGCAAAAGAAAAACTCATAGGTCTTTTTAGGATATTGAGTAAATATAGTCCTGATGCTAGGGTATACCTTGCAAAAATTGGTAAAGCTAGGACTGAAAAAGGAAAGCTGGAGTCTAATTTCTTGAGTTATCGAAACATTTACGATGTAATTAACATAATGAGTGGCATAGTTGCTTCAAAAATCATAGATAGTATAAAAACGACTAACATTTATTCCAGACTCAACTCAAGACATTAGTAAAAAAGAATGTTCAACATTAGTGGTTCGTTATACTGAGCATACTGATCCGCATGGTGCCCAAAAGGAAAATGTCAAACCTGAAGAGCGGTTCATTAAGATTTTAATTAATGGAGATACCACAGACCAAAATCTTTTTAAAGAAATAATGAAATGCCTGAATTTACTTGGCCTTGACCAAGTGGAATTGTTGATCAAAGTATGGTTGGAGCTGTAATATGAGAGGAAAATTCAATAGTGTAAAAGCGCTAATCCAGAGAGAATGTCCCAAAGAGCTCTATATATGGTGTTCTTCGCACAGATTTGCGTTAATTGTGGAAAAATCTATGGACATATGCCCCCAAATGAAAAATCTATTTTCTCTTTTAGAGGAATTGTGTCTTCATGTCAAGTCATACAAGGCATGATCGTTTTACTACAAACTACAAGGGCCCAACCAAAATAAGGAGACTGAAAAGAGTACAAACTCCAAGATGGTCAAGCAGAAATGATGCATTGCAAACAGTTGTCATCTGCTATGACACAATAAAGGAGACGTTGCATAGTTTGTCCATTGACAAAAAAGCTGCTAATGAATCGAAGGCACTGGCAATTGGCCTGTGGAAATAAATGACCGATTTTGAAAACATTTGCTCAATACATGTTGCCTCAGCTATTTTCAGTGTCACCAATCACAATTGTTCTACAACCAAAGATAATTAATTATAGCAGTGTGCCAAAAATTGTTGCTGAAACCAAAGCTAAACTTGTAAAAATGCGAAGTGAGTCGGAGTGGAATAAAGTGAATGATTCACTTATTGCCTTTGCTGATGTGAATAATATTTCGCAACCCCACCACAGAAGCAGAAAATGTAAGAGGTTTATGAATGAAATGGCTATCGATGAAAGAATAGATGATCCTCTTAAGAGGATCAAATTGGAAGTTTATTTTCAAGTACTAGATTCACTTATTAAACAACTCAATGGCAGATTCTGACAGTTATCTTTCTATAATCTCACAAATGCAGTGCTTTCACATGAAGAAATTTTGAAAATTTCAAGAGAAAAAGAAAATCAGGGATATAAATTCTTGCCTGATTCTTCATCAGTGAAATACTTGTGTGGGTTTTACGATCTTGAAAGTGACCAAATAATAGAGGAACTCGAAACTTTTGCAAATGTGTATAAAGTTACTCACTCAGAAATCAACATTTCCGACCTGCTTTTAGAGAAAGAAAAGTGTAAAAATAGGACACCAGACAGGGAACCTGACGTTTCAGGTGAAGGTGGAAATGAAGTCCGTAAAGATTCAGACCATGATGAGTTGCTTTTGTCTGTTGATCAGTGGGTAAAAAGAGGCTTTATTAGGCTTTATTTTGGCTGTAGCAAAAATCATGCCTTTAATTTTTTAATTTTCAATTTTTCCCCTGAATTCATGTCCCTTCGTGTTGTTATTTGCTTTTTGTTTAGTACATTTTTAATCGTACTTCAGATGAAGCATTTTAAAATGTTTTCATCTCAAAAAGTAAAAGCAAAATAGCAGTGAGAATACATTTTCGAAAAGTGCTTGTGGGTTCCAAATTTCCAATTCAACTTCTTTTTCCCGAAGAACTCGAAGCTAGATGCTTACGAAGTTTAATAAAGCAGCAATGCCGTTGTGATACTCAACGAACACGCCAAAGACAGTGACTTGAGGGATAGCATTTTAGGGATTGCCCGTTCCCATCAGGACCCCTCGCACAAAAAGTCTCCGGTCACTCCCCCTCATTAGGGGATATGGGTGATTAAGGGGAAGGAAAAGTGACCGTTCAAAGATTCTCGGGGTTGACACTTAAGCTTGCATTTTGGTTTCCGAGATATCTCGTGGTTGGCCGCCTGGAGGGTTAAATGTCTTACAGACAAAGTAAATAGCCAATTGTGTTGCTTAGGTGCCACGCTAATTAACTACCTACCGACAAGGTAAGAGAAGAGAAAGTACAAAAATACAGAAAGAGCAAAGATAAAAAATAAAATGGTAAATCGATTTGACAGCGTTTCTCGTAAAATAATCTGAAAGAATCTGAATATGTGCTGTTGCCACAGTATTATGATATGCAAGTCAACTTTTTGTATACAACGAAAATACAACTTTTTATACAAAACGTTGGGTTCCCAGTGTGGTAACAGCAAATTTCATGTTTTGCTTATTTTTAATTGATTGGTTGGTAGGAGCTTGATGGAGCAAAGGCCATTTCCAAACATGTTTATTTCTTTAAGAGTGATTCAAATAAATTACGATTACTGACAGAAATAACAGTCTCGGCATCAATGTTAATGATCATACGGGGAAATTACGCTTGGACAATATTTATTTGAATTATGAATTACATAATTTTACAGTACATCACTTTACAAATAAGTATATCAGCTTTCCCAAACTTTTGCAATGTGGTATTTTTTTTTATTTTTGGAATATTTATCTTTATTTCACAAAATTTATTATCATTAAAATCAAGATATTTTTAGTTGAGACTGAATTATTAGAAGACAAATAAAATTTAAATTACCCAGGACTCGAAGAAATGATCAAAGGAATACAAATACAGAGAGAGACTTCAAATGATTTCGATACATTTATTTAACAGGGAAGGGAAGGAGACAGTAAATTCTATCAACTCACTCCAAACCGAATGGACACAATCCGAGTAACGCCTGCTCTACTGGTCGTTAGATATCTTGACACAAGCTTAATTAGCACATACAAAGCACGTTCTCCTATTCACGTGTTATGATTAAATTCAGATTAGCTGTCTCTTACAAAACCCTCCCATTATATGTTGGAGTCTGTCCCTTAGGAAGTTCCCATCACTTGCGATGATGAGCTCCAATCATATCTCCAGATTTAAGATTACTATCATACCATAAACAGTCTAAAAATATTTTAAAGATAATAGATATTTTGTCTATTTAAAGATAATAGATATTCTGTCTATTTAAAGATAATAGAAAATATTTTATTCAAACACACATTGATGACCATTAAAATTACAACACTGAGAAGGACACATCAGATTGGTTTTAATTTTGCAGGATTGGTAAGACGTGTAAGAAGATAGAAATTATAAAAAGCTCATAAGAAAATTGGTAGCATAAAATGAGAATTAAAAAATCTGGTAATCTTATTTCCTCGCAGTATTTGCTTACTAAAGGACCAGCAATGATCTATCGAAGAACTTGGTATCCTTAGGAACACGGTTCTGGTATGGATCGTGGACATATTGTGGAATATAGGCGGATTATCCTATCGAAACATAGTGCTCCTATTGGACAGGATGTGACCACAGTGATGAGAAAAGGGCATCAGTGGGGAGTTAAAGAACGAACTCACCCAGGGGAAGAAATTTCAACTACTTGCCACAAACAAACGATAAGACGGACATCTTGAGCGCAACACTCTGAGTGATAGTACAGCCCCATCAAACTCCTTAACTCAAAGGTCAAGGTGTATGCACACAGTAGCTTAGTAACTGGGGGTAACTGGGTAACTGGGGATGCCGAGATTATATCGAAAGCAAAAAAATATAATGCTTAGCTTTAGACAACTAGATTCTTTGTTGTTTCCTTTCCTCAAAGACAATGAAATGCAAATCATTTTCAGCCGTAAGTTAAAAAAGGAACCCAAAAGACGCAATTGAGATCAATCCTAGCAACTCTGTGTGGCACTGTCTTAGATCTTGAGACTATCTTTCACACTGCGAGAAAATGTGAGAGGACAGCAAGGCGAATGATGGACAATGCACATGGACTGCGCATATTATCTGAACTGGTTGCTAGTGTCAGTAGGAAGCATAAGGTAGAGGATGAGACTGTGCTAAAAGTACCCATTAAGGAAGGTAAGGCAGGACACACGCCATTCACCAATCATAGTAAGAAATCATTTGAGGCTGAAAGGATGGGCATCGGCATTCCTGTTCAAGGACGTTAATATAGATACTGACGTCTCGTTTCATCAAATCATCGTTTTTACTTCAGGTTCTTTGATTTTTTGTAATCAAATTTTAATTTTTTATTAGGGGATGCCGGGATTCTGTACTTCCACGGACTCTACATCACTGGTTGCACATCAATCAACCATACGTTTAGACGTCATCTACAGCGTTGGGGCATCTTTATTGTGTGAACATTGCTTTGGATACCATTGACTCTACAGCCCAGGCGTATGCGATTTCAATGGTGCCAAGAATGTCACACTTGGATGAGTGAATGGAAATGCATCTTTTGTTTAGAAGAACGAGACGATAGGCGAATCCATGTCGGGAGGTACCGCGAAAACAGGCCTAATACATAATGCGAAGTCATACAAGTACAGTACCTAACGTTATCGTATGGGGCGCTATTGAATTCCACTCCGCCTCGTACGCATTACCGATACTCGGACAAGTCAATAATAATTAACTGTTATCTAGCTGAGTATTTGTAGCATGCTGTAGTACCTTTTTTTCGGGTCTCTAGTGCAATTTATCGACACGACAATCAATGCGTGACCACATGTAGCATGCAATGCCCAACAATACCTAAATAGTCACCATGCTCCACAGCTTTCTTGGCCTGGGCGCATACCGGATTTGTCCCCTATTCAACACATCTTTCATGATCTCCCGACAACTAGAACATCAGGTAACACTAGCAGCTGAATAGATGAGCTTCAGCAGTGTCGAAATTGCATGGGTTTATATTCCCACACATACATCTCTTCTACCTTGAAACAACTGTTATTGTAGCCCATAAGAGGAGCCCAAAATACTGATTATATAGTGTTTATCAAGTTAACCAAATAGTATTTTTGATCATTTTATCGTGACTGCATCATGAGATGTGTGTTCAATAAAAATGAATTTGATTTCTCTTGTCTTTCTTGACGTTGTATTTTTCTTGGCCAGTAGTGTAGATTTATGCCGGAATACAATTTCGAAAAGCGATTAACATATACAACAGGATGAACATTCATCTTTGGACAGTAATCACATTTTGCATTCTTTGCTTTACTATTAGCTCAAAATCTGTTTCTTCGACAATTTCTTTAAAATACGTATTTCGATACTTTTTGTTGTTTCGAACTGAATGAATAATTTACAAAAATATGTTTTATATATTTATACAAGTAAAATGTTTACATGTTTTATGTATTTTTGAAAATTATTCGGAGAAATTCGAGAAGAAAATGGCCTGAAACAAGGGTTCATGTGCTTTGATAAAAAATAATAAAGCGGAGGTTACTTTCTATACACATCAGAAAATGTATTCAACATGATTCATTGTTCTATTTTTCCAAAAAATTTTAATTTCAAAATTGTTTCAAAATTCAAGATTTTTATGCATTTAAATTAAATTTCTGTTCATGATTGAGTTCTCTTTTTCATTTTTCCTTTTAAGCCTTTCATTGCTTTCAACAGTTTATTTGTATAGAGTTTGGTGCTGATTGTCCCGATTTTTGGACCTTGCACCATAAAACCCCAAATCCGATGAATATAGGATTATGGCATACGAGGTTTTTGGAGTAAAATAAAATAGAATTATCTTGAAAAACGACACTTATGTGTAATGTAACCTATATGGGGTTCAATGAAAGATCTCATTTTAGACACATTAAGCCATGTACTATACTAATAGAATTAGTTAGTCTCCTTTAAAGTTAGTCTGATGTAATAAAAATGATCAAACATGTATCACATTGATGGTGTTCCCATTTGGCTTCGTCTTGGGATTGATCCCGGACAGTCGCCGATAGCCCATTGTGTTTCTCTAGTGCGACGCTAATTAAAATACCTACCTACCAACCTACCCACTTGGCTTCGTGTTAAATATGGTCAAATGAGCGAATTTCTAATCCACTGGTAGTTATAGAACATCGTACAATTTTGAGTGTGGATTGCTGATTCTCTGACTGCATTTCCATTAAACAATGTATCAAGGAACCATACAAAGTATCAATTTATGCAATAGTAGAATCAACAATATAAAATACTTGGACTGGAGCTTCAAATTATTTTTCTTGTTGAAGCTAAAATGCTGCAAAGTATTGCAGTTAAATAAAAATAACAATAACATGTAATATTAGTATATTCCTATAAAATATTTGTTTCTGTGAGGTCTTAGACTCATGCTGCACATCAAAGTATTTTCACAAGATTGTCTATTGTCTGATTTTGCCTTTGTTTATAGGTCATAAATACTTGTTTTTACATATCATTTTTAGGTTCTATGTATGTTTTCAGGGTATATATTTCCTTAATACAACAAAAAAAATTTCTTAATCTATTTGTGTTAAATATACTTTTAGAATACATTTTATATTACACATTTATGTGAATAATTGTAAAAAAATAAGAACATAATTTTATTTGCCCTTTTCATCGAAAAATCATATTGTAATTTAAAGTTGAACAATTAAATAAAACTGACACATAACATATCATGTACAAATCGTATGGAGAATTATGTTTGTAAAATACCCCAAACATTTTATCACAAAACAAATTTTTCTCATTTGGTAATTGTTATAAATGTTCCGTTACACATCGAAAATATGTACAAAAATTACAATAAAAGAATATAATTAATTCTTTTTCATTTAAACTGAACAATATTCGTTTCTTTGTTGTTAATTTTCAATGCTTAATACTTATTCAATCAGCACATACTTTAAAAAGCAATTAAAAAGTAAACACATTGTAGCCAGGATTTAAATTTAAAAAAATATAATTTTGATGCTTTAGGACATAACTATTTTTCTTTATTTTTGACTATCAATCTATGCATATTTGTATAAACTGCTATCATTAGTCTTAATTAAAACGTGCATGGCTCAAATTATAAAATTATCTGAATATTAAAACAATCACGAAGTACTGCAAGCAGAATTTATTTAGTTATCATTTTCCTTTAAAAATGAAACAAATAATTCGAATTACATTATTTATGATTCAAAAATTCACAAAAAATGTGATTTAACTTCTCTACTAATCATTCGTTTGATTGAAAGTCTTTGACCTTTAATCTTTCTTTTTCAATTTTTATCACACTTCATTCGATCAATGTCCATTGAAGAAACGAAAAGATTATCTCACAATCTGAAATTAGAAATACAAATTGAAAGTTCTTAATTTGCCTCATTTAAATAAAACTAAAAAATTGTTGAATGAAAAGTAAAATTGAAAATATAAAAATCGAGGTTAATAATACGAGTAATTTAGTTTTGTAAAGATTGAAAATTGATGAGCTCACATATCCTGTTTCGAAATAAGATCTTCCACAAGCGAAAAAAGAAAACTATTAGACATTCGAATCCCGATGTCAAAATGAAGCTGCCGTTTTCAGACTGATTTTATGTGCACTATTTTTTTCGCTGAGTAATTCTACGTTTCTGCTATATTTCTTTACTAGCAGTACCCGCACGGCGTTGCCCGTGACATCATTCTTGTTATGTCCTCACTCATCTGAAAACATTAAAAAGAAAAACAATACATTTAAGAATGAGTCCCACCACCACCCGAAATGACACGGGCATGTCGCCTCATTCCTTCCACCTCACTGATTCTTGCTTAGAGAGCTTCATGATACACTATGGTCAATGTTCTTCCATTTGGAGCTAGGATGTCAAGATTCTCGGCTTTTCCATCTCTTGAACAACCCACATACAGTTGACAGTGGGTGAAACACGGTTTAATGAGATCGAGTCCTACAACTTTCAGCGATTGTTCTTGTGCCTTGTTGATGCTCATTGCGAAACTTAAACGAACGGGGAACTGAAGTCGTTTAAATTGGAATGGGAGATCCGAAGGGATGATTGGGATCCTAGGAATGAATACGTCTTCGCCTGCGGCATGTCCAGTCATAATGGTGGCTTCAAAAATATTCGGCATCAGTTTCTTGATAGAGTCTTATTCCATTGCAGAGTGAAGGTGGATGCAGATTTCTGAGAAGCATAATCGGTGCCCCATTCTTCAGCTCTAATATGTGCGAGGGTAATCCAGATGGCTCCAATATGTTTAAAAACTCTGTTGTGTAGTTGTAGCCTCATCTGTGTCACATGTAGTGTCGATAGATTTGTAATTTTGAACACTACTGGGCAATTCTTGTAAAAGTTGCTTATTGATGACATTGAAATCTTCGTTTCTTGGGGCAAGAATTGCTCTTTGGCACGGCCATGCGAGATCAGTAAAGTGCTGCGACACATTTGGAAACACCGCCTCTTTCAGCTCTCGTTGAGTTTTCACAATCTTTCCAATGTTTTGCATTGCTATACATCCATCTTGATTATCCGAAGCAACAGCACCATTTCCTAGTTGAAGTAGGTTATCTGCAAATTGCTGGGCTGAGGGATCACCGCTGACATGAACTCGCATGTTTGTTGGTAGTCCAAATGTATGAATTCCTTTCCAAATGTAAGATGATTTTAAGAAGGCCTGCATTTCATCCGCCCTGGTTCCACGGGGAATAACCGGAAGTGTCGGTCGAAAGTCGCCAGCCAACACCATAGTGACGCCCCCCGTTCTGTCATTGTTACGTCTGATGTCTTTCAACGTGACATCAAGTGCTTCGAATGCGGCT
Source organism: Meta bourneti (assembly GCA_933210815.1). Taxonomy (NCBI): domain Eukaryota; kingdom Metazoa; phylum Arthropoda; class Arachnida; order Araneae; family Tetragnathidae; genus Meta; species Meta bourneti. Next base: position 51,585,537 of record OW119924.1, on the reverse strand, counting down.
TTGTGGGACATAGTACATTCATCCCAGACAATGAGCTTGCAATTCTGTAGAACCTTTGCCTTTCCTGAAAATTTCTTGAAATGTTACATGTAGGTGTCTCCGCGTTTGCCAGATTTAAGGGTAACTTGAAAGCCGAGTGAGTTGTCCTCCCTCCTGTCCTGTCAATAGAGTTGCGGCAATGCCTGATGAAGCAACAGCCAGGGCAATCTCGTTTCTCTGTCGCACTTTAGCCAAAAGAAGATTGATGAGAAAAGTCTTCCCTGTACCGCAAGGAGCATCCAAAAAGAATATGCCACCACGCCTATCAAGAACTGCTCTTGTAATCTTGTCAAATGCTTCCTTTTGTTCTTGGACCTTTTTTGGCTCATTCTCCTCTATGTATGTTGCGAGTACATTCACATCATAGTTTTGTTCCATAAATTCTTCACGCGGCAGGACTGAATCGCAGTTTCGATTGGGTTGCGGTAGTCCAAAGCTTTTTAGGTCCGATCCACCCAACAATATAATCTTATCCTCAATGTAGATTAGAGCTATGTTGAAGATGTCATCACTGTAGTCCAGATCCATATTCTGCTGCTACTGGGTCCTCCATGACTGATCGGGAGAAGACATCGAGCATGTTTGTAGCATAACAGCAAACAGATTACGTAAAATCTTTGGCGATCGAGATGCAGCTGCTTCTTACAATGCTTTGTTCCAGTGTTCATCGTTCTCCAGAAGTCCTCTAATCTGGCAAGCCTTTTTGTAAGTTCCGCAGACCCTTCCTTCAAATGTTCTCAAATCTATAAACGACATCGGGCCTCGTACTTCACGCAGCAAGAGTCGCAGGTGAAAGTATTCGGAGTTGGTCGGATGGACGGTGTACACACGGCCTAGTGCATCGCTGGACCTTATTCCTGCTTGTTCTGGTACAACTTGTCCTTGTTTTCGACGGTTCCATGTATTGTTTCCGTTGTTTCAAGTGTAGGACTTTGTTACTTGGTTGTACAATAGGATGGGTGCAAACTTATCTTGGGTGCAAAGTCTGAAGAAAGACGTCAGTGTTGTTTCCTGAGGTGTTTGTTTGGACACGTTGAGCAGCATTTTCTGTCGTGAAGTAGACTTTCTGGTCATTCTCAAGGTGGACGCTTAGATGAATAACTGTGGGGTGGCGCTCGTGAATTGAGAAGTTGAGTATTCTCCATACTGCTTCGTTGCTGATGATATATCTTCCCATTTGATACTAACGAATTTCATTAAGGTCATTCTCTCCACTGGTCAATTCAAACACAGCCATGTCAGAACCTTTGTTAACATACTTACAGGCGTACTTTATAGACTTTACAGAATTGCAATACTCTACGTTCATATGCGCATTGAAAATTTTTGTTAATAGAGGGCAATACGGAACAATCTACGTATTGTATACAGACACTTCTGATCCTCGAAAATTTATGTTTGCAGTAAATCCCCCGTCTTATGCTGATCTACGACGATAAAATGGATATCCGTCTTGTCCTGTTTGCGTCTTTTTCAAAAAACGGCGTGGGATTCGCTTTGTGCAAATTCCATCCTTCATGCATGGAGAGAGTGGATTTATGCATCCGCAGGGGCCGTGCACCATTTGCTTCGTTGCAATGCAAAAAAGTTCTGGGTCTTCTTGTGGATTAGGAATTTCTGCACTGATAAAGTCATCCACTCTGTGAACGTGTAATGAGTCTTTGGCCTAATCAGAATGTGGGCATGAGGAAGTCCGCTTCTGCCACTCTGTCGTGTACATATGACACTTAACTTCTACAAAAATCTTTGCCTTTGTGATGAGACTCATCAGTGTTTTTTGCTTTTGATGAAAGACTCTTGTCAACAAATCATGACGATCCTGTGGTTTTTGCCCAACAAATACTTCTTGCTGTATCTCTGTCCAGTTTGGATTGCATGTAAAGGTGATGATGAGGTCCGGTATACCATAGTTTCTCACATAGGTCATGGCATCTTGAGTATGCTCGTGCATTTACCTGGGACCCCCAGTAAAGCTGGAAGTCAAGATGACTGGAAGTCAAGATGAAATATTGCAGACCGATGTCTGCAATATTTCCATCGTTCATGACCGCATCCCTCAAATGTGCATACTGTTCCATTCTAAGCGTCCTCTGATTTAGTCGTATGTGTACAACAGCCTTTCCGATTTAATCTTGGCATACATGTCAACGATAAATTGATGGAACAGGTCTTTGCTTCTCAATAAAATGTTGAAATTTGAAGAGCTATCATCATCCTGTGAGCGTAGAGCGGCATAGCAGAAATCTTCTTAGTTAACGACATTCCTGCAGTGGTTTGTTTGTCGCAGTTCAAAGTTATATCCATCCTCCCCTGCCAAAAAGTGAGTGGATACTGTAGCGCATCGTAGGACCTGTGCGTATCGGAAATTCTCTTGATGGTGCCACTTCTTTCTTCTAAAACTGTCTCTTGCTCCATGTTGTTCTCCCACCATGATTAAAGCCATTTCTCCTGTTGTTGGTGCATTAAACCGCCTCTCATGTTCACCATGCAGAGTTTTGTCCGCTAAGATTACTACTTTGAATTCAGGGCTAATTTTATTCATGGCCGATTTGAAGATGTGGATGTAAACGTTGTGATGATCCAGCATATATTGTAACAAGTACTGTCCTGTCTCGTCTGCGGAACGTGTTTGCAACGCTTCTCTGCTTGTTGTGTACCATCTCCAACAAAATATATTTTCAGAAATTTACGCTCTTCGTTTGGTAGAGGGTGTAGACTCCCTATGGCGGTGATAAACTTGACTCTGAACCTTAAATGTCGGCATGTATCCGGACTCTAATTTCTTTTGTCGTGCCGAAAGACGTCACCTGGAAACAGGAATTGCACCTTCTTATATTTGCCTGGAAACGTTTAGCTTCTGCTGAATTTCCAATCAGTAAAGTACGTAGGGGCTCGGCTGTATCCATTAACCGTGGCAGTTGAAACTGTAACGTCTTGGTTCACGGGTTGCTAGACTAGTTACCATTGAAAGTATCCGTTTCTAGACTAATGCAATTTATTTTACAATTTGTACAAAAGTCGGAAAAATGAATGAAGAGTTCATTTAATGTTAGTTCGTTGGAATGTCCAAAATTCTATCGAGGCGCTTCTTATGGCTGCTGGCGAGTCACTCACAATTCGCTCGGGGGAGTCTAATTCACGGCTACGGGTGAGCCTTTTCTCAACAAAAATACTCAGATGAGTATAGAGTCCCAAGGCAGGATATATCAGTCTTTCCAGATCGGATCGGATCAATCTCCACTACTAGGATGAGCAGTTGCACAGATCTCCAGGAGGCTTCTCCTTCACGGCTACGGTCGAGCCTTTCTCAATAAAATACTCAGGTGAGTATAGAATCCCAAGGTGGGATAAATCAGCCTTATCAGTTCTGGTGAACTTTAGATCTCGGTGGTCTCCACTACTCGGGCGAGTAGCGACGCAGGTTTCTCGGAGGGGTCTCCTTCAAGGCTACAGGTGAGCCTTTCTCAATAAAATACTCAGGTGAGTATAGTATCCCAAGGCGGGATAATTCGGCCTTTACCAGCTCGGATGAGCTCTCCCGAAAGATGGCAATCTTTCGCCGACCAGTGAACGGGTGTTCACCTCTCTCCAAAACGGTCTCTCTGCTGACCGCCTCTCTCTCTGCTGTTCTCGTTCAAAACCTCCAAGCTCTCCCAGCTCTCTCTGCTCTTCTATGATCCTCTCTCTCCTCTCAAGATCTCAAAAACTCTATATATATTGGGTGCTTCTCGACTCCTCCTTTTCATTTCGGGTCCGCCTTTTAATCGGTGCTGGTTGGCTGTTGAAAATTCTCACCATCTTCGGACCTTCCCGAATGGCTCTATCACGTTGGCCTCTCCCCTTGACTTTTACGACAGACCGGCGGACTTGAAAGGGGACCATAAAACCCTGTCGGCAATGGTCATCGTAATTCATCTCCGTCCTCTTTGTCTCGAAATGTCATAGAGAGCGACAGAAAGGCGCCTGTCTTTTGTTTCGAAGCCACAACGATTTCCGACCCCTGCTGGTTGCTGTCGTTAAAAAGATGTTTCGGGTGGTCGCTTCGGTGTGACCTTTTCCTTCCGACACTTGAGCCGGCAAGATTTTCAGTTTCCCTAGCCGCCGTTACAAAACTTTCCTCCGTTGCATCACATAACTGGGACTTCAACTTTCCACTTCTTTGCTTCAATGTGTTGACATGTTACAGACATTGATCCAATGACGCACGAAGGATCTGATACATAATCTGCTGATGGGTCGTAATTAAAAGCTGCATTCTCTAAATTTCTACAGATGCGCATTCGAGCAGCACTTCTTCCGGTTCTAACTTGCCGTAGTCTTGTTTCTCTTTCTGGGGTGGATTCAGCTTCTCTTCTTTGTTCTCTTTCTCTGTTATCGCGCTGTTTTGTTCGAAGGCCTTTCTTTTTTTCTGGGAGGCTGGGGCATCTTTGAATATAACGCTAAACCAAAATAATGTAGTTATTTACCTGAAATAAAAATGAGATTAAAATTACAGAAATTATACAAATTCAAAAGTAAGTTATGAAATAACCACTACTGAAATAAAAATGTGATTAAATCTTTAAATATAATGCTATACTTTTAAAAAGTCTTGTTATGTCACCTCACTGATTCCGACAAACAACCTAAATGAATCACAATGTCAGCGAAATAAAAATCAAATTAAACAGTAATAAACACTGTTACTTCATTTCATGTAATGTATTAACACAAACATTATACTAATTGCGAAAAATACCCAAACAAAAAATGTAATTAGGATTAATAGTTTGTACTCACGATTGATGATCGTCCACCTCTTTGCCTGAAATAAAAATGAGATTAAACAATTTCAAAATTAAGTTATGAAATAACCTACTGAATTAAAAATCGAATTAGTTATGAAATAACCACTACTGAAATAAAAATCGTGATTCCAGAGCGCTTTGAATACGTTCAATGGTGAACAGTTTGAAAACATTCCGCAGTTTCAAAGGAAACAGAGTCTTGGCTTATTGCCAAGAGCAGAAGCTGTGTGATCTCTTTCACACTGATGCCATTCTTAGATAACCAAATAATACAAAAATTTGCCAATTAATTATAAAATTTTCTAGATTAAGTTTTAAAATTCGGGCTTCGAGGGACATTCAGTCACCTTTAGAACTACCTGTGTGCCAAATTTCATGGCTGTAAGTGTAATAGATTCGTCTGGACACCGCACACACACAGAGCACACACACACAAACACACAAACACTTCCTTTTATAATAGTAGAGATGATAAAAGCAGTACAAGAAAAAGAAACAGCTTAAGTAGATTGCTAGGGGTATATTTCAAGGCTAAATGCATGAAAAGTTCGTTAAATCTGAGTTTGTGTTGGTGATGTTAAATTGAACAGAAACACGATCATTTTGCACAATTGAATAAAGCGGGTATTTTTCTTAATTAGAAAATAATTATTGACAGGTTCGTGTCTCTAACTGTGTCCAGTTGATATTTTACTTCAATGTACAAAATGAAACTGAACAATACAGAAAGGTGGAAGGAAGATCTCTAGGAAATATTAATTATTTTCGATTTTCTTATAAGTACCTCGCTGAACTTACAATAAATAGCAAGACTACAACATAGCTGGCAGGTAAAATTGTTTTGAAGAAAATACGCTATGATTACTACACACATAAATATGGTATAATTTTAATGTATAGCGATTTTTTCAGCTACGAACGAATACGATGGAATCAAGAATATCTTTCGACGTAAACAACAAACAGAACGCGAAGGAATCAAGAATATCTCTCGATGTGAACAACGAACGAAATGAAACTTTGAATCAATGTTGTTTCGAAAGTCAATAGTATTCGCTGTCACTAGAATTTCATTAGAAAGAAAAGTCTCCTTTTCGCCCCAAAATTAAGAGATCTTGTGCAGCTCGAGGAGCTTGTTTTCGATCATGTTAGTTGAGATGTGGAATACTTCACGAGTCACTCAACTTCTAAAAGTACTTTGAAGACGCTAGACTTGGAATACATGTTTTCTGTTTATCTCTAAGTTATATCTGTGGATAGCATTTCGTAAACATTTTGGAGCTAACAAAATCTCAGATTGTTTCCCTTGAAAGAATTTAGGTCTTCTATCTATACGTCGATAAAGAAAAGAAATAATCTAACCAGATTACACACACATTGAAGCACACACTCAAACAAAAAGTTTCTATGCGTCTAAAATTATTCCACGAGTATAAGCATTTCAGGTATAAGAAATATTTTTAAGTTGCTGAAATTTGGTGGAAACAAGTAAAAGCATATGTGTATTCGTATATGTTTTACGATCCTCAGAAACCTTAAGTAATATTTTGTGTCATTTTCATAAAAAAGCATTCAGCGATTTTTAAATGTAGCTGCGTTATTTATATCAAAATGAAATATCAGCTCATTGCGTATTTATATATAATTGTGCAACTTGATGATTTTTTATCATTCTGTAGCTGAAACAATAAGTTTCAAGGAGTGTACAAGTCAAAGTTTTATTCCGATTTATTTTTAGTCTTCGTTTTAAATTCAGGAACTTCTAATAGATTAAAATAGAAAAGAGTAAGGAAAAATAAATCTCCCCCTACTTTGTCAAGACATTTATTCAAAATGAATTCAAGGAATTAAAAATATCCCAGATGAATTCTTCAATCTGTATAAACGAGAGAAAACCTATTTTAGAGATTTCTGAAACGACTATTTTATTGCAATCTTGTAGAAAAAGTCAATGGAAAAATATTTGTTTCCGATAATAACAAATTTAATTGTTTTGAACTTCAATAAGATTTTTTATTCAGAAAGGTAAACATTCCTGGAATACTAAAACTAGCATAAAAATTTAATTCAATGTTCTAAGAATAGCACACATTATTAATGATTGTTTAATAGAAGTGGAACAGATTATTGCTACAGACAATTGAATTTGATGTTCAATAAACATTTTTATTTACATAAATTTGAAAAATTGTCCACATTGTTCTAGGAAACATTGTAATGTCCTTGGAAAATAAAGCGTATTGATATCAATACTACGCACATACCTTGTAAACTTCCAGTTAAAACTAACATTTTGTGTTTCCCATAAAAGTACCTTATTAACGTATATCTACTAATATTATTCAGATGCGTTTATAAAAATATGTTACCGTGTAAAGTCACAAGGTTTTCGCAGAATATATTGCATAAAAAATGTTTCAGAAATTGGACACCAGACTATACTTGTTTTGTTTGTACTTAGGGCATTTCGTCCTCTAAAACTTAAGGAATAGTAATTTATAAAGAAGCATGGTAGAAAATCGAAGTGTCTGGAATCTCCTGACTTTATGTATCTGCTGATATAAAAATGCAGCACATTACCATGAAACAGAAACTAAATCGGTAACCGATTTCTTTTGTCTGGCTACCACAATTCACCATTTCAAGTTTAGACGATTGAAATCTTGTTGAGAAACGTTAAGTATGCCTTGCGTATTTTGGAAATTCACTTTATTTGAATATTTGTATCTACCAACTGTGTCCTTCCACATCTTCAGATCTTATTTTCATTTTTTTTTTCAATTTAAAACGTAAAGGTACCTCGCGTATTGTAGATTTTAAAGCCCTACAGACACTGCTTGCAACTCAGATATACTCAGTAATCTTTTTATTGTCATTGATAGAATGACTTTTCTAGAGAAAATGTATTTTCCCTCTCTGTTTTAAATGAAAATTTAACACTCTTTATATTGAGACAGTGATATTTTACAGATTAGAGGGGGTATGTTTCACATAAAGTTTTATTATTCTATTCCCCAATCTCTCTTTTTTTCTCTTCTTGAAATTTTTACTTGAAGTTGTTTGTCTTGTGTTTGGCGCAGCTTGGCTAAATATGACCCTTGAGCCATAAAACTGGGAAACAACCACATAAAATTTAAACGAAACATACGTGTGATTATACTTTTATGTACTATTAGGTCATTAAGTTCGAAATGTTCGATTACCTCAAGTACCAAGTTTGATACCCGATATCTTTGATATTTCACTTTGACAGTTCTTTGTTTTTTTATTGTGAAGGTACGTCATCAGCCCTTCAAACGTACGTTTTGGTTTGTGATTATCTGTCGAATTGCCTTTCGCAGATTAAATTTTGTAAACCATGAATAAGTCAAAAATTCGCGTAATTTTCGAATATGAGTTCCGTCGTGGAACTAATGCAGCACAGACAACTCGAAGTGTCAACGAAGTGTTTGGCAAGGATGTGGCTGATGAACACACAGTACGTCGATGGTTTGAGAAATTCCGATCTGGCGATTTTGATCTTCAAAATGAACCACGTGGGCGACCTGAGAGTAAGGTGGATAATGAGCTGAAAGCTGCAGTGGAAGCGGATACATCTCAAACTACGCGTGAATTAGCAGCAAGGTTTGACGTTACTATTCCAACAATATTAAACTATTTGAAATAAATTGGTAAGGTTAAGAGGCTGGATAGATGGGTTCCGCATGAATTAAATGAGCATCAAAAGAGAAATCGTTTCGAAGCTTGCCTTTCTTTGCTGTCGCGACATAAAGGTGAACCATTTTACACCGTATTGTTACGTGTTATTAAAAATGGATTCTTTTCGACAATCGCAAGCGTTCGGCACAATGACTGGATGAAGGTGAAATGCCAAAACACACTCCGAAATCGAATATTCACCAAAATAAGTTAATGGTGTCTTTGGTGGTCCAGAGCTGGTGTTTTCCACTACAGCTTTATGAGACCTGATCAATCGATTACGGCAGATGTCTACTGTAACCAATTAGACAAAATGATGAGGGAGCTTGGGACTAAGCAGCCGAGATTGGTGAATAGACAGGCCAATCCTCTTGCAGGACAATGCTCGACCACATGTCGAACAAATAACGTTGCTCAAACTACAGGAGCTGGAAATTTTCTGTCACCCACTGTATTTCCCAGACCTTGCACCAACTGACTACCATTTCCTCCAGGCATTGGACCACTTGCAAGAAAAAATATGTAATTCCCATCAAGCTGTAGAAAACGCCTTTCGCTATTTTATCACCACACGCTCTCCAGGCTTCTTCTCTGCCGGCATTAACAATCTACTGTTAAGATGGCAAAACTGTATCGATAGTTTAGGCGCATACTTTGATTAATTATACTGCTTCTTACTTGAGATATAATAATCCAAACTTTCAGTTCGAAATCGGACATTTTATACTTAATGATCTAATAATAACTTATCTCGCTTTGAATGTGGTCTGTCTACCTATATAATACTTGGTGACAAATTCCAGGGTGTTGGGTTCATACTTCATTTGCTTAACATATTTAAATTAAATTCAAATTTATTGTCGAAATTGATTCCTTTTTTAACATTTCACAAGGTTACAAAGATGTACGCATATGTAAATTTGATTTAGAATGGATTAGAAATTCATAAAAGAGGGAACAAAGTAAAAGGGTTAGAAGTTAGAGTAGATCTAGGTGCTCATCTTATAAGATAAAGCTATCTTTTATATGCATAGTAACGTGATAAAATTGGGTATTTGAATGAATTTGAGTGTAAGAATGAACAGGAACTGAAACTGTCAAAAAACTTTGAAACGTTTGCTGTCGAAATTGCCTTGGATTGGATTAGTTAATAGTTTTAAAAGATAAAAGAGCGTTTTTTTTATTTAAAAATTGTAGTTAAAGGCACAAAATTTGCAATAAATGAAAACAACATTTTGGCAGAACAAAAATTCAAACATTTATTTAAAAATATGTAACTTTATATCGAAACTAAACGTTTTTTTATTTCATTTAGGATCTTGACATTGGCACAGTATTAAATTGATTATAAAGTTTAAAATTAAATAAAAATAAATGAAAAGATTATTTTACACTTTTGTGTTCACAACGAAAGTAATGGCCAAAAATGTACTGGACCATTCTGGAAAAAGTCACTCAAACAAGTACTGGGGCACAACAAATATATTCAAGCAGTTAATTAAAAGCACGCAACGATAAAATTGAAACTAAATCTTTTATTTTCCTTTTAATTATTTTCTCTCTCTCTCTCTCTCTTAGTGCTGTACTAATTAGACTATAATAACAAATAAATAACATATATATATATGCACTTTAAGTTTAAAATAAAAGTAGTGGTCAAAAAAGTATTGAAGGCATTCTGGAAAAAGTGCAACAGATTGGCAAATTTCTAGGAACTGTATATTAGACTATACTTTAAAAGAGTTTTTAAATCGAGATTGTTAAATACTGGTATTCACAACAAATTAAGAAGTATGGATCCGAGAAATATGTAAGACCTGTTTCATTTTTACTGAAGTGGTGAAAAATTTGACAGATCAATAAAATGTTGAATGTCAGTAAATCTACTATTCATAATAAAGTTTTCAAGTATCGGGATACAAATCAAATTGAAAGTAAACCGTGAACTGGACGTCCAAGAGGTTATTGCACCGAACGTGGAGAGGTGAATTTTGAGGAATATTCGTTGGTATTCCTAACCAATTGAATTAAATTGACTTTTGAAGCCTACGGATATTTAAAAAGACACAAAAAGTAAATATAAAATGAATTTTGACTGTAAAACAAATTTACGCATTTGAATATTCTGAAATAAAAATTTAAAGTATTCAAAAAGGGACACATCATCAATTTTAAATTTCTTCATAATAATCATCCGAAGTATAGTCTCTTTTTGTAGATTATGAACTTTACACCACTTTCTAAATGTCGTCAAAGCTCATGCACAAAGTCTAAACCTCAATCTAATTGAGAATATTTGGGATTATTTCAAAATATGACTTGTATCTAAAACTTCCCATGAAAAGTAACTGAGCAAATCTCGTTGAATTGCAGAATACGAAAATAGAACGAATAGTATGCAAAATTCATGTAAAATCAATGCCTAATAAACTGAGAAGTTATCAAACGCGGAAGTCCCAACTCGATTCTAATTTTATGTTAAATTATTTCAAAAACAGAATATCCGGGATCCCCAGCACTTTTTTAACCATCGTTTTAACTTTGAACACAATATGTGTAAAATTCACATTTCTTTCTACTGTTTTTATTTAATTTTAAGCTTAACATATTTTTTAGTCCAAATATATTTAGTGTGAGAAATTTTTTTATTTAACACTTAGAGTCACGAAATTTCCGAGTAGTGTAGTACTGTTTTTCTCCGTAACACTTATAAGGATCAAATACCACATCTATTGGTTGAAAGAATCCTAGAAAAATTATACTGGTCGAGGTCACAAATGATTAGATGATAGGTAGATATTTTAATTAACGCCGCACTGGAGCAACGCAACAGGCTATTGGCGACGGTCCGGGATCAAACCCGAAGGGAAAACACAAATGGTTAGAAGACATGTAGAGAAGACTGCAGGTTGCAGAACAGATATATGCTTATGAACCCCTCAGAGGGTTAAGCAATATATATATTGCTTCAATCATCGAAAGTTAATTGTGCCTCGAGGATATTTTGATTGACTGTATGTGCAGGTTATTTCACTGTACCATTTTAATCTAAGCACAAATCATTGACGTTTCCTAGTAAGCTTAAATGAGGTGTATATGTATTTTCCAACCTTTGAAGTAGTAAATGTTGTTTGGTTTAATTACTTACAACAAATCGATTCCATTCCATATTGTATGCAACAAGGAATCTATTTTCCTTTTTGTAAAGAATATCACATCAACGCTTTAAGGTGTAAAATGTTCTTTGCTGTTGTAAAAGAAAAGGATGGAACTTGAATAGCAACTGATAAACGTTGTATTAACTACACCGCACGAATAATATGGAGACGAATGTTTATGGAAATAAGATATATTAAATGCCGTAATTTGAGGCAACTTTAGCCCACGTACAGAGGTTTTTCTATCATTGAATTTTAGATTTTAATTTGTGTGATATTGCAATTTAAATTCTAGATATAGTATAATTCAATACGAAGAAGTCATTGTATTTCATCATTTTCTTTGTTCCTTATACAAAAATATAAAATTAAAGGTGAGTCAGTTACACTCAGACTTGAGTCAACATTGACTAGGAGTACCAGATCTAAAAATGAATAACTAGGTCATAATTCCTGACATTTAAGGTAATGTCTGGACAAATAAAACTCAATTGATGGAGTATTAATGAAGAAAACTTTTACATTGAAAACGGTCAAATGAAGATTGTTAAAAATAGGAAATTACAGCATTACAAATAAAAAATGCCTCTTAAATAAATAAAAAAAATCTGATTTGATGTATACGATTCCACGAATTGCCGTTAACGACAAACACATTTTTTGTAGACAAAGCGATTCAAGCAATTTGGATTGAATTGATGATTTCTCTAAAAAAATCCGAACAATTTGCAATTCTAGGAGGAATCCGGGAAACGCCACACAAATTCCGAACTTTTCTGTCTGGTAACCCATTGGCCCATTTCATTATATTTTAAACATTTACACAGTCTAAGTTTAAATTATTTTATTGGTGTATTTCATCCTACCGAATGCAAAAAAGCCTATACAGTATAGTGATCGGTGGTTCGGTTCTTTAATTATCGAAGGAATCCAAAGGAATTGTGAGGCATACTTTTTACTTATCTGGGACGATACGGAACTCAATAATACACACATCACGTGTGAAGTTATTTACAGGAAAAATCAGTTCCGGTTATATTTAACGCCAAATCTCCACGAGATCTACCGGGCCGCGATAGCCCAGTTGGAAGAGCAACGGATTAGCAACCTAGAGGGTGGCGAGTTCGAAACTCGGTCCAGTCAAAGACCGTCCTGTAGACGGGGGCTGGTGCACATTAAATCTATCATGTCCTCACTTTGACATGATGTGGAAGTTTGGAAAGTGGGGTGCCATCTCAGGTGTTGTTCTCTTCATCGGACCGTGGTTCAAAATTACAAGGTGTTGTCTTTGGATCTTTCCCTTGGGGATTGATCCCGGACCGTAGCCAATAACCCGTTGTGTTGCTTCTTTGTGACGTTAATTTATTACCTACCTAGGTGCAAGGATTCCGACCTACGAAAATTCGTGTTCAGTTTTCGTTTACAAGATATATTTAATCCTCCAAGTGGTTTCGATGAGATATCTTGTCCATCAAGATCCAACCAATGTAGGTACTGACGATATATCTCGTCATCAAGATATTGCCGATTTTTTTATGATGTCGAGATCAGGATCATGTTAGTTTTCTTCTAATGACGAGATATCTCGTCCATCAGGATCTGGTCAGTTTTGCTAATGACGATATACCTCGTCGAGACAACCAACCACCAGGAAGTTAACGCCAGGTCTCCACGAGACCTACCCAGGTGTAAAAATTCCGTACTACCGAAGTACTTTTTCAATTTTCGTTTATAAGGTATATTTAACACCAGGTCTCCACGAGATCTCCCTAGGCGTTCGACTTCCGTGCTCTCAAAGACAGAGACGTATTAGGCTAGTTTCCACCCGGGGCAAGAACTCGCCTTGGCGCTCCCCCCCCCCCCCCCACCGACCAGCCAAACTAAAACCCACCCTTACAACACCTGATATCGCCACCATACATTAATTCCGCTAGTCCAAATTTTTTTAAACTTAGATGGTAAATGCTTGATTTCAAAGGTAAATAGATTAATTTTCAGCAATTTCATTTTTAGTACAAGATAAAATACCTGATTAATTCTAAGATATTTCATTGACAAATAATCTAAGAATAGCATGTTTGGTATATTCTTTCACACTTATAATCGCTGCAAATGAAATGAAAAGGTTTTATCAAATGATATCGGGATATGTGTGGGCTGCATCAAAATCAATACACTGTTTATTGCTTTAGAATAGGATATTTAATTATGATAAATACAGAGGCTGTTCGGACATTTTTTGAATGATTTTGGTGAGCTGTAAAAAAATTGTATGCTACGAAATAATTTTATTTTCGCAGCAGTTAAATAGGTAAAGTATAACTTATCGTCTGCTAACTCAGAGTTTTGTTTACTTTTAAAATGGCGCTTTTAAATAAGCAATGGATGGAAGGCTATGTTTCCGCTCTTTCCGAAGAGAATTATGCTTATTCAATTATTCAAAAAAGCTGTAAAAGTCGCGTTTTTTCTATATCTAAAGATACGATAAGTAATATTATTAATGAGAAAGGAACAAACGCGTAAAAGTGGAAAAATACTTCCAGATATGTATCCAAAAAAGAAAAAAAATTCTGAGAATATTTGTAAGGTAAGATCTTTAATTTTAAAAGAGAATCCGCCATTTTAAAAGAGAATCCGCCAAGTCAAAGGACTATTACAAATTCATTAAAAGTTCAGTTTCAACTGTAAATAAAATAACTAACAGTGATTTGAATCTTAAAAGGCCAAAAAATACAATATTCATCGTCTATCTCCACGACATATTGCAGAAAGCAGAACTCGCTGCAGAATTCTGTATAAGAAGCATTTAGCTGGAGAAAGATGGAAAAATGTTGTGACAATAGACGAGGCGTGGGTGTATTTAAAAGATTGCAATAAAAAAGAACAATTTATTATCATAAAAGAGGAGAAAAATCTTAAAACGTGGTTCAACTTTGTAACTTTAACGTGAGAACTTTCGCTAAGAGATTTATGATTGTTGCCGGTTTTGCATATAATGGAAAATTAAAAGTAAAAAGGAAGGGGAATGTAAAAATCAACTCCCACAGATTATCAAGACCCTATTTTATCCCCTATATTCAAAAAAGAAATACTATATCTTTACCCAAAGTGCCAATAATCAGTAGAACTGCATCAGGATAAAGCAAACAGCCACACATCTAAATCCTCTATTAAATTCGTGGAAAAATTGGAACAAGAACCTGGTATCAAGTCAATAAATACCCTTTACTGATATTCCTGCTAAATCTCCAGACGTCTCACCCATGGACTTTTGTGCTTTTGGACTTTTAAAAAGAGAATTATCGAAACGTCGAACGAAAACAATTCAAGGATTTTGGAAAACTGTGGAACAAGAATTAATAATAACAGATTTTACTCAAGTTATTATCTTGAGTATTATACTTAGACATTTTTCACAATCTCTTAATCTATTGACAAAATGTGAAAAAAATTAATTTAAACACAGAAAGCTTAAACTAAAACTTAACTTTACGGGCTTTTTCGGCTGCAAACATTTTCACAATGTCCTCAAAAGATAGCTTTGAAGCTAACTTGTGCTCTATTTATATGCTCAGGTTGGTTAGTCGTTGTTGCCCTGTTAAGTTTCTGGGGTAATTTTTACAATCTTTAGTTTGCTAAAACTCCTTTCATTTGAGGCGACTGAGACTGGTATAGTGAGGAAAATTCTCAACGCTGTCGTTATGTTAGTGGACGCGTCTTCAAGTCCGTTCTTGTATATTAACGTCAGAAGACTTGATGGTGTAGCCGTTTTCATATTAGGGCTTAAATCCAAGGCATGATACTTAAAACTCTCCACTTCTATCGCCAGCTAGTCCTTGTCTAAGTCTTCTTTATATGTGGTAGCTAACTCAAGTGCCTGGTTCTTCAATTCTTCTCCATTCATTGTTTCAAACCGAGTTCCATTGAGGAAACCAAATAAACTATTCATGTTTTGAATGACTTGAAACCTTTGCCTCAGTTCATTCAGAATCCGATCTATTATTTGTATAATCAATAATTTGAACTTTTCTCTTCTGAGAATTCATAGCTTTCAACTTTGCCCTTCTCATCAAACACCGGCTTCTTCCTCCTCCATACTTCTTTAAAAAGAGGATCTAGGTTAAGCCTTCCTGCTATTTCTTCACACATTCTGCATTTATAGTTATTTATAGTATCCTTTTATAGTTTTTGGTTTTTGTAGTCTACTAATAAGTTTTTCCTCTTCATTTTTTATCATACATAAATATCTATAGTAAAAAAAAAATACTCGGCCAATTTATCGCCCCCAATCCGGCGCCCGGGGCAGATGCCCAGTCTGCCCCCCTCTAGTTACGTCTCTGCTCAAAGAACCGTCTGACTCTTACTCAATTTCGTCATCAGGAAGCTGTCACTTCCGCCGACCCAGGTGGCGCCTCCATGTAGCTTAAGATATTCTTTACATTTTGCATTTTTGAGTTTAAAAATAGTACAATGAAAAACTCATTAGCAGAAAAATATATAGGACAACATTGCACTCAGTAATCTTAAAAATAAACCATACGATTCGACTTATTTTACTTAAAATATAAACAATTTAAGTATTGAACAACATGAAATTTCCAGTCACATCATTATTTTGTTTTAAAAAGTATGTAAAAGTTGGTTCAATTTGGGAACTAAACAGAAAAATTGTCCATTGTTATCATCACACAGTGCCCATGATTTGATGATAATGTGAGAGTTTAGTTGGAACGTAAAATTGTTTCTGCTTTCCCTATAAACAAAAACTGCATAAAGTAAAACTGCACATTCAAGTTCTTATAAAAATTGTTAAGTAATTACATAAAATATTTTTCTAGACTTCGTGAGTAAAGCGACGCGCTGAAGTCGTGGTTAGTGCTTTGGAGGGAGACCTCCTGAGCTCGTACCCAGCCGACGGATAATTTTTATTTCTCGCCTCTTTATTTTTAAAAAATAGTAAATATACTCTAATCCTTCCAATTTTTTCTGTACTTACTTTTACTTTATCCTTTTATTTTTTTAATTCAACACAATTATTTTAAAAAATGTAATTGATTTTATCCAGCTTTTTCAATTCTGAAACTCTGGTTTCTCTGTATTGTCACTGTTTTCTCCTTTTTCGTACCACCAATGAAAAGCAAACCACTGAAGCTCCACCCCATACATGTTCGACTCCAAGTGCCAAGTTCCAACCATCAAGAAATTTTCTGCAACTCAGTTTATAAATTACATGAAATGAAATAACAGTGTTTATTACTGTTTAATTTGGTTTTGATTTCGCTGACATTGTGATTCATTTAGGTTGTTTGTCGGAATCAGTGAGGTGATATAACAAGACTTTTTAAAAGTATAGCGTTATATTTAAAGATTCAATCACATTTTAATTTCAGTAGTGGTTTTTTCATAATTTACTTTTGAATTTGTATAATTTCTGTATTTGTATAATACACAAATCAATCGACACTACATGTGACACAGATGAGGCTGTGAACTACACAACGGAGTTTTTGAATACATTGTGGCCATCTGGAGTACCAGAGTTTTTGAACACATTAGAGCCATCTAGAGTACCCTCGCACATATTACAGCTAGAAATTGGGGCCACCGATTATGCTTCTCAGAAATCTGCATCCACCTTCACTCTGCAATAGAACAAGACTCTCTATCAAGAAACTGATGCCGAATATTATTGAAGCCACTATCATGACTGGACATGCCGCAGGCGAAGACGTATTCATTCCTAGGATCCCAGTCATCCCTTCGGACCTCCCATTCCAATTTAAATGACTTCCGTTCCCTGTTCGTTTAAGTTTCTCGCCATTAGCATCACAAGAACAATCGCTGAAAGTTGTAGGACTCGATCTCATTAAACCGTGTTTCTCCCACGATCAACGGTATGAGGGTTGTTCAGGAATTGGAAAAGCCGAGAATCTTTACATCCTAGCTCCAAATGGAAGAAAATTGACCATAGTGTATCATGAAGCTCTCTAAGCAAGAATCAGTGAGGTGAAAGGAATGAGGCGACATGCCCGTGTCATGTCGGGTGGTGGTGGGACTCATTCTTAAAATTATTGTTTTTTCTTTGTAATGTTTTCAGAATCAGTGAGGACAAACAAGAATGATGTCACGGGCAACGTGCTAGTTAAAAAATAAGAATGATCATTCTAAGAAGAAAAATATAGTCGCGTTTCTGAGATTCTTTTACTTCCAGAAGCAGGTCTTTACTGCATGTCGCTGAAAAACTGCCAAGTTTTATTTCTGTTCACGGATGTAGTTACTGTAGTTATAATTCCTGTCAGTGGAATTGATTCAATTAATTAAAATGTATGTGTTTGAACACTTAATCCATATAAATTGAAAATTTGTAATATTTTCATACCATTTTATTATATACCATTAAGTTATTTATACGTTTTGGGCCATTTTAAGGAGTGGATATTTTGGTTAACAAGATGATGGAACACCAATTCCGATTGCTATGCACGGATTTTATTTACAGATAAAACAGTCATTACAATTAAATGTTTTCATTGTGAACAGATTGCGACAAGCCATAAATATCCGAAGTAATAGATTAAAAATGAATTAGAACTAAAGTTTAAGTTGTAATTTTTTTTCAAGTGCCAAGCGGTAGTAACGTTACCACAAATGCAAAATCAATGGTTTCCGCATTTCTCGCGTCTGTCTGTGTGTCCGCACTACCTACAAATGACAAGATACATTTTCATGAAATTTCATGATTTTAATATTCATAGTAACTTTGTAACTGAACTTCACAGCATCATTCTGTCATTCAGTTTTATGTCTGCTTGCATGTTTGTGCAAGTGTAACATAAAGTTAATATAATAAATTTCTTAAAAAATGTTATATATTTATAAAAATATTTTAACTTAGCGAGTAAATTATTTATCATTTATCTGTCTGCATTTTTAATGACAAGTTTTACGGCCGAGTACCCATACCTCTCTTGAATCAACCTTAACCTGGCAAGTTGTAGAAGCCGAGACATAAAGTGAGCATTGCGATTGGAACTCAGATTGTTTTTCAGTACTGCTGGAAAAGCAATTATTTTTCCAAAAATTATTTATAAGTAATTTCCGAATACTTGGGGTTTAATGGCGCAAGGGCCATATTTGGCCATGCTGTGCCTGACGCAAGACATACAATATCAAGTAGCAGAAAAACACACAATGAAAGTTTTACTGACATAGAAGAGAGAAATACACCCAGGAAGGCAATTGGGAAGGCAGGGACGAGGACTGGAATCGAATCTGCGCCGCCTACAACTCGAAGTTTGCTAGCGCAGAAGACATACCCATTGAGCCACGACGGCCCCTCCGAATACTTGGAACATATGACATAAAGAGAACAAATAAATTAACTACATAATTTATTAACGTCCACTAGAACTTTGGTTGCAATTATTTTCTGTCTGTTCCGATTGAAAACTAACCTAGTTTTATCGATATTCCTTCCCTTATCTTTTTTCTTTCGTGCGGCCTACTCATTCGCGAGTTGTGGAGTTCCGATTCGTGTTCTCCCTTTAATTATTATTCAAACGCTCAACGGGAAAAATCTTGTAGACATACCACTGAACTTGGAACACTTAAAGACTTAAATAATGAATGATCCTGGCATTTGCACAATGGACAATGATCGTTCGTTTCTGTCACAAATAGTTTCAGATTAGAATCTCTCTTAGATTCTTTGCATAGTACACGCTTAATTTGCAAGAATATCAACTGATTTAATATTTCAGACTTATCTTTTTTCAATCCCCCACTCCCACCAACTCTTCTTGTAAACTTTTCTAATTTTTCTTGATTTTGCAGAAATATACACAATCATTTCAGATAAATATTCAATTATTCAATTTTATGATTTCGAACAGCTGACGATCGCACGCATTCATTTGTTATACCAGCTAAATTTAAATTTCTTGGGCAAATTCATTGATCTTTGTGCGTGTGTGTGGTTCATTGATCAATTTTTTAATGAGAGCATTCATTAATTCTCGTTTATGAAAAAATCTCTCTTCAAGTAACTTCCAAGCAATTTCGTAATTTGTATCCGAAGGTAGGTAAGTTTGTAGTTGAATTAGCGTCACACTGAAACAACACAACGGGCTATTGGAAATCCGAGGACAACACATCGTAATTTTGACCCTCGGTCAGATGACGAGGTCACACCTGAGTTGGCATCCCACTCAAAACTTCCACTCCAACGTGAGAACATTTAAGACATGACAGATCTGACGTGCACCAGCTCCCATGTTCACGACAGTTTTTCGCTAAATCGAGTTCTCGCTCCCCTCCGGTTGCTAATCTGCTACTCTTCCAACAGGGCTTCCGATACCCCAATTTGTGTCCTAAATCGATATTGCTTGAATAATTTCAAATGCATCATTTTTGTAACTAACCTTTAGGCATTGCAATTTCATTGAGCTGGAAATACTTCTGTTTTCATGACACGAGATGCAAATGAATCTTTAAAATACGGTACTACAAAACATGATTTTTCCCGAGAATGTTGGAAGCTAATGTACTTGTGGGTATGACCTCCCACGGTTAACACTTTAGACAGCCACGTTCTGGCCAACGGAATGCTTGAAGGACTATATGTCCATTAAATGGCATTGGAAAAAACAGAAATTGGATCACTCATTGGAAAAAATGTCAGAAAGAATAGTTGAATTCGAAAGTTCATTCTTAACCGTTAATTTTGAACAAGCGCCATTTGATTTTAAGGTAAGTTCGTCAAAGGTATCTTCGATTCCTTCGCTTTCAGAAATAAATTGTTCTAATTCATATATCTCACAGTTCACAAAAATAGAATAAAAAATGGCTTTTGAATCGAAAAACAGTGTTTTAAGGATTCGATTTGAAGTTAGATTAAAGCAAATTTTGAATTGAACTTTGATTATCTTTAATGAATGTTGATGATCGAAAATATCTTAACTAGGACTTTTCAAATATTAAAATGTCGTTGTAGACAGAAGGTCGAGGTTGCCTACTTTACTAGATGCAGCTATTCTAAGCAAATTATACTTGTTAAAAGTTTGTTGAAAACAGTGATTTTCTTTTAAATCAAATCGAAATACCTATTTTTGGAAAATGATTATAGGTTACCTTTGCTTAGTCTGCAATGAAGACATTCAATTTTAAAAGAACGCACGTGCACGTTTTTTTTTGCACATGACAACTACGTGGAATTTTCAATAAAAAATACGTTTGTTTTGAAAAAAATTAGTCATGAATATCTTATCAAATTAATTTGTCATCCTTTACTTGATAATGAAATTCGAAAGTGCCGCATCCATGGTGCAAGTGCCACAAGTAAAAAATATTGGCTGCTTGACTACTGCTTGATAAACTATTCGCCACAGGTTCATGATTTTTATGATTTGAGTAGCATCTTTACAGGAGTTAAGTTAAAGAGGCCATTCATAATCACCTTATACTAAAAATCGAGTTATGTAGTAGTTATCTTAGTATCAACTATTGTAGTTTTGTCTTACAACAGAGGTACGATGTATATGAAATGGATTGTATTATTAATATGCATTTATACGATTTGCGTCAAGGTAAGTTATAGAAATTACAACATGTCGAAACGATGTTAAAAAATATTTTCCACACACTTAACTGATATTACAATTCTTCTACGAAAGAGTAAAGTGATTTTTCTCTGGCCGTTTTTTTCAATCTACAGTTAACCAATTCAGCCCGAGTATTATTATTTAGTTTTCACACAAAGGAGCCGTTGAAATTTAAGTTTGAGTACAGGGAGTAAGCCGTGGACCAAAATATCTTGGGAAAAGGCTGGGTTTAGACTTTTTTGTGATGGTGCAATGTGGACGATTCCGAGTTCAAAACAGTTTAAGTATGGTATAATGCAACTCCAAGGAGAAGGCAGTTGACTTTAGATCAGTCGATTTCTGAAAAGGTGTGAAAGCCCGTTGGGAGAAGGCTGCCATACACAAAAGCGTGAAAAGCGGTTGCGGTGGATGTTTTCCCCTCTGCCAACTCATTATCACTGCTATCGCTTTCGGTATCGAACAATAAACTTGAACCATAATCTGCACAAAAGACTTCAGTTGTGGAAGAGTTTTGTTAACGTTCCAAGGAATCAGGTAATTTAAAGAATAGACTCGTTCTAAGCCACGTGACTCGACTACCAACTCTCGAGAGCTAGAATATACCACTGTTTCCGAGAAATATATAAGGAATGGAAATAAGAAAAAGGTGAGAATAAAAGAGGCATTTTTTTCTTCATCTCACTTTTCCTAATTCTAACGAGAGAAATGTATTACTTCCAGAGGAAAAATTACTATAAGCGTAATAAATTCTGGCTATCTGTCCGAAAAGATTTGAAATGCCTTTTGCCTGCAGTGTGCTTTTGACATTCGTGTACATTTCGCTCAAATGACACTGGTGTTACAATTTGTATTTTTATAAATTACTCGACATCCCACTTTATTTCCCGACTAATTGTTCTTGAAACTCTTTGAACTTTGTATTTTTTACTTTTCATAAAATGCATTTACATTTTTATTTACATTTTTTGCATTTTAATAATGCATTATTAAAATGCAAAAAGTACTCTAGAGCATCTATTTCCAACCTTTTTCATCTCATGGCACACAAACTAATTATTAGAATTTTGCGGCACATAAAAATATTATATTCTTTTCCGATCTGACAAAAAATAGGTCTAATTTTGATCGATTAAAAAAACAATAATAACGGTTTGTACTTACCCATTTTGCTCACAAGTGGGTTTGTGGCTTTTTAAAAAATGTTTTTGAAACGATCTATTTATGATACTTTTTGTAGTAAAAAATATTAATCAAATTTATTTATACGGATATTACTTGAAGCTATTTGTGTTTCTCTTGACGAAAGTTCAAAACACTTACCTGTTGAAATGAAATACACGTTTCGTAATTTAAGCCGTTTCCCTATAAGGCACACCGGCGTTATTCTAGAGGCACACCAGTGTGCCACGGATGGTGAAGAGGCTTAAATTCGGTAATTTATTTTGCCTCAAGTTTAGTTTCAAAATTCTGACAAGTGTATTCCCAAATAATTTCTAATAACTGTATGAATAACACTTGTATAAATTATTTTGAGTATACTTTTATTGCAAAGTATCATACACTGCTTGGCAATTGCTAAGCAACAACTGTTTTTCTCCATGCTTCCTTAAGGGGCGCGCAGTTGCAGAAAAAATAACTGAAGAGGGCACTGTTTGGAAAGTCCTATTATCTGTATAAAAGGCTCGTGAGCTGTTTTTCATTCTAAATCAGAAGCAGTGAAGTTTGAAGGTAAAATCTCGGTTTTTTTTAGATCGTGCTGCAAATTTTCCCTTTTCGCAGAAAATATTGGTTGCAGAATGTCACTAAGACATCATTTGAGTGCGATCGTGGACGGGTAGTTGGTTGGTTGCCTTGAGGCAGGGCAAAGTGTCACTGAAGTTGCGACAGCAATAGGCGTGTCTAAAAGTGTCATTTCGCGATTAAAAAAAGCTGCTGCTAGAGGTACTGCTCTGCGAAAGCATGGAGATGGCCGTGGAATGAGTACAACAGCTCAGGGTGACAGATATGTATCCCTTGTAGCGAAAAGGAACAGAAATCTTACTCCTGGCCAGGTAGCCGCAGATCTTGCAAGTGCTACAGGCACTCGTGTTTCCGTCAGAACCATTTCTCGTCTGCTAAATCAAGTTGGCTTGCGTGAACGGAAGCCTGTCAGATGCATTCCGTTATCCTCATGTCATTGTCAGGAAAGATTACAGTCGTGTAACTAGCATCTTCATTCGGATCATCAAGAGTGATCAAAAGTGATGTTCTCCGACGAATCCCGATTCACTGTCAAAAGTGATGCTGGATGTCAGCTAGTGTACCGAGAACGCTCGAACCCTTTACCATCAGCAGAACGTCCATGAAGTTATCGTTTTGGCCGAAGGGTCATGGTATGGGCTGGCATTATGCAGAACACCTCTTCACATCTTTGCCACAGGTTCCGTTACATCATTCCCCTATTCTATCAACATTCTCCTGGGCCATGTTCATCTTATCAGGGGAAGAAATGGGTGCGGACGTTTGTGCTCGTTCACACAGGGCAGCTGGGATGTGTGAGGTACTGGAAAGGGCAGATATTCAGCCCATGGCATGGCCTGCTTATTCTCCAGGCTTAAATTCTGTAGAGCATGCCTGGGACGCTGTCAGTAAGTGTGTGGCGCAACGAAACCCCCTCTCCAATCTCCACAAGACCTGAAAACTACCTTGACAGAAGAATGAGATAATATCCCCACTGTTGTCCTCCAGAGCTTAGAGGAAAGCATGGCAAACATATGTAGAATGTGCAATAGTGTCCTAGAAGGTCCCTCTTCCTGCTGAGGTACCCACATCTGTCATCATTCCTATATATGGAAGCATTTTCCGTGACTGTTCGAAGATGCTCAAAGTAAGTTTCTTTTGCCTTTGTTATCTTGTTTTTTCATGGTGCAAGATCTCTACCATTTTGCTTAATAGATTTACCACAGTACCTCTACTAAATATTTGGAAAGTTTCATTTCTTGAAACAATGTCTCTCATTAGTTATTACGAAAAATGTCTGTTCCTTAGCACTTATCAAGCAGTGCAAATATATTGTTTCAAAAATATTTCTTAAAGCCACTTTGAGTAAAAAGGGGTAGGTAATTAGTATTATTTTTTGTAAATTAAGCAAAATTATATCTATTAGCAGACACGAGCGTAGCACCTGCGCTAAACTTTCTTAATTACTTACATTTCATACTGTATTTCAATCCATTTATAATGAATATAGTATCCATATTCACATAAATGCATTTTATTCGTGCCTCCAAATGAAATAAAATTATCCAAAAATATACAACATTTCTTTTATTTTTACTTGTGTAAATTCTTATTTCCAATAAAATGGCAAAAAGCACACCTCAGTCATGTTGCTACATTCAGATTCCGAATGCCACCTTCAATTTCATTCCAATGTCCCTTGTTTAAAGGCGATTCGGTATTTTAGACGCTATTTTCTTTTCTGCGATTTCTATCCTCCAGATATCTCATTGCTTTCTGTAAGACTGCTGGAGAATTTCATTAGAGTGGCGAGCTCTTCAGCGTCGATTTCTGTGCTACATAAGTGAAATATAGATTTTTTTTGTCAGATCGGCAAAAATATAATTTGCTTTTTGATAACGGGCTATTGGCGACCTTATAATTTTTTTTGTTAATGTGTGTGCCTTATATATATAGATTAAAAAGGTCGAAAATCCGCTGCTTTAGAGCATTGAATTATGAGTGGCGATTGGTGCAGTTAGCACTAGAAAAGTGACGATGGTTCGAAATCGAATGCAAATATTTCATTTCATTTAGAGAGAATTCACTGTTCTCTACTGCTAAATAGAAATTATATTTCTATAGCTATCCACCAAGAGATCTTGGTAACAAGCAATGGTTTAATAAGGGGAAAGCTTTAGGAACCAATTTCCCCCGAAAAAGTATTGGTTTCTTATTTTATCTCTTTATAAACTAAAAGTCGAAAAATACTTCTGTAATATTCTTCATAAATAATCCTTCACTAAAAATGCCCTACACTCTCATAAACATTTCACATAATATTCGCATATATATGCGTAACACATCAACACTTCAAGAAAGGGAATTTCGAAAAACAAGATTTGAATATTGTTACTGAATTAATTGTTATCATAAATGTTAGTTTTTTACTGTCGCAACATGCAGTCATGTGTCTTAGGGCAATCTGGTTCATAGAATAAGTCTCTGTGTCTTCAATATCCATAAAACTTAGTTGTGTGGTGTCTGTCATTCGCAATTACAGAAAAAACGTAGAAACCTGACATTTTGCACAAAGGTCGAGGCTTATCGAGGATGTACACCTCGGGCTTCGATTTTCGAATTAGTGAATTTTAGATATGAAAGAAGTGGGAAAACCTGAAACACGATTGCCTTTTCGTGTACGTTGGCCACAGAAAAGATCGGTTTCTGCACTACTACGAGACATCAGTCAAACAAATTACTTTGCCAGTATTGCTGGAAACAATTTGTTTCCAAAAATCATTTTTACAGAATCTAAATTCTAATTATGTGTATGATTGAACTTATTTTTATTTCTTTCCAAAATATGAATCTAAATTCAAATTCCTTGGACTTATTTCTTTCCGAAGTATGAGCAATTTCTGAAAAAATTTGGTAATGGTAATTAATTAACAACGTGTGCACTGGAGCAACACAACGGGCTATTGGCGATGGTCCGGGAGCAGTCGCGAAGGGAAAGATCCAAGTACAACGCCTCTCTCTAGACCCTCACCTCTTCGACTCACCAAACGGTTTAGAGTCATTAGCGAAGAGGTGGGGAGAAAGTACAATGCCTCGTAATTTTGAATCACGGATCATAAACGGTCCGATGACGAGGTCAACACCTGATCGGCATCCCACTCGCCAAACTTCCACACCACGCCAACGTGAGGACATTTGAGGCCATGACAGACTTCACGCGCACCAGCCCCCTTATACACGACGGTCTTTGGTTGGACCTAGTTTCGAACTCTCAACCCTCCCATTGCTAATCCGTCACACTTCCAACCGGGCTACCGCGTCCTCCTGAATATACTTGAAATATGGTAAAAAAAATTCAAAACATTTAATGTTTTGAAAATTTTGTAGTGATAGACATTAATTTAAAATTTTTTTCACAATTACTTTACTACTTTAACTTTCATTTTGTTGGAAATGAATCTTCATTTAATAAGAGAAGCTCAAGAGAAAAACTCACTGATAATAAAAATTTAATTTTGCTACTCAGTATCTGGCAATGCCAGAATCAAAGTATTAGTTTGAATTCCATTCAGAATTCTGTTTATGCATCTGAGTTAAGACTATGAAATGAGTTCATATTTGAGCATTTCTAGGTATTATGAATGTGTTCTGTTTGTAAATGAATCATCGTTTTTATCGGTATTTTATTCTGAGTATATTTGTTTGGGGAATTACACTACTCCTGAGTAGATTTAAAATTTAAATCCGATACATTTGCTCACCTTTCGGTTTTCAGAACTTTACATTTTTTGAATGGCCAAAATTTCATTTCTGTTAAGCTGCTACTGCGCATTTACGTATGTGTTCCGTTATTTTATGTCGTAAGTAAATTATTTAAAAGTTGGATACATCAACTAATTACTTATTTTGTACTTAATATCACAAAAGAGGGAAGTTTATTTATTTCTTGATGGTATACGTGTATTTCGACCAACTTCCCTGAAAAGTCGTTGGTTTAGCATGTATGTGATCGTATAGAATTCGATTTCATAAAAAGAAATAAAATACACATAATTAATCTTTTAAAATAAGACAGCTAATCGTATGTTGTAATTATTCAGTTTTTACATTTTGACAAAGGTTTCCTTTACAAGACGATTAAAATCAGTAAAGCTGACATTTATTTTTTGCTTAAAAAATATTGAGATTTATTGTAAGATGCAATCAACTGTCAAGTAACTACATACATATATAATTCTGAACAAGTACAATCGCACCCAAAATTGAGTATGCGCGCCCACCATAAAGAAATTTCTTTTTTCCCCTTTATTCTTTTCTTAAATTTCTTTTCCTAATAAAAACACCAATTCCATATTCGCTACAGCATTTTTAGGGATAAATTTCAAATGTCAAGCTTCAAAATTCTAGGTCACAAAATTGAGTATACACGCAGCCTATTTCGTACAGAAACACGAAAAAAGGTAAATGAAGCTTTGTTGCACATATTTTTTATATAGAACAGCTTCTAAGCCGAGGGGTACTGAATTTAGAAGAATTTGTGTTGTTTTTCTAAATATGTTTGTTCATTTCTCAGAATTATTCTGACGTTCTGCAATCTGAATATCGTTATTTTTAATCACTTTTTTCTACTGGGACCACCAAATTTGAAGACCATTGAGGTCCTTGAATTATATGGCGTGTATAGTTGCTGTTTGTGGTACATAAACTTCAATTTAACTATATCCCGTTGTACTGCTCCAATGCGACGTATATTTAACTACCTACCCTTATTTAAGAATACAAAAATGTGACTAAATCCAAATTTTGAGCACATTTTAAAGATTTGTTCTTTAATAGAGTTAAGTAATTCACTTTTTCATGATTTCATCAATACAAACTAAATTTAGAGCCTCTCAAACCAGCGTACAACCCCATATAAGCACCGAAACGTAATCATGCTTGAGAGTAGGCAGTGTTGAGGAAGCATTTCACTTTTAGGGTTCTGATAAGCCTATCATCGGCCATCACTCCGAGAAATATTGAATTTGCTTTCTATGCTAAAAACTGCGTTGTTTTTGGAGGTGTTGACCGATGATTGTTTATCAGAACCCTAAAAGTGAACTTCAGCACAATATGCCCAATCCCAAGCATGAATGTGTTTCGGTTCTTGTAGGCTGACTGGAGAGGGAAACTTATTATTTTATTTAAATCATGAAAAAGTGAAAAATTTAACTCTATTAAAGAACTTTTTTTAAAAAGTGCTAAAATTTATACTTAAGAGTCGAATTTGGTGTCTATATATAACATCTCCACAGAGAGAGGTGCATAGCAAAAATACTTCAATTATAAAGTTTCTGTACCAGCTAAACTGTAACTACACATCCCATCATAATCTCAGGACCTCAATGGGCTTGAAAATTGTGGGCATAATAGGAAAAGTGGTTAAAATCGCGATATTCCGAGCATAATACATGAAAACAATTCTATGAGAAAAACGGGCAAAAATATTCTGAAAACAACACCAATTCTTAATTCAGTGTCCACCGCTTTAAAAGCTGTTCTGTATGCAAAAATATGTGCAACGAAACTTTATTGTTTCCCTAAGAAATGGGCTGGGTTTATACTCAATTTTGTGACTTATAATTTTGAAAATTTGATATTTACAAAATCACTATTTTTAAAAATATTATAGTGAATGTGGAATTCGTTTTTTCCTTAATATGTTACTAAATGTGTACTTAACCATTCCTATAAAAGTTGAGTTCAAATTATTTTTATTGCAGAGTTTCGGGATTTTAAAGAAATCTTTTCATAGTGTATGCTCAATTTCGGGTGCCACGGTACGTGATTTCGATTCAAAAACGAAATCTCCGAATTGAAAGAAAATGTCAAGAATTCGATTTGAACCTGCATATCAGTTGCGCTAAAGAACATTTTAAATGAAACTTTACCCGTTTAGTAAGATTCTTAATGTTAGAAAATATCCTAACTAGGAATTTTTAAAATTAAAAAAAAAAATGCTTTCACGACAGAAGGTCGATGTTGCTTACTTAACGAGTTAAAGCTATTCTTATACTATCTACGTTTTCTGAAAAAAATTATCTAATACCTTTGTTTCGTCTATGAGAAGGATTTTCAGTGCAAAGAAACAAGCATCTCTTTCAGTTTCATGTGCCAATGAAAGGAATTTTTGCTGGAAAAGAAATTAATCATGAATATCATATAAAATTAATTTTTCATCCATTTGATAATGATGGTGAAATTTGGAAATATCCCATCCCTGATGCAAAAGTGTCGTAAATCAAAGTATTGATAGCTAAACTGAGTACAAGATTTCACTGCAAGTTCATTATAGCAACCCGAGCAAAATCTGGTACTATTCTGGTAGTCGCAAAAAAAATTAATTTTCCCGATGAAATACAAAATAAACTATTGAGATAGAATGCACTACTTTAGTGAAATGTCAAATGGGGCGTGAACTAATTAAACGTTTATTCGGGAATACATTTGAAGTCCTTCTAAAGAGCTAGATATTGAACTGGTAAAGACACTTTAAGATTACATTGTGTCCTAAATTCATACAGAATTTCTTTGTGTGCTAGAAAAAATGATATAAAGAAATTTTCACGTTACAAGCTAATTATATTGTTCACAGAACATAATGAAAGATTCTACTGCAAAAAATTTCGCACACAACGCCATGATGATTGGAAGGAAAATACAATTAGAATAATAAGGTTAGGTAGTTGAATTTGCTTCGCACTGGAGCAACACAACAGGCTATTAGCAACGATCCGGGATCAGTTCCTAAGGGAAAGATCCGAGCACAACATCTCGAAATTTTTAATCACGGTCAGATGTTAGAGATCCGAACCAACAGATGATGACGAGGTAACATCTGAGCTGGAACCTCTCCAAACTACCACTCCAATGTGAGGATATTTGAGGCTACAACAGATTTAACGTACACCAGCTCCTACATATACGACTGTATTTTGTTGATTGGAGTTTCGAAAGCGCAACCCTGTCGTTGCTAAACCCCGACTCTACCAATTGAGCTCCTCGATCCTAGAATAATAAATATAAATGAAGAGTTTCGAGCATCTTTGTAAGTTTTGTTTGTCGTAATTAAAAATATGATTTTTCCTTCACAAAACAGAATTCTGAAATAGCTTAGAAGAAAATACAACCACAGCAGTCGATATTATTTTTAGAACTGTTAATAATTATGCGGGCAATAAGCAGAAAGCATTTTGTTTTACATAGGCTCGGGAGCGATTGTAATTTCATACCTACTTAATCTATTTTTAATTCATCAATTAAGCACTCTAAAGCCCTGTTCACATGGCCTTTTTCTAACGCGCATTTGATAAGAATTTTCGAGAGTTACCATGTGAACACCTCTTGGGCGTTTTTCGAGGTCAGTTTTCCTTATGCATTAAATTGTGTTTTTTATTCCCCTAATCCAAGTTTCTATCTCTTGAATTGTTAAAGATAGAGCCAAAATTTCAACGGATTTCAAATCAGCGTAAAATTTTAAATCAGATCAATACTAAAAACATGATTTTCTTCGAAAAATTTTTATTTTTTGTCAATAGTCGCAACTTATCTTTTTGCAGATATTCCTTTTAATACTAAGCGTAAGCGGAAGTATTGCTTTGTTTTTAAAGGGAATGCCACTTTA
This sequence comes from Meta bourneti, assembly GCA_933210815.1. Taxonomy (NCBI): domain Eukaryota; kingdom Metazoa; phylum Arthropoda; class Arachnida; order Araneae; family Tetragnathidae; genus Meta; species Meta bourneti. The sequence continues at coordinate 51,554,873 of OW119924.1, read as the reverse complement.
ATAAGATATTTTGTCTCCCATAATCAACTGTTTTAATTTTACAGCCATTAAAAATAGGATGAAAATCTTTTTTTTTCAACAGAGAAACCTAAAATTGTTTTTTGTGTTCACTAGAATCCGAATTTTGTTAATTTAGAAAGTATAACAATTTTACTTCGCTAAAAATTTTCGTATTTTCTAAGTTATACTAAGTCCGAAACACAGCTGTTCATCCTACAGTTAATAATTGTAAAATTTTATAATTGTTAGACAATGACATGGTGATTAATTTTTAGTTTGAAACAAATTAAATTTTTTAAAAATATTACTGATCAAAATTTTGTCTAACTTTCTCTTTGGTGGTGTCGCCTCAACTCGTTCTTAGGATTTGCAATGCTTTTAACTTTTAAAACCGAAGTTTGCAAAGAAATGGAAAGCAAAATTTCAAATGTGTGGACATATTTCACCGTGAAAGATGGAGTGTCAATCGGGTGTCATGCTCTCTGCATAAGTTTAAAAGGATCTCATTCAAGTCAGCTATTACGATTTTAAAGACATCTCGGAAACAAGCATACCACCAGAAAACTAATGTGTTCAAAAGCGAAAGTAAATTTTTGACTTGGACTTTTTATGTTTCAAACGGGTTTAGATAAATTGTATAATAATTAACCTGGTTTTTATTTGACAAACTATTTTTTACTTTCCAAGTGGTTATCCCGGTATGCGTTTTTTAAGTATTTGTAATATTTTAAAGAGCGACTCCGTGTTGCATAACGGAAATCAAAATTACGTGGTGGTGTCTTCGGATCTTTTCCTTTGGGCTGGTTCACGGACCGTCGCCAATGGCCCGTTGTGTTGCCCCAGTGCGACGTGTTAATTACCTACCTACCTTATTGCATAAAGCTATACTTAGAAGTCTTCCAAGTGATTATCGGGTCCTGGATTTTGTTGATCTAAAAATGACATTAAAATCTAAAAAAATTAATACTTTCGTTTGTGAATTTGTTTTGTCCTAGGCACCTCATATCTGTTTGGGAAACCGTACTTGAGATGGTTCAGATTCGGAACATTATTAGCTATCATTGAGGACCCAGAGAGAATTTAAACGTTTCGATTGACAAGAACTTTTTCAAATTTACGGATATATTCTAATTTTCTTTACTTAATTACTGATAGTTTGGCGTAGTTTGGACAGAGAGAGAGAGAGAGAGAGAGAGAGAGAGAGAGAGACTTGCCCCTTACGCCATAAAAAAAAATCAATGAATCGATTATATATATATATATATATATATATATATATATATATATATAACAATTTGAAGGCTCAAAATTATTTTATCTTTCGTTTTCTTCTTGTCAAAACGCCTGAGACGACGGTACACCAACCACATAGCAACACGTTTGGGATTCATTTTCCATACAACTTGAGATGAGTAGTCACGAGCTTTTAACAAACAACTGCAATTACTACACAGAAAAAACCGTAGTGTGTGCAAGCACGTAATAAAATAAACACACGATAACATATTGTTCGATATTTTTCCGAACGATCGAAAATCGATGTGTGTGCAACTAGCCTATATCTGTTTACTAAGCTTAAAAATTTAAAACCGTTTCGCATTAGATTCATTATTATAAATCGTGCAACAAATAACATTCACGTGCGGAAAGGAAAAGAGAAAAATCTTAACTTTGGTTTACAAGTTTTAGAAACATTGAGTACTTGGAATTTATACACAAATACGTATTTCATGAGGAACCGTCAACTAATCTAGTACTGTGTCTCGTCATCTAAGTTGATGCTGGGAGTCGGAGTACAAGGTTGTGTATGTGTGTAGGAAGGGAGCTGAGTTAATAATCGATGAATAAATTTAATCAGACGATTATCCGGTCTAAGTAAATTAGTTTCGTAATTTGGTACACTGTCTACCAGTAGAACTGCTCCAAACATAAAGTCTGTTCCTGTAGAAATGAACCTTGTTATACTTTCCATAGGGGATGCTTGAAGAAATATATTCGTTTGTCACATTGGCTTTCTTGATAACAAATTGGAAATATATTTATTAAGATTTTTACTTATTGACGTGAAGATCTATGCCACTGAACCACCTTTCCACAGCCTACATTCGTGGAAAACAAAATAAAATGACCGTCATCCTCAAAAGTCACCTCTTTTCATAATGAACGAGCCCTTTTCTTATAGCTACCTCCACCATCCAATCTTGGTGTCGGGATCAATTCTCATGGCAGACACACAGTATTAATTTCTCTCTCTTCCAAATTTTAAATGTCTGAATAAAAAAAAATTCCCTCGCCAACACGCTATATTTTGTTCCACCATTTGAATTTTTAAATATTCAAAGAAAAATATTAAAAACACGGAGATGGTAAAGTAGGATCCTTGTTTTAGTTAACTACCAAAAGACATTGATCTTTTTTTCTATAACATACTCTTTACTTTTCGACGCATTTACATTCTCAAAGATATCCTAAACAAGTGAGCACAAATACTTTAAAACTATAAATGAAACGTTCTCGCTTCAAAGCATTTCGCAAGAAATTTAGAAATAAATGTAATTCTAGAGGTTTAGGAGCCAGTAAAAGAACCATAATACAATAGAACCTTGATTATTCGAGCTCCGGTTAACCGGGTGTCCATGTTATCCTAGCCGAATTCGAAACAGAGGCTTTTTTAAAGCTTTAAATAAGGTTTCGAGCGCGAGTGTGCGCACTTTGCCCAAAGAGGTGGGAAAAGTGCTACGAAACAGAAGACCGTTGAGGACTTTCAAAGAGTTTAAAAGGTGCGTAACTCAAATCCAGATTTTTGTAAAATTTTCACAATAAATACATATACGACACAAATCCGAATATAGGTTATTCTCAATCCTAGCTTAATGAATTTTTCAGTAACAGTTGTAGCAACATGTAGAAGAGTAAATCTGTTCTGTGTTTCGTATAGGTTATTTTGTGTTTTTACATACTTATTCTCCGAGTTTCTGGTTATCCGAGGATTATCTCGTATAATCAAGGTTCTACTGTAATTCGATGTTGAATGAGTAAAGTATATTACACGTGTATGCACACAATTATCTAGTTAACATTATATGACGTCCATTACTCATTTGTTATTGAACGTCCTTCTCTATTCCTAGACAATATCCAGCCTTCTTGTATTAAGTTCCGAAAGGATATAATACTTCTACGCGCTAATTTCAAATAAATCAATTAACCTCTCACTCTCGTGTCAGTTTTTCCAAGCTTTCTGAAGTACAGAGAAAATGTGACTTTACAAACGTGACATAGGAAAAAGGTGACTTTTTTGTCTAGTTCTCCGCACGGCATGTTGACACCATTCCGCTCCCAGATCCTGGTGGCCGATACCATTGTTTGAGATACACCACACGGTGCTTCGTTTTTTTACGAGGTTTCCCGATACTCGCTGCGACCTTGACCTTATGAACTAGCCCCCTCGACTGGGTGTTCTTGCGAGGATGAACAGTTTTCCACCTTAACAAGATTTTCTCACGTTTCTGAATAGACAAGCTTTGCTCCTCCAGCTAAATTTAGTAATTTACCTTTCAATGAACTTGAAGCGTGAATATCCAATGGTCGAGAGTTCTACCATATAATGAGTGGGTTTCTAAAAATACGGTTAATTTTAATGTCCCTATAAATGCAGCTACCCACCATTCGTATGAAGAGGATAATGCCTCGTTAGCAGATGTTTTTTGCACCTGTGTGTGGAACTGATAGCGCCTGAAACGTTTGAAAAATACGATTCAGCAGCCGTGAAGCCATTTTATTATGGAGGGGGCCAAAGTTCAAAATGAAATTCGACTCAGTGTTAAGATCTTATATTTTTAAAAATAAATTTTTATGTTGTTTTTGCTTACACAGACTTAAAAAAAAAGATTCTTGTAAGTGCATAAAAAATGGCACCATTTCGGTTGATGTAAGTACATAAATAACAGTATAGTGCGGCTCCGACAAGAAGGCAGTCGACCTTGGGGTCGGTCGATTTTTTAAAAGGTATGAAAGCGCGTTAAGAGAGGGCTGCCATACGCAAATCATGAATGGCGATCGCGGTAGATGTTCCCCCGTCTAATTCGTCATCCCTGCTGCCACTTTCGGTACCGAACGACTTAGAACCAGAATCAAAGCTAAAGATGCCATTGGGGAAAGGATTTGTGTACGTTATCACCGGTCTCTTTTTTTTACTAATAGACTCGGTAAAAACCACTTGGCTGCCTCTCACTATACAGTAGTTGTCCCGCAAACATTTACAAAACAAGTTGCATTTACATAGCATTAAGCAAATGTTTGAACATTATTTCTGGACATTCACCTTTCACTTTTGTATCCCTATTGGGGAATTGATAGGATTTGAGATATATGAATATGTAAAAGGTTATTTGAGTCAGCAGAGAGAGAGAGAGAAAAACCGATGTTCATAATCATTGTTTCGTAATAAATATTAAATCATGCTCTATAATATTGTATAATGAATATTAGATCATTAGTTTTATTAGAAGAATGTAAAAGAAATATTTTATTTGTTAATATATTCAGAAATTAGACATAAAAACACTTTTGAGTAGGTGGGGCCACCCCTATCAATACTCTACTGCGATTCATGCTATGAATAGCCAGGTTCTCGAGAGTTAAGGCTCATTTACATTTGTACGTCAATCAGAATCCACTCTCCATAGTCGGAGCCAAAGCCATCGAACCAATGAGCGATGAGAAGTGAATGATCAAACCTGTCAATCATTCCCGCTTATTGGTTCAACGGATTGGGACCGAGCGGATTCGGATTAACGTACAAGTGTAAATAAGCCTTACAAAATATAGTCGTTAAGAAGTGAGTATATAGAGAAAATACATTCAGTTTTTATATGTAAATGTGTGATTCGTGTTGCTACCAGAAATTATACAAACACGTAAAGAATCGTTATTTGTAAATTCTTTTTATAAAAGCTTTGAGAATCAAAGAACATAACTTTGGTAATTTATTCAGTGTACAATAATTATAATGAGAAACAAGTATGTTTGTGTTTGAATTCATAAACACAGTAGCATGTAAATATTTTTTAAAGGGGAACAATTGTTTAAAGTTTAGTATTCTCAGTAGCGTAGCAGAATTTAATTCCGGATGGGAAGTCAAATTTAGAAACACAATTTTTTATTCTAAATGAAGACCTTATTACACTAAAAAGTTTCGACAAAGTCTTATCTTATATTTGGAGTCCACATTGAATTTTAAAATCCTTAAAGTGTCACAAGGTTTCCGAGTAGTGTAGCATTGCTTTTCCCCCACATGCTCATAATGACTAAATAACCACATCTATTAGTTGAAAGAATCCTAGAGAAGAGTCTATTGGCCATCAAGGGGTCAAAATTTGGAAGAAGTCATGCAGGGAAGACTGCTGGTTGCAGAACGGATATATGCGTATGAACAACTCAGAGGGTTAAAGTAAAGGACATGCAAGACAAACTATGGACAGACAAAAGCGACAGACCTCTGTTGATTTAAGTGCAGAAATCACTTTATCCATTGTAAAATGATTTGTGTTTGCAAAATATTTATATGACAATTTAACAGTCAAGTCATTTTTCGGAATACTTTTTCCATTGTTTGCCACTTAAAATGCGATATAAGAATATACGTTGAGATGGTTATATCAGTAAACATAAACAATTTCATAATCTTCATACTTCTTGCTAGCGAGCTGATTCTATCCGGTCCACGAAGATCTTACACCTATTAACACTGAACTAGAATAGAGAAAATTATTTTAGTTTTTTAAAAAATTTAGTGGACTGAATTTTATAAAAGGCAGGTATAAGCATGTCAGTGAAATCAGAAGAAAAAGGTGCGAGTTGAGTTCTAAAAAGACGCTGACACATTATATGGGAGAAAAAAGCCAAGTTTTTCCTAAAAAGACAATGTTTTAGCAGGAAATTTGAAAAATAATCAGCAAGAAAGAATTGTGGGTAGAACTGTCATGTTTGTGGAAAAAATAATTAAGTCATGTTTAAATTATAATTGAAATTTGAAAACGTATTTGTTTTTGCAGTTTCAGCCAGAAAGAATTGTTTTGATTTTAAGATGGATGTATGTCTTGTAAACAATAGAGAAACTGTCATTACACCGAAAAATTCCAACACATCTCATAATCAGTTTAATGTGAATCGTATTAACAGTTCTATATAATAGTATGAAGTTCATTGTTTCTCTTTTTCTGTACAGGTAAGTACATAAGAAAGGAAAGGAATGTCTATAAGAAATATACATTCCTTTCCTTTTAGATGTGCCTTCTCGGCTCATATTGGAAAACCCAATGAACTTTGCTACATGCGCCTCTTCGACTGTTATATATATATATATATATATATATATATATATATATATATATATATATATATATATATATATATATAGACCATCACCACAAATCAAAAAGGAGAAACCAAATAAAAGTGACAACCTGGCCTTGCTCCCCTTGAAAAAGTAGGCAGGCTCACTTAACATTTACATATTTTATTTCATCTTGTTTCTCGGGGAAATCTATTCTATTCTTAGGGTAGTTTTACTTATTATATATATATATATATATATATATATATATATATATATAAGGAAATTACTGATAAATGTTTTCTCTTGACATAAATAAGCATCCATTTTTCAAATATTTTTGTCATAAATAATTATTTTTAAACAAAGGAATATAAAAAGGATTGAAATATGTTTAAGTAATATGCGAAGAAAACTGATGATACTAGTAGTAAATTGCGGATAAAAATTTAAGACATAACAACTAAAAATGACAAATTTTCAATCTCCTTTGAAAATTAATGATTGATTCATCCAATAGTGTTTTGTGAATTGTGATAAAATAATTTTCATTTGGTTAAAGCCCTGACGGCTCCGAAGTCTCTGGTAAGAAATGTTATCAAAAATATAATAAAAAGAAACAAATGTATTGAAAAACCATAACCTGTTTTAAAAATATTGTTCAACTTTCTCCTTCAACAAACACACTAAAATAAAATTAACAATATTATCATTCCTTTAATTTAAAAGTAACGTTTTTGATGTATTGAATACGATATTTAAAGTGCGTGTAATTGTGTCTCCTTTGAAAAAGACATTCAAAAATATCAAATACAGACAAAAAAATGTGTGTGAAAATTCAAGAGGAAGTATTATTTTGATTGGGAAAAGAACTTTAAAAATATCTGTGCATTAAAAAACAATATTTAATAAAACTCCTTTTCAAAAAGAGTAAATTTATTGGCTTCATTTTCTTTCTTCATTCCACAAAATGCATATTATTTGTCAAAAAAGAAACAAATATTTAAATCCCTTTGTATTACGTGATACTGCAGAGTGAAGCATTTGCTCTAGCACATCTGAGCGACTGCTGTCATCCCTGCTGTGGACTGAGTCTAGTGAATGGGATCGGCCGTCCTGGCGCAGCCAATGAGCGTCGTCGGTTGTTTACACTCTGCGATATGTGCGTAAATGATTGATTTAGAAGTCGTACGTTTGGAGACTTGTTTACCAGAAGCGCATAGTCAGTTAAGTACTTTCGACTAACATACCCGATTGTCCGGTCCGGGTCAAAAATATAGCTTCTATGGAATTTCAGTATGTTGTTTTGTGTTCTCGTCGCGATCCGCGACGCTGATTGTGTGCGATTCCCGCGTGAAAATGCCGCGTCTTCTGTATCGAGATAGTGTTTCCGTGGATTGCCGTGTAGTGTCGATTATTTGTAGGTGTTGTTCCTCCGTGTCTTGTGAATCATTCAGAAAATTTTGTGATCAAGTTCGTTCTTAATGACGTAGTTATGTGCCCAGGCCAGTGCTATGGATTGTCACTCAAATTAGTCAGCTACAAATGATTACCGTTTATAGGCAATGGATTTGCAATGGTAAGTTTACTTTACACATCCTTTCATTGTATAGTTTTCTTTGCCTGAGGCATGTGTATGTACTCTTAGTTTATACACAGATTGTGCACGTATGTTTCATAGAGAGTGTTTGATTTTCGTTGTGGGTGGCAGCAAGGGGATTGTTATGTCTACAAATGTTTACAAACCTTACACCATATCTCAGTTAAACGATGGGAATCATTGTATTGAATTTAACCGACGTACATATGTGCTTGTTCTGTTGATGTTTTTTGCTGTCTGATTTTCCAAAAACATCGGATATTTTATCTCAATTGATGTCAATTGTACATTTTTATTCACTTTTAGCTTACAAAGAGTGTTGCTTTCATTCAAATTTCAGCTACGATTTTATTGAATGTCAATAATTCAGATGTAAACTTGACCTTAGTTAAATATCTTTGTTTACATATTTTGTTTATGTTAACACATTCTCTCGGGATGTCCTTAAAATGTTTCATATGAGCTTGATCATGATCAGAAATTAATTTTAATACAATTTCATACGAAAGTAATTTTGGACAATTTAATTCAATATCAATGAATGCAAAATAAATAAATTTAACTGATAAATTTTGTTTTTAATTGTTTCCATCCTGCAACATGCATTTCTGTGGTTTTAATCATATTTCTTTTCTATTTGACTTTTTCATGAGTAAAGTATATTTGATTCTTTATTTGAAAGTACAATATTAACATGTTTCATAAACATTAATTATGATCATTTACATAAATGCTCGTTGTGATAAAACTGAAATAGGATTGTCAGTGCATACCAGTGTAATTTGATTTTTAAATTCTTCAAGTTTATATTTTGTTGAAATAACTTGGAAGGCAGATAAGGAGGTAACACTTCCTATTATTTGTAAAATATAGGTTTTCTGAAGCACTCCATGTTCACATGTTACAGGCATAGTGATGCTTGGTTATTTTCTTTTTGTGTACACAATTTTTGTCTTATTTAATTTGAAGGCATTTTGAATTGAACTGGTATTCAGTGGTCATTCTTGATTTTTAAATTATATATTTTTTTGTATCTTTGTTTTTCATTAGTTTACTGTAGAGATAACTGAAAAAATAGTTTTATTTCTTGGATTCTTGAGTTAGTAGAAATAAGCATTTGCAAATATTCTTGGGAAACACATGTAGTTTCTATTGTTCAAAGTAGTCATGTGATTTTTGTAAAGACAAAGTTTAGGAATAATCTCAATATGATGTCTATTGGGGGTCACTTAATTGTGCAAAAATCGAGCAAATTAGGGAAGTTTAAGTCACTCTTTCGATATGCATATGGGCATATATTTTGATACTGTAGTTGGGATTAAAAGCAAACACTGCAGTTTTATTATTACTATAGTGAGCTTTCTGGTCAGCAATAAAAGTTGTTTTTCTTTATGAATAGATTTCATTTTCAAAGTTCTCCAATTTTCAAAATCGTCTTCTTTCAAGATCGAGTAGGTATTTTAGAACTAAATATAATTTTTTTGGTGTGTCAACTTTTATACAGTTGTAATCTTTGATCTTACATTGATCCTAACATACAGTGAATAATTAGTATTAAGGTTGAATGTGACATTAGAAATGACAATTATTAATAGTAAGTATGAATACATTAAAAGAAAGATATGGTGAAGTTTTCACAAAATTTTTTAATCCTCCATTAGTTGCACTGGTCCTGAGAGATGCACAATGACTTTTTCAATATTTTCAATTTTGTGCAATGAAAAGGATACCTAACAAATGTATCATTTTTAAATTTAAGTAATATATTTTTAGTTATTTGTTTTTACTGTGCTAAAACTACTACTGCGAGTAGGAAGCACAGTTTCAATTATTGTAACATACCTTGGGTCTCTTCTGTGTCAGTAAAACTTTTCTTGTGTGTGTATGCAGATTACTTGACGCTGTTCACTCTTGAAAAAATGATTGATGCATGGGGGTAGACAGTTGAATTTACATCTTACTGGAGCAACAAACAGGCTATTGGTAATGTTTCGAGATCAAAACCGAAGGAAAAGATCTAAGAATCGCACCGCATAATTTTGGATCACAGTCAGATGATTAATGCGTGCTTAACTAGAAAAGAAAATGTTGAGCTCCTCATAGACACACTGTGATCTTATTTGCTATAAAAGGCCTGTGACTTATGGAGGGCTAAGTATTGGTTTGTACCTTCATTTAGTGAAATGTTTTAGATGAGCCTGAGTCATTTAATTTTTAAGGCCTCCTTGTACACTTAAAATTGAAGAAAATTAAAACACTTAGCCAAATTAAGAGCCAATGTCAAAAAGCCTGCTTAAAATGTGGGGTCCAAGCCAAATAGCCGTACTGTTGACCTCTTAGAAGCTGTGCTAGGAAGACCTTTTTCTGAACTTTTTCGCTTGTTTGGCTGACAGATCAGCTGTTTATTCTTCTTTTTAACAATCTATATTTTTATATAGTCCATATTTAATTGAAGTTAAAAATATAGGTCCTAGACCTTATACTGTATATACATATTCATAAAATTTTTTAAAATCGCATCCAAGTACAACATTTTGGCAATTGTGGGAAAATATTTAGTTGCCACTGATGCCTGACTTTTTGATCCCGATTTCCAACCTTGGTTTGTTCTTAAAGTGTTTTATTCTATATAAATATTTATTTTATTTATAAATTTTAAATCTAAAACAATTTAGAATCTTAGGACATTGAAAAAGACAAGAATAAGAAATTGTGAGATCTAAATTAAGCTTTGCTCTTTGATTAGTGAAGCAGTAAATGTTTATCTAAAATTTTTTTGGTGACGAGAATACTTACTGTAAGTTTATGTTCATGCCATTTTCCCTATTTTTCTTATGTTTTTTCAAATTCTTTTAAGTGAATTGCTTAATAAAACATAAATTGTTCAAAAAGTTTACTTCAGTTTATTTGATAAGAATTCATAAGGGCATTGGCTCGATTCATTAGAAATTTGTTAAAAGTTACTGACATATGCTATATGAGAAATATTTATCATATTACCTTTTCGGATGAGAATTTTAATCTAATAAAAAGTTTAGATATGTTAAAAAATTTAAAAATAATCTATGAACATATCTATGATCCTATCCTTTTAAAAATATATTCTATGAACATATTGTGGAAACATTGTCATTCAAATTTTTGATAGTTATTAATTTTATCAATTATTTGAAGTGCATGTTACAGAGGTTTTAATGTTTATCATATTTAAGAGCTGCATTATCTTTATGAATTCTTAATATATTGATATCCTTTCATTGAACGTGATGAAAAGCTAAACTAAAAAGTAAATACAATGTTCCATTGAAGTTCTCATGAGAAACATACTATTTTAATTACCAGTACTATTATTAATAAATACTTGCTGGTAAATTCTTAGTGGAAAGCTTTACATGCTTCTATGTTGCTAAACAATATTAACATCTATTGTATTTTGCACATTTTAGATAAATTGTTTGTTCACTGTTACATAAAATGCAATTGCAATGAGGAATTTGACATGTGAAATTCTGAATCATTGATGAGACCAGGGGTGTTCAACGTTTTGGCTTTCCTGGGCTACTGTAGCTCTGGGTTTATGCATTGCACTAGCAACTTGTGAGTTGTAGGTAGCACAGGTTCGTTTCCTTCCCTGGGTGTATTTCTTCCTCTTCTGTATCAGTTAAACTTTCCTTGCATGCATATGTCTATTGCTTGATGTTTTTGTCTTGTGCTTGGCCAAATATGGCCCTTGCACATAATTCCAATGTAGTCAGATTAGACAATTTAGCACAGATCCACATTTTCAAAGACCGTGAATGGCATTGAAGTTAGCTTAGCAAAATAGGACACTGCAACCATTAAATTCACTTAATTTACTAACATTTCATGAATCATATACACTAAAAAAGGAATTTTTGAACAATAGAATTTTCTCTTCCTAGTAGCTGATACCTTAGAAACCCTTCTGTATCTGCACCTGAGTTTACGAGTGATAGAAATTTGTAAACTACCCTGTCGAGATTAGTCAGTGGTCAGATTAAATAATTTCGCAGATCCACAAAGTATATGCATCACTTAATACATATGACTCTAACCTGACCTCATCCAGTCATCTCCTGTATTGGATTAGATAGAATCTTTTCCAGCTCTGATAGTCTTAGATTTTGTGAAGGTGTATGGGCTCTTGAACTTGATCTAGCTGGCCAGCACTAAGTCAAAAGGAATAAGATACACTAAACATTGCAGATACTCTCCTACTTGTTTTTGCGACTATCCTGTGTATTTATGACCTCAGAGCCAAAAATGCAAGTCATAAAACTCTTTAATCTTAGTATCATTGAAAGGGCCTAATATTGTTATCATCTTATACCGTTTTTTGTTTCACTGCAGCTTATCGTGTCTGAGCCGCTTGTAATTCTGAAAGAAACCCCTTGGGTCTTCAGTATCCATGGGTTGTTATAAGGTTTCCATGTCCAATTAAATGCAGTCATTGCAAGTTTCCCTACTGAAGAACTGTATGGGTGATGATAATTGCTTCGATTCTACTGTGTGAAGAGTTTAGTATGAATCACACATTTGAATCAATAAGTTTCATTGGCTTGATTGCCATTGTAGCATGTTGTCACTCAATTGCCGTTTGGGACATTTTCCTGGAATCACTATTTGAAGTCAATTATACATACTTGGTTCGCAATAATGAAGATCGTGTCAATAAGATAGACCGCAATGAGCATGAACATAAATATTAATAAATGAGATACAAATTTAGAATTATTTTCCAATATTGGTGATCTCACTTGACTAGATTGCAGACAAAATTCATATCACAAATGGTAGACCTGCGAGTTGTAGGTGGTGGAGGTTTGATTCCTTACCCTTTGCGTATTTCTCTTTTCTGTGTTAGTAAAACTCCTTTGATGTTTGTCTTTTGCTGGACAAAATATGTTCAGATAATTACCCTCATCAGCACATAGAACATTTTACATACATTTAAACATTTACATTATGATTTATTTTAATTTGCCAGAATTAAGACACCATAAAGTTGATTTAACATAGATTTTTAAAGTTGATTTTGCATAGATACAAAACTTAACGTCCTGAGATCATAGTGTGCTACTGGTTACTGTCATCTTGGATTTGTTGGCTGACAAAGTTTCCAAACCATGGCATACAGAATTTGCTACAGAACTGTTTTGTGATATTGTACAAAATTGTTGTAGAATCATGAATACAATTGCTGCACTTTGATTTTTTAGAGGCGAATGGAAAGTTGGAAGAGATGTTATTTAGCATAATCTAGGATAATCTTTCAGTACATAGCAAAATTTTACCATAATTAAAAGTGTTCAGTATATATATATATTTGCTTTTATTTGAAAAATTAAGTTCAAATTAACTATTAAATATGTCTAATTTCGATATTCCTTATCAGGTTTGGAAAAGTTAGTGAATGTGAGGTGTACACAGGGACTTGTAAATAGACCTAAAATTATTTTGTCGCATCACACCTTCTCGAGAAAATGTAACAAATTCAAAATTAAGATTTTATTTTGTCAACATACAAATGATTCTGTTAAATTCATACAAATCATAGAAATCAATTTAGGAAACATGCTATAAATTTTTAATAGAAATATCAACATTCTTCAAATTCCAAATGTTTATTTGCAATATGTGCTTTTTTCTAATTCCTATAAATAATCATATTTTTCTTTAAAAATGATTTGAGAGGGTTCATTTCTCTTGAATTCACTTCACAGTAAGATTCTAATACTGTTCATGATATTCTTATTTTGTGACGAGTTCTTTTATAATAACATATGAAGATATGTTTTAGACACAGAAGTCTGGTTTTATATCTGTTTGGTGTTATTTTCCAAAAGTTTCTTTATTTTTGTGTATGGTGGTCTGTTACCTGATTGGTTAGCTTCCTGGTCCTTCTTTCAACAAGTTCTGGGTTCGAATCTTGGTGTGCATAACTGTTCTTAATTTGGAATCCACTTGTAGATATAGACTGATCTAATTAGCAAATGATGACCATATAGTAACAAGTCAATAAAATTTGTTTTTATGTGTTGTAAAACTTGGGTGATAAATTTATTTAATGTTAAACAATTTTTATGCTAAAAATACTGAATATCTTTTTATAAACAGTTACGGAAAAACAATCATGGCTTGATTATTAATTGTCTTAGTGAACTTTTATTTTCCTCAACTATATCAGATATTTCATATCATCTGTGTCAAGTTGTTAAACATTTTTGACCAAATGCTTATACTTAAGAGAGAACAATCCAAGAATTGAACTCCCCTAAGCATCATTGTTTATGAGATTTTAAAATATTCACTTGAAATATTTTTGGAGAACCCCAGGTTTCTGTATTCTGTAATGGATTAATATGAGTTGGGTACGGCACTCACTTCTATATGAAAAAATCCTTAAATCCCAATATTTCTCCTGTGATAACAAAGCTGTAGAGGCATTAGATATATAATTCATTGGTAAATTGAATGTTTATGACCATTGCTATATCTCTGGCCAAATTATTAGATGCATTTCGATTTTTTTTACAAAATTCATGTTGGGAGGAGAAAAAGCTACTTTTTTAATTTTTTATAAATCTAATAGTTTTCAATTTTTCAACATTACGTCTGCCGCCTTTTGATGCTATCAAAGCCTCGATTAGCTTTGGCGAACGAATACTCGTGCTGCTTCCTGAATGTGGATAATGTAGAAACCAGCATCTGTCATTTTTATTAATTTTCTCTTACATATTTATAATCGGAATCATATTTCCAATGAATTTCCTGTCGAAGTAAAACAGAACAGACATTATTTATATAAGAAAAGGCTTTTACTAATCTTTCTGTGTGTCTGAGAGCTTAATCGTGTGGAAAAGAAGAAATTTCCTTTTGGGAATCATTTTTGAAGGAGCAGCCAGTTCCTTGATTTCTTGCATCAATCCTGGCCTTGTCCTCTTTTCCACCTTGCCGATGCCCGGATTCCTTTCGCCATTGATTTGCAAACTAAATTATAAATTTGGTCGATATTTCAAATGCGCAGCACAAAATCTAGATTATACTTTTCACTCGGATGCCTTAAAAACTGAAAATTCGTAAAACTTTCAAATCTGCTCTCATTATTGAAACAAACCTAAAGTGAAGCAAAAAGTTACAAATGTTAGGTTAAAAAAGTAAACTTACAGCAGACATTTAGTAGAAGAAAACATAAATGAATACATCCGCTGATTTCTGAGTCAAACTATCGGCACTTTTCATAACAGCAGCTTCCGAGTATTATCTGTCCCTCAAAAAACAGACCTGTCCTTTTTTTCCACAGGGGATGTTCATAGAAATGTATTAAAGTTTGTCACACTGACGCACTAAATGACAGATTGGAAGATTTTTATTTGTCGCAGAAATCTGTTCTCGTCAACTGACTTTTCCCTAAAATTCCCGAGATTCATCCCTATTTAAAATGAACAAGTCCTGTTTCTACAATGACCGCCACCACCCAGGCTTGGTGTCGGAAGCGGTTCTCGTGGTATACAGACAGTACGAGTCTCCAAGAGCTTTTCTAAAAGTTTACACACCTTGCAGTTTTTTCAGATGTAGGAATGTAATTATTTTCGAGCTTGGATTTCATTTTATTTTGTATTAGAAAATTGGTTTTTCACACAAATCTTCAAGCAACGTCAGGTTCCCGCTAGACTTATTGAACATTTATGTGTACTGTATTAGACTGGGCTAATAAAAGTATTTAAAAATGCAGTGCTTTAGCACTTATAAGATTATTTTTCTGTAAGATAAGATAACCTGATTACTTAAGTATGCAGTGCTTTAGCACTGTATCTTTAAGAACTTTTGTCAAATTTAAATTGATTATTGGGATAATCATAACTTTCTCCTTGTCTTTATAAATATATGTTCGAGAGTATCCATATTTTCAACTTTTCAAATAAGTGAGATATTTGCTAAAGCTTTGGTATTCTAAAAGATGATTGAAAAAGAATATATTTCGCAGTGAGGATGGCACATCGATGAGTAAAAGCTATGTATTTGTCAGTAACTTAAAAGAGAACCTGGTTTATTCTAGAAACGTTTCATATGTAACTTTCAACGCCAGAATTTGTGCCTTATTGCTCCGAGTTTCAATTAATAAAGAAATCCCCGCGAATATAGTTATTTTCCTCGTTCAATCCATAAACTGATAACTCCATTCACTTCTCTTTTCTACAACTGCTTAGGGATTTTTGAGGGCGTTTTAAAACGTTTTCAATCAAGGTAAATATTGATCAGTACAACACTTTATTGGGGCAACAAATATGGAGATAAAAATATACTGGTGCGGTTTGGTGCGAGGGCAGATGATCGCCGAGAAGACCATTTATAGACAGGCAGTATTCTCGCAAAGGGAAAGGGATGCCATACGCAAAAACATGTGTGGCAATTGCTATGAATGCCCTCCATCAACTCGTAATCATTGCTATCGTTTGTGGCATCGGAATGTGAAATCAGATGGAAACCGGGCTAAAGACGCAAGAGGTGCGGCTACGACGAGAAGGCAGTCGACCTTGGGTCAGTTTATTTTTAAAAGGGTGAAAGTTCGTTAGGAGAAGGGTTCCATACGCAATAGTATGAATGGCGATCGAGGTGGATGGTTTCCCCCTCCCCGCCAGTGTGTGGTCACTGCTATTGCTTTCTGCACCGAACGTTAAACAGAACCATAATACGCGCTGAAGAGGCCGGGGAAGCCATGTTTACGTTATCACAAGTCCCCTAATTTAACTAATAGACTCGTTCAAAAAACCACGCGACCTGACTGTCCACTCGCAGGAGCCGGACTATATAGTGCCGGTGAGAAGGCACATGATTTTGGGGAGTCCATTTGGTCACAGGCGGCATATACGGCGATCACCACAGGTAATAACTTATTTCGCCAACTCGTTATAACTGCTGTGACTTCCGGCATCGAAATAAACTCGGAACCAGAAACTACACCAACGATGTCAATTGTGGGAACGCATTACTTACGTTTAACCTACAACCCGATTTAACGAATGGACTCGTTCAAAACCACTTGACTCAAATGACAACACACCAAACTAGCATAAAGGTAAAAGAATATTGGGTGCAGGGCAAGGGGCTGTTTCACTAGGAGTTGTTGCGACTGTAATAGCACCTAATCGAAGTCAATATACAGACATCACAATATTTCCCTCATGTTTGGAGAGAAGCAAGGACATCTGGGAGGGCCCTTAAAAGGTAGCGCGGCGCGTCTTGGGACTAAACCTAGAAAAGTTAAATTTATTCAATCGCCAGACACGAATTTTTTTTAAATTCTAATTTCATTGTATAAGTTCGGCTAATGTAAATAATTTACGCTATATTTTTTTTATAGAATTTTACTTCCAATGCTTTTTAAATTAAATTCTAAAAGGGATATTCAATATTGCAGACATTTTTGCTAGAAACGTGTTGCTACTTCATTATATCTTGTGACTTTCTCTCTGCTAGATAAAAACTGTCGGATGTCTTGTTTCTGCTATAATAAAATGTGGATAAACAGTATGGAATTCGAAAGAAATAAAATCCTTTTAAGATTGCTAAGAGTAGTAGGCTTCATATTTCGTTGAACTATTCTTGGATCAATATTTTTATATGCTATATTGATTACCTGTTTGTTCTCAGAGGTGTGCAGGGTTCGTTCCTTGGATTTCTATCGAAAAGGTATTTCTTTATGCGTATAAAAATAACGAAATTAATTGATATAACTTATTCAATGGGTGAATCCATTCAATTCAGGCAATAAAAAATAAAATGTTCGCCTTACCACCTCCGATTTTTTTAAAAATTTAGTATATGGTGACCAGTGGCGTATGTTAAACCATGTTTATTTTATGCAAAATAATTTTTTTTCATGGAAATAAGACCCTTTAAAAGGCGGTCAAAAATATTCAAATTTACTTTTCAAGAATGTCGTGTAAAGTTTAAGCACTTAAAATAACGCTTAAACTATTAGAGATAAACTTGTTTTGTTTTCTGCTAGTGATACTTAAATGTACTGTTCGTAATAAGTAAAAATATCTTTTAAAATTGGATTAGTTTTTTAACAGTTTGGCACGGAACTCGCTGAAGTTTGGTTAAGATTTAATAAAAAAAAGTCATCTTTAAAATTTTTGAAACTTTTGTGTAAGTTCATTAGAACGTTGTTAATGTAGTACTCTATATAACCAGGGTATGAAAAAAATCATGATTTAAAAAAAAATAAAAACATCGGATTAATTGGATTTAAATCAGACTTTTTTTATTTAAATTGTATTTTTATGATTTTAATTAATTCCTTGCCCGTACAAGTTTAAATTTGTTGGACATGAGACACGCAAATTACAGTGTAGTTTCTAGATAGTTTTGATTTATTTAAACATTAATATTTTTATGTAAAACATTAATGTATTAAGAAATATAGTCAGGTAAATTTTTGGAAGATTAAAACGCGACATAGGAATTAGAAAAGTAAATCACATGATAGAGTAAATAGACCCCAAATGCCAAGGTGAGCAATGTTTTTCCACCTGGTTCTCAAGCGGTTTAGATTACTTTGAGTTTAACTCATAACCAGAGCGTGAATTTTTTGAACCCAGATAAATAAGGTTTTCAGATCCCATGTACACCATATAATGAATTTTTTTCAATCATACAAATTTCAGAATTTTTTGCATTATATATTTATCATATATGAATAAAATGTTTTGAATTACTTCAATTATTTTGATATAAAATAATTAATTGTTTCAAGACCTGCTTTTGAGAAAAAAATCATGTCGCAAATAGAAAATAAAAGGAACTTGCACCTTGGAATATTGCAACTTGCAAAATTCCTACTTATTAATTTTTAGCTTGCAAAAAAAATTATTGGTGAAAAAATTGTTACTTTTTTGTAAGTTCAGTAAAAAAATTAGATGACATGAAAATACATAAATTTGAAATCAAATGTCTATTTTCCAAATTCTTTGAGCATTGACAAGTATTTCATAGGTATATTTGAAGCACACAAAAAAGGTTTATGTATAAAACAAAAAAAGTGAAGCTTTTCTCTATGAGCAGCATAGATTAAGTGTAATATCATCCAGATAATGCTAATTCACTGAAATTTTGAGCTTGCAATTAAAAATTTATCAATTCCAATAGCTTTTTGCTTCAACCCATAATCTTTTCTCAACATACTCAATTATCAGATGAGTGAATTAACTTTTACATTCCAAATTTCAATTCCATAAACATTGAATAGTTATTCTAGGAGGGTAAAGAATTCTAAGGGATCAATGCATAAAATTTCCCAATAAATTGAAGTAAAAATTAACCAATATATTACGCAAAACAAAATGAAACTATTAAAATTGCCAATTATAAATAATTATGTGCAGTATTGGAATGTTTTTGTGATACTGTAGAAAATATTCCCGTTGTGAGTGTCTATATTTTTATGAACTACAAAACTAAAAAATAACGAGACAATATTAAAAAAGAAAGCAAGTTACCACAATTTTAATAATTTGATGGGATATATTTCGAGCATCTTCACTCAACACAACATGGTGAATGGTTTAAAATTGGCCATGTGCGATTTATGCTCATACGGAATGTTTAAAACAAACTAACACTGATAAGCAGGCTTGTGAGTGACACATATTTGTCAATGGCCCAAGATGAAAATACTTATCTGGTAATTATGATCCCAATCAGCAAATACTGTTATTTAGTGTCTTCAAAGGAAGGATGATTTTCAATATAATTTTGGGGTGAACTCAGTACGAGCGAAGTTCTTAACTTATTTTAATAAAATAACACCCATCTTGCTGAGTATTTCATTCTTGAGTATTTCATTCTCAATATTATTAACATAACAGAAAGAAAAATGAAATTTAAAATTTTGATTTAAATCGATGATTTTTTAAAAATAAAAATAACTTGATTTAAATCAAGCTGATTTAAATCTGCATACCCTGTATATAGCTAATGCAGTTTCTCAAAGATTTACTTTTAAGAGCCTTCAAGTAAAAAAATATCGAAATTTCAACCGCTACGCGCGCTCAACGAGCGGGGCCAACGCTATTTCCTCCACTAGTGAGCTCTCGAATCATCTTAACCTGAAGCTCAAGAACCGTTTTCGATGCGATATTTTAACATGATTCATTATTTCTATACATATATCAATTAAGTGTAGGAACTAAGATTTTTGATAATCTTATAATTCTACTGTTAATAGTTAAAAAAGAAATCAGCCAGGCTCTAATTATTTACCGCAGAACTTATAACTAACTTCTAATTACCGCGGAAATATTTGGGCTGCATATTGCTTCTGGACTTTGTTTGAATTAAAAATTTCATTTGGTAATAACTTGCACACATGGTTTCACTTGCACCTGCTGCAACAAATTATAAAATAAAGTTACAAGATATTCTATTCTGAGGGCTCTAGGAGTGTTGATTGTTTATATTCTACAAACAGCTGCTTTTTATCCACCCAGCTGCTCATATGGGGAAGATTATTTTTATATTGTGAAAGAGTAGCTTTTTAATGTACCAATCATCGTCATTATTGGTACATTAAAAAGCCTTTACCTTTGTCTTACATCGTATTCCTATACATTTAAAATCGTTTAGTATATAATACTCCTTTACTCTTAATTCATTCTTGGATTTGGGTATAATTCATTCTGGGATTTTTTGTGAAAATAATCTCTCAAACAAATCAATATATTAAGTGAAAAGCAATATCATGGTTTCAGAAGAGACTAATAAATTTAATTATGTCTTTTTATGGAGGAAGGCACATGAAAATTTTCCTACAACATCAAAAAATAGTTTTTAAATAACTAACAAGTTTACTCTTGTTGAAAGTTTTACAATGGTGCGTTCATGTGACAAAGTCGCCCTCTTGTTATACCCAAAATCCGATTTCCTAGTATTGTGACATGAGAGTACAACTTTTCAAGAATCGAGGATGATTGAAAGTAAGTTTATTTACTTATGAATTGCATTTGTGAAGTTCAACATTGAAATAGTCATTTATTGAAGTATCCGTTGAATGCTTTATTGGAGTTTTATGTGGCAGAAAGGGACATATTAAACACTTTCGCCGAATTTAACAAATCTCTCAATTTATTATAATTGATAGTTTATTTAACGTAACTAATATTCAAATTAGCAACTTTTCTTATTTTTTAAATAAATAAAAATTTATATCATTGTTTTATCTGCGATGTTAAATATATTACTGAGCTTCGTAATTTTTCTTATCTATGCAATTTTAGAACTGTTTTATGAGGATTTATAGGGTATTACGTTTTGTGCTACTAGTTTCAATACTTGTTAAATGTTTTAATATAGTTATAGGAATTTGTTAATATTTTAAATATGTAGTTTATTACTCTGATCCTTTCTATCAAAACAATTACAGTGTATTTTTTTAATTTAGTTTTGTAGTGAGATGAACAGCAAAATTATATGTTTGGGAAATTCTGTGTACATGCTTAATATATAATTTTGGGATAGATAATTTATTGAAATTAAGTAAATACTGTAAATAATAATTCAATTTATTCGGTTACCGTTGAGTAAAAAGTATTTTGAAGCAAATACAGAAAGCGTAGTTCTCTCCCACAGGCTGAAAGGGAATCTCGATTTAATTTAGGGATTTCGAAAACCTTTTTGTAATTTTTAGGGAATTTGACATGCACTTAGGGATTTTTTGTACTTCGAAAGGGAATTTGTCGGTATTTCATTATTTTCTGATCACGTCGGGTTTTCCCGATCAGGGTCATTACACAAAATAATTTATTTAAGCTTAATTATTCAAAAAGTGCTCACACACTCTAATAGAATATTCATTAGGAACACTTAGAAAAAATATTCATATTTCCAATACTATTTACGTACTTTGTAAATTTGTATCAATAGTTGCTCTAAAGTCTTACAATTGTTTTGAAAAAAGAATTGGATTATCTTAAAACTTTAGGAGATATGCGATTTTTAACTAGGTGATGTACTCTCAGAAAAATAAATTTTAATTTATGACGTTAGTTTCACAGCCCTGTATCTCCAAGAAATTTTTTTTTCGAGATTATAAAAATATGTTGATTCAAGGTGGCCCAAAATGTACCTGTTTGCAAAATATGATTTGATTCGAAGACGGTGAGGCGAACAGCCTTCCTGGATTTGAATGGATTCACCCCAAAAAGTACATTTTATCTGATTCTCGTTTCCTCTTGCTCTTAATTATAGGCTTTATTTTCGATTACCGAACATTAGTAGATTGCAAACTTTAACTGTATTAAATTTAAGAGTCCAAAGGAGGTTGAGCATAACCAAAATTATTTTTGTTTGTGAAAATTTTAATTTTGTTCCAATTGTTGAGATGGGAGTTCTGAAAACATGCAGCCATTTCTTTCAGTGTTTTCGTTTGAATGTCGCAAGGCAAATATTTCTGAACGTTAACAATTGACGCTGGACATTTTAGCTTAGTTTTCGTTTGCCTGTAATCGATTTTTTAAATTTTTGCGTTAAAAATTAATTGATATCAAATACTGTAGAAGGCAAAAGTAATTTTTTAATTACGATAACTTTGGACGAGTTACATATACAACAAAATTGAAGACTAAGATGTGGAATATAGTAGATGTGTTAAAACTTACAAAAACGCATTTTTCTCCGATTGAGACCTTTTTTTACATTCTTTTGATTTCAGAATGCTCCATGCACATCAGGTTTTAATTGATTTACTTGAAATTTATTTAGGATAATCCTTGAAATCTTTTATATATCTAAGTGCAAATGAGAGAAATTGATCAAGTTTCCAAATTTTGAAATTCCGGTAAAAAATGTTTCTTAACCTGTATTTTTGTGCAAAATTTCAGGTGTTTTAGTTAACATTTTTTAGTTTTACAATTGAGCGATGATACACTTAACAAATACATTTAATTTGATTTATATGTTTTCAAACTTTTATGTGAATTAAAATTTTGACAATACGGTGGACTCCCGGGACCGGACCCAGACCGGATAACGATTTGGCCGGTTAAACCGTCTTTCCCTTAATAGCATTAAAATACACTCCCGAAATCGTTTTTATTAGAATAAAACTGCCTACTTTATTGTAATAGGATATGTATAATTAAGAAAACTTAACCTGGAAGAACTTCCTTAGTTGGAAAAACTAAACATATGTTACTGTAGGCTACTGTATTTAAGTACATAATTGGTCAGTGGCGGCCGGTTAAGAGGGAGTCCACTGTATATGGAAATTACTACTCAAGGGACCTATCAATTTTTGTCAATTTAAAATGTTTGACCACCTTTTATGTAATAACTTCCTAATGACAATACCTTTTGGACCAAATATATTTACACATTCTAGTAGAAAAGTCAGTGAAAATTTCACAATCGCATAACTGCAAAAGTTTGTTTTGATAGTCCTCTGCTCCCTTAAGTGCATATGTGTTTTGTGTATTATCAATAAATAATTTTCAAAATTGTTTCTGTAATCCATATAACTGTTAAATAACTTTTACAATTATGTATGCATTGTTTGAACGTCCTTCTTTTTCTTGATTATGTGTAATTCTAGGTTTATTTTTATTTGTAAGTTAAGGATTTTAAATTTCAATGGAAGGAATAATGTGAATTAAGTTTAAAATACTTGAAAGAAATTGAAATTTTATTTGTTTCATCAATAATTTTGTTTGTTTCTTCGATTATATAAACTTTTCTGGTATGGTTTTTTTAACCCTTTTAGGTGCCTAGCCTTTCATTTGGCCTAGCCATTCACCATTTCAAGGTGGTGGGGCACCAGCCGTCCCACTTCCTTGACAAACATGAAATGGTAGGTACTATCTGTCTACCACGAGAATTGCTCCCGACACCGAGTCAGCCCTAAATCGATCAAAAGTTAAGCACCTTCGGTCGTTGCCAGTATTCGGGAGGGTGACCATTTAAGTAACGCCTCGATTGGAGAGTGCACTTTAACTTTCACAACCGCTGATAAATTTAAGTTATCTAGCTTCTTTCATCATAAATATTCAAAATTTTTACAATTGTGCAAATTATTTTAAGATTCTCTTTCTGATGAGGAGATAGGCTGCTGGCAGCGGGTGCTCCATAAGTGACATGTCCAGTTCAGTCCACACCGAGTCTGGGTGGTGGCGATTGCTATAGAAATAGGGCTCGTTCATTTTGAGTAGGGGTGACTCTCAAGGATGTTTTAATTTTGTTTTGTTTTTCGCAAATAGTGGCTGCGGAAAGAGGTAGAAAACTTGTATAGATCTTGGCAACAAGTATATTTCCAACAATTAGTCGTCAAATGCGCCAATGTCGCAAAATTGAATACATTTCTACAAGCATCCCCTATGGAATATGAGATAAAATCCGTTTCTACAGCAACAGACAGGGGCGAACTGTAGAGCAATTCTCGTGTTAGTCAGTATGGTATATGAAGGTTTCCAATGAAAATATTCTCTATTTGGTATTCTGATATCTAGGAGTGCTCTAGATGGGCGAAGATATACTAAAACTCCACCTATCCCTTAAAAAAATTAAATCTTTGTTGTGAGCAAAATACATTCATATAAGATGATAGGTCTTCTCACCCACAATTTAAAAAAAAAAAAACTTTTAGCATGTCTTTCAAAGGTTTAAACCCTTGTTATGAAACTCATACTCTTTTATTGCAGTCAGTTACTATATCTTGAATTTTCCAACCGAATCCCTGCTTCTGAAAGAAAAATATTTCCCTTTTCGGAATGAAAGGGAATTGAAACTTAAATTTTTGTGGAATGGAACTATTTCTTTGATGATTGTCTGGAAAAAAACTAATTTTGTGCTACGATCAGTCACAGCCCTCCAACGTCATTCTATTCTGTCAAACCAATTACAGTGCACTAGTTGTCGGTCGTTGAGTTTACACACGATTGTCTTGTCATCATGTGTAAAGTCAACCCTTTTCAATTTTAAACTCAATATCAGCGCTTTGAAATTTGCCTACAACTAAACTAGTCTGGATCGAATAACTCGGATTAATTATTTCCGGCATTTTGGAATATTAATAACTCGCTAACCATCAATCTTTCTTTACTACCCGTCAGTAACTCATAAAGTGAGCACTAAATGTAATTTCAATTGAAGGGGATGTAAAAGAATAAGAGCAATCGAACATGAGGATTGGAAAAAGGAGAAAGACGTTTTCAAAACCATTGTTTCATATCTGTTTATGATCTTTTTGGAAGTGATAAGAGGAGTTCGGAAATTCCAGAGACTTGTGAAACTTCGTCTTCGTACCAGGAATTTGATAACAAAAATTCCAGATTTGTATGCGAGTGTTTTTTTTCCAGTCGTGATGAAATCCGGAAATGGACGAACCGGCAATTCAGTCATTCGTTTACACGCCACGATATATATTTTGCTCTTTGAAATTCTCAAATTCAGCATTATTTTTTATGAGTATTTTCCACTTAAGAATATGAGAAAATTGAATTCGTCTGAAAATAAAAATAGTTTCAAAGGAAAGTAATTATTAATACATTTTGGGGATTTCTTCGAAGTTATCTAAAATTTGATTTTGTACACTTATGGTAAATTTAAGTGATTTTGCATAAAAGATAGGAAAGGTGATTTCAATAGAAAAACTTAAATTTTTTTCCTTTTAATACAGATCATACAGATGATATTCGGAAGGAATGTGTCAAATTATTTCCTATTTCTTGTGAAAATTTTTAGTTCATAGCAAAGATATTGGCATTCCTTGTGGCCGGATATGTTCTGCTGTCTTGTCATTGCAAGGCTGAAGAAATCTAATGAATTTTAATTTGATCTTATAAAACTAAAGATGTTCAAATAGCAACAGAAAGTTCATTCAAAAAATAATTCATCTGGAGTATTGCTATTTTTTTCCAGAATGACCAAATTTAGGACTTTTTTATAACCCAGCCACTGGGGCCTGCCCACAAGGAGTGGCCGAAATTTTAAGACGTTATTTGAAAGCTAATTATGAATTTCTTATCTGTAGGATGTTCAGGATATCCGAATGTAGAGCTCAGTTCAGAGGCGGGGAAATTATTGTGGGAGGGGCAAGTCAGACCCCAGTTGATTCATTTTCATTTGTGCGTTTTCGGAACAATTCTTTTTGCTTATACATTTTATTACCCATATCATCTGTACACTTGTTCCTGTGTATGTGGACATATTGTTCCTTTTACCATCCATCATTGTCCAGTTTTTAATCACCACTTTTTTCCAACTCTATTTTAACTTTTCAGGGTTTGATTGGCTAAAATCCTAATTTAAATCTTTACATTTTTACACAGTATCAAGTTTTCAAATTCTATATAATGTTTTTACCATTCACATCCATCTTTCTTCCATAAACATTCTATCATATCCATTAAAAATACCTGGGCCGTCGTGGCTCCGTGGGTATGCCCATTGCGTTAGCAACCTTCGAGTTGTAGGCGGTGCAGGTTCGATTCCTGCCAGGTGCATTCCTCCCTGGGTGTATTTCTCTCTTATGTGTTAGTAAAACTTTCATTATGTGTGTATTTATTACTTGATATTGTATATCTTGTATCTGGCGCAGCACGCTCCATAAAACCCCCAACAAACCAAACTAACCAACCAAACCAACCAACCAAACCATTAAAAATATCTAATCTTTCTTTTCCCATTGGGTTTACTGAAGCGATCTGTTTCTGCTTTCATCGCCACTACTCTATTTATTCCCCAATTCCTCTTTTTTCCTTTCACTGCATTTTTTATTTGTCGTTGTCGTGTTTGGCGCAAAACTTAACGATAGATTGGAAATACATTCATAAATTTTTCTTGTTGCCGAGAAGATCGATGCTAGTTACCTTCTTTCCGCGCGCCGCTTATTTTTACCAAAAACAAAATAAAACACCCTCCAGAGTATCCCTACTCCAAACGAACGAGCTCTGTTCCTATAGCGACCGGCTACCACCCTGACTTATGGCGGGAGCAGTTCTCTTAGACAGTAAGAGAACTTAACTTAGACAGTAGTACTCAATAAAATATAAAAATGCAATGATTATGCCGTGCCAAATTTGATGTATTATCGCCCGAAATAGCCCCCGACGATAGGCTCCAACACTATCAATTTAGATTCTTTTCACTGTTTATGAGTATTTCATGGGAAAAGTAGGTTCAAATTCTGTTTTCCTTTTCATTTCTCTTTATTCTTGTATAAACAAATCTCCAGTTGATGGTCTTTATTCATTTTATTACGTGATAGATGAAGAGGTTGTGGGAGATTAAAGTTACACAAATGCATCGCATGACCACAGTGTAATATAGACTTAAGGTATATTTTTATATACACAATGCTCCATGTAACCAGTGGGGCGCGCGACAATTTTCCTACTACTGTTGTTTCAATAACACTTCATTAAGGTTCAAATTAGCGGTCGTTATAGTCGTATTTAGCGCGTAATGAATTCCGTTTTTACGGTCGAGATTTTGGACCCAGTCTTCCTTCTTTTCGACGACTTCCTTAATTTGCGAAATGTTTTCGCTTGTATGACGCAAATTCCGTTCGATTTAACTATTCAGAAACGCGAATGTTAAAGTCTGACTTAATCAATACACTATTACACAAAATAAATTTGAAATTGCATCGAAGTGGAACATTTTGACAACTGAGGATGTTAGGTGCCATTGTGTGTGATGCCTAACTTTCTGATCCTAATTTCTAACTCTGCATTTCAGATATTCTATTTGAAGGAATAATTATTTTTAGCAATCAAGAGCAATGAATTGAAATATTTCTTTTAGATTTGGAATTTCGTCTCTTTTTCAGTACTAACTCCATCAATCTTCGTCTATAACAATGCTCCAATTGCTTTTCACATAACTAGAAATATAATTTTTTCAACTAGTGAACAATTGCATTAATGTTCGAAACGCGCCGTTTATAAAACTAAAATAACTTATCTGCCAAATGCGTTCACTTCATTATCAAAATATAATTACAAATTGTAACAGTGGTCGTTTGAGGGGAATGGTGTCAATAGCACACTTTTAAAGGTAAAGGGCGCTTCAATTCTTTTAGAAACTGAAAACAGATTGTATAAGAAATTCAGTCATGTAAAGCAGAAATGACATCTAGACAATTCTAAAAAATAGCGCTCTTTTTATGCAAAGGATGAGATAAATGCTCATGGCGCGATCAAGATGGAATAACTCCTATTTTTGGAGGAAAAAATGTCTTATCAGCCTAAAGAAATGTTTCTTGTATCTGTTAGTGATTACACGCATTGTTTGCATTGACGAGTTGTAGACGTTATTGATAACGAGGTAGTAGGAAAATTGAGATTCTTAACCCGGAAAATGTAATTAGGGAGTATTCTTTTTTTCCTGCAAGGATTTCTTGACTGGGGTAATCTTAAAACTTTATTCTTTTGTAAATTGATTAACTTTAAGTATTTAAATTTTTTACGGAATTTTGCATTCAAGATTTTATGATAACTATCTTTGTTTAGAGATGGAAAATTTCTACTTCTTTCAGTTACAATTTCTTCCATGACCTGTGCGAGTCTTAATTGGCTCTTGTTACACAAAATGATAGAAAAGCGACGAAACAAACCAGATTTTTCATGACTTGCACGGATGCCAAGCGATCTTTCCCATTCTTCTCTCCATCCTTCCTTTTCACAATTACTTGACATTGTCTTGTGTTTGGCGCAGCTTGGCCAAATATGGCCCTTGCACCATTAAACCCAAAACCAACCATGACCTGCAACGGTTATGCTTAAGTCTCATCGATCAAAAAAATTCTGATGCTTTTTAATAGGCGAATAATTGAAAACTTTCTTAACCACATTTCCTTTTCTCCTTATTAAAGTTCATAGTTGTGGTTGGATTAAACTGGTAATGAGATTGACGTCATAACTTGTAGGGTTACGTTTGTATACTATATTGATGCCATCAATCAAACTAGTTAATTTCAACCTGATAGATATCGAAGTGGTTGGTATAAAGGGGAACTTTCAGAAATTCTATAATTTATTTTTTATTGAGACATTTATTTTCGGATAAAATGAAAATATCATAATTCGTAATATCGTATTTATTTCTATATCCCTCGGTTTCTTTTATCTTCATTGAAAACTATCGTAAGTTAAATAGGTTATAAAACTTTACTGTTATTACGATAATCTTTGTCGAGGAGTTGCTTTTGAATGAAGTATTTTTTACTAATGCAAGGCGAATTACATTTACTCATTGCACTACAAGGGCGGATTAGTGAAGCACTTAGTGTTACCCTGGTGCACCATGGGGCATGGGTTCACTCTACTCCTCATATTCATGCATACTAGGCACAATCCGTTTAGAGAGGCCACGCATTCATTTTAGACGGACAAACATCCATGCTTTACCCCGGTTTCGATCTAGGAACCTTTCGATCCAGCACCCTGACCGATTGGTCGACTTTAATAAAGTATTAAAACGTTGATTTTTTTCATGAATATCATCAATCAAAAATTTGATTTTGGATGTATAAGTGGATGAAAATAAGTTCATAGAACGACCGTTACCTGTTTTGAATGCATTTAAGTAATTAGTACGAGTAAATAAATGTTGATTAATGCAGTGTGTGTATATATAGAGATATTTTATCCAGTACAATATTCTTGTGCCCAGTTTCTGCAATGAAATTTTGAGTTATACATAGTATTGTAAATTTGTTCCAATCTGTACATGTTAGAACAAATATTGACATCACTCCCAACCCTACCCTATGTTTTATTGTACTTGCAATTAAAATTTTGCGACTCTAGCATCAATCGCACTCACAATTGCCCAATATTTTAAAATGTTTAAACTTAAGTATCGCGCAGTCATTACATTTTCAGAATCGAAGTCAGATCTACGTGGGAAAAAATTTGAGGAATCGTTTCTGCAGTTTTAGACCATTTTAAGGACAAAATTTCAGATTATTTTTTGTTGCATAAAAAGTTAGCCTTTCTGAAAAATGTGTTGAAGTAAAGGGTAATTATATTTAAAAGAATGAAAATTGATTCTACTTCTGATTGAAAATTGATCTTCCTTCCTCTGATAGATAACCCTTTGGTTGGAAACTTCTGGACATATTTACGTATATTTATTCCCTTGTCCCTTAGATATTTTGGTTTTATGAACACTTTGATGTGTGTTTTGAAAAGCTTTATTGTTGAAGTTGAAGGAAGATTGTTAATGGCTATTCAAAGCAATCTGATGTAGAATTTCTACTCAAACGCTTCTCAATTATAAGCCATAAAAATGTTATTGCTTTTCCTTGATAAACACGTGCCGTAAGCTATCTCTGAGATTTCTTTGGAAGATAAACATCTACATGCTGAAAACAAAATTTATTTGATCTGTTTGATACCACGGTGACATAAGATGTGTAGCCTGCATGATGCTGGTGAAAAGACGTGTACACTCTAACGTGTGAATTGCAAATATAACTCGCCATTAAAATTTTACATATATCAAATCGTATTTTTAGTTCTATACTCAAAAGAAAGTTGACAGATTTTGCCCAAAACAGGTTGCGATATTAGTGATCGTATTTTCCGGCGAAAATTTTTTGTTTTGATGACCGAGTTTCTAGACCCAACCCTCAATTTTGAAGTATTCTGATTTTATTTTCCCTTTATGACAAAAATTCCGACCAATCAACCTAATACATTCTTCTTTCAAAGAATTTATCTATAAATACAATAATCTGTGTTCGTTCAAAACTAATGACCCTAAACGAAAAAAGTCCATAAGAGAAATAGAGGTTCCCCTCCAAATGCAAATAGTCATCCAAGTTCAGTACCTAGTCATTAATTACACTGCGTGTAATTACGTGTTTTCATAAATCCACGAAAACAAAATATCTTGAAATTGTAGAGTGGTTTGGCAACTGAGGAAACATTTTTAGGTGCATCAACCTAGCCACCGTCAACCCACCATCACGTAGCAATGAAAAAGGCGGAGGATATTCATGTTATTTCTCCCGATCGTTTGGTTCGAACATCTGTCTCGTGGTGTAGGGTAAAAGCACGTATCCCAATACAGGACTAATTATTCACTGGCTATTGCGATTATTGAGCGTGATGAAAAACACCAGTTGGGCGCTTCGGTAGCCTAGTGAATTCCCAATCCCACGTTATCAACAATTCTGTAATCGTACGACAGCGACTCCGCCCACATGCTCTGTCCAGAAGGTCGATGTTTTCGTGCCATTGGCGTTTCCCTTTTTGCTCCTAATTTGTAGCCCTGTCCCAAACTTCAAATACGGTTTAGGACTTATAAATTCTAGTTACAGACTGAAATGTACAGTTTTTTTTACTAAGTGAATAGCTTGACTTGATGTAACATTGTTTTCTGCATAAATGCAATATTTTATCCCTTTCAACAACATTGAAGTTTCAATCGATAATCTTTCCTTGAGTTTTTGAGAAAGAAAAGTTTTTCTTGAGTTTCGATGATTTTTCTTCATCGAAATCGAATTAAGAAAGTTCAAATTAGATTCTAAAACTTGTGTAGAATTGTTTTCAGCATTTTCTATTAAAGTTCGTGTAAGACCAAGGGCCATGGGGAGTTAAGCCTTTCCCAGAACCTAAAATAAAACCAAAATAACCTTATTTAATGGAGCATTTCTTAAAATTCATGCATGATTTAAGATTCTGGTGAACAGGGTTGCAAGATTTGCAGTGTATGAAGATGTTTTTTGAGGGTTCCTTTTTCCTTTCAATGAATTGATCTACTAGCAAAATTACCCGACCTCACTTGGGTTGAATTGGTTAAATATAGACTGAAAGTGACTGGAAAACAATCACTTTCCTCTTTCGTAGAAAAATGCCAAATCATTTAAGTGTGAATAAAAGAATTTTTTAACACCTTTTCGATATTTTTATAATTTCTACAACCTACTTTGGACACAAATCTTATACATGCATATCCATCCATCCTAATACATTTCACATATGTCACACCCCCTGCTAAAGATACAAACTGACAAAAGGTGACAGACACTAAGGTAACTACTAAAAAGGACGGTTTTGAGGAAGGCTTAGGAATTCCCTTTCTTAAGTTCTTTTTCTGTAACTCAACCCTCAATTCAATTCGTAAAAATAACGAATCTACGGCGAATACTCCCGCACTCATAATTTGCCTGCCAATATTTTTTGATTTGTGGCACTCTTCGAATTTCGATATTAAGGGAAATATGACAATTTAATTTGATAAGATATTTATCACTGTTTGTTTTAAAAGCGAATACGTTTTTCTTGAAAATTCCGTTTTGTGGCTCGTGCAATAATAAAAAAAACTTGTTTTAAAATTCAATGTCTTCAGTGCATACAGTGGATAAAAAGAGTTTCCGTACAGAAACGAAAACTGCGTATAAATTATTATAAGTTCTAAAGAAATCTCACCAAAGATTCAGAAACTGCACAAGAAAATTATTTTATACTAGTGAATGTGTTCGCAACAAAAGTTCCTTAATTTTCACAAATAAAGAGTAATTAATTAAAACTTTGAGAAAAACATACAAAATGAAAGGCAAAAAATTTTTCCGTGCGCACTATGAAAATTGATTAGAACGTACAGTCTAGCTGTCCCGCATTCAATTATTATAACTATCGAATCAAAAAGAACTTCAGTATTGTGTAAGTAATCATTTTCAACGAATTAGTGGACCGCCTAAAATGGGAATTCCGAAAGCTATTCGCGTGTTGGTGATAGATAAAGTTGAGAAATAACGGTTTATCACTGAGGAAAATATTCGCGAAATCGCAAACAAATCTAAATCTACGGTAAAAATCACTGAAAGATGTAATTAGGTAGAAACTGGAAAATAGGAACCTATCCGGAAGACCTCAGAAATTGAGCCATATACACCAGGAATATTCTGCGAAAAGTTCACGATAATCCACGAATTAGTGCATCCTTGCTAAAAACTGATTACAATCTTGAAATATAACCTCAGACTAGGAAAAGTAACCAAAAAAGGTGGCTACAATGGCATGTTGCACGTAAGAAGCCACTCATTAGCAAACTTAACAGAAGAAAGTGTCTTCAGTTTGCAAGAAAGCATGTAAGTAAGCCCTTAACTTTTGGGGATTCTGTTCTTTTCAGGGATGAATTAAAATTTTGTCCCTTGTTCAGATGGACGAGTTATGGCATGGTGAAAATCAAAACATCAAATGCAAACAAAAACTTATGTAGAACTGTAAAACACGGCGGAGGAAATGTAAAGGTATGGGGATGCATGAGTTCTGGTGTGTTTAATTTATGTTTTGTTGAAGGTAACATGGATGGCTATGTGTACCTAGACATTTTGAAATAAAATGTCCTTGCTAGTGCTACTAAACTGTCTCATGGAATACCATTTATCTTCCCAACAGAACAACAATTCAAAACACTGCAACGTTCTGTAAAGAATGATGCCTTTGCCATAAGTCACAGCAACTTCACACACCACCAGTCTCATGATTTAAACCCCCTAGAACATTTATGAGAAGAAATCGGTCGTGAACTGAAATATTATGATACCAGCAGCAAAGATACCCTGAAAAGTTCCATTCTGGACGTCTGGAGCAAAAATTACTTGTGGGAGTCATGCCTAAATTTCTGAGAGGTCATTAAAGCAAAAGCAGATTCAACTTACCAGTAAATGATGAAACATGGGGAAATAACATTTAATGAAATATTTTCACCGTACGGAGACTTTTGCGTTATATTTGCCACATTTTTGTGTTATTGTGAATTATGCGTTAAATTATATTAATATTTTTTTGTTTAAGTGCAATAGAAACATTCTATGCAATTATGCTAATTTGTTTTTCCATTTTTATTTCTTCAATAATTATATTTTGCAAATAATAAAGCAATTTATTTCAAATAGTAAGTGCGTACGGAAACTTTTCTTACTCACTTAGATAACCTATAACCATTTTTTAAAAATGGCAATAGTTCTAATAATGACGTTCTTTCAATAATGGCAAAATTCCATTCGAACTTGCATGCTTCTTTAAATCGAATACTTTGGTGGTGTTACGTGTGATGAAAAGGAATTACAATTAAAATAAATATTTAGAACAGAAAATAGAAATAAAACAAAATAAAAGTTGGAAAGAAAAATGTTCTAAACATAAATTCGTGTTTATTTTTTCTTTTGATTTCGTACAGTTGCCATAACTTACAACTAAAAATTAGTAAAATTAATTCGGAGCGAAAAGACAGAAAATATCACCACGTGGCAAACGAACACGAGTTTCCATTTCGTTGCAAATATCGTCTGTCCCAAATATTCGGAAATAGTATATTTATTTATTTTCTATGTACATTTGAAGTTTATAAATAGTTTATATTTCGCAAAGAAAATAAATAAGGGCTCAAAGCTTTTAGCGTTTCTTGACAATGGTTCCCTGATGTTTTGCTGAAATCGTTTGCTTTTGAATTTTGTCAAATACGTGTTCTTTTAATACTTGATTGATTATAATGAAATTTGGAGGTTTAAGCACTTTACATACATTTTAACTAATATCTTTAAGGCCTTTTATACTTAAAATTTGACGTTTTTAAAATATGCTTTTAAGTCGAAGAAATCAATTTGCTGACTTTGGTTACACTTTAAAATTGCTCTGTACTGCAGAGAAATACATTTAAAATTACTCTACTGTATAGAAATAACATTTAAAATTTAAAAATCTCAAGGCCCACAACCCACTCTGCATTATGGTCTACTTAGCTCGACATTTGAGTCATCTCAAATTACTAAACCCTCTAAAATAATACATATGTAGACCCTCCTAGGCTGGCCCCTAGTTTGCTTATCATAAGAATTGATTTGAAGGTCTAAATATCCCAGAACGATTTTATGCATAGAAGCGGCTAGAGTAATAGTACCGTTAATCTTTTTTTGAAGGGGAATTTCTCTATGACAAAATGCTGTACTATAATTTAAAAATACTAGATGATTTTAGGATTCAAAAGTTAAAACTGTCATCTTAATTTTCGGCGGAAAAATTCCTGCTCTATACTCTCGAACTATGCTTGATGCCCTTGGCTCAGAAAACGTTATTCATCATTTGGTGGTTTTGTCGAGAAACACAAGCTTTTTAAATAATGAGGATATTATCCATTCCTTAGTTGGATTTTCTAATTACACGAACATATCGTCATGTCTGTATTTTTAAAACATCCAAAACCTATCCCTTTAACCAATAGTTTTTCTTCTCATAAAACTGGAAATAGAGTGTCAATCTCCAAAACATGATCGTGTAAAGAAAGTGGTTTTCATTGGTCTAAGAATGAATGCAAATTAGCGTTGAGTAAAGTCAAAAAATCCATCACTAGGAAAAGTTTTAGGGGAGGTGGCCTTTCAGAGAGCGTTTACTGTTTATAATATAAAAACCGACCATTAGAATTTTATTATTATTCGTGGATATAATAAAAAAATTATAATGTATCATGAGTAGTTGTAGAATAATTTCCAACTTGCCCCATTGAGGACTCCATATAAGGTGGGGTAGCAGGTTATCATGATACCGGGATTGTATTGGATTTGGGGTTTTATTGCGCAAGGTCCTGAAACGAACAAGTTACGCCAACCATAGTACCGGGGCTTGAGACCTAAGGAACGTTGAGGGCCATATGAGGGGCTTTTGTATTTTATTGTGTTATCCGTTTCCTGTGTTCAAAGAGTTATATTTGTTTTTATTGTGCTTTTATAAAGGTTACAGCATTACAATTACAAAAGAGAAAAATTATACTTTTATACAAGTTAAAAATTGAATACTTGGGATACATATTTTTAATTCAGGGGGCTGTCATTTAAATTAATTTCCGTCTTCTAAAACTTGCTACTGGGCTCGAAGTGCAGAGGTGAGGCTCCTGGCCTCCTATACCTGACCGAAAATCCAGCCCGGTATTCATAATCAACTGATACACCATGAGTGGGCAAAATCCGTAGCCGTTATTTAGTCTTGTATGGGTAATTGGGCTTTTGTTCTTTTGTCTTTCCTTTTTTCAGAAGGGGAACCATAAAAAATAAGACCATCTGTGATATTCCAGTTAGAATCGCGTGTGTTCGATTAGCGTTGCACTTCGAGACTTCAAATCACGAACCTCTGAAATTGTAATTAATGTATCGCTAATGATACTGCCACAAGTGCAGTTTCACTGGCTTGTAGTGTCATTAGTATCCGTCTCTATTTTTCACTTTCAAAGATAAGATGTGAAGCTTTTTAAAACATGTGCAAGCTTAATTGTCTACGAACTATATTTCACTTTCAATTGTATACTCACCGCATAGTAAGATATGTTGAGAAAATTGGGTACTCCACTCTTTATTGAATGGTCGCTGTTTATTACTAGATTGGTATTCAAAACTGACCAGAACATACTGTGCTTGTTCATTAGAGAAATACTTCCACATTTTTAAGGGGAGTGATTAGGCGATTGTTTTAAATGTACTTATTGAGAGAAATGATTTATACATTGCTCGGTAAGACTTTTGTATCTCACTGATCTGCATTGAGCAAGAATTTTTCCTTTCAATTGATACAAAAGTGACTAACAAGATAGTGTTGGCGCAAGGATATTTTATAATTGTAAGTATTGATGTATATAAAAAACATTAACTTCATCGCGAGTGGTGTAATTATGTGGACTGCAACGTCACAGCTGCTTTTTTCCTTAAGATAAGTGAGTTTTTTTATCATTCGATCTCATAATTGAAAGACCGCTTGAGGTTGTTCGTGTTAAGTGGATATGCAAAAACACTGTAATATTACTATATCTTGTTTACAAGTGTTTTATGCTTGTCTTTCAGCCTTTCCCTCAATTCAGATAAACTTCAAAAAGTATTTCCTATCACAATGTTTCAGCAAAATGTATTTATACAATCCATGAAATACAATTTAGAATTGCTTTCAGTTGTGTTCGATTTTTTTACTCTTCCCTCATTGTCCGGAGAATGATGAGTTTGTTTGATACCTTGGTCGATGAATTGATATAATTAATGTATTTTATCATTCGCTAACATAATTTAAAATGAATGTTTTGTCGCTTCTTTGATTCATTTTAAAAGATTGAGAATCTGTTTTGTGTTTATTGAATTTAAAGTGTCAAATTTCATAAAACTGACCTTTAATCTTTTGTGTTGAGATCGTTGTGAATAGATTGCATGTTTGCCTGGCTTTTTTTTACTTCAGACGCAATGAAAAATTGGAATACCTGTCTTATTTTATTAAAGCTTTATTAAATATAAAATCTGAACAACCGATTTGAGAAACAATTTTCGTTATTTTAAAAGATTTTATAAATTATTAAAACTAAAATGGTTCCTAAAAAATAGCCCCCATTTGTTTTATTGATGAATTGGAATTTCTTTCATTTAGGCTCTTTATTCGGAGAATCTTGATCTCTATTTTATTCATGCGTCATCGAAATTATGAGGCTCCCCGCTCTTACCTTTGCAGCTGCAGGGCCATTTTACTTGAACCTCATATTCTAAAGAATTCTCAAATTTACACTAAAGGCTCACTTACACTTGTACGTCAATCTGAATCTGCTCTGCGTATCCGTCGAACCAATGAGCAACGAGAACAGAAATGATTGACACGTTTAATCATTCCCGTTCTCCTCGTTCATTGGTTCGACGAATCCGATCACGGGGAGCGGTTTCGGATTAACGTAAACGAGTGTAAACGCGCCTTAATCGTTAATTCTTAATTTCGTATAGTTTCATCTTTCATTTTTCTTTATTGTTTAATGTAGTGTGGAGGCCTCAAAAATGGAAGTGGGCCGGGTCTCTCGACTTCTGGGAGGGCCTGCTTTACAGCACAGAGATACGGCAGATATCACTGCTCTATTGAGCGGTACATAATGTTTAATATATCTTTTCGTTGAGAAGATGATAAAATTCAGGAGAAATCTATATTCTTTTTTCTTCTGTGCCCTTATCACTAAATTTCTATCTTCGGTACAAGAGGCGAACTGGCCGTAGGTGACCACCCAGTGCTTCAGCTGCTCCTAACAAGGACAGTCACCAGCATCCATACGCTTACAAACCGAGATTCGAAATCGGAACTTACTGAGTAGCCGACAAATGCATGACAACTATACCAGGTAGGCAGCATCAATGCTCATTTGATTGAAACGTTTTTTGCATTACATTTTGAGTAGAACGCATTATTTTAGTCAGCAAGTTACCGAAGGAAATCGAATAAGTAAGATAGTAAAAACTTAGGTATTATTGTTTGAAGAGTGATACGTGTTGGTAAACTAAGCAAATAATATATACATTTAAAATTCAGGTAGAACTGCGTTTTGCGATTTTCACCTTTCATGGGCATTCCGGAAATTTTCGAAAAGAAATTCGTAACCTCATGGGTACTGTAGACGAATTTGTGTTTATTTTTTAACTTTTAACAACCCAACCGTCCATAGACGAAAAGATTAATCATCTTCTATGCACAAACCGGCTTTTTTATCCCCTTCTTCCCCTCTCGTATTTCTTTTCTTGTGTGTTGTCTGGAAGTTCTCTCCTTACTTTGTCGTTCGACCACGGAAATTTTTTTCTCGATAGGATGGAATTTGTTTATTTGAGGGCTTAGGTCAAAGTCCTTGCACAATGAAAAACGAGTAAATATTGGGTAGAGAAAAGAAAATAACAATGCACACAGACCGAAGGATAACGCCGCAGCAGTTCTCGATAATGTGAAGTTTGTCGCCGGGAAATAAGAGCATTTAAGGAT
The DNA here is from genome assembly GCA_933210815.1 of Meta bourneti. Taxonomy (NCBI): domain Eukaryota; kingdom Metazoa; phylum Arthropoda; class Arachnida; order Araneae; family Tetragnathidae; genus Meta; species Meta bourneti. The sequence continues at coordinate 51,516,151 of OW119924.1, read as the reverse complement.
GTATGCTAATTATTTAGATATAGTGTATCTGGAAACTAGCAAATTTCAAACTGGCTCTTAATTATAGCTTTTCTTATGGGGTAGGAAGTGGTTTTTTTTTCCCGTCTGCGCATTGATAGGCGATGCTTAGATTTCCCTGAAACACCCTTCTTCCCCTTTTACCATTGTTTTCAGTCTTCAATGTTGCATTTTTGGTTGATCGTTTTTTTAAATGATTTTTAGAGAAGACGCCTCTATACTGTAGGAAACGTTGCTTTCGCGATGCATTTATTTTGTTAAATCCTTCGCATACTTTTTCATTTTTCAAATCGGTCACACAATAGGAGTCATATCTTTCCCCTCCTGTGGGAGATGGCCGTGTTTCAGTGGGTTTGCCCACTGCGCTAGCAACCTTAGAGTTGTAGGCGGCGCAAGTTCGATTCCTCCCTGGGTGCATTTATTTTTCTATGTCAGTAAAATTTTCCTTGCTTGTGCAAGTTCATAAAACCCCCAAAACCTATCAACCTCCCTACATATGGGCTCCCCTGTTATTAGTTGAAACCTCTGTCCAATTAGTATAAATGAGAACTAATGTAGAAGGCACTGAGGAAGAAACATAACATTCCGAGAGGTAATCACACAGAATCAACTATCCCTATAGATCGCTGGAGGATACCGATCGAATCCAAGATGTGTTTTATTGGCTCAACCAATATTTCATTGCTTGATTTCAAAGCCTTAGAAATCTTACGCGTCTCGAAAAGCGTGCAGGTTGAAGTTGTAATGCATTTTATATAAAAAATTTTAAAACTAGGCAATAAAACCTTTTGAGATCCCCGTCTCAAAGTTCTCCCCAGAATCTGTAAGCAGTTTTGTAGTTTCTAATTTCAAAATTATAGACCTCAAATGTCCCTACAAAAATTTTGAATCATCGTGTAGTATTCCGTGAATGTGTAAAGTAATAAGGAGATTTTCCAAAAACTCCATCGACGTTGTCTTGTTTGGCTCAGCTTGGCCAAATATGGCCCTTGATCCATAAAACCTAACCCAAAAAATCTAAGTTTGCTAATCCCGATTTCTCAACAGAAACAGGAACTCCTAGGGAGCTGAATCCCTAGGGCACTCCAGTATTTTTATGGTTCGGTTATGGATCCATAACCGAACCATAAAAATACAAATATATACAGTCACCACCTCACTCATTAGGTCTTATGGCAGCTTTAACAAGGACACCAACTCCTAAGGATCATCTATCCCCAAATTTATGAATTGGGGATAGACAGTATTTATTTTTATGATTGTGTTCTAAATATGCAGATGGGGTCATTCTATCTCATTCATTAGATCGGATGGCCGCTATTACAAAAGACAGGAACGCACTCCTACGGATCGAGCCTTTTCGTCTCTAATATTTTTATGGTTGGGGCCAAATTCCTCTCACCCATAGCTGGTACCAGAGAAAACATCCCTGAGGTACCCTCAAATTCGAGGGTTATGGTGGTCTCCAGATTGGTCAGTGGACGTTTGAGAACAGTTTCATTTTATCACGGTTTTAATGTTTTCCCTACTTGTCGGAAACACAATATAGGGCAAGCCTCTCTTGGTCACCTTGCTTATTTGGGGCTGTCCTGGGTGAATCTGTATTTTAATCCTATGCTCGTCTTGAACCGTTTGAAGGTGCATTAACTCACGGACTTGTCTTGCTTATCTAGACCACGTGGTATAAGAAACAACAGTGGTTGGGGCCATGCTTAAAAGTCCTGTAAGGTAAATTTTACAACTATGCAGTTAATATTGATAATGAAATACATAAGCACAGTAAATTTCTTCGAAAGCACTCAATTTTATATGAAACAATGGGAGTCTTACTTGGCCCTCCGCAATTATTTCTTCAAATTGACATCATTAAACAAAACTGAAAACAGCAGGACATATACTTGCTGTTTTAAGTTTTATATGGGAAACCTAAAATTAACGGTCTTAAATAGTGACAAAACTTAAAAAAAATTGATTTTTGGATTAAGTATTGTCTCAGTGTGGAAATCTACATTTTTACCAGTATCAATACAGGCAAATATCTCACTGGATGACAAGTTTGTTACAGTATTCTTTGTATTTCGTTGTAATAAAAACTTTAAACTCATTTTTGTTTCAAATGTGATTTTTTTTAGCTGTGCCACTGTTGAGGTGAAATTTAAATTAGTTTCTGTGTTTTTTGAAAAGGAATATAGATTAGTACTGTTCCTTTTAAAGGGACTTTGTGGAGCAATCATCTTATACATTTGGTAATGAAATTTCAAACTGTTTAATTAATCATGGATACAACAGCTGTAGCAAAACAAATTATCATAAAATCGCTCGAATTCGCGCCCATTGCATGTTTTCCGTGTGGTTGATGTCACTAAGATTTCCGCATTTGCGCAGGTGATGGAGTAAGAGAGAACTGCGTACAAAGGGGAACATCTTCCCAGCTGTTCCATAATGGTTCGATGTAATTACGTCAAACGAAGGCAGAGGTGTTAAAATATCCGATGTGATGTCTATTGTGAACGTTTCCTCGGTTTTCCTTTGCCCTTCGTCAGCAGTTTCTGTTCCGTTTATCTGTCTCCTTGCATCTAGAAACAAACATCGTAAACAGTTTATTTTTAGGAAATTGCTAATATCACAGTCGTTTAATTTGGTTTAAATAAGATTGAAAAGTGCAAATTTGTGATATTGTAGCCTATCTACTTTCAACCTTTAAAAATGATCGTCCAATGAATTAAGGTTGAGATTTTTGAACTTAATATATTGTTCAGATCTGACTAATATTTAAATCTATTTTATTCGGCTGGCTTTTAAGGCACGATAGAACCACGTCTGCCTCCAGTAGTTATCCCACTTCTGACCCAATGTAATATAATTGTGTTTACCAGTTTAACCTAAAAACGTTTTATTCACTCTCGATAGATTGTGCTCCACTCACCGAGCAGAGAACATTGCTACATTTTATACGCTTGAGGAGGTTAGTCTCGCAGTACAAATTAACATACACAACAAGCAAGAAATTGTTTATTGCCATGTATGCGTCTCTCTTATTGCCAAATTTATACTCACCGTGTTGCCTAGGCTCTGGATCCGAATCTCGGTCTTGGCTTCGATGTTCGTAGTTCGCAATCCACTTTAATACTTACGTCCTACTCTTATAAGCCTTTGTGTAACAGAAAATGACCGCAGTGACCAATCAAACCAAACCTAGTGGCACCAATTCTTTGGGAGCGGAACCTTTTGGGACTCCAATATTTTCCCTTCAGGCTCTGTACTTTTAAGGGAACAATGGACTTTCAAAACAAACTTTTGCAGTTATTAGATTATTATGAAATTTGCAGACTTTACTAAATACGAGTATATAGTAGCTTATATAAGTTTCGTCCAAAAATATCAAGTCATTCGGAGGATATTACGCAAAACGGTCAAAACTTTTGATAAATTACCAGACTTACAGGTCTCATGCACATTACTTTTCCATGTATTTTAAATCACTCTATAGTATATATAAATCAAATTAACTCTGGTAAGTGCATCGCGCAATTGTAAAGCAAAAATCATAACCTTAATTCATTGGACCATCGTTCTTTAAAGGTTGAAAGTAGATAGGCTACAATATCACAAATTTACACTTTTCAATATTATTAAACCAGAAAAAATTTATACTAAAACACCTAAAATTTGCAAAACATAAGCTAAGCAACATTTTAAACCAAAATTTCAAAATGTGATGAATTTATCATTTACATTTAGATATATACAACAGATTTCAAGAATTATAAAAAAATAGTAAATCAAGTAGTCATCAATTAAAAGCGGATGCGCATGGAACATTTTGAAATCAGAATGTCAAAAAATCTCAGTCTGAGGAAAACGCGTTTTTGTAGCAGACTTGCTATATATTTCTATTGTATGTTTTATGTGTTGCACGTGCAACTCCTTCAAAAATTAACACTATTGAAAAATTCTTTTTGCTATTCTCATAATTTGATATCAGTTAATTTTTAACGCTGAAATTAAAACATCTCTTTTTCGATCGATTTTGGTGATTTTGAGTCTACTGTCCCCTTAAAGTGAGGGATAAAAATTTAAAACAACGCATGTAACATGCATGATAAAATGAGTTACTTAAATTGAAATGTATTGTTCTGATGAAAACTATTTCCAGGAAATTTAGCCTTCCTAATAATTTTCCCCAATAAGCCCAATAAGTTTGCGCTTTTGCATACTCCCTTGTACTGCTATGTTGAAAATAAATTTCTTAAAATTGGCCTTAAATAGTTCTAAATTCTAAGTATTTGTATAAATCTATTGTATGGAATTCTGTGTATTAGATTGGCTTTTAATTCTCTTTGTAAGTTATCTCTTCATTCATAATTAATTATATAGTAGCAGACTATTATAATCACCATTATGTTGTGTTGCACACCGTTTCATATCATAATATATTCATGTTTATGGAACAAAGTAAATTAATGTCTGAAATCAATAGTTGGAATTATGGTTTTGGAAGTTAAAAAAAATCTCAGTTTGAGGGTTCAGTTTACTAAACCTTATTCAATTACTCAATTATCATGCCAGATCCTGATGCATTCACCTAAATTCTTTTACTTTTTAAATGCTTTTAGAAAATTCTGGTAAATCGCCAACAAACCTATTGTATATGTCGTAGAAATTGCAAGAATATGGGATTTGAGATAAAATGATCGGAATTTAAAAATATATTTGGCCCTGCAACAGAATTTGATCTTCAATGGTTTTCAATGTATAGTACTAAATATTTTTGTCCACATCGTATCTGTTCTAGAATTCAGTGGTTTTGAATGTTTTTTCTTCAGTGTAAATTCTGCTTATTCCAATCGTTTGTCACATTTTGCATTTATGCATTTCTATTTGGCGACCGTGTTTTTGGATTCAGTCGTCGTTTTTTTCGCTCGTTTGGCCCAAATTTTGACTAATCAATCATTTATTCTTCCTTCCAATTGTCTAGTCTTACTTTTAAACGGTTGCATCAAAGTCCCGTGATCAGTCCCTGGTCACCACATGGTCAGTTTAAATACAATCGCGAAAATAAAATTGGCAACTGAGGGAAAATGTTTGCCAATGACGCCTGACAAATCAAACTGCTCCTAATCCTTAACCGTGGTTTGTTTATTAGTTTTATTCCATGCAAATATTTATTTAGTTTTCCAATTTTTAATCTAAAAAGTTTTAGAATCTTAGGACATTGAAAACGACAAGGATGAGAAATTGTGAGATCTAAATTATGCATTGCTCTTATTCATGAAGCTTAATTGCATTTGATTCGTATATTTTTTCGTCATTACCATACTTCTGGAATTTACTTTGAATGAGGCTTGAAGAACGAAAACGTACTCAGTTTGAGCTCTTTATCATTACATCTGGAATATTTTTTTTTATTTATTTCTCCCCTTTACTCTCATCTATGTATCGTAAATTTACCTAGACTGGTTTTTCGTACCACAGCCGTAGGCCGTTAAAAAGCAAACGTGGGGAGATTATTAATGGTAGAAAGCTATGTGCGTTCATTCTGAACTCGTTCCAAACATTCTTGTTTACTTCGCCGGTAAAGCTTCCCTCTCGGAGCGTTAATTTTTTTGTGAAATTAATTTTGACGTTTCCGCGACTGCCGGATGTGTCAAAGCTGTAACTTTTCTGCACATTTCTTGTCCATGTCCAATAGTTTAGCCAATAGTAGATTCAGTGACTCAAAACATAGTGTCGTGTGACAATTTTTTTACAAAATCTATACTGTGTTCATCGAAAGAAGAAACCGAAGCAAAATAAAGCCGTGTGGAAATAGGCAAAATAAATCACGGAATAGAAATAAAATAAACACGAACAAGCAATGTTTTTCGCTTTTGTGCGCAAACTGTTTTAAGATTATAAACGGCCGTTGCGAATGGATTAGCAAAGACAACCCAAACATAAAATTTCCAGCAAAATTAAAGAAACAAAAATTTACAAACACTCAAAATAAAATGAAAGAATTTTAAAGTTGCCAATTTTAAAGATTCGTGTTCAAAATAAAATGTCTTGATATTGCACAAACCTGTTTGTTTTGACGGGTTCCGAACAGATGTAGTATGCAATTTAAGTTTGGAAAAAACTCGACCTCATAAATATAATTTTTAAATATATTTGCAAAAAATGTTTTGGGAATGAGTGGAGATATATAACTTAGAGAGGTGCTTGTTTTTGAGGAATGTTTCGTTTGTGACCTTGAAATCGTGATGGTTGTGTTGTGACAATACAACTGCGGAACGATCATGATCCACAAAGCTTCGGCTGACTATTGAATTTTCACTGCATGTGTTTTCTGAATTTGTTCTTGTAGATTCAAGCGAAAAACACACTACTCTGTACGGCAATTCAAACAACAAATGAGCTTGCGAAAATTCATTGTCAGGAACATATTTTAACGAAACGGAATTATTTTATAAATAATACTTGGATTTTCTCACAAACTGGTTTCGCTCCGCTGGAAATGACTCCAAGATCATTCGGATATCCGTCATTCGTTTCTTGAGGAAAATAGACCGCTCCAATTGATCGAGAAATAGTGCCAGACATTTGTCGAATTCACAACATATTTCGTCAAAACCTCTTGTGTGTTTATCTATGCCATCCAGAGACAATGGCCGCGACTTAAAATCCTAATTTGTTCCAGGGAGATATTTCATATATACGTTCTATTCTAATTTTTGGCAAACTTATGCTTTCCAAGTTCCTATCTGACTTCGTGTTTGATATCCTTGATTCTTTTGTCAGTCTTAAAAAATGATCAGATAGCGATGGGGATTGGTTTTTATTGAAAGAAATATATCTGAAGAAAACAAATTTCCAACCAATAATGCATTGCATTATAAATGTGTAGGACCAGCTGAAAACTACTGTATATGTTTAATAAAGGATAAATAGATTAAAAATGGAAAGATGAATTAATAGTTTATTGTGTTTGCAGATACGGAATGCCATTCACACTAGCCACAATGTCCGATTGTATTTCCTGTACTATCAGAACAACAAACCCATTTAAAATGTCAATATGTTTTCGTTTTGAATTCTGATGCACAGGAATATTATTTTTGTTTTGGTGCACATTTCACTTGTTTTGTACTCTGCTCTGGTATACAAAATGCACATTTTTTGCTCACGTGCATAGAATGAATTGGCTGAAAGTGTGTGGATCAAATCTTATGTCCTGTCAGATCAGTTTAGACGGCAAGAAATATCGGAGGAACTTAAGCGTGAAGAATGACGCATTTGTTCGGATGCTACGCTACCATTTCGAATAGTTTAATGGCTTCCTTGAAAAACAGGAAGTGACCTCACAGCTTTATTGGCGGCAACTCGTTTCACTTTGTCTCACAATTTAACAACGAAATGCTTCTGAAGACGATTTCTATAAACGGTAGGAATTTTTTCTGCATAATTTAAGAAATTTCTCTTTAAAAGTGGATCTCATGTTTTGACGAAACTAATCGGGAATGAAGATCTGAAAAGATGACGCTTTACCAAGTCTGTTAAAGCCATTCAAATGTTAACAGTTCAGATTTATATCTTCTACACGCCGGCCGGCGTTTAGGTTTGTCTGTGGTCCTTGATGCAATATGGTCTGGGCTCTAAGTCTGGACTTGGCTTGATTATTCGCGTTGAAGTCATGGTCCATGTCTAATTTGCCATTTTGGAACAAATATGACCTTAGAGCAATAAAAATGTATTTCTTCCACAAAACACTATTCTTCCACAAAACACATTTCTTCCACAGCACTCAGTCATCTTATCGTCGTACGCACAAATGAATTTTCGATAATTTTTTTCAAATGAAAGCTTTTTAATAATTTATTTTATGTTTTCAAAACATGTTGAAAAATTCTTTTGAACATGTATGCCGTTTCTTAAACAGTCAGCCAAAATACAATCAGATTCAGTTGATACCAAATTGGGATAATAATCTGGGTTAGAGTTCGGAATGCACATTCTGAGCAGCCATTCAAAGCGGCAAATACCAACAGGGACCAGAAAGCATGCTATTATCATAATACTTTTTCCGACCTAACTTTTAACTGAAAGCTCTGAATTTTGATGCACAAATTTCAAGTCGAGGCAGTATTGATAATAATTATTTTGTTACAAAATGAATACATATTTAGAACCACTTAATGATCACCTTTTTTGTATCTTACTTCTGAAATCGGAGCCCCGATAAACAACACAAGACTACTTTTAAAATTGAAGACTTCTACAATATTATTGAACATTTCTGTTCTAATTTGTTTTATCTGTCAACAAATTGGAACTTTTGCGATTCTGTCGAAAACTACTTCTTTCGTTTCAGCTACATTTTAACAATCTTTTCCAAAAATTACTTGTTCTATATTGGTTTCTTTTGTTTCCTTTTCCCCGAAAAATCTAATAGACGCGATTGTCATTACTATAAAGGTAACTCCTAAATAAGTTCTTTGTTGGCAAAAATGATCGTAGAGCAACAAATCAAACAAACGTAAATAGATGGTGAAGTATGGTTCTTTGTCGATTTATCTCTGCGCTCACATTTATAATGTCTGAAAAATTTTTTAATTGTGGTCATGAGACATTTAATACAAGTTCTTAATGATGGAATGCTTACCAACTGATAGATTAAATTTCTTCGCTAAACTTCATATGGTATACACAATCGTAGTTATGCTAAATGTTGCATTTTAACACAATAAATTTTTGAAGAATGTTTAGAGTGAAGCGGCATATCTTTTTCGTAGACTCACGAAACCGTGTCCTTCTGTTCTTATTTTCTCAATCTCATATTACAACTGCGTGAGTAATTTTTCCCCACCTACTAATTATACTGCAGTAATTGACCCAATTTTAAAATCGGATTAATCGTAATTAATCGGATTTGTTTTGTCTTTTCATCCAGTAGAGGAATATATGTTTTCCATCGGCGGATTTAATTCCCAAGCTGGGGGAATAGTCCGATGCTTGATCTTGTTGCTTTACAAGAAATATAAATGAAGCCTTTTTTAGGCGCCACAAAAGAGAAATACAGATTCTTCCTCCATAGTTCGAATGTTTGAAACTCTTGCTCTTGTGACCCTAGGGAAATGAATTAAAAAATGTTTTCAATTATTTGTCTTGTATGCGGTAGCTGAGTTGTGAATCGGCAGCTTATCAGCCCCAAGCAACTCAAGTCTTGCCGCTACGTTTGATGTTCACGCTGCGGCGTGTTTGATGCTTATTCAAATAAAAACTACACGTTTTGTTTATCTTGACAATCATAGGATTACGTCTAAGCAGGATACGGGTTCATGGACACGGCTTTGTTATTCTAATCAGGGCAAAAAGAAAATTCTTGTTACTTTTGTATTGGGTTATTGTATAAGCGCATCTTCGCATGGTTTATTGTGCTGTATAAGCTATTTCTGCGCATAATACAGTTATTACAGTAAAACCTCTCTGAGCGACCACCTTAGGCGCGCCAGTGTTGTAAATCCAGAATACATACCAGCATAAGACGACCAATAAATTAACAAAAGGTAGTCCGCAAAACGTCGGTCAACGGAATACTTTCTGTGAGACATTTAGGTTTGTGTACACAGTAACTCTCACTCTCTTCCAAAAAATTTGATTTGCTTAAGTATCGGATTCTTATAACCGGCGATTTGGAATTTACTAAATCAAGTACTACTTCCCTTGATACCATAGGTAGAATCAGATAAATAGCGACATCAAACTCAATTTTCAAATGGGTGACGATAACAATAGTTATGTGACCCAGCGGTTTTCAATCGTTTTTACCTCATGGCACACGTAAACTAATTGCTAAAATTCTGCGGCCCACCAAAAAATATATTATATTTTATATAATATTTTAAAATACACTACTGTTTGTGAAAATTGCAACACTATGAAAGAATCATCAAAAATAGATGAAATTTATTCCACGTATTACTTATGGTGGTTTAAATAAACGATCAAATTTATAGAGCAATAAAACAAAAATAAGGCCGAAAATCAATATCTTGTGCAGCCGCCACGCGCAGCGATGAGAGCCTGTACACGTCGTGGCATCGAATCATACAGATTTTGAATGTCATGCTGAGGAATGGCATTCCAAATGGCCTCTATCTGATGCCAAAGTCCAGCCGTACTCTTTGCCCGACGAGCGGTACGAGCGAGTCGCAGTCCGATGTAATCCCAGACATGCTCAGTGGACGACATATCCGGGGAACGTGCAGGCCATGGAAGAAGCGGAACCTGTCGTGCACTGAAGAAGGCTTGTACATTCCGAGCAACATGTGGACGGGCATTGTCTCGCTGAAATACAGCTCCGGGAATGCGTTGCAGGAGGGGTAGGACCTCGGGCTCCACAACTTCCCTGATGTAGCGCCCGCTGTTCAAGGTCCCCACAATTTGGAGTAGGCGGAATCGCCCATGATATCCAATAGCGCCCCAGACCATAAAGCCAGGCGTTCGTCCAGTATGACGCTGAATAAGACACTCCGGGAGAAGGCGTTCACCTCTGTAGCGTCTGACGAGTACGAGTCCATCGTTATAGTCCAGATTGTAGCGGGACTCATCTGAGAAGACGACTTGTTGCCAATTGGCACGCCATTGGCTGTGTTGGTGAGCCCATTGTAGCCGGAGGCGTCGGTGGTTCAGCGTAGAGGGAATCCTGCGCAGGGGAATCCTTGCACGTAGCCCATGGCGCAGCAGACGTCGACGAACCGTGGGGGCAGACAATGACACACCTGTAGACGTGCTCCAATGTTGTGCCAACACACGAGAGGACGCTGTACGGTCCGTCACCGCCATTCGGATGAGGTGTCTGTCGTCCCGTGGTGACGTCATATTGCGTGGCCCACTGCCGGGGTTTCGACTTTTCCGGTTCTCCATGGCCCATCTCTTCCACACACGCATCACTGTTGTGGCATTACGCCCCGTGCGAGTGGCGATTTCACGAGTGGCAAATCCACCCTCACGATCATGCGGGCCCGTTCGAACTCCGTCAGTTGCTCGTATGGCACTGCGGTTTTGGCGAGGCATATTGACTTCTAATCAATCATTTACAGCAGTCAATCGACGATACACACATTTTAAGGCACCTTTACAGTGCTTTTTATACACGGTTCACTTGAAAGTTAAGAGGGTGTTTCTCAGCCCACACATGCGTGATCGCTTTGTAATTCTAATCATTTGCATATCCTAACCTGTTTTGCATTTCCTGCAAGTTTCGTTTAATTTGCATCATTCCTTCATGGTGTTGCAATTTTTACAAACAGTAGTGTATATATTATTTTGCCACTCTGACAAAAAAAGTATTATTTCGATTGATTTAAAAAATTAATAGTTTTTACCTACCTTTTTGTTCCACAGTAACTTTTTAAGAAGCATTTTTGAAACAATGTATTTGTGATTTCTTTGAAAAAATACTTAAATTATTTTTACATGTAGGTCATTCCATGCAAAATGAGCAAATCGGCTGTGGCTGACATATCACCGATTTTAATGAAAATCAGTTTTTAAATAATTGGATAAATTTTTGAAAGATTAAAATGCAACATAGGAATTAGTTAAGCGAATCCCATGATAGAGTAAATAGAGCAGTGCCTCAAATGCCAAACATAAATAATATTTTCCCATCTTGTTCTCAAGCAGTTTAGATTACTTTGAGTTTAACCCATAACCAGTGACGTGCAAGTTTTGGATCCAGAAAAATAAGGTTGTGAGATCCCACCGACACCATATTAAAAAAAGTTTTAATCATACAAATTTCAGAATTTTGTTTGGTTGATTGGTTCAAGACTTGCTTTTGAGAAAAAGTCATGTCACCAACAGAAAATAAAATAAAAGGAATTTGCATCATGAAAATTCCTACTTCTCAATTAATATTTAGCTTGCAAAAATAACTTATTTGTGAAAAAATGTTATTTTTTGTAAGTTAACAGTAAAAGATGAGATGACATGAAAATACATAGATTTGAAATCAAATATGACTATCTTTCAAATTCTTTGAGCATTTACAAGTATTTCATAGGTATATTACAAGCACACAAAAAGGGTTTATACATAACACAAGAAAATGAAGCTTTTCTCTTTGAACAGCATAGAACGAGTTTAATAGTATACCCCCAGAATATGCCAATTGAGCTTGCAGTAAAAAATTTATTGTTCCATTCATAATGATTCAAATAAGCTTTCTGCTTCAATCCATAATCTTTTCTCAACATACACACTCAATTATCAGTTAAGTTAATTAACTTTTATATTCCAAATTTCATTTCCATAAATATGGAATAGTTATTCTAGCAGTGTAAAGAATTCTAAGGGATCAATGCATAAAATTTCCCCATACATTGAAATAGAAATTAACCAATATATTACACAAAACAAAATGAAACTTAAAATTGCCAATTATAAACATTTATGTGCAAAATTGGAATACTTTGTGATATACTGAAGAAAATCTTTTCGTTGTAAGTCTATATTTTTTTATGGACAGACTACAGCACTAAATAAATAACTAGAACATCTTAAAAGAGAAAGCAAGTTACCACAATTTTAATAATTTGAGTGAATATATTTCGAGCATCTTCACTCATCACATGGAGAATGGTTTAAAATTGACCATACGCGCGCGATTTATAGACACATGGAATGTTTAAAACAAACTAACACTGATAAGCAGGCTTGTGAGTGACACATATTGGTCAATGGCCCAAGATGGAAATACATACTCGTCTGGTAATTATGATCCCAATCAGCAAATACTGTTATTTAGTGTCTTCAAAGGGAGGGTAATTTTGTAGTGAACTCGGTACGAGCCAAGTTCTTAACTTACTTGAATAAAATTACATGCATTTTGTTCAATTATTTGATTTTCAATATTAAACATGGCAGAAAGAAAATGAAATTTAAAATTTTGATTTAAATCAATGATTTTTTTTATAAAATTGATTTAAATCAATGATTTTTTTTATAAAATTGATTTAAATCATGATTTAAATCAAGTGTACCCTGCGTGTGTGCGATCCTATATTTCAATAAGTTATTGACACAAATTTACAATTTTTATATCGTTGCATTTTCAGAAAAGGGTCTTATAGGAAACGTCAGAATATAATTTAATAGCCGTCATTGCTGAATCTGAGAGATTGACGAAAATAGAAATTTTGCCAATTTGCTACAAATTTCAAATTGCTCTGGTATCTCTAGAAAGGGAAAGACAATATTAAAAATTATACGTAGTAAAATAGTCTTTCCTAATACATACATAGCGTGGCTTAATTTGATGATTGTATTTCTACTTCATTATAAAAAAAAATTTAAAAGTAAAATTATGGAAAAATATAGTTTTCAAATTTTAAAAATGCATATTTCTCTGTGAGGGAAAGCTCCAAAAACATCCACACTTTTCAAGATAAAAGAGCAAAATGTCTATTATATGTCCTGAAGTTTTCATAATTGTAATTTGATTATTTTTGTCTCAGGAAAATGTTTAACTAGACGTAAATTTTACTTTTTATCGCAGCTGATAATGAGTTATAACCTTTGATAATATAAAAATGCGATATAAGAATAAAATAGCTATTATGGTGCACGTGTAAAATTTCACATGAAATTTCTTTTTAAAATCTTTTGCTTAATCCAAGGAGAGTTTCCATCAGTGAAATAATTAGGTGGAAAGTTCATTTTGTTAGAGAAGTCTTTTCGATTTGCTTTTTCCTTTGGAAACGTAAGTATTAAATACTACTACTTGTGATTATTAAATACGTTTTGTAAACATTAAGCATTACTAGTTAGGTAAGCACTAATTTTAAGAGTGAAAAAAGAATTTAAATATCGTTGTTATACTCGATTCCCCCAAATGTACATAATTCACGAATCCTTGTTCCATATTTATTACAATCACTAGTGAAATAAGTAAAGATTTCAAGAATTCGACATCACTAGGAAAATTTTAATTTAAGCAACTAACGAAACTGAACAAGAGACCTATATCAGGTTGAAAGTCAATTTGAAGACAAGCAAGTTTTAAATGTTTAAGCTTCTTCAATTGATTTGATGTCCTGCTTTTATAATTTCCTTCAAAAGTTAAAAATAATTTGGTATTTCATTGCTGATTTGGGGTTTAATTGTTTCTATTTCATTGTTGTCATTTGAAACGAGTAATTTGTATAGAATGGGAAGGAAATGCTATGATTGGCGATAATAAATATTGCCAGTTAGGGCGATATCGATGAAATATGGTACCCGTCATAGCCCTATCCGAATAGTCGTTTGGCGACGAAACTTTCAGTCGCAAAATGATTGGATGGGCAAGAACTTGTTTTTGCGTTTTACTAAATTTGTTATTCTTGCTTTGGGACTCAAAACACAATTCTGAATTTTTTTACAATAGACATATTAAACTATACTCTTTCAAAATATAATTTTCGTCAGAGCTATCCTTCATTTCATTTTGTGCTTATTTTAATTGGTAAACCGTCATTTTATAATTTTCCTTTGCTGTTTGGAAGATGAAGGAAATAAAAGCCGACTTCCAAACTTCAGCAGTTTTATCATACCTAGCACTGTATCTGGCATGAATTCCAGCGATGCATTTAAATTCCTTTAGCCCAAAGAAACCTTTTTAATTCTATCAAAATCGACTATTTTCCATTTTTCGCTACTAATTTTTAGCGTAAATATGTTTAAAATTATTGTTTTCAAATAGATATAAAGAACATTATTCATGGATTACAAAAATATGAAATATTGTTGTCTACGTTAAGTAGCTTTTAAGAAAGATCTTCAAACATGTAGCATCAAGCGATTTCACAACTGCTCCTCAAAGTTGCCAGTCCTTAAAATGCATGAAACTTCCAAAATATTTAATTTTGAGGCAAAATATTTTGTATATCGTTATTTATGCATAAACTTAACCCCTGTAGCAAATTTCATGAAAATCCGTCACCCTACGGCCACAGGTTTTTTCTGATTTTTGCTCATTTAACATGGATGGACCCATATATTAAAAATACGGGAAACACTTGAAATGATTTGCCAACATGTCAGAAATTGAAAACTAAACCGTCGAAATAACAAATCTAGCACAATTTTACCATCCGTAAGGCACATCAGTGTCATTCTTGCGACACACCAGTTTTTAAAATCGCTTTTGTAAAAGCAAATTCTGAAAAGAATTGTTTATTTTTTAAAGATGTCCGACTTCCTCAGTGTTATATTTGTCATTAACTTATGGATAATATATTGAGGAAGCTTTGTGCAAGTGCAATGCCGTTTCTAAATTTCTCTACTTCCGCTCTGAATAGTCAGAGAAACTCCAAGAAATGAACTATATGCTTGAGACTTCGATCCTGTTTTACTCAGTTGTAACTGGACTTTTGACTGAAAATTTTCGACTTTTACTGGCGGCGGTGTTGATTTTGTGGATTCTCATCGTATTGTCTCATCGAACCCACCCATAGTACGATGTCTGAATGGATTTGTTCAGTTGGAATCAAAGTTACTGCGATGGTAAAAATAATTGAAAGTTGCTCTCTCAAAAAACAAGTCAGCCTTCTATCAGAAAAAGGATGTAATTCTTGTGTGCACGATGGCTCTCTCTTCCTCAAAACAGTGGGCGACGAGAAAGAGGTACAATGTTTTGATCCCGTATTCTGGCTTAGTGCCAATTTCCATCCACTTCATTGGGTATTTCTGGATAGAAATAAAATGCGTCGGATAACGGAGTTCGCGCCCGTTAGTTTAGGGTGCGTGAAACTGAAAAGGAAAGGGAGAACATTTTTTTGAAATTCCGATAGAAATCTTACGTTCGGAAAGTAATGATTTTATGGATACCAGCTGCTCATTGGAAAATATCGCCCTAGGCACAAACTCTGCTTTACCTACCACAGTAGACACGCCATTGTTAGATGAGTATTGGATTCGTATTTGCCAACTTTTCCGGAAGTCTTACGGAAAAATTCTCGTTTTTCCGGTCTTTCTAACGTAAAAAAATTATTTTCCAGCTTTTGCTTTTGGGTATTCAAGTGACGCTAATTACGAAGTTTGGCCTCTGGCAACCTTGAAAGCAAAATATCGGTAACAGTGGTTGCTAGACTCACAAAACCCATAGGCACTAATTAATGTTCAAGAAAAATCACAAATATACCCGCAAAACCATTCCAAAAATGTTTAATTGCTAATTTTTAGGTACATTTGAGGCTATTTTTGCATTAAAATATTGCCCAATCCGGTTACGCCAATTTCGAACTTCCGCCAAGCAAATAATAGCAAGATTGCATAGTTACTTTTCCGTTTAGAATTGCTTTTAAAGCCCAGTTCATGGCAATTACCACTCTTAATTGGAGCTTTTGTTATTTTTTTATCTAAACAATTATTTTTTTATCAATTTTTATTTTTTGACAAGAAATATCTTCCTAAACGGTTTGTTTTCTTTTTAGGAAACATCTGTTTTGAGAAATTATTCTGTTACAATTGATAGACCTTGACATTTTTGTCTAGGTTTTAGTAACTCTTAAAGAATTTTGGGGAAGAAAGCATTGAGATGGATTTAACAAAGCGCACTATTAGACAATTATTTTTCAATTTTTTTTCAAACATGGATTCTGTATTTACTTGAAGTCAGGAAGATGATATTCCTTTTGGCGCTAATCACAGATATTATTACATTTTTTAGATATATTTAAATAAAAAATATCGCATTCTTAAGATTTCTGAACTGAGATATGTTATTTTTCAAATTGCTTAACGAATAATTTAATTATTGAAATAGGAGAGTGTTTCAAAAAGCTGCTCCAAAGCATCTTGTCTTACAAGGAATTTAATTCGCTACTCAATCTTATAGATTTTCGCATGTTAATATTGTACATCGGCATTACTTTTTCGGTCGTAAAATCTTCTGGAATTTTTTTTGCCTGAAGGTTGACAGGTATGCGATTGTTTTGCGAGTCTACTGTACTTTTCGAAAATTGAAATTACAATACCGCTCTTACGTATGTAAAATTACTTAAGTTCTTGAATTTATGTGTTCAAGAATTTGTTGACAAAATAATTCTATTCTGATGAAGTATCTATTCTAACTTAATCTCACTCTAAAAATGGAAATATTGCAATTTCAGGGCTATCACAGGCGACTAAAATTCGACTTTTTACAACTATTTTTCAACCTTGGCAACTATAAATATCTTTTAAAGCAAAATCGGCTCAAAAGCTCCCACTTCCAAATTTTTGCAACATTTGTTTTTGAAAATTTACCAAAGGACAACGAAAATTTAGTCCCTTTAACTGATAGGCGACGGAAAAATATTTTTCTGATTTTTATTTAGGGAGGTTTGTGTTGCTCCAGTGTGACGTTAATTGAAAATACCTACCAATACCTTTAGGGAGGTAATTTCGAAGTTTTGGCGCCAAGTAGTGGCAACCACAAAAGAAACATCGAAATCTGTGGTTACTTGATGGTCATGAAAACCTTAAGAAAATTAGTTTTTTAAATTTAAATTTCTTGGCGAGATCTTTAACTCTCTTTCATACCTATTTAGCACATTTTGTGTTTTAGCCGATTCATTTTGTACCTGAGCAACTAAAATTGCTACTAAAATAAGGTTTTCATGGAGATTTCTTTTTAAATTTATGTTACTAATGTGTGTGTGTGTGTGTGTGTGTGTGTGTGTGTGCGTGCGTGTGTGCGTGTGTGCGTGTGCGTGTGTGCGCGCGCTACTATTTCACATGTGCCTTGGCTGTGGTAACAATTGTTATTGGGCCTACAGTTTGTTATTTGAATGATATTTTTGTTTTGTTGAGCCTGTACTTTTCTCAACCTCTATATACTCTGTTTTCAACTCAAATTGGTTTTGTGGTGAAAAAATTTACTGCTCTTTCCCCATAAATAGTTTTCAGTGATTTGAATTATTTAATGATATTAACTAGTCTGTTAATAGAGATAATTTTTCTCAAAAGTAGAATGTTGCTTATGATTTATTTCAGGGATGCACAGACCGTGGTCCGCGGGCCTTATGCTGCCCTCCGTTGATTTGTTGACGGCCCTCCTTACCATGTGTTATTTTAACTTTAAAGTCATATGAAGGTAATTTTTAAAAATTGCACATGTGTACAACAAAGTAGCTGTGGCGCCAGGCGCAGCTACAGTAAAAACAGGTTCGAAATGTACAGGCCAGGCACATAATTATGTCTGAACAAACTTTTGTAGTCATGAATATTAAAAAATCGAAAAATAAGAATCTCTTGACCAATAAAAATTTGTATCAATTTTGCACTTGGCGTCTTCAAAAATCGATCCAAATATTAAAACAATTGTTAAATAAATGTCACGCATCAAAAAAAATATTTACTTTTTGTTATCTTTGTAACAATATATGATAAATAAAATAAATAATATCTGATAGATCACTCTTATATTTTTTGGCAGCCCTCCCATAAGTCACAGTGAATCTATGTGTCCCTTGGTCTCAACAAGTCTGCATGTGGTTTATTTGAATTCTTGAGCATTAAATGACTTCGAAAAAGTGCATAGCTTTTATTTAGAGCGTAGCAAGCTGCAGCGTCATTATCTCTTCCAAAACTAGACTCGTCTATGCTACTCTTGAGATGCCCTGATCAAGAGTGGGTGATATCTTTTCTTGGTTGGGAAACATTAATTGTAAATAAGTGCGTGACCCATTGAATTAAATCAAATTTACTGTAAGTGCATTTTTGTAGAAATATTAATTCTGAAAATACGATTCCCACACACACATTGAACATAACATGTCATTTTCGAGGTATTACAAAATTTTTGAAAACAGGACACATAAAATTTCTGTTATTTATTTTGATTAATAATTTCTATTATTTAAAGTGACGAAGATGTGGTAATTCTTAATATTCTCGGTGTAGAGCATGTAACATGAAATCTGTCTACTAAGTCGGTCTGACTTTTTCTACTTTGCCATTTTTTGTGTAGGACTGATTGGTAGCATATGACTATATGGGGTAATTTGCATGTATAAGGGTAAATACTAGTGTGCATGTTATCTTTGATAGTTTATGTCCTTTAATTGTTTACAGTACATTTTTTGAGTTTTGACGATGTACTGCATGCATTCCAATGTTGCACGTTACGTGGACTGTCTTTGCAGCAAATGCTATGCATTCTGATCGTTCTTTCCAGCAACTGTATTTTTTTACCTATACTTACCTTACTCACGTAAAGATAAGTGATTGATTTTTCTCTAAAAAACTGACTACATCATCACAATCTGCACTTTGTAATCTATAAATGACAGATTCGTTTTGAAAACGCAGGAGTAAATGTTTATTTTTTATCCTGTGCTTTTCAAATGTAACCTTGGCGTAGGTCTCGATCCATTTAGCCGTCATGTAGGAAAAGACGACCGTAGACCAATGACACGTAGCCTTTAAAATGAAAAATAGCCTTGAGAAGGCCGCTTTAATTTTTCTTTTGAAAAATTTTTGCAAATTTTATCATTCCCTTTCAACACCATGTTTGTTTTTATATTTTTGGGGGTTATAAAATTTTTTGAAGTATCGCGATTGACGCAAAAAGGATTACGAATCCCTGGTGTTGGGGCTGCTCGAGACTTGACATTGTGCTGAGTTGAACTCGTGCTTTAACGTAATAAAGATGGCAATCGAGTACAAAGTCACGCTGCTAAATTTCTTCATGAATGTCAAACTTCGGTTGAGTGAATTGTTTGGATGCGGCTGAAAATGTAGGGATGGGGGCAAAAGAATGTCAGCTGGTCGTTGACCCTCAGGTGGGCCCCTTATGGAACCCCGTTATCATTTCCTACTTTATGTTTATGATAGTCGCTTGCTGTCATCCTTCCAGCATCGATCTGAGAAAGGTGTGCTTGATACGGCGGTAAATCGCTTCTCTTTGGCGATTGTTACACACGTAATCAGGTTTTATGATTACAAGCCGTGGTTTCACTTGCGTTTGCCCTTAGACAATTTTAACCTCGTTAATCGCGTTTGCGTAGTGTTAGCACTGATAATTTAATCTTTCCAACTTGAGACTTCCCTTTTATTTTGCACTAGGAGAATAACCCGGCGTTATTCGGGTTGAATTGGTTAACTAATTTCCGTTTTCGTTAATAAATTGTAATTTCTATTCATTCCCATGTAACAACTACCACACTCTAATAAAGGTACACAATTGTTAAATACCCAATTTCGCAAATGTAGATTAATGTTATATTTAACATTTTATATTTGTAGAATTTAAATTTTTAGTAAGAAAGAAAAGTCTCTAGAGTGCCAATGTTACCCAGAATGCATAGAATAGTTCAGAGTATGCATATAAATGCCTTGTATGTCATTTAAAAACAAAAGCATTCCCAAAATTATCATACAATGATTAAAAATGTTTTTAAAACTAATTAAACCATTATTTACCCTGATTACAGTTATTGAACGAAAAACATCAAATTCAAAATCCTGAAATACATCTTAAAATAGATTTAAAAAAAGTTCGAACGAAAAGTAATGAATGTATGTTTTTTCACTACAGAATAGATTCTTGGAATATAACGGATACAAATTAAAAAAGCAAACGATTTAAAAAGTACCAAGTTTGCCATATTAACTACTAGTCCTATTTTAAAACGTTTTGTTCTATAGTTTTATTCGCTTTAACGCCTATCTCAAAGAAAAAATAAGGCTCGAAATAAATAAATTAATAGAATTTAAATTCCTTAAAAATAGTTTTTCAAAATAATTTATATTTCAGCAGCACTGGTAAAACAATCCATGTTATTGCAATGCTCAATATACCTCCCAGCTACCCCAAAACTACCAAATTATGGTTGATTTAAGTATAGTTACTCAGATGTTTTAACGTGAAACTTGCCTAAATATTTAAGCAAAGAAATTTCAAAAAATGCATTCTCTAAACTAAAAGGTGATGTATCAAATATAAAACATTAAATTATGTTGAACAAATCTTGTGATACTTGTACAAACACAGACACAAAATCGAATATAGAACGGAAAGACGGACAGACAGACTAACGCAACCAAGTTCAGTCACTAAATGAATGTAAGAACTTACAGTATGCAAAGTTTCATGAAAATATATGCAGCCGTTTGGACGTAGTACGGGCACACACATACAGACAGATGGACAGACAAGAGACCAAACGCGCAAGAGACGGATCATCAGAAGGGTCCAAAACGGATAGAAAACTTGAAATGGGTTGAAAATATTCAATGTACAAACACTCCATTCTTATTTATATGGATTCACTATTTCTGTCATGAGATCTTGCAAGTGCACTTAATCATTATTAGAAGGTTTTCTGGCACAATTTCTCGTATTCTTGGAACAGGGAAGCTCCATTCCCAGTAGTTTCCATCCCCTTTCTGTTGATGATATTTGATTATACCTACACTACTGCATTTTTAAATACACGGGTAATAAGTGCTGATATACTGCAATCGTGGTGGTATGGAGCACTGCTGAGTTGAAGGTTCCGCTGATTGTCTACTTGTCCAAGGGTTTCAGTAAACGTGATGTGATATCTTCCTGTGTCAAGATTTAGTTTCCTTTAACACTATAAACAGAAAGGAATAACTTATCACCTGCCGTTTTAAGATGAAGCACAATTAAAGACACTCATTTGACGAATCGCACTGTTTGTAGAAAGCAGTTTGAATGCTTTGTTTTTGCCTTTTTTGTAAGGAGCAGAGGTGGAATCATACCCGATAAATGTGTGGAAGAATAGCATGTACTCTTTAATACCTCCTAATTGACTCTATATCTTGTGACTTATATGCGATCTGCTTTCTCTTTTGCACCAAGCATAAGCATAGGACCTCATTTTGTCGCATGAGTGATCAACTAGATAAGATATCAGTATCTTCTCCAATCGGTACTGATGGATCTGATGCTGCTACTTCAGTAGCTTTTGATATAAGAGTGTCTATCACCAATTGGCTAAAAATCTTGGCACCCAGCAGTTTGAAGATAGCCTTTTAAATTGAAGAATGCTGCGTTGTTTTCTTTATTTGTAAGGAAATCATGCTGTGACATCGGAACTTCAACATCGACTGCAACGTTCACCTCAATAGAGGTTTTTAATCTTCGTAAATGTTCGACATTTGTAAGCTAAGAACTTCATAACAACCGTCAGACAGAATGTGGCATCTCCCGCAGTGCTCCAAGGTGTACTGTTCACATATTTGCCTGCATATTCCTGGATGTAACCATACAACACTGCAAAAGCTGACCACCATCAATTGTATGAGTTATATTTAGTGGAACGGACAATTCACTTGGTCTAAATATATCCATAATATGTACGAGTGATAATGTGTCTTTCCAGATTTAGGTACTGTCGAACCATGAAAATGGGTAAGCAATCAATTCATGCGATAAATAGTTGTCTAAATCTTCATCACTTTTCAGTGCACAGAATTCTGTGAAAACGCTGATTTGAATTGATCTTCGCTTTAACCTCTTAGAGCCCTGGTTATAGCAGCGAAAGATTTTGCTGGTGTGTGGACTTAACTAGCGAGCTTACCAACAGTATTTTTTTAGTGTGGCAATCCGATTTCAAAAGCTCGATCACAATTAATTGAGATATTTCCCATTATTCCGCTGGAGAGAGACCAATTCAAGTGAACATCTTTTGCAGGGATGGAGGACATGGAACTAGAATAGAAACTAGCGAGTGTCTGCCCTGTCCCAATTTTCCTTTGATAATCTTAGATCTACATGTTTTGAGGATGCTGTTTGAACTCCTCAATAGCATCACCACTCCCGAAGTGGCTGGCATTGTATGCACCCAAAGAGTGAGGAGCTGTAGCGTCTGAACCGAATCCATTCCGTTTGGATTTGGAAACAAATGCCATTAACGTCGGTATGTCTTTGAAGACTTGGCCTTGCGGTTGTAGGGCTGCCCGGCGCAGGAACACAGAGAGGAAAACTAGCCATTGATTTGAACTTATTGCAGAGTTTTGGCCCTTCTCGTCTCCTGCTGATGATTCCTGATCTTGGTTATGGATATGTTAAGGAGATATTACATAGGATATTATACATACTCTTAAAAATAGCATCTTTTATAACTTATACTACACTCACTGCCAAAAGTTAAGCACGGAGAGGAAAATGTTAATTTCCGGAAGCCAATCTGAATTTTAGAGGCTGCATTTCGCTGCAGAGGTAGATGGAAGTATGCAAATATGTTCTGTAACAGCCAATCACGGTTTCGTGTCGATAAATATGCAAAACAGCAGTCGTATATAAGCCAGCATTGTGAAGGGTTAGAGGAGTTTCATGTAAGTTCTGATAAAAAGTGTTTAGAACTTTCTTACGATTAGCTTTCAAGACAGACGTGTTTCTATGGCTTCCAGAAGACGAATGGCAGATAGTGAGCGCTGGCGTTCTGTGGGACGCCTTGAAGCAGGACAATCAATCACAGATGTTGCTCTTTTCTTCGGCGTTCATCATTCCGTCATTTCACGATTATGGAAACAATTCCAAACAAGCCAAACAGTTGTCCGAAGATCTGTGGCTGGTCGCCCAAGGGTTACGACTTCCACGGAAGATCGCTATATTGCTGTTTTAGCCAAACGGAATCGAAGAGCGACCTCCGCACGTGTGACATCTAAGCTTGCAGCGTCCATTGGTAAGACGATATCTACCACTACTGTTCGCCGAAGGCTACACATGAATGGACTGTACGCCCGGGTACCACGAGTTTGTGTTCCTCTATCCGTCCAATCCAGAGGGGCACGATTAAAGTGGTGTCGGCAACATGTGAATTGGACTGTCTGATTGGGCCAACGTTATGTTCACGGATGAGTCGAGATTTGTCCTGGAGCCAGATGACAAGCGTGTAAGGGTCTGGAGAGAAAAAGGCACAAGCAATCGGCCCCAGAACATCATCGTGCATCACGCATTCCGAGGTGGAAGCATCATGGTGTGGGCAGGGATTTCGTTGGAATATCACACCGACTTGCATATCTATAGACGGGGTTCTGTGACGGCTGTCCGGTATCGGGATGAAGTCTTAGAACCCACTGTGAGATTGTACGCTGCAGCAGTTGGTCCTGCTTTCGTTTTAATGGATGATAATGCGCATCCCCATCGAGCCAACATCATCGATGACTACCTGGAGAGTGAGGGGATTGCGCGTATGGATTGGCCGGGGTACTCGCCCGACCTTAATCCCATTGAAAATCTTTGGGATGCCTTCGACCGTATTGTGTCTGCACGTTTCCCACCCCCAGTCACTCTTACAGAGTTGCAAACTGCTCTACAGGAGGAATGGCGATTACTTGACTCTGGGGTGGTTGATCACCTCATGGAAAGCATGGTCACACGCTGTAAACTTTGTATGAGGATGAGGGGTGGTCATATACCCTATTAATGTCGGTTTTGTTTGTTTTGGATTTAAACATCATTTTGTTAATGACTCCAATATGACTTCATCTTATAATTTATGAAAATTCAATATTGTTTTCATCTTTGTATGTAACTCTCTGTTTTATTTCATGCATAAACATATTTGCTACATTCCTGTCGCATTTCGTGTCAATCAAAGCTGTACTTGTCGATTTTTTCGCATTTTACCGCTTCGTGCTTAACTTTTGGCAGTGAGTGTAAATTATAAATAATGCAAGAAATTTTTTTTCATTATTTATCTGTACCATCTTAGCATAAAATTTGGCTTAGAACCTCACCATAAAATTGTCTTAGTATCCAAAATGGAGGAATGCTTTTGAAATTACAGGAAAATCCACAACTGCATTTTCGGAGATTTTTCTTGGGGACATTCAGGTTGGTAAGTTATTGAATTTACTTCACACTGGAACAACACAACGGGCTATTGAAGACGGTCCGGGATCAATCCGGGAAGGGGAAGATCCGAGTGGAAGCATTCAAGGAAGTTCCCCTGAACATGTTCCATTGCTCTTACTTTGTTATTTTAAACAATAAAGATTAAAAATAATATTTTATTCCTTAAAAAATATATTTTATTTTCCAATATCCTACAAAATCAATTTCTCGAATTCAAACGTATGTATTGTTTTAGTAGCATGAATAAAACATTAAAAAGGAGTACTTTACAGAAAATTGGTCTAAGTCAAAAACTTCGAGCGTACTGATAATTTACGTGAATTTTGGCATTGTGGCGGAGTGATGACTATAAATTCAAAGTACTGATAAACCCGTGACTTAGATTTTCGGGGATTATTTGGAAAATTCAGTGAGGTTTCCTGAGCATTTTCCTATCGGTTCTGCAAATATATCATTGTTCGGCTTCATCTTTGGATGGTTCTGTTTTAATTCATTGTTTTGTTTATCCTCAATCCATGAATTTGTTTCCTTTTTTATTGCTTGCATTTTCATTGATTTGTTATTTTATACTGTTCGTTGTTTATGTTTTTATTTTTTTGTTGAAACGTGCCATCACATTGCCGGCGTGGATTAAAGAAAACCCGGTTCCCATGAGAACGAAGCCTCATTGGGCGGGCGTGGTCAGTAGTTGAGTTGGGGTGGTGACCTGGAAATTTCACGTACCGTTGGCCTGAGTACATGTTAAATTCGTAGGCCGGATGAATCCTCCCGATTATTTAGTGTGGTATGTTGAGTAAGGGTACTTACTGCGAGTCACCAGCGTTACTCGTTTGAGGCTTGATCAAAATTGTTAGAATATTAAAATAACACTTCAAGGGACTCAAACGGAACAAGGCCTTCAATGCCAATTATGTAAAATTAACTTATGTTAATCAGCAATTAAATGGTAATTGCAAAACTGCTGTTTCGAATTGTTCTATAGCAACAGGCACGTTTCTGTTTTTATTTATGCTTTTGTCGATCACTAAATTGACCGAAGAATCGGCTCGACATTTTGCAAGTATCTTTCCTGAATTTGAGAACTCTACTCTGAATTGCATTCTTTCTTTGTCTGCGATAGAATGCTTTCTCGTCACAAAAATAAAGCTGTGGTTTGGTGAGTTATTTTTTCCCTAGCCAACTTGAATGGATCAAGTTGACGGGGAAAAATACTCCTCAATGCTCTAATTGGCGAGACATTGGCACCCCTTCAATACACTAATTGGCGAGAACATGGCAGACTCTGCGTTACCCCGGGGCACCATGGGAGATGCTGCTTAAATTGCACCCATCGAACTGTAGAGGGTCACGAATCTTCTGGGAGGACTTTTAGGGAAGCCGGCCCACATTTACGTGTCTTGAACTTCAATCAGCCAACCCGACTTCGGTACACGAGATTCGAACTTGCAACCAAGTGAATGCAGTGAATCAGCTTTATAAGAACGACGCCCTTACCGCTCGGCTACTGGTAGGCCTTGATGATGTTGACGAGATAAATACATCTTTCTATAATCTTTACTAAGATTGTCAAGCTTTAAAATTAGTTACACCTTGATAGCAGGATTGAAAAATCATTTAGAATATCGAACAATATTTAAGAGTAACAGAAGGAAGTTCATTTGGCTGGAATGTGCTCCATCTGTAGAGTATTGGCTTTCACCATTTCTGTACCATTTCAGCATACAAGAAGTATTTTATTTTTCTGATAAATTTGATCGAATTTCTCAGGGGCAGGTATGTGCACTCGTACCCCTTTACATCTAGTTTCCCTACAATTTTAATAATCCTCATTTAACAGTTATGCAAGAGGGGTAATATCCCCATTTCGACTGTAAAGTTATACTGCGATTGCAATAGATAGCTGAAGAAATTAGATTTTGTGTCTGGAATATTAATCTCACGTACTTTCTAAGTAATAGTGGGAAACGATTAAACTGTTTCGCAGTAGCATTTGTTTAACCTTAAAACACTAATTTCCCCAACTATAGTACTATTCAAAGCTCGGGCTTAATTTAGTTTCTTTATTCGATATATGATGAAAACTTCGGAAGTGTGAAAATAAAATGTTGAGTTATTTTCGCTTAAATAGTTGCACGTATGAAACATAGGATTGGTCCAATTTCAGGATCAGTTGCTCGTTTTATCTGAGAATTCAAGAAAGTTGATTCGACTGAAATATAAAAAAAGGAAGCTAAGATAAAAAATGGGTGCTAGTGATAGTATAACTATCATGTATTTCAAGAAACATTTATCTTATCTGTAATAGATAACCGTCGATCTAAAGCAAAACCTAGATCGTTCTTAAATCTGCACTGTTGTAGGACAATTAAGACGTCTGTCAATATCGATCCACACACAAAATGCGATTCTAAGGTAATCCCATTTATAAGATAAAAATACGATCCCCCTTTCTTTTAACGACAATGTATTGCTCAGGCACAAAAACCCGATTTTTTCCTTCATATTTTGGTTCTATATGTCGAGAAATAGAGGTTGTTGGAAGAGTAAAATAAATCCTTTCTGGGTCCTCTTCGACCTCGGAGAGGATGACTTTGAAATCGATATTTGAATGCTAGCCAAAAGAGTTGGAATAGTATAACAACTTTGTTGCAACGGTAACAGATTTTTTTTGTATTTGTCTGGTTGAAAGATAGTCTCGCTCAGTGAGATATAAATAATTGATAAAGTATCAAATATTTGTGAGATAATTACTAAAACGTGATACCTTTATCTCCTGTTTTAGAAGCTTTTATTCCGTTTTTATCCATTTAAGGTAAATCCTGCCGTTTGAACGTTGACTCTTTAAAGCATTGTCTCGGTCAGGTTTTAATTATTCAAATGATATTACGGGATTAGTGCAAGTCCTGGGAAATTGTATTTTTCATTTTCAAGGCTCTAAAAAGTTGGAAAAGAAAATTATCCTTGAATTTCAAGTGGCTCACTATCAAATGGCCTGCTGCACTATCTACCTGCGAGTTGTAGGCGGGGAAGTTCGATTTCTGTAATTTACGTTGGGTTTATTTCTTTCCTCTGTGTCAGCGAAACTGTGTGTGCATGTTCATTACTTGATGTGGCGACTTTGTGTGGTCCATTACTTGAGCGAGAGACCTGCTACTTGTAGGCGGCGCAGGTTCGAATTCTGCCTGTGCGTATTTCTTTCACCTGTGTCAGTAAAACTTTCCTTGTGTGTGTCCATTACTTTGCGTTGTTTGTCTTGTTTGGCGCAGCTTGGACAAAATATTGCCATTGCCTATGCATTGCCATGAAACCTAACCAACCAATCACCTTAAGTTTCAAGCCTGAAGAAATTTATTTTCTTTTTTAGTTCAGATTTGTGTTTATAGGAGTACGAGACTGAGTTAATTCAGTTCATAATTTTTTTTATTATATCATAGTTTAATAGTGGAAATGGGGGAGATACACCTCCACTTTATTTTTGGCTCCTTCAAAAATCTTTAAACGATCTGAAGTTTTTCGGATCAAACTAATTAACTATTAACAACTATTCTAAATATGTACTGTATTTATTTTTTTCTTTGTTACATTTATTTTATTTAAATAACGAAGACGAAAACTAATTCAAGTCATAGATCGAAGGCAAACAAATAAAAAGAACAGGCCCTCACATCTGCACTTCCAGTCCCAGTACCAAATTAAATATTGCCCCGAAATACAACTCGGCATTTCATGTACTCATGCCCAAATTCATACATATTTCTTTTCCCTTGTGCACTTACCTTCCTTCGTGTTTCCTTTGTGCACTTACGCATCGTTTTATTGCAAATACAAAAAAGCTGATCATTGCAGGGCAGAAACTTTCCTTATTTCCTGTGCCCCGCTGTAACCTGTGCAATCACTAGTTAATCTATTGCGATCTATGTTAAATGCAGTCTTTAAAAATGAAAAAGAAAGCCTCAAAAAAGCTTCTTATGCTAAAAAAATGCTACGCCACGTTATTTCTAAAATAAACACTTGAATACACCACATTGCTGTGATTGTGATTTTGACTGCTTCAGGGAGATGATCCAGGTGGATTTACCGTAGAAGCGTGGATATGAAGAGGTTGAGAATAAATCAAGAAAACCTCACAAGAGATACCGAGCAGTGATGCGAAGATAATGCGAACACCAAAGGGAACCCCACCAAACAAATTACATTAGCCCAAAACAACAATAATATAAATAGAGCAGACAAACAGGGAAAAATAAATTTACTCCACCGTAAAGTAATCAATGCAGTGAAAAAAAAAACAGCTGTACAATCAACGCACAAAAAGGTCGAGAGGTCTATAAATAAGTGCAAATTCCTATGCAGTCTTGGGGCCGTCGTGGCTCAGTGGGTATGCCGCAGGTTCGATTCCTGTCATGTGCATTCCTACCTGGGTGTATTTATCTCTTTGTGTCAATAGAACTTTCATTGTGTGTGTTACTTGACATTTATGTCTTGTGTCTGGCGCAGCATGGCCAATATGCCATGTACCATACCCCCAAACAGCCAACCTATATAGTCTTCTTGAAAGCATTAAAGACTGCAATCCACCAAGATCTTGACAGCAAAATAGCTGTCAAGATCTTGGTGCAATTCTGTAATTATCTAATGTGCAATTGATCTAATGTGCAATTCTGTAATTATCAGTGTTTAAGGCAGCGATTTTAAACCTTTTTCATCTCATGGCATACATAAACTGATTACTAAAATTCTGCGCCACACAATTTTTGTCATCTGACAAAAAAAATAATTTTGATTGATTTACAAAAAATAATAGTAATTACTCGCCCTTTATGCTCCAAAGTGGTTTTGAAGAATTATAACGAACTATTTATAACGTGTACTAAAAAGATTCAAGATTATTTATACGCTTATCGAAAATGTCAGAATTACTAGATTTGTGATCAAACTTGTCGACTTCAAAACCAAAGCGCAGAAATGAAATAAATCTCACAATTTAAAGCCCTTCGCCATCTGGAAGGCACACATTTTGGAAAATCGCTGGATTAGGGAGGGGAACGTCAACGATAAGATATTTCCAAGATTTTGCTTAGACCACCCTAATGGGGATCTACACTAATCTAATCCAACGCGATTGGCGGAACCTCGTGCCTTTCTGTTTTCATTGAATTAATAACCTCTGCATGCAAATGATCGTTGCTCCTATTTCCTGCTGACCACCGATTCTCCAGGGCGAATTTTCCTTGACACGCGTGCCGCATCCTTGGAATGGTCGGCTGGAGGCCACCGAGGGGATACTAAGAATGCGGCATTGCCACTCTTTTATGCATGGCTTTTCTCCCGCTCTCTCTGTCGCGGAATCGTGTGTTAAAACCAGCACCGACACCTTCGTGGGATTTTTGTCATCGCTGTAGGTTGTTGGTAAACTTTACAAACGGTTAACAAATAAGAAAGTTATGAATCCCGTTTGGGTTCAGATTTGTTTTTTCGTTGTACTTCCCTTATTTAGTTGGGGTTCATATGGTTAGCGCTCTGGCCTTTGGTTCAACAAGCTTCGGGTTTGAATTCCGGTCTGGGCACGTATTTAGTGGATCGGAATCCACTTTGTGCCGTAGCTCCCGGTACAATTAGCCCTCGTGTAGCGAGAAATAACCGAACCCTTTTTTATTTCATTTAAAAACTCGACTTGAAATTAAGTTGTATCACTTAAAATAATTCTTATATGTTCGTAAGTTCCACATTCGTTATCTTTATATTTGTCAATAGTTTCAATCCAAAAACAATCCATTCATCATTTGTGGTGGCAAAATTTTAAATGGGAAATACTTCTGCCTATTATATAAACTGAAAGAAGCTGAACTAAGTTATTAATTCGTTAGGGTTCAGATTTGTTTTCGTTGTACTTTCCTTATTTAGTTGGTACATATGGTTAACGCTCTGGCTCTAGTTCAACAGGTCCCAGGTTTGAATTTCGGTCTGGGCACGTATTTAGCGGCTCGGAATCCACTTTAAGCTACTTTTAGCTCCAGGTCCATTTAGCCCTCGCGTTGTGAAAAATAACCGAAGAGCGACAAACTGATCCCTTTTTTTTATTTCATTTTAAAACTCAATGTCTTGAAATTAAGTTGCATCACTTTTAAAATGACTGCTTTATTTATTTGTAAATTTCCATTCGTTATCTTAATATTTCTGAATAGTTTCAATCCATATATACGATTCATTCATCATTTGTGATAGTAACTTTTTTAAAAGTTGCGAAATATGTCTGGCCGTTATAAACTGAAAGGAGTTGTAACAGAACTTTTTATAACAGGATGAGAGCGTGACCTAAACCCAACAATTGAATTTAAATCAGACATTTTTCAAATATATCATACGTGCATATAAATAAAATTATACGCGAAGATATTTACAAAAATTGCGCCGCACAGTAAAAAGCGAAAACGTCATTGTCTCGTGAAAAGGAGGTCAGTTCTTAAATTTCTCCAGTGAAAGTATAATCAAAATTTGGATTTCCAAGGTATTTTTAGAGTTTATTTTTCATAAGAATTTCGAGTTTTCTAAGGGACGTAACATTGTAAAAAGTAGGGAGAAATTTTTTTTCAACTTTAAGTTTCCGCGTTTCTTGAAAAGAATTTTCTGGAGTGAATCGCAATCTATAGAAAAAGCAGAGTTGGCATGTGTCTGTTCTCTATACAAATGTACACCGTTTAATCCATCCACATCATATTTGGTACTGTTATTCTTTAGAACCCTGCGGATAACATAGACTACATATTAACCGCTGTCCTATTTATCCTAGGTCTGCAGAGGGAACTAAAAACAATTAGAAATCCCCATAGGAATAACATTGAGTATTATTACGATTGCGGTACGAAACTCGGATTGTTTTAGTAGTATTGCTGAAAAAACCCCAATTTTTCCAAAAAATACAGGGCCGCGGTAACCCAGTTGAAAGAATAACGAATTAGCAACGGGAGGGTTTGCGAGTTCTAAACTCGGTCCAACTAAAGACCGTCGTGTATACGGGGGCTTGTGCACATTAAATCTGTCGTGGCCCAAATGTCCTCACGTTGGCGTGGTGTGGAAGTTTGGAGAGTGGGGTGCCAGCTCAGATGCTGACCTCGTCATCTGACCGTGGTTAAAAATTACGAGGGGTTGTCTTCGGATCTTTCCTTTCGGGATTGGTCCCGGACCGTCATCAATAGCTCATGTGTTGCTCCATTGTCACCGTTTTTATTAACTACCTTCCTACCAAAAAATTATATTTAAAGAATTTAAATTCTAATACTAATGTTTGGTATTTTTTTTATTTCTTTTCAAAATATCAGTAATTTATAAATACTTGACTGATGATATGAGAAGATTAAAAACATTAAATTTTGTATTAACTTACTTTTTATCAAGAAACCAGTCTATTTGATGCGAAAAGCTCAAGCGAAAAACACACTGATAATAAAAGTGTTATTTTGCTTCTTGGTATATGGCAACACCAGAATTATACTTAATTTTTGCTTAAATTTTTCATTTCAATTGCTTAATTTTATTAGAATTGTGAGTTTATGTAAGTATGAGTTAAGTCAACGAAATGATTCGGTCATGTTTGAACATTTCTAAGTTCTATGAATCAATTTTTTTTGTAAATAATTTGTTATCCTTTTTTGCAATCTCGGATTTGCTTCTCAGAGCAGATTCGAAGTTAATCTGAAACGTTTGTTCACATCTTTGATTTTTCAGAAATCTACATTTTTCCAATGATCGGAATTTCATTTCTGTGTGCTAAGCTGCTGTTGCTATATTTAAATGTTCCATTATTTATGTGTTGTGAATAAATTATTCAGGAGTTAGATTTTAACAAATTATTTCTGTACTTTGATAGGAAAAGGACCAATGTCCATTTTGTAAGTTTTTGGTTACATCTGATTTAATAATTTTCACTTTTAATGCAGCTTACTAAAAATACTTTCAATGTTTTGATATATTCATAAAGTATTCACCGGAAGACATTGATACTTTTTTTGTGTAATTTTCATTGCCTTGAAGTAACTTGTGGACAACTCAAAATCAGCGAATTTGGTCACGTCTTTAGATGTGTACAGGATTCAAGGACCCGTGGTACTCCAATGATCTTTACTTTTCCCAGGGGTTACTGTCTTTATAGTAAACACGGGTGTCGCGCACCCGTGATTACCCAAGCGATCTGTATCTGCTTTCATCCCTGGGGCCGTCGTGGCTCAGTGGGTATGCACACTGCGTTAGCAACCTTCGAGTTGTAGGCTGCGCAGGTTCGATTCTTGTCGGGTACATTCCTCCCTGGGTGTATTTCTATCTTCTGTGTCAGTAAAACTTTCTTGTGACTATTAATATTGTATGTCTTGTGTTTGGCGCAACTTGGCCAAATATGGCCCTTGCGCCATAAAACGACAAGACAACTAAACCAACCGAGGTGGCCTAGTATACACATTACCTCTGATAATCAAGGTTCTGTATTTATTAAGAACTCCGAGCAACACAGTGAAAGCCACTTTTCAAATTTTTCAAGGTAGCAATTTTTTCAAGTTTTTCCAAAGTTGTATTGATTTATTCACTATTCAAGACCATGTTATCTTAAACTTTCAAGTGTAACGCACGCATTCAAACAAATCAGAAATTCTTTTGGTCCTCGTGATTTTGTTTATTACGGAATTTTTATTCTATGGCTCATAACTATGTTGCCCTGAGCCTGTCCCATACATATTTGCCACTAAAACGGTAGTTATGAAATTGAATCTAATATTTATTTTCTTCGTTTATTTTTATAAAAACTCCACACTAACTAACTGGGTCTCAAGATTACAAGCAGGTACGATTCTTCCATGACGTCCCAGACTAAAAGAGCGTTTGATTGAGGGGGGATAAATATATTTTACTGCGCTAAGGATGGAGTGTGTCACGCTTTTGGCAAGGAGTGTAGGGCATTTTGAATAATTCATTAAGGAGTCGTGAAAAGAAGCCTGATTAAACACGAACAATCTTCACCTCTTACTCGTTCGACTTGATGGAACAGCTGCTTTCATCCGATGACCTCCCTCTTTGGCGTTACTCATAAACTTCGAAAAGCTCATTTTGTTTACTTAGAAAGTTAAAAAGGAGAGATCCTTGTTGTTTCGTCATTTCTCACATTCCCACTCTTCCAATTCCTTTACACATCGCTATATTTGAGTTTTCGGGAGCCTGCCTTGTTTACAGGGTTCAACACCTTGAAATGATGGCCGAGTGACCCTCGGTTGAACGGGCTACGGGTTCAAATCCCTGTATTGGCCTGGGTGTTCATATTGGTTCGGAATCCACTTGAGCCATTGGTCTCGGTGTAATCAGCCCTCGTGTCTTCAAAAAAAATTATAAACCAAATCTGGAAATGAATTTTTTCCCAAATCCCTGGATTTGGTTTTGCTTGTCCCTCTAGGGTGACATTTTTTCCTCACACGAGAGCAAATTGGACCGGGATCTCCAGCTTAATGTGGATGAAACATCCATGGCAAGACTGCGCTTTGAACCTGTTGAAGTGAGAACCTCTCGGGTTAGTGAATTTACTTGAACTCCTTGAGTGAATTTTCGCATTTATTACCCCAATCCGTTAAAAGATTAAAATTTTAATAGGGATGAGTGGCAATAAGAGGAGGCTTTTATATCTACCCTGGTGTACACTACTGTCTTCAGAATATTGCTTTTGGGCACTTTCCCTTTCGGTTATCAATTATTCTTGCACCGCTGCGAACAATGAATTTTTCTTCCTTTTTGGCTATAAACCAGGGGTACATACAACTAGCGGGTCGGATACGAAATGAGGCTTACCTCTTTCTTAACACTGACTTGACTAGAGCGCATTTTAATCGTTTCTTCAAAAACATCAGTTGACTTGAAGGTGGGATTATCGGTGAAACAAGAAGAAAGTGTAAATTTGAAGCGAGTTCTATTCTGTTTAGATGGGCACGACTTACCCATCTCCACGGAATAGGACTTACTGATTCCCAGATTCGAATTTGTTATCTAGGAAAGCCTATGTCTGGTGAACATCTGGACGAGTGCCCGTGTAGTGTTAAATTGTATCTTGAAAAAATATTGTAGACGTGGTCTAACGGCCTAGCAGCCAAATGACCTGCATTTGTCAACAACAAATTTAAGACACAGACAGGGCAATACATACACTCCTGAGAAGAAAACAGCCATGTTTCTTTTCCTTGAAGGACTAGGTATCAATGTTTCTCGGTCCAGGATGCACTTGCCCCCAACTGGAGAAAACTGATACTTGCTGAGCGACATACAAGTCAAAATTAAGCCTGGTAAATGTGAAAATTTGATATCGCCTGCCCAGAAAATGTTAAGTATCTTAGGAACAACATTTGTGCATGGAAAAACTTTTTCAATTACGACCCAGAATAAGTATAAATTGCGGGATATTTTGAAAAGCGAGAATTTTGGAGTTATTCTGAAAGATACAGGGTTAATTCCCTACGACAAGTCAAACTGGGTTAAACATTTCTGAGACACAGTGAGGATTCATATGTACTCCTGGAGCAAGGTTAATGGAACATTAACAAGGTTGTCCATTCCCCTATACTCTCCATGGTCGAGATTTTGTGGCGTCACTGGACGACCGAAAGTTGGAAGACCAGCAGGCAGTTCTGATCAAGGTTCATAGAATAAAGTATGGAGAGAAGGTTGTGGCATTCCGGCGAAAAACATGTCACCGTTTTCTCCGCGGCTTGACGTCACTGGACAACTTAACTCGGGTCACAGGCGCAACGAGAACTCTGTAAAACTGTACTTTGTACTCTGCAAAGTAGTTTTCTGTAATGTAAAGCACATGATTTTTTGTTTTGCTATGCCGATTAAAACAAATTATATGCACTTCATGAGTCTTTTCAAAAATTTCCGTAGTCATTAATATTTTTCTTAAACATTGAACGTGAAATTAGTATTCGAAACATTCATTCTTCTCAAAAACATATTTTCATATTTAGTCTTTTTTGTTGTAATTAAAGTTTTCGATTTAAAGATTCGATTTTTTTCGATCATAATTTACGGGGGTCCAATTTGCAGACGTTCATATTCAGAAAAATTAAGTTATTTCCATGTTGCATCTCAGTTATCATACATAGTGTTGTCTGCATATACAAATTAATAAGAGTGAAAACAACGAATAAACTGTGAACCTTATTTTATACCTTTATAAAGTGCTATTCACGCTGTCATTTCAAGCTCGATCAAATCAAAGCCACTGAATTTTTTAAAACCTTTATCAATAAATTGTCTGCAAAAGTTGAAATGGATATTATGGCTTTCATCGACCGGTGTTTACACTAAAATTGTTTTTCATTCATGCGGAATTATTTCCGCAAATCTCAATTGTTCCCACCCAAACAGACTTTGAAACAAAGTTGTTTTATTACTGGTTAAAATGTTTCTCCACAATCATTTTAAAGTCAACTTGAAACAAATGAACTGCTTTCAATTCCCATTGATTTTTATTCACAACCATCTGCATTTGATAAAACACCACTTGATCCTGCTCATCATATTCATGTTTTTTATTTTAATTCTATTGGAATTAAGTAACAGTCGTTAATAATCCTCCATGTGCCAAACTTTTACCATCTTTTTCACATCTGTAGAAATCTTGACGAACGACAAATTTCATGCCCCTTTCTGAAGTGTTGATATAAAGGTTGAAGGAAAGACAAATTTCTTAAAAACATGAGAACCTTTACTAAGCAGCGTGTATTAAAATAATTTGTAGTTCAGTATTTGTATGTTTGGCTCCAAATTTGCAAACTAAATATTTTTATTGCAATCCAATGACCCGCTTCTTATCAGAGCTGCTCCAACTTCCGGGCGCTGACGTCACAGCTCTCTCAGAATCCTTACCATGGTGAGTATAGGAAATGGACAACCTGTAATGTTCCATTAACCTTGAGCTCTGATAAGAGTGAGTCTTCGGATAGCAAGAAAGTATTTAGTTCGCCGATTTCGAGTCAAACAAACAAGTACTACTTTCAAAGTTATTTTACTTGATGTTAAATGTTCTAATTCATACAGGAAATGTTCTAATACATTTTGAAGAAGTGCATGTACGAAAGTCCCCTTCATATCAACTCTTTACAAATGAGCGTCAAATTTGTTATGCTGTAAGGTATGCAGATGTGAAAAAGATGGTAATACTTTGAACGTGGAGGGCATACACTTCTGTTATTTGATTCGATGAAAAGAATATCAAACTCTATGAATGTAATAAGTTGCATGTGCGTGATCTGTTTTCTCAAATACATATGGTTATGAATAAAGATTAATCGCAAATTGAAAACAGTTAATTCAAATGCAGTTTGACTTTAAATGATTGAAGTTTCCAGCTGTAACTAAATTGTTTGATATGTAATTAAACAATTTGGTTACAGTGTCTCACGGATGGAAGCAATTTCGGTTTATGGAAATAATTTGGCGTGAACAAAAATCAGTCTTGATTGAAGAATCCTTTCGACGAAAACTGTGATGTTTATTTTCTCAGTTCTCTGTGTTGAATAAACTTCAGTATTTATGGACAAATCTTACAAAATAGAAACCAAAAATAATTTTAGTGTCTCCAATTCGATGGAGCTGATATTGTTTTGTGTGAATAGCCCACTTGCAGTAAAAATTGACCCTTAAACAAACAAAGCATCCTTAATTTCACATATGATTGCTAATCTGAAGTTGAATTATCTGTCTGCATAAAGTTTAATAACACTATATACTTTGTCTCTTTTAAGCTCTTTGTTATCTTTCACCCTAGATACCCAAGCGTTCTTTTTTGCTTTCATCGCACTATTCTATTCCCCAATCCCTTCCCCCCTTTCACGACATTGTTTTCTTGACTTTGTCTTGTGTTTGGTACAGCTTGGCCTAATATGGCCCTTACGCCATAAAACTTAAAGCGAATCACTTTTATTATCTTTATCAGGGTCAGATTCGAATAATCAAACCTCCTATATTTTGAAAACTAAGAACCCCGTTCGAGATCTAATTATATACCCGTTGTGAGGATTCATTGATGGACCCCTCAATTATCCCTCCCAAAGGCAAACTCGCCGACAGGTCGTAAAAGAGCCGGACAATACATTTCCATCTCTCTGGCGCCAGACGGTCGGGACTTGGATCGAAGAGGACAAAAGGGGATTCGTTCCGAAAAGAGCCCAGGTGTTTAGGAGTGCACCTGCCAGGTGATTAAGTCCACCTGCTAGGTAATCAAGCCACCTGCGCTAAGTAGCTGATCCCATTTTACGTCAGAGAGTCTCTACCGAATCAGCAACCTCAAAAATGAGCAAAGTAAAAACGAACCAATTAAAAGTAAGAACCAATCAAGAACGAACGAATCGAGAACCACCAGCGAACAAAGGCTGGGAGGTTTCAAAAGGAAAAGCAGGGAGTCGAATCGTCAGTTCTTGCTTGTGATCTCGATCGATCAGCTTAACTCAGCGACCCTTTGAGCGGTCACTCCTTAGGGAGAAAATATATTTTTTGAAGACGGTTCTCTCAACCTGAGAGGACGCGTTCTTGTAGCCGGCGTAGGCTGCCCATCTCGAGTCTTGTTTGTTTCCCGAGCTAGCGTCTTAGCTCAGTGACCCTTTGAGCGGTCAACCCCATTAAGGAGCTCTTAATAATTTGGAAGACGGTTCTCTCACCCTGAGAGGACGCGTTCTTGTAGCCTGGCGTAGGCTGCCTATCTCGAGTTCCTGCTTATTTCTCGTTCGAGACTTGAACCAGCGACCCCAGCGGAGCCGTGCCTGTCTTGTGCCGATCCGACGACCCCAGCGGAGCCGTGCCTGTCTTGTGCCGATCCGACGACCCCAGCGGAGCCGTGCTGTCTTGTACTGACCCGACGACCCCAGTGGAGCCGATCCCTGATTGTGCCGAACCGACGACCTGCGGAGAGTTCGGTACCGACTTCTCGTCCGGCAGTGAACCTGCCTTGTCCCGTCGTCCAGTGAGGATCCAGTGCTGATCTTGTGAAATCGTCACCCGACGAGTAGAGTTTCATCTAGAGACTGTTGAGATACCTTTCTCCAACTCAGAGACTTTCGTACGTCCTGAGATTTCGACACCCTGTCGCATCCAGTTAGCAGAGGCGTGAAAGTGTCGTGTAAATAGATTCTAATATAGTCAAGAAATTGTTTTAAATAAAATTATCGTTTGTTATTTAAGCCAGACTGTTCTCTGTAGATTTGAATCTACCACGCTACCCAGAGAATCACTACACCGTGTTGAACTTTTAAAGGACTACACATGATATACTTATTGTGAGATCATTCCATTCAAAATGAGCAAATCAGCTGTGGCTATATATCACCGATTTGATTGAATATCAGTTTCTAAAAAGGTTACATAGTAATGAGCAACTGCAGATTATTAGGTTTCAGAAATGTATATTTTTGTTATTTATTGACATTAAAACACACAAGGTCACAAGTGTAGATTTTTTAGCACAAAAAGTAACCTGCTTGCGACCCTATATTTCCAAAAGTTGTTAACACAAATTAAAAAAAAATCGTTACATTCTCCAGGAAAAGGGCTCTTTGGAAATATCAGAATATAATTTAATAGCCGTCATTGCTGAATCTGAGAGATCGACGAAAATAGAAATTTTACTAATTTGCTACAAATTTCAAATTGCTCTATTTGCCCCTGGAATATTTTTGACTGAGTGGAAATTTGACTTTTTTTATTGCATCTGAGAATAAGTCAGGTTTGGATAGTATAAAAATGGCAATGTAAGAATAAAATAATAATTTTTCGTGCACGTGCAAGACTTCACATGACATTACTTATGTAAACCCTGTTTTGTTAATCTAAGAAATATATCACCAATGAAATTATCATTTTGTCGATTGAAAATTCATTTTGTTAGTGAAGTCTGATTTTATATCCTTAAGAAAGGTGAATATTAAATAATATTACTTGTGAATATTAAATACGTTTTGTAAATATTAAGTATTATTAGACATGTAAATACAATATCTAATTTCGAGACAAAAAAATTTAAAATCCCCTATCTTTCAAACGTTAACTTGTAAAAATTTTGTCTTTTCGGGAAGCCAGGGCAAGATCTATTATGTAAAAACCTGTTTAAAAGAACTTTCCGAGCTTACAGATGAAGTCAGAGAACTGTCGTATCCGAGATTGGGTAGGAAGTTTGAAAAAAAATTGCCTTTACTTATGAAATGGAAACATCAGTGAAGCAATACGAGAAACTCAATAAGTCTACAGGAAATGGGGAATTCACCAGTTGAAAAGGTTCATAAACTCAGAATTCAAAGAAAGCATTATAGCAAATGAAAATCACGGGAAATTGTGTGAACATTCATTTCACTCTTGTCATTTGAAACTCATACTTGGAATGGAAAGTAAATGTTGTGATTGGCGATAATAACCATAACCAGTAATGGCGATAATTTTAGAATATAGTAATCCATCGTATAGTATTCTTCAAATAGTCGTTTGGCGACGAAAATTTCAGTTGCTAATTTGGTGATGGGCAGGTACCATGTTCTTGAGTGATACCGATTTTCTTATTTTTGCTTTGGGACTCAAGGCAATCCTGAATTTTTTATAAGACATTAAACTACACTACTGGCCATTAAAATTGCTACACCAGGAAGGAATGCAAATAACAAAATGATATTTATTGGACACGTACATTATAGTGGGAAGAACAAATGATTAAATTTACAGGAAATTTGGAGGTATAGATCCTGAGAAATCAGTACCCAGAACAGCCACCTCTGGCAGCAATAACAGCACTTATCCGCCTGTGCATGGAGTCAAACAGATTGTATGGCATGTACGGGTACTGCAGTCCATGCAGCTTCAACACTATGCCGCAGTTCATCGACTGTAGTGAATGGCGAGTGGTGACGTGCCAGTCGCTCGGCAAGCATTGACCACACGTTTTCAATTGGCGAGAGATCAGGAGAACGTGCTGGCCAGGGCAAAAATCGAACATGTTCTGTATCAAGCAAGGTCAGGACAGTACGGGCAACATGCTGTCGTGCTGAAACCTAGCGTTACTGAGGCCTCGAAGATAGGGTAGAGCCACGGGCCTTAACACATCAGAAATGTAACGGCTGTTGTTCAAAGTGCCGGCAATTCGAACTAGAGGTGATCGAGTCGTGTATCCAATGGCACCCCATACCATCACTCCTGGTGATGGGCCAGTATGACGATGTCGAATGCAAGCTGGCAATGAGCGTTCTCCACGATGCCGCCAAACACGGATGCGGCCATCATGATGCTGTATACAGAACCTGGATTCGTCTGAAAAGACGACGTGACGCCATTCCTGCGTCCAGGTTCGTCGTTGATCACACCATTGGAGGCGCTCCTGCCTGTGATGCAGCGTCAAGGGTAGCCGAAGCCATGGTCGCCGTGCTGACAGTCCATGCTGCTGCAAACGTCGTCGAATGTTCGAGCAGACACTTGTCTTGCAAACGACTCCATTTCTCGACTCAGGGCTCGTGACGTGACTGTACGATCCCTTGTGACCATGCGGATAACATGTCTGTCTTCTCGGCTGTTAGTGATGGGGGGGGGGCGCTAAGATCCTGCACGACGTTCCGTATGACTGTCCTGAACCCATTGATTCCATATTCTGCTGATAGTCATGGGATCTCGACCAACGCGAGCAGCGATACTGCGGTACGATAAACCGCAATCCCGGTAGGCTACAATCCTTCCTCGATCAAAGTCAGACACGTGCTGGTAGGCATTTCTCCTTACACGAGGCATTACAACAACTTTCTTACCCGAGAACGTTCAAATGCAATTCCAGTATGAGAAACCTGCTGTCAAATCTCTTTTATAGCATTGTAGGTGTCGCTACCGCCGCCTGCTTTGCATGAATGCGTTGAAAATCTAATCATTTGCATATCACAGCATGTTCTATCTGTCATGCAAGTTTCACGTGTATGGCGTGCCGCCTTCCTGGTGTAGCAGTTTTAATGACCAGTAGTGTATATTGCTCTAAAATATCATTTTCGTCAGAGCTTTCCTTCATTTGATTTTGCATGTCTATTTAGAGCGGAAAATCGTGATCTTGTAATTTTCCTTTGGTATTTTAAAGGTGAAGGAAACAAAAGGTGACTTACAAGTTTCATCAATAATTTTTTATCATACCTAGCATTGTAATTGACATGAATTTCAATGATTTAAATTCCTTTAGGCCATAGAAACGTTTTATTTCTGTCAAAATGGACAATTTTTCATATTTTTCAACTAGTTTTTGTTTTATATGTGATGTTTTCTAATTGTCATTTTCAAATAGATCAAAAGAAACTTTCAGACATTACAAAAATAAAATATTTTTGCCTTCCTTAAGTAGTTTTTGAGAAACAACTTCAAACATGTGACATCAAGCGATTTCACAACTACTCTTTAAAGCTGCAAGTCCTTAAAATGCCTAAACCTTCCAAAAT
Source organism: Meta bourneti (assembly GCA_933210815.1). Lineage (NCBI taxonomy): Eukaryota > Metazoa > Arthropoda > Arachnida > Araneae > Tetragnathidae > Meta > Meta bourneti. The sequence goes on along the minus strand of OW119924.1, from coordinate 51,473,824 downwards.
TGTTTTGCTTTGAACCAAAATATTTTGGATATCGTTATTTATGCATAAACTAAACCCCATGTACCAAACTTCGTGAAAATGTGGGAGGGGTGCCGGTACCATGCAGGGCCAGGTGATTTATCTTCACGATGACCCCGTACCATGGCACTGGACCCAAGATCTAGAGGCAGTGGGGCCTGAGAAATGTGATAAGTTCTTTTTACTGATTTGCGCTGTTCTGCTTCTTTTTAGTTAAAAAATTATATTAATTTCTTTCATTGTACTGCCACCCCTATTCTGTATTGATAAATCGCTCATCTTTGTCTCTGAATTTTAAGTGCGAGAACAACAGGAAATCCCAATCTTTTTCTTTACAATTGGGAGTTTCAAAGGTCACCTGTTTCAACCAGTTTTCTTGTGGGGTTCTTTTGCCACAATATGAATTTCGTAAAGGCATCTACAAACATCATCAAGTTAGGAGGTTGAGGTTCTTAAACGGTCTGACCCCGAAAGGAAGGTAGAAAAATCGTAGATGAAAAAATGTTTACCATTTGTAGTTCTACATAATTTTAACCTTTCGAGGGCATATATCCGTTCTTCAATCTGCAGTTTCCCCTGCGTGTCTTCAAATCAGTTTTGACCTTCTAGACCAATAGAATTTTCCCGGTGTTTCTTCCAACTAATCAATGTGGTCATTATGTATGTTGAGAAGGCAATCCTACACTACTCAGAAATCTCGTGACCCATAGAGGGGGAGGGGGACGCGTCATATAATGCATAATTTTAGCTTTTTTCTCCTACAAGTCAATTTCTCGCTGCCCACATATCGTATCCTTCGGAGTATCATGCTTTATTTTGCCCCCTAGCAGCGCGATATGTCGAGGTATTACTATACTTATAAAAATTTGTAAATCTGTCTACAGGAAAAGAGAAAAATTTATACTTTGCACATATTTAATAACTAGTATTCTGTTCACTGGAAAAGAGAAAAATTCATGTGTGCAAGTTCAACAAGTATTCTGTCCGTTGGAAAAGGGGAAAATTCCATTTGCAAGTTTAGCTACGCATATTCTGTCCATTGGTTAAGAGAAAAATTCGTACATTTGAGCAAGCTTAACAACGAGTATTTGGAACAAATATTTTCATTTCACGAGAAGCCCGTCATCTAACCTGGAGCTGGTACTGGGGCCCAGAGTGCAAATTCGGGGTCCTTGACTGAAGGAAACCTCACTTTGAAACGTTGTTTTCACCGCGCGTCCGAACAGCAGACAGAAAAGAAAACGGAGGTTGATGACTTCCTCTTCCCAACTGATATTTGGGCTATAATGAGTTAGTGTGGCAATGTCCCATTCTTCTTCGCATTGTCTGGGAGTTAAATCACGGCGCTAACCTTAGCATTTTCGAAATCCGTCTCTCTCCGAAGAAGAGTACGTGGAAAAGCGCTCCTGATATTCGGAATTCTTCCAATGGAGCGGCGTTAGGGAGTCGTTGACCGCCAGCCACTCCGCGCGCCTTTCCACCGTCGCGTTCATTCACAGATCCGCGGAAAAGAATTCGTCCGTGTTTTTGCAAATGCCAAGACTATCGGATGGATTTGAGTGCGTTTCGTGACGAATTGGGGGCATTGTTTTCAGCTATTTGGGAAATAGCGGTTGTTTTGGTTGGGATCAGGTGGCGTGTCAATAAAAAAACTGAACGCGCAACATAAAGAACCGTACGCGTAAGAAAAATGAGTTTCAACGAATAGGTTTACCACAGGCCCGGAGACCAAACACGGCCCTCTGGAGAGATTTATGCGTCCCCCTTTTAAAGACACCAAATAAGGTCCAAGTAAGGATGACCTGAAGGACAGCGACTGTATATGTACACTTCGAAAACTTGCCAACCTTGTCTGATTTTCGTTTTCACGACCATGTGAGAAACAATTCTCACCAATAGCTGTCGAGACCACAGCCAAAAATTTCTCGGGGCCTTTACCAAATCCGTAGTGACTTCCCCTAGTCGAATCGCCCCAACTAAGAAGGTTCTCAGTCCATATAGGGCCTTCTGAACAGGTTTACTCGCCCCGCCGACCAGTTACATTCCTCCGAATAGGTTTAACCGATCCGCAAACAAGATACGATCCTCCAGATAGATTTAACCCACCCGCCGTCTAGATACGGTCTTCCGGATAAGTTTACACGACCCGCAGGCCAGATACGGCCTTCCGAATATTTCTTTTATCAGGCTTTACACCCGATACGGCTTTCGAGACAGGTTTCCCTCACTTGCAGACCACATATAGCCCCCCCCCCCCGAATAGGTTACCTGTCCCGCCGTCAGGTGTCTTTCTGAATTGGTTTACCCGGCCCACAAACCAGATACGAATACCTGTTATTTCTAGGGGATAGTCATTCATAAAAATACATATTTAAAAAAGTAACGAAGCAGAGCATAACGTTATTTCGCAAATAGCTACGTTGAAATTTGCGCTAGCAGATTAATATAGATTCTTGTTTTTACTTGTGCTATGTTCTTTACTTGTTATATTTCTCTGTCCAGGCTCAGGTAAGCCAAAGGGGGAGATACTTAAATTATAACTTGTTGGAATTCGCACACCTCCTATCTTTATCATTCAATTCGTTGTAATCAGAGCTCGTGCATTAAAAAAATTACCATAGAGCAGCGATTTTCAACCAATGTGCCACAAGAATGGTAATTGTGTGCCTTACTGATGGTGTAACGGCTTAAATTGTGTAAGATTTATTTTTTTCAACAGTTTAGTTTTTAACTCTTGACAAGTTTGTTCCCAAATAATTCTGGGGTCGTCGTGTCTCAGTGGGTATGCCCACTGCTCTACCAACCTTCGAGTTGTGTAGGCGGCGCAGGTTCGATTCCTGTCAGGTGCATTCCTCCCTGGGTGTATTTCTCTCTTCTGTGCCAGTAGAACTTTCATTGTGTGTGTCTGTCTATTACTTCTATTACTTGATATTGTATGTCTTCTGTCTGGCGCAGCATGTCAAATATTGCCCTTATGCCATGAAACCTCAAAATCAACCAATCAACATCCAAATAATTACCCTTATAAATATTTTAAGTTATTTTTTTCAGAGTATCAGATAAATTGCTTCAAAAAGATTAAAAAAAGCCATGAGGTGCGTGAAAGGTTGAAAATCGCTGCAATAGAGGCGACAAACCAAACAAAAATATCATCGATTCGATTCTGGTTTGGTTTGTCACTACGTTAATTTTTTTGCAACCTGGGCGGTAGATAGACCGGGCCTAAGATTAAACTGAATTGAAACAAAGGCCTCGTTGAATCAAGGGCCAAATCGTTAACCGTGGTCCCGGTCTAATTAATTCTCCGTGTAGCAAAAATGACGGTAGAGCAATAAACCAAACCACAGCGCTAACCACTTGATCGGCTATCGTTCAATCTGAGCATTAAAATGAAAACAGTTGTGATGAATGGCGCCAATTCCTTGGGGCCCGAATATTTATATGATTTGGTGCCGACTCTTCATACAGGGGGATAAATATAGCAAATCAAGGGTCCCTGCATGCATGTGTGTGGGGAGGGGGTGCTGGTACCGGGGCTAATGAATGTGGAAAGGTTTTCTACTGTAATGTGTAGTCCATTTTTAAGTAAAAAAAGTTTAGTATTCATTGCATTTATGATAATAAAGTTGTTCAATAGGTGTGCAGAGGATTTGAGATAAAAATTGTACATTTATATGCAATGGGAAACAATGAGTGAGGATACATTTTGATGCTTTATGGGGATCTTGTTCCGGGCCCGTCATTTAACCTGGTATTGGGAATCGATGTGCAAATAGGGGCCTGAAACAAATATGCAGATATTAATGAAATGTATAGACATGGTGAATTGTTCCGAAAAACAAAAATGAAACAACTGGGGTCATATTACCCCTTCCCCAATAATTTCTCGTAGGTGGTGCCCTGATTATGATCATAATACAATTCAATAAAATTTACTATTGCCAATTAGTTAAATAAACGTCCCTCAGTCACGCTCTTTCCCTTTACTATAGTAACATTCGTCGTCCAAATACTGAATTCATGTTATCTACTTTACTTTTGTTTTGGATGTCTATTTTAATTTCAATAAAGGAATCACTTGCCTTGACTTAAGTAGGGTTTATAAAATAAGCTCAGTGTGTCGATCGCTGATGTTTCTATTGTTACAGAGTAGGGTTGGGTGACAGAACTCGTGACCTTGAGGGACCTATTTAAAAGTTGTGGAATATAGTATAGTGAATGAATTGTAATGTGTGTGCCTTTTGGTTGTATGAGTTTCGTTTCCAGTATTTATTAAGAAGGAATAAAGTAATTTGGGGGACAAATGAAAAACACACATAATTTAGTAGGATATCAAATAGTTCTACATAATATATATTCTGTCATGGAAATTTACCTGGGACAGATATTTCTCAAAATAAAACCGGTACCGTTTCTCTGCTGTGTATCTGAAATTCGTGACACGTGTAAAAATAACTACCTGTTAGTCCTTAAACAAAAACAGTGATTGTAATTTCCATAGTTAATTGACCTAAGCTTGAAAAGATAATACAGCACATGCTTAACTTCCTCATTTATTTGATATCCTAGAAATCAGAAGTGAGAATAATGTTTAGTCAATAGAGTTATTGGAAATTGGAGAGGAATTTCGACAGTTCAGCGCAATATTTGAAATAAGAGCACCTATGGAAGGTGGCATTTGGCGTTTTAATTTCATTCCATTTCAGGGATATCACATGTTGATTCTAACGTGTATGTCACCAAGAAGTGTAAATGGACTCTGTGAACCTTTATTTGAACATACTTTATTTTTTTCTTTGAACTATATATGATGTTTGAGATTCGAATTAAGTGATTATTTTATTGAATACAATAAAGAAATCGCGTATATGAACCGAAGAAATTTGTATAAGTTTACGTTTTTAGAATTTCTCTTTTAATAATGGAAGGTGCATTGTGTTATTCGGATTCTGGGAAATGAGTATTATATAAATCGAATGCTATGATATTTAAAAGTTTTAAACCACTGGTATCAGTAAATAAAATGAGGTTTTCATAAATTCTCTTCCAACACGATTTCCTCTCCTATCTGCATTTTTCTTATAGAAAGTTTCTTTTCGTCGGTAAACCATTTACATGTATTAAATGAGGAGAAAAAGCAAGTAATATTTATTATTTTACTTATTTTGTCTACTTTTTCCTAGACAAACTCTTGTTCATGTCTTTCCTTCGATAAAAACATGTGTCACATTTTAAAACATGTGACTTCTATTATTGATTTTCTAGGAACCTCCGAAATTGAAATCATCTGGAACTTTTACTTTTATCTTTTATGAAAGCACAAATGTGACTTACTGTTTAAACAATTTATTGTGCTACCCAATGGCCTCTTGTGTATTACAATATCAAAATAGTGGTAGGACTACCAAAGACCCTGAAAGAGCCAACATAATATAATGTTTGTACGTATTCGTTTGTAAATGTTTTAAACCTGTTGAAATATTATATATCTATAGGTGGTGCACAAAATAATATGAACACCTATGGAATGACACAAAATCTTTATTAGTAGGGAATTGCAGCTTGTATCTGACTTGGAATGGACAGTGTTCAAACGAATGCGCATCCATTCCTCATGCAGAGCTCTCTAGTTCAAAATGTGTAATTGAATGTGGTAACCTATCACGCACTTTGGACTCCAAAATACCCCTCAAAAATTCAATTAGATTAAGATCAATGGGCTGAGGAGTCCAGACGAGATGTTTCACATCATCCTGTGCTCATCGAATCATGTTCGGACACACAGCAGTTTGAATGGGTCATCTTCGAACACAGTTGTTTGCCATGGAACATAGTCTGCAGCCTAGGATGGATCAAACTGTTGAGACATTGAACTCATTTGATCTACCTATGGAGTAGTCTCAGACCACGCCAAAATATCACACCCCACACCATGACAGAACAACCTCCATGATTAACTAGGATGGAAGACATTAAAGGTTTCTGTGGGCTTTCTCCAGACATAAATACTTCCGGTGATCTGAAATAAGGTAAATACTGATTCGTTACACCAGATTATATTTCCTCACAGATATGTCCAGTCTCTGCTCTCGGCACCATTGTCGTTCGTCTCTTCAATGCATTTATTACACGGTGTCACCAATGATTTTAGAATAGCCGCTCTGCCATGAATGTTTACAACATGCACTTCCCGTTGGACAGTTTTGGCTGATGCAGGGTCCTGGAGCTGGGTGTTATAATCTCGGATTATATCTGAGACACCGTTGTCTTGTGCTTTCAAGTCATGTCTTCAACACCCGTCTATCCTTGTCAGTTAGCTTTTATTTTCGTCCACTGGTTAGTTTCAAAGATAGCGTCTTACCATGTTTTGTGTAGTTGACACAGTGCTCCTTGTAACACCCCCAAGGTTAGCTGTTTTCGTCACTGTGACTCCAATGATCATGCCTCTTTGGAAGTCTGAGAGGTCGGACACAACGGTGTTTGAATGCTAGCAGAATGTTCACTTACAACCAGTACTACTGCTGATAGACTGAAATTTTCGCCTTCACGGCCACTAGGTGGCAGACTTATGTGTTAGGCGTCGTGACCTTACTGCAAGGACGAATTGCAATTCAATTTCGTTCGGGTGTTCATATTATTTTGTCTACCACTTATACATTCTTTGCAATTCTAACATCCTTATCTAATTTTTAAACGCGGACCGAATTTCTTACAAAGGGTTCCATTTTTAGAATTGATGCTCTTAACATTCATAATCCTTTGGGTACGGTATGGAACATTTCCAGATACATGTGTTTTTGAACGTATCGAAATGTATCAAGTTCTCTTTTAGATTACAAGAACGTGTGTATTTTTGTGCTACTAATACGTTCAAATTATTTTTGTTGATAAAGGGTTACAAGTTTGTAGTGGCCCAGCTTTGTGTGTATGTGCTTACTTGAATAGATATTTCGTATCAACTAATCGTTTTTCAAAAAAGGATGAAATCGCACCTAAGGAGAAGAAACACAAACCTGGAATTTTTAATGACAATTTTCTTCTTTATTCAGGTAGGGAAATTTGAAGAGCTGAAAAATCAAGTGTTTAACCTCCAAACCTTTGGTTAAGGGGATTCGTACGCCATGTGGACATTGAATTTTTTATAAAAGCATTCCTGTGTTTTTTTTTTAACATAGCATCACATTAAGATCATTGTCTTGAAACGAACTTATGCAGCACCAAATGATAGATGCGTATCGAAACCGCTGTGTTGATGCCGACCACATCCGAAGAGACCGTGGCATACTCCAAATAAATGTTGAGACACATTTTGTGGTCATGCATCCCCCGAGTGTCGATCATTCCGGCAACCGCAAGGGAAAGAGGAAAAAACAACCTTCGACAAACTAGCTTTTGATCCTTCTTGAATTCCTTTGTTTTTTTGAGTTATTTTTCACATCCACTCGTGTGAGTAGTAGTTGTAGTAGTAGTAACGAAATGGAAACAGGTTTTTTCGCCTCCTTTGGTGGTCATTTAACCTTTTGTGTCTGCAACAAAGTTTTCGCTCGAACTTTTCATCCGTGGAAAAAGACGGACCTAACCACCACTTGATGTGCTTTCTTCACTCTTTCCCTCCCCGTACTCACAGGCCTGAGACTGAGAAACCCATGTATTAGTTTTCTTCCTATTTTTCGCGAGTGTTGGCGGGTTGTTGTTTTTGAACTCGCTTCCCAGACATTAGCTTGCGGCTTTTGCATGCTCTCCTTTTTTCCTTCCCACATCCCGAACTTATTTATCGGGAAAGTAAATCAGTTTCCTTCAAATAACTATATGTTGGGCAAACTCCTCTTGAAGGGTTGGTCTGTGTGTCTGAGGCAAGGACAAGGCCACCCGTATGGATATATGTCAGTGGACCTGCCCATTGAATATTACTACCCATGCGAATTTTGACCCCAGATTTTTCTCCTTCTTGACAGATCAGACAGTTTCATTATTTCAGATTTTCGACAGATTTGCCGGTTCGTTAAATACAGCCGGCGTTGAACTCGACAAATCGGATGCCGGAATCTTATCCCTAAAATAAACTAGCTTTTCGACCTTATCGTAGGAACAGAATTCGGCCGTATAGTGAGGAATGCCTGAGCATAAATAGTTATTGTATTCAACAAAAAACATGATTTTACTGAAAACCGGTGTTTGTTAATACTTGAGGGGATGACTTATCTAGTTGAGATTGGGTGTTAAATTAAAATTTTAACTAGGAACGCTCCCTCGTGTACAATTTTTCTCGAATCTTTTGTCTTTTATTCTGTTTTCTATGTAGATTTAAATTTGTATGTAATCTAAAATTATGTATTTCGTTGTAAAAATTTAACCAATATTAACCACTAACCTAATATTCAGAAAACATGAAAAATTATGGCCAATGTTTGCGTCAAGTGTCTATGTTTCAATGGTGACATTTTCAGTACTTTTATCTACAATTGGCGCGCACTTTAAAAGTTATAAACAGGAGTCATCGGCTCGGCCTTCAGGACTGACTTTAGACCCCTTGCGTCCTCCGGCAAAACTTTAAAAGGTACTCCTTATAGGGAGTACGGATACCTTTTAAAGTTTACTCCTTATCCGTATCCTAAAGGTGTCATCGGATCTTTCCCTTCAGAATTGATCCGGGACCGTCATCAATAGCCTATTGTGTTGCTCTAGTGTTAAAATTAGTCTAGTGCTAGTTAATTAAAATACCTACCTACCTGTGTGTACACAGCAGCTCTTAGACAAGATGAAAAGCATGAATAGTTAATTTGAAGCTAGCAATGGGGTAACCAGGGTTCTTATTTATTTGAAAAATTATAACACTCCAATTCCCCGCCAGCTTCACTTTAAAAACACTTTTAAGAGGATAACCCAATTTATTATTATTTTTGGAGGGTTCACACCTTTGAAGGCACAAATTATCCCGAATAAAAGTAGTTTCGACCTCTGGAATGATCATTGGGAAAGGCTGATGGGATGCCATTTGCCTCTGCAGTGCATCCCACGTATGTTCTACCGAATTCATGTCAGGAGATCTTGCTGGTCATTCCATATGATGCAGTATATCTGGAAAAGGTCTACTCTTGGGTGACATTACTGGAAGGACTAAATTCTCGGATGTTTTGGAACCTGTTTTTAATGTGTGGAACTGACATTTGCAGCACCTCAGCTTAGCCGTCTTGATTATCTTATCCTGTTAAAAATGGCCATCCTGGCATTTTATTCTGATTTAAATTCCTGATCTGAGTTACTCTTGTACAGAAAATTGTCCAGAAAGGTATTTCCAGAAAATGGAATCCAGTGAAAAAAAACCACTTTTCTTAAATGTAATATATCTGCATAACTGGTATATATTTGAAAAGTGAACAGAAACAAGTTTCTGAAAATTTAATTGGAGGTGATTCTGTAAGTGAAAAGAAATATATCTACAGAAAGCAGTGTTGGCCCATCTGTCTGTCTGTTTTCTACAAATCTACACCGTTTGTCCAATGTACACCAAATTTGGTACACTTATTCTTTGGAATCCTGCAGGTAACGTAGGCTACATATTAACCCACGTTCTATTTGCCTTGGGTGTGCAGAGGGGTGTAACGTCCCGTTATCTGGACAGAGCACTTGCTAGGGGGCGCTCTCTCCCGGTCTGGATGTGCAGATGACATCAGAGTTAACATCTACAGAAGTCGCCTCTCAAGATGACCTTGAAGGTTTTTTTTTTAGAATCTTAGAGTATGATGCAATCGCAGATGGGTGTGGTTGCGCTGAAAATTGCTCAGTATCATATCGTTTATGTATCCCGTCTGTAAATTTTTAAACTGTAGCTTTATTATTGGAATGTAAATTTTTATGATAATATAAGATTATTTTTTGGTCTTTTTTATCGTCGATATGGTACAGGTGGCTAAAGACAAATCGAAATCCTCATAGGAATAACATTGTGTATTTATACGATCAATGTCAGACCAATTCACACTATATTTGGTACATTCGTCCTGTAGAATTCTGCGGGACACATAGACTATATTAACCCCGTTCGATTTGTCCTGGGTCTGCAAGGGGACTAAAAACAATTCGAAATTTTCATAGGAATAATATTGAATATATTACGATGAATTATAAACAATTCAACCCGAGCAACGCCGGGTAAATTCAGCTAGTAACATCTGTATTTTAAGTGTGTGTTACTTACCTATTTAAATATTTATGATATTCAATTTTTACCCTTTACATCCATGCTTACATTTTGGACCCGAGCTGCAAATTATGAAAGTGAAAAAATGAAAAGCGTTTGTGTGTGTGGTAGCTGAACTTTTTTGAAGGATTTGACTTTAATGAAGATATGTATGATGATGGTGTTTCATTGAAAACAAAGCAATGTCAATTAAAACAGTAGCATACCTCTTCATATAAGGATAATTTCCTTCAAACCTTTTCCTTTTATTTTAATCTGCATGCCAGATTTCCACAAAATGACCTGCTCCTTTACTAACTTGTATAATATTTATTTTCAATATAATTTCATTTTTTAATATATGTATGGGTGAATTCCCACCTTTTTTTTGTTCAAGAAATTTGACTGATTCCAAGTAATTTTTATCTCACTTTGTGCAAAGCCGCGAATCAATTTGACCAAGTTTCGGACTTCTTTTTGGACAAATTGTTTTTTTCATTATACTTAGATTTCAGCTAATATACATTGAAATAGTTTTTAATCCATCTGCTTACAACATCTTAATTGTCATCTGACCGTGGTTCAAAATTACGTAGTATTGTCCTCGGATCTTTCCCTTCGGATTTGATCCAGGATCGTCGCCAATAGCCCATTGTGTTGCTCCAGTGCGACGTTAATTAAATTGTCTACTACAACATCTTATTTTACATGTCCCTTAAAAATGCTAATAACCCTCAGTATGCATTCATGTCAAGTGCTTTTTAAAATGCAACTCCATTTCTTTTTAATCCCTCCTTTTTTAACCCCCATTTCTTTAAATACTCTTATTTTCTCTCAACTTGTGTGTGTATTGTGGTTCAGTAGGTTTGCCTACAGCTCGCAGGCTGCTAGAGCAGGCTTGATTCCTCTTATTACCCTGGGTGTATTTTTCTCTTGTGTCAGTAAAACCTTTTCTTCTGTATAAGTTAGGCCCATTGTGTTGCTCCAGTGCGTCGTAAATTCAACTACCTACCTTCTGTGTATGAAAGACATTTTTTGTCATGCTAAATGTAGGTGGCGGAAGTGTTTCTGTTGTGGAACGGTGTTTCCTTTACGTATTCCAAACGCGACGTTACTTGGATTGTTTTTTCAATATTCGCAAATAAAAATTCCAAAGGATGAATTCCGATTGATATATGGTAGTTGATTGGTCGACGCCAAGGGGACAAGCTACATTTTAAGGAACGCGGATAAAAATCAAGCTAGAGCATTTAGATAACGGGAGTAAAATTTTCGCTATTCGCCTGGTTTGTTTGTTTACACCAAAAATCCCTCACATTTATTTGACGTGAAAACATTACCTGTTAAAGCTCTTGACCAGATCTGGCCCTTGCACTTTAAAAATCCCTCACCAAACAAGACCTAATGTTTGGCGTAGTGCCCAGTTGGTAGAATGTCGCGGATTAGCAATCGGAGGGTTGCGAGTTCGAGACTTGATCTAACCAAAGACCGTCGTGTTCGTGGGGCTGGTTTGTGCGCATTAAATCTGTCGTGCCCTCTAATGTCCTCACCTTAGCGTTGTGTGGAAGTTTGAAGTGTGAGTGGGCCATCTCACGTGTTGGCCTGGTCATCTGACCATGGTTCAAATTTTTGAGGTGCTGTCCTCGAATCTTTCCCTTCAGATTTCATCCCGGACGGCCAATAACCCGTTGTGTTGCTCCAGTGTGATGTAAATTCAACTACTTGCCTATCGTGTTTGGCTTAATGTAGCCTAATGCATTTTACCATCAACCAAGTCATTTTAAAGTGCGTACAAAAGACGTCTGAAAAGTGCTAGCCCTGTATACGAAAAGATCGCAGTGTTAGGTACAATTTCAAACCAATGTTACTGAGTAACAATATGCATATGGAAGACGCTGCTTATTTTGATCGAATTACATCAAGCAATGTAACTGGCGAATGCCACAAAGAGGCGGTGTGCCAAAACTCTTTCCTTAAAAGCATTTCCAGTTATAAGCTATCCAGGGGTAGAATGATGAAGTGTCCTGTTTACTTGGGGATGCTCGCTTCGTAAATTTCGTCTCCTCCAATCAGGGCCCAGTTCCTCCTTTCCTCCTTATCGTGTCTTATCTCCTCATCTATATTGTGTTTGTTGGTTGCTTTTGATTTTTTTGTGTAATTCTTTACCCCCCCTTGTGTGTTTTTATACTTCGTTTATGTCTTCCATTTTGACACAAGACGAGCGATGCGGGAAAGCTCAGCGGTCATTCATTGTCTATTCTTGTGCGACGTTTTTTAACATTGTTGCAACAATGTTAAACAGTAGTTGTAGAAGGTTAGGTCGATCACTCTTTTCATTCTCCCTAGACTCTCGCTGGTAATTCTAACGCCGCCGATATTTGTTTAGCTGCCAGAATAGCTTTAAGTTTTTCTGTGTTTTTGACTTTACAGTTGGGTACGTTTCGTTTTATGCAATTTGAAAACATTTTTTCATTAATGGTTTGTGAAAATAAAGTTCAGGCCTTGTTCTTTAAGGGAACTGAGCACGAGGGGACTTTTTAATTCCGTGAATTGTAAATAAGGTTTTTAAAAAAGGATTATTTCCCTTTCTACTGATTCGTTCTGCTTGTGTCACACAAGCGCGCTTGTGACTATTACAACAATTAAGCCTTTACTTTTGTTATATATGGAAGGAAGGATAAAGTACCTAAATATTTCCCTCGGTTGTACCAAAAGTTCTTGAATGCAATTTTAAATTCATTTTGTTCTGGGGAATATAAATACTTTTATTTTATCTTACCTTGTTCTGTTCAATGGGTTTGCCCTCTGCGCTAGCAGCCTGTAGTAAAAACTTTCCTTCTGCATATGAGAAACATTTCCTGTTAAGCTAAATGTTGGTGGCGGTAATGTTTCTGCTACAAAATGTGTTTCCTGTACGTATTCCTAATGTGACGTCACTTGGCTTGTTTTTCGAATACGACTGCAGCACTCGAATTCATGTTTGATAGCGTATGAGTCAACACCAATTACATTACACGCCAAACGTTGCCAAAACGTCGAAAAATAACATTTTAAGGTAACCCCGATGTGTATCAAAAGACAGCATTTGGTTAGCAGAAGTAAAATAATTTTCCGTCTGATTTGCTTATTTGCACTGAAAGTCCTTGAGAATATATATACAAACGCTCAGTGTAATAACTAGGGTCTGGCCTTAGTGTTGGGTTGGTGCGAATGAAATGTCCGGAAAATGACCATCACACTTTGATGGCGATAATTGAAAAATACAGTACCTGACCTACTCGGAATAATCTCCCTCTGAATTGACATGCTGTCGCCACTTGTCTGACAAGGTCATGATCCCGGAACGAAAAAAGTCTTGTGACTGGGATGCGAAGAAGTCAACTGCACGGTGAACCTCCATATCTTGGGTGAACCGTTTGCCAGACAGAAAGCGATCCAGGTGACGAAACAGATGAAAATCTGTAGGTGACAAATCAGGGGAATAGGGGATGAGGCATCGCTTCATAGTCCAACTCATGTAGTGTCAGCATCGTCCGTTGTGCGACATGAGGACGGGCATTATCTTGCAAGAGGAGAACGCCATGCCTGTTTACCAAAGCCAGTTGTTTCACCATCAATTTCTGGTGCATCTGTCTTAATTCATCACAATATCGTTCTAAAGTGATGGTTTGCCACTTGGCAGGAAACTACGATGAATTATTCCAGCTGTAGATCACCATACAAGAAGCATAACCTTCCTGAGATGTAAGGGTGGCTTGGGATGGCGTCCAGGAGGCTGCTTTGCTCAACCATTGTACAGATCGTTTCCGATTGTCATAAAGGACCCATTTGTCGTCGCAGATAACGATTCGCTGCAGTAGAGGTTCTCCTTCATTCCTGGAAAGGAGCGATGCACAGACTTCCAAACGTCTCTTGTTGGCAAATGGATTCTCGGGTGCCTCATGAATTGACTTCTTTTTGACCTTACCCAGTGCAGCCAGACGGCGAACAATTGTAGTGTGGTGGACACCTGGCTCGGCCGCTATCTCACGACATGTTTTCCGTGGTTCAGCTTCAACCACACTTGGTAGAACATCGTCAGAAACTGGAACTTCTCGGTGACCACGTGGTTCGTTTTTCAGGTCCATATCTCCACTTCGAAACTTCGCAAACCATTGCCGAACGGTTCATTCATTGGCTGTATTCTCCCCAAATGCATTATGTTTATTAATGTTTCGAGCAGCAACTGCAGCAGAATGTCTCAGTTTAAATTCGTATAGGAAGATGACTCTCAAATCTGAGTTTTGCATGTGGAATTTAGAAGCAGCTTACGCCCAAACAAGTTAAATCTGGAACTTGTACTTCACACGCGGGATAGCTATTTATAGTAGCTCTGTGACGTAAGATGCCGGAAGCTTGTAGGTAATTACTTTTAGCTGTATGGGGATCATGGAAGCTATTTCTCATCGGACATTTCATTCGCACCGACCAAATACTTTTTTTGGCCTATTTCAAAAAGTATTGAGAAAAAAGGAAGAATGACGGTTGATCGGTCGGAATTTGAGCCAAACAAGCGAAAAAATGCAGAAAAGTTTGGCGTCTGAATTTGACAATTGAATACCAAAACTCGGTCATCAAAACGAAATCTATAGGAGCAAAATACGACAAACGACCGCTAATTTCGTACCCTGGAATATGTAGAACGACAATTGATTGTTAAATCTTTACATTTCTATAATTGTCAACAAAAATGTATTTATGCATCCAGCTTGAGTGAAAGTATATTTGAAAAGTGGTATATGTTAGAAAAATTCACTAAATATGTCTTACATCAAAACATCCTTCATCAGAATTTTTTTGTTTTATTGCACATACAATCTTTATAATTGAAATACATTTGGTTGAACTGAACGCTTACAAGAATGTTTGAATACAAGTTACAAAATAAAGTTAGTAGTTATTAAGTGATCGAATGTTATAGTATGCGTTATTTATTTTTGTGCAAAGGCTTAAGAGTTCCACCAGTTCAGTGTTTGCAATTGTAATAAAATGTTCTCTGTCGATTTGTATTAAAACGTCGTTTTAATTCACTTTCTGGTTTAGAAATAATTGATATTTCAAAAATCTACTCTCCAGTTTAATATATATTTGAAACGTTTTTATCGAATAGACCGTCTTGTACGTGGGGGCTAGTGCATGTTAAATCTGTCGTGGTCTCAAATACCCTGAAGTTGGCGTGATGTGGAATTTTGGAGAGGGGTACCAGCTCAGGTGTTGATCTCATCAAATTCAACTACTTACCCATTGAACAGATGCATCAACAATTGCAAGCTTCATCCAGTATTGGCCGAATTTTTCATATATTTTATCATTTTACGTTGCCTGATATTGCAATAGGATATGCTAAAAAAGAAAGCATCCTATTTGTCTTTATTGGCTGAGTTGAGGTAAAAATCGTGAACCCTCACTTGTATTTCAAAAGCATGTATCTAACCAAAGTTTACTGTTACTTTAAAGAGGAATTGTATCTCTACTTTTCTTTGAAATAATTTCATTTTCTGTATGATTTACCAAGTTATTCATCATACATTTTACGAATCGCTGGAAGACTTTTGCGCTAATATAAATCAAATGAAAACTCATGTATACTTTTTAGCTCTGGAAGAGCCGTCTTCACTTAACAGAAAATGAATCCAAGAATAAATTATTATACTCATTAATAGCGTTATTTCTTTGATTAGTATTCTGAGGCATATCCTTAAATGATTGACCTTGTGCCATAAAATCCAATTATCGATAGTCAGCAATTAAAATAGCATTTGTGAAAGTTAGCCAGCAAAATTTTGATAATGCTGACGAAATTGTTGAGGACTGAATGTTTCAACATATCAAATGTTCATATTTAATAATCAATTTTTAAAAATATCTTGAACAAGTGAAAACATCTCACTTATTTGTCTGGAAGTAAATAGTGGTGTTTGATTTCTGTTTTTCTTCACCGAGATAGATTAGAATATCGCTTAACACGAACTACAAAAAGTCATCGACTACAGCGTGTACTTTTTGACTTTAGCAGACAGTGTTTACGTTAGCCGTCTGGTCTGCATTTTGAGACGAATATCTCAGACATGAAAATAAACCGACTAGATTAAATTGATGAAAGACAATTATAACCCAAGTTGGAACTTGACGGTTTTTGTGAAAAGTTAGAGAACACTAGCGCGCAACTTTTCGAAGAGAAAACGGCTTTTTTCCAGCTTGCGTCCTAGCAGACTGTTAGAGCCTTACAAGGGTTTAAATTTAGGAATATGAAAATAACGATATCGCATTTCATATGTTGCATCATTTGCGAGGTTCAGAAAAATCACCATCATCAAAATCCTTTCATAATGTAAATTTAGTGTCTTGCATAATCAAACCCAGTGGTTTTTAACGGGGTGCCGAGGCACCCCAGGTCGTCGCTATGCCACGAAATAGGACACCCAGTGCTTATTAAAAGAAAGTACACAAGAACGATAATGATGAAACAAGTATGCACATCAAATTTTATTCATACAATTTTTAATGGTACAATTGGTTGCACAAATTCAGTTTAACTTCAATAACTTATCACTTGACAGAAAAGTCGATAAGTTGGTCAAGTTGGTTAAAAAGTATTCTGTTTTATATAAATAGAAAAAAATTGTATTAGGTGTTGTAAAATTATTTTATAACATACTTGTAATGAGATTTTAAAAATTTCTTTGTAAAAATGTGGAATCCCTGAACTATGTTGATTACTGAATAATTAAATAACTGCAATTTTTTTTCAATTAGTCCTTTCATTATAACACCTTCATCCTGATAATTTTCTAGGAGGTAAACAAAAGTGCTAACGCAATAATTCGTTCCCCTTTCTCAAAAAAAGCAGTGTGCTTGTTGGAATTCGCGGCGAGTCTAGTAAATCAAAGGAGCCGCTCGTCGAAAATAGCTTGAAATCACTTTCTTAACCTTATGAATTTATGATTTGATCATGAAATAAAAATTTATTTATGATCCACAGTGCACACAAATGCATCATAACCCGCGCATCGTAAAAGAGAATTTCCTATTTTGTATGAAATGTTCCATCTTTTTTTGTTATGTAAACCAATAGCTTTTTTGGAATGGGAATGCTTTATAGCACCTTTTCCCAAACTTTTTTTGGCTCATCTTGACATATTTAAAGACGATTATTTTTTCTTCCGCTTCCCTCTGGAAATCTGTCTCTAATAATAAATTGCAAGCCTAGCTGAGCCTGTGATTTTCGAATTGTACCAAAATATTTATGCAGCTGTGTGTAATTTTAGAATATCAAAAAGCTAGTTCGGATGCAAAACTTGGAACTGAAATTATAAAGCTAACATTGACGATGCTTTGTTGTGGGCGACTGAACAACGCCATATTTCAAATATTCGGTATTATATATTGTCTGTATTTCTTTGCTTCCGCCATGAGGTTATCTGTAAAATTATTTTTTATTGTTATAAAGCTTGATTCACCCGAGCAGTAACTGAAAATCGAGCTTTCCAACTTGCCATGAACTTATGTTTTATAATGCTCTCATGCAGTTCCGTCAAACCAAGAGATATAAGTTACAATTTAATATTAATACAAACGAAAATTTCCAGTATAATAAAAAACTTGAAAAGCAGTCTTATTGGAGTAATAATACCCTTTGTATGTAAACAGTAGAGCATGGATGCACAGACTTGTTAAGACCAAGGGCCACATCGATTTATTGTGACTTATGGGGGGTGGTCGCCCAAAAACCATGAGTTATATATCATATTTTATTTATATTTATTATTTTATATTATTAAAAAGACAAAATGAAATAATGATTTATTTTGATCTTTTTGCGTGACATTACATTGATTTAACAATTGTTTTAACATTTGATTCGATTTTTGTAGTAACCAAGTACAAAATGGATTTTTAAATTTTCATTAGTCAAGCGGTTCCGAATTTTGTCTTTGTTATTACTGGAAAAAGTTTGTTCACACAAAAGTTTGTTCACAAAAGTTCTACATGTGACCCAATGGGGCTTGCGCATTTTAATACATTAACTAGCAACGAAGTTTTAACCTAAATTACCTATCGCGTGTGACTTGTTAACTTTATAAATAACACATGGTGAGGAGGGCCGTCAGAATATCAACGGAGGGCTGCATGAGGCCCACGATCTGTGTATCCCTGCAGTAGATGCTCTGAATAAGCTCTAAAATTTATTTCACACGCGCGCCAAATCGGTAACTTCTCGTCACACAATTCCCGGAAACAGTCTAATAGCGATTTTAAGTCTTCTCATCTATTTATAATTATAGTACAGTAAACGTGACACAACATGGGTACAGATTCCTGCCGCTGCACTTATAAAAACCTGCGTGTCGAAAGTTCGCACAAATACATTACATGCCAACACTCGCTTATTGCGACCTGTCGTTTTGTTTTTAGACCGATCAGCTGTAATTTGCATTTTGTAACGTATTATTCTTATGATAATGCTTCTTTGAGTGTCTGGTTCGTCAAGTGGATAAGCCCAATCTTGCACCTCAACGCGTTCCTCCTCTTTTCCCTGGGTAAAGCAGTGTCCCCAAGATTCCTTCAGCGCCCACTTTGGGAGAGGTATTAGCATTCGAGTTGTTTGCTACCTTGGTGCAGGTGTTGATATTTTCTGCTTTACACCGAATTTTCGCATCGCCCGTACTGAAGTGTGTTCCGTTGTTATTTACGTGCACCTGCTCTTAAGAAAGCAACATACTGAAATTATAGACAGGTGCTATAACAGAAAGATAAATATTGTTTTAGTTATTTCCGTTGATATAGAAGAGTATATTCTTAATTTTAGTCTCAATTAAATTTAGTCTGTTCTTGAAAATCATCTCATCACAGTGGTCTTCATGCGGCCGGCGGTGGTGTGAGATATTGTTTAAAGGTATAGGTTCATTGTAATTTTTTCTCGTTGATTTAAATTTGCCGAACAAATATGCCGAAACAAATTCCCCCGTTTAATTTTGTAAACTTCGACCAAACGGTATAATAATTTTATGTATCTGTAGTTTATTATGTATAGCTAATTGTTCAAATATAATAAAAATATGACTGAAAAATATCTCCCCTTGACTGCTCATATTAAATTTCACGGTCAATGCAAAATTATATATATATATATTTATAAAATTTAAAAGCATTTGAATTATATCTAATGGTTGCAAATGAGCAAAAAGAATCATGATCAAAAGCATATTGCGCATTTCTTGGATTTCTTTTGAGTTGAGCTAAAATTAAGGTTATTATGGAAGGGGATAAGAGTGTTATATTTTTAATGTAATAATTTTTTCTTGTAACATTTATTATTTACATACCAATTTCTAGTAATATTTAACAATTTTGTAACTCGAAAAGAATAATTGTCACTGAAAATTAAACATCTTTAATCGCTGAGTTTGCTTACGGTATCATCATTGGTAAACCCTATGAGGTCACTGAGAGTAGTACTTGATCTCATTGAAAGCTTAAATTTCGAATATCTAGCTATAAAAATCAACAACTTAATAAAGACAAATTTGAACACCAATGATTTTATTAAGCGGTGAACACTATCCATGGTATTTAATGATCATCAAAATATGGGAAGTGGTAATCCATGGGAAAAGGTTAAGAGGTACTGATTTGGTACTTTATACTTGTATTCGTCGGCTTACAAGTGGAACACACCAAGTCAAAATTTTCAAGTTATGAGGGGTTTTTTTTGTTTTCCTGCACCAGAATGGGGCAATCTTTACTGGTGAAATATGTATCCACTAATTCATTTTTTCTTTGCATATTTCCCCTCAGGGGCACATTTCCTTTTGATGTGTACAGGCTTCACGGATTCGAGGTACTTGAGTGATCGTTTCTTTTCCCATGGGGTTTATAATGTCTTTATTAAACTCGGGGATCGCTCTCCCGGAATACCCAAGCGATCTTTTTCTGCTTTCATCCCACTACTCTGATCCCCAATTCCTCTTTTTTCCCCTTTCACGAGATTTTTCACTTGACGTTGTCTTGTCAGCTTGGCCAAATATGGCCCTTGCGCCATAAAACTCCCAAACAACCAACCAATTTGCATTTAGGTTAGATTTATTCTTGAGAAACACTTAAGTGAGTAAAATCCCCTTCGTTTTCTCTTAATTGCTTTTTGACTTAGTGTGTTTTACTATGTTTTACTTGTTAGCCGACAATGTATAATTTGTTTTTGCAAGAAATGGAAATGTTTGTCCTCATGTGCCTTTGAATTAACACAACTCATTTTTCTTCAATGCAGGGTTTTCGGACCTTTATCCATGGAGACTCCAATATCCACGTCACCACCATCATCGCACGGAGGACTACCTTCGGGTAGCATTATCTAGTCTGCAGGAGCTGTCGTGAGGAAGTGATGGGGAGAACGCTGTGGCTCAAATTTACGTGCATCTGGTTATGGTGTTGCGTGATACAATGTCATCCGGATGCGTCCCGGTTATCCTTCGCACAGAGCCTGAATCCCTCTTTGGGTTCTGTTGCAGCTGTTAGTAGCTCATACGAGGATGAAGGTAAGTGTTACGTTGTATGCAAGTTATTGAATGGAACAGATTTGTGCTAAATCTATGTTTAAATGGGGTCAGCGTGGAAAGACGATCACAATCGTTCATGATCCTTATGTCATGTTGCTTACTTCACTGTTTAATCCGACGATTTCATCCTTCTCTTCCTCAATCAGAGTGCATCAAAGAGACGAGATATTTTCCGTTTTTCTGTCCTATCTAGCGAATATACTACTGAAATGTTTAGTCTTTTGTTCCAACACTGAGAACGGCTAAACCTATGCAGTGTTCCCTCTGACTTTAAAATGCCATTCGGAGTCCTGATTTTTCGTTTTCATTTTCAAGGACCCTTAAAAAGCCTTAACATTTGCTGATAATCTTAAACAATTTTAAGCCTTATATATAATGTTTACATGCATATTTAATTACACTTGCATTCAAAACCCAAGGTCAATGATTCTTGTCCAAGGTCAAGTGTCATCAAAAATCGATGGCATAATTATAAGTTAGCTAAAAATGAATGTTTTAAAACTGAGTCCATGAGATCAGATATAATACTCGCGAAACTTTCTTCACCTGTGCACTGACGAATTGATCTATTGCCATCTATATATGAAAGGTAGCCTTAAAATGGAAAATAGTCTTGAAAAGGCCCTTTTTGTCCTTTTACCTTGAAGAGTGGAAACCTTTCTATGATGTATACGCCAAAAGTGGCACATTCCTTTTACCTTGAAGAGTGGAAACCTTTCTATGATGTATACGCCAAAAGTGGCACATTCCAATCACTAAAAGTTACGCATAGTGGTGAATAAAACTTGTGACAAGTTTGTCGCACAAAAAGCATGAATAAATGGCCTATTTTTGGAAGGAATTACACGAACCGTATTCTTACAATTTACTAAACACTGCTGTGCTGTCCGTATCAAAGACATTTGCGGAGAACTTTTTTCAGGAGTCATTAAGTGTCTCATTTGATATTTATTTTATCTTTAGGCTTCTCTTTTTCATTTACCAGAAGTGCGTCGCCTGCCAGGGCACTGAAAAATCTAAAATTTACAGCAAGCTATGCAACTAGTTCGTAAATGCGTGAATAAAATTGGCGAACTAACATCTGGACTTTGAAATCTATCCATGAATTCAATTAAAACTGACAATGTAACAGATGCTAAATATATCCACATTAACGTACTTTTTGTCGTATAAATGTATCACGCAGCCGAACTGCGGTATCTGAATTTTTTTTTGCAACTATTGTGTAATACTAATAGTGCAAGTGATATATCTTGAATGGAACTGGAAGAAAAATGAATAAAATAAAGGCGGGGAAATAAATAAAATTTGATGCTAATAAAAAGTAAACAATTTCTGAATGCCAAAGCATGCGATTGCCTTTTATATTAATTTACATGGGTTGTTTTCTAAACAATGAGGGAGAAATGAAATGACTTTTATAATACTGTTTTTTTACTTTTGGAAACTGAATATGACCTGCAAAAAGTAAACTTAAAAAACGTCTTCATTGTCTTGCGATTTCCTGACCCACATCGCTGAGCGCCCTATACCTATAGCTGTTTACTCTGCACCGTTAAAGAGCAGATGTTTCGCGACAGAAGGCTGGAAGTTTTTGAATTCAGGACACAGGCATAGAAGGTAAAAAACGTTTTTTTTGCCATGTTCCGAGCTCAATTCCAGTACATTAGAAAAATTAACGAATTACACTGATTTTGCAGAAATTCATCATCTTACTCCGTGAATTTTTTACTCGGAAAAATATCCTAATGCTTGCCTGCCTCTTACTTCAGATCCAACAAATTTGATTTTATCACGCCGTTGATTCTAAAAGCTGTGGATTCCTGCCTTTTTTTATAAAATCCAAGTAGAACGTCTTTTATTGGAACGAATTGGGAGACGTGCGTGCCTGCTAACTTGTACGGTCTGGCCGTACAATGTACGGATTCGGTATAAATTTTACGATTATTCAGGCGGACGTTATATCGTACGATTTTCGATGAAATTTAAAATTGAGCGAGTTTCATTTTTCTAAAGGCATCTAACATTCCAACTACGTTATCTCTGGCTGGTTTGAATTCCATGGCTCTCAAGCCCTCCCCCCCCCCCAAAAAAAAACATCTTACGAGAAAATGTTCTGTACTACAGTAGACTGCAAAACGTAATCCTACTACGGTAAATGAACTTTCCTTTCTCAAAGTTCGTTTTACTTGCTGTTTTGTGTAATTACAGTATCGCACCAAATAGGTCGCTCGTTTTCAGACACAGATCATCGAAAATTCAAGAGATCCGAAAAACGTCGCTGATGTCAAGCTAGTGTCACAAAATCTTGGTAGATATATTCACGGTTCCCTGTTAAATATATTCTTAAAATAAACTGGAAAACATCACTTTTTGAAAACAGACCAAATCAATCATAAACACGTAAAGTATAATAAAAAGTATAGAATATTTTATTGGATTGATGCAGATATTGGAATTTTTAAATTGTAAATTATGTATTTTTCGGATCTACGCCTGTTATGAGCTCTTAAAAGTTGTAAGATTTCCAAAATTGGCTTTTTGGCAGGCATGCATGTATTCTTAAAAACGATTTGTTCGCATAATCGGACAGACGTTATATATGAAAAAAAATAGCTTTCTCTGTTTATGAGCAAACTAACATACATATGAAGGGCTTCGGGCAGTATAATGAGAAGCAACCTTTAAAAAAATTTCAGGACAGCAATTTTAAAATTTGAAAAAATTCCAAAATTATTATGATTCATCTACTTGTATATGATATATACAAGTAGTCTTAAACTTTCAAGTACTATTACGCACTCATTCAAACAATCGGAAATTCTTTTGATTATCTTGAATATTTTGTTTTTAACGTTTTCATTGCAGAATATATATTTCTGTGGCTTTGTTGTGTTAATATTGTGTTCGGATCATATAGTGGATAACAATTTACTTTACAATGAATTGCCTCCAGAGGAACAATAAAGTACCTGAACACAGTTCTCTAAAATTTAAATAAGAAATTTTATTAAGTAAAAATTTAAGGATAAATAAAATGGAGATTAGCAATTAAAGAAAAAGGGGCCCCCGACTGGACACAAAAAATCAATCTTTTTACAAACAGTAGTGTGACACAATACAAAAAGTTCAGGTGAAAAAGGTTCGTCAAAAGTTCAGACAAAAGGTTCAGGAGGAAACGGGGACCAATGGCACAACCCGAGGAACAGGTGGACTCACCCTCCACAAAAGGATCTTGGAAAAATGGTGTGGAGTTTCGGCACGCCGGGTAATAGGCATAGGATTTCTGCACAATCTCAAATCTTGCAGCAAGCTATGGGAGAGCGTGGTTATCCAGTTGATTCTAATTCACGTGAACCATGAGATCGCCGGGAAACTCCCTAGGTCAATCCGCTCTTCCCCGTTTCTTCACCTCCCGATCTCCGCAGAAAAAGTCCCTTGATTGTTGGCGTGTACGACTATTTATCCACTTGGACTTCTGACACGCCGCCAAATCACCCAACCCTGATCAAAGGTAAACACCGTAAAAGATAAGCCCACCTGCCCAAGTGGTCAACCATCAAAATCCCCCTCTCATGGGACCGCCAGTGGGTCAGACATCAAAGTTTTCTTAGTTGGAAGCGCAGCCCCTCCGCTCCTACCTGCCAAGTACGCCGGAACTAATGAGCCTTTCCCCCTCAACGGGGACTCACATTCCTTCTATGCATTTCTTCACACGGCGAACCCGTGAGAAAACTAGTTTGCGCTCAAAAGTTGACGCAAAGGCAGTATACAACTCAAAAAACCATTACATACAATAAACAATTAATTTTTAAAAATTAACCCAACAGCTTATTACCATATTGCCCGGAGTCCTTCATATATATTCTACAAAATGGGGAGGGGAGTTAGTTACTTGGTTGTGGACGAGTCTATTACTTAATTTATAGGGTATTGGTGGTAACGGAAACAAATCTCTTCCATAATTGGCGTCTTCAGCGCGGATTCTATTTCTAAGTTTAGCGTCGGCACCGAAGGTAATAGTATTGATAACGAGTTATGGGAAAACACCCACGTGGACGCCATTCATGGTTTTGCGTATCGCAACCTTATCCTAATTAGCTTTCACATCTTTTCAGAAATCAACTGACCCAAGGTTGATGCCTTCTCACTGGAACCGCACTATACTATACTTGCCATGACGCCTTAGGTAAACTCGAAGATATAAACAATGATTCCTCAGAAAACTCAGTTGTAAAATGTGTTTTACTTTTCAACTAGACAATAATATAAAGTAATGAAATTAATTTGATTTTAAGATATCTGACATCACGATTACATTTTTCTCAAGTACCCGTGGACTTACATCGAGGAACCATTGTAGAAAACCTTTTTTAAACTTCTCTCCCACCAGCTTGAATAAAACTACTTATTGCAAAATAGTCAGAATTTCCAAGAAATTAACTTCGATCGTGAGATTCCGATCATCCGAAGAGTTTTTTATCCCACAAAGTTTATGGATCTGATAGCTTTTGATCCTTTTTGTTGATTTCTATAAGCGGAGGTGATGATTTTATTTACCAATGATTTTGCAATAATATTTGCATTGATTTGAATACGTTTCTGGGAATTTGATTATACTGTTAAACCTCGATCAGTAAGTCGGTATCTGGATGAGAATCGTCATTCCGGATATGTCGTCGATTTTGTTTAGTCCTGTCTAGCTCTCATAAATGGCAATGTAATTAAACCCTTGTTCTCTCGGGGCGAATTCAAATGTTACTCTAGTCACTGTGGTAACGTCTTTAAACATGCAGGGGTTGTGTCGGATTCCAAACAAAATGAAGTTAATTTTTTCCAAGACCGACCACTGACCACTCGGCCTTTGGCACTACAAGGGACGAAATGACAGCTACTTGTGAGGGATCCGCTTAAATCGTCAAAATTTCTTGGGCTCTTGAATAACGACTTATTGATTATATATTAAGCAGGTATTTTATTAACGGGGACACTTCAACCCGATACCCCAAATTTTAAGATTTCGAGACAATTTCAAACGTTGAGAACCACATTTATTAAACAATTAAAAACCTAATGCATACTATCAGTGCTGGACAAAGTTTCGTATGACTAATGATTAAAATGATTAATGATTAAAATTACGTGAATAAAACATTAACCATGACCAATGATGGGTTCATTTAGTTTTAATCAAGTAATCATGACTAAAAATTATGATTGAAATTGTGCCTACGTTCAACATTTTGAATCCAATAAAAATAGTATGTGCCTGTGTGAAGTTTTGCAACAAAATTCCTACTTACCCACACTTTGAAGAGAAAAATTACAATAAAATTAAAAAGAGGATAACACTGGAATTATTTCTTGATATGCGTAAGAAAATTCACACTAACACAACAAAAAACATAACTACAAAAAATGAATAAAAAAATCCAATGTGTTAGTTAAATGAACTAGCTTCATAGTAATGGGATTCTTGAATCGATTCGCGATTCGAGAAAATTATGCAAATTGAGAGTAAAAGATATCTCCAAAGACTAATTTTGTATACCTCTGCTTTAGAAATTTAATTAACGTATTAATAACAAACTAATGATTAAATAATTCTAATTTTTCGATTGTGATTAACATTAGTCATGATTGAAATTTTAGTTAAATAATCAATCAATTGAAAACTAAGTTGATTACGCTTAATACTGCATACTATAACTTCACATTGGTGTACAAAAGGTATGAATGTAATTTTATTCAATCTGATTAATTTGCATGTTTCTGCTTGTTTTTTAAGTAAGCAGAAACCGTTCAATATCATCGAGGGCATTTAACTGTAGATTTTGCCTTGAAATCCACACCAATTTGATTGGCGTGTTGTGGAAGTTAGGGGAGAATAAGATGTATGCCAGCTCAGGTGTTGACCTCGTCACCTGACCGTGGTTCAAAATTACGAAGCGTTGTCCTTGGATCCTTGCCTTCAGGATTGATCCCGGACCGTCGCCAAGTCCGTTTTGTTGCTCCAGTGCGACGTAAATTCACTACCACACCAATTGGAATAATATTATATATCTTGCCTGGCAATGTCTTTCGATTCGGGTTTAAATGTATAGTTCATGTAAAAGTAAAAAAGTGTGTAACTCCCTTGTTTTTCTAGCTTTATTAGAAGCTGATAGCAATTACCAATAATCCATGAAAAATATATTCTTGCATTTTGATAAATAAGACTAGAATTCATTTTTATCACAAATCATTCGAGTAACGTGTTTGAAGAATGTTATTCATTTTATTCACCTAAAATTTTTTTTGTTAAACACACATTGTAATTAGTTCAGGATCATTTTGTTTTTTAAAATGTCATTTGACTGATTTGAAAGTTAATAATTGAATAACTCTCCTACTAAACGTCTTTGTCACTTAATCCTGCATTTTATTTTGCTCATAAAACTTAAGACTCACTGTGTGACCTTTGACAAGATTAACCTTTACGAAATTGGATGGCGATCGCTATTGCTGAAACCAGTGTTGTAAGTAATAAGAGCTGTGCTCCCCCTCCTAAAAATTGTTGTTTTCTGATTTTTACATATCTTTGCAAATTGAATATAAATGCATCGAATGCTTTTGTTATATAGTTAAATGAAATGACAGATTTTTCATTCAACTGTTTATTAAATTTGTCATTATGAAAGCATGAAGAAACGTTAGAAAAATGACGAAAAGCATAAAGTAATTTTCAAGAAAAAAGATTTTAATACTTATTGTTATAGACATTTTTTTAACTCAACCATTGTAACATTACTTCTGCACTCGAATCTATCCAAATAAGTCCTTTTATTCCTATTGTAATTCCTGACTTCAAAGAAAATATAAGATGTGAAGTTTAGATGAGGTTAAAAAACCTCATCTAAACTTTTTCAAAATGCAATAGCCGTATCAGCAATTGGGAGGGGAAAAACTGTTGGCCTCCCTCCGAAATGATGCAGTATTTGTCCCCCGGTATTGGGGGGCAAATTAATTATATTCATCTAATAACGTGGCAAACACAAAACATTCTTTGCCACCGCGCATAGGTGATGTGCTTTTATCAAAAAACGTTTAACTTCCGTCGAGTTTTAAATACTTCGCTTCGATCGTTGTCTGGCAAAATGCCAACATCGTAGGTCATGGCATTCATTCCGCGATTCCCGCGCTTTTCCCTGTGATAAAATTGAATACGAACTTAAATCGAACTCTTGATTCCTTGTGAGGAGCAGGCGCGAAGTATTGCGTTTTCCATCCTCAATTCTTCTGAAGATCCTGGATTTCTGATTTCTTGGAATTGTTTTTCCTCCGATAGGCAATCTTATCAAGGTTGTTTAAAAATAAGAATTTATCTGTGTAGGAATGCTCACTCGTTTTTCTAAATGTAACCGTTTAGGCGTGTGTGTTTGTGTCTTTAATTTAGCAATTCTGAGTTCCATTTTCAGAGGCCAAGAAATGAGGCGTCAAGTTGGGCTCCCAAATTTCATCGTTGGGACCCAGCGCCCTATACATGCGGATTAATACTTTTTCACAGATATAATATGAGTAGCTATAAATATACAACTCGATCTCAGTTATTATGTTGCTTGGTATTTTTTTCAGGAGACAGGGATGCCAAGTTCTAGGAGCCCAAACATTTTGGGCTCCAATAATTTTTTGATTGGGCCTCCCCAACATTAGGAATAAATGTTACAAATATTCAGATTATTTTAGTGATGATCTGTATAAATAAAATTGTTCCGAAAACAAATATACGCGTGAAGCAACTGAAATCTTTTCCTCCAATAATTTCTACAAGTTTTTCCAAATTCCCACTACAAAGATTGACTAAATCACATGCTAATCAATGAAGAAAAGTTTTCATCGTGAAATCATTTGTGGTTCTTGATGTTTCTCGAATCGACGGAAACTTTTTCTCGATTTTTTACTATCCTCATGATTGAGAAATATTGCCGTGTAAAGACTAAAAAGTAGATCATTTCATTTTTTGTCTAGCTTCATAGTAAAATTAATGATAACTGATAATCGAAAAATCGTTAACTTGCATTTACGTACATAGAAAGCAAAAATTTGTGTCATTCAAAAGTTGAAAACATTTTAATGTCTCAAACTAATGATTTTCCGCTATCATTCCCTGCCTTTTCTGATACCTTTTGAAATTATCTCATTCTATTCCGTAGATCAAGATACTTCATTGAATAGCTCTAAACTAATCTTTCTAGACATCGCCTAGACTTGTTCTTGAAAGTTGAGGCAATCGAATGCACCTATTGCACTAGCTTCACATGCAAAGTAGATGTTTTGGAAATCTAAATCAACCTGTGATGCTTTGTTGCGTACATCGTGTCTTAAAATGGAATTAATTCATCACATTACTCCCTAAAATCTGAATAGAAGCTAACTTTAATTAGTCTCAAACTAGTTCTCTGTTTAATCTGTTTCTGGCAGAATACGGATAATCTTATCACCTAGAATATTTGAATTATACAAAGTAAGTTTAGACTTAAATTATTTTATGAATTTTCAAACGTGTTAGTCTTTTTTTATCACATTTATAAGTTACACAAAGATAAATTCCTATTGAGCTTAGTTACAATTAGCATTGCGTAAATACGCTCCCAATGGCTTTCACAGCATGAAATAAAAACTGCATTTTTGCACTACGCCATACTTGACATTTCAAACATTGATGATAGATTATAAATTTCTGTACAAATAATTTTAATCAGGTCTGTGGTTCGTTCTTTCGTATTCGTTACTGTATGTTTGTTCGTTGAAATGGTCTTGTTTTCCAATGAACAAACGTTTGGCTCATCTTGGCCCAATATGACCCTTGCGTCTTTAAACCGAACCAACTACCACCACTTCCAACAGACTAACACAATGGCGGATGTTGCGGCCGAAATCCCTACAACCCTCATCAAATATAATCCGCGCGCGCGTAGAAATTTCCCGATATTTTGAGATTTCTTTATGTCACATAAGAAAGAATGAACACTTTTAGTAAAAGTATGATCAGTGAACATAGTTTGATTAAATTTGGTTTCTCGCTCTTCGGTCATTTTCTTGTACACGAGCTAGGAACACGAAACAGATCTGAACGCTATTTCATGTTTCTAGACACGATCTAGACCCCCTCTTTTGGGCTACTTTTTTACTCGTTTGGCGCCGAAATTTTGCATTAGGCGCATTTTGGGATTAAAAACGATATACCATCTTTCATCATTGCAACATCAGACTTCTCAAAAGCGAAATGCATAAAGATATTTTTCACATGCAGATCCTTCATTGGGTATATTTCTTTAGTAAAATTGTTATTAATACATAAATTGTGCATAACTGGTATGAGAGTTTTTTTTGTAAAGCTAAATATAGAGGACTAGTGTTTTTGTGGTATCACGTACTTTCTGTTGATTTTTAACCGAAGTGACATTACTTAACTTGTTTTTCGAAAACTGTCTCAGCTCGACGCTAATAAGAGGGATTCTCATTGTAATTAAACTATCGGAAAACATTTTATGTCATTACCCAATACGGAATACATCAAGAAGCACGTTCTACTAGTGATTGCAAAACCGGTTTTGGGGAAACCGATCCAAATTTCGAAACCGAAAAACCGGTTTTATGAAAGAAAACCGGGTTTTTGGTTTTACGCATTGGCAACCCATAAGAGAAACTCACCACAACAAGGTATACCATAATACGCACACTGATGCAAACTAAATGTTTAGTGTTTACTACCCTATCAGAATAAAAATTCAACATTATTACATATCTGGTATTAATGCCACATGAGTCACACATCACTTTCGTGTGACACAACATGACCTACTTCTCCGCTGACCAATCATAATAACATGTAGACGGATTCTCAGCATCAGTAGCAATGAGCCAAACAGTGAATCCTCATTGGTACCAATAAAATGTAAAAATATAGAGAAGAAATTTATATCACATGTCAGTTAGATGGCAGCTCAACTCGGCTACCACTGCCGCAAACAATATAAACAATCATACTATCAAAACCCTTCCTACTCCACAGAGACCAACGTAGTAGAAGACTTTCTACGCCTCGGCCGGCTCCCTGCGCGTAATGCCACAATGTCATTGTCAATTACTGCTGTTCATTAGGTAATTCTGATTTGAAGAATTATTAATTTTGTTTGCTCAACCTTTTGTAGCTCATAATGAACATATTTATTCAGAAATAAGAGGTAGGCGTACTTCACAAACTTGATTTCGCAATCGTACACCGGCTAGAAATAAAAATAAAATACTTTTTTTTATTTCAACCCATAATAGAGCATGGCCAGTCATATTTTCGAGGAGTTTAAACGTAGCAGTGGTGATTATTCCATTTGGTGTCATCATCTTCGTAAAAGAAATGGTCAACTAGACAAATGCAAAAAAATGTTCTAAAGAAATAATGTGTTGGCGGCTCAACAGGTGCATTACATACACACCTAAACAAGATGCATATTTCCATTTTGAAAAGAAAAGACGTACCTATTTCGGAAGAAAGTCCAGCATATCATCTTCGACAAAAATATCAAAATATTTTAATAATCTAGTTGCCAGCTGTTTTATCAAAAATGACCGCGTTGGATGGACTTCCTTTTTCCATATTCTGCATTTCGACTGATCTTCGTAAATCTCATTGCAAGGGGATTTCAAAATATTCCAAAATCCTCAAATACCATTCAGAAATTAGTGGTCGCCTATTCACACAAAGTGCGGGCAGCTGTTGTCAGTGAATTAAATGGGCTAAAGTTAAAAGGATATAGAGTCTAACTCTTGACAAATGGACATCAGTAAGGAATCGACGATTTTTGAACATCAATGTATATTGTCAAAACAATTTTGGAGTCTAAGTCTGGTTCGCGTACATGAAAATTTACCAGCTGAGAGATGTGTCGAAGTAATTAGAAGAAAATTGGAAGTGTTTGGTCCGTGTCTTGATAATATAGTATGTATCACTACAGACGGAGCGTCCGTCATGAAAAAAGTAGGCAAATTGATTAAAGCTGAGGAACAGCTCTGTCCAGCGCATTCCATTCAGCTTGGTGTAATCAAAGTGCTGTACAAAAAAGTACCTGCCGAAGTTGAAAAAATAACTTACAATCGAATAATGAGCCTGAATCGGAATGTGACTGTCTCAGTTTCTGAAGGAGAAAATATTGAATTGGATATTGACAATGATGACGATTCGGAATTAGAAGATGAAAATTCATTTGAAAGTGGGTTCAGTATTGCTTACTCAGATGATGTTGATGGAAATTCGGCTTCAGATATTAAACATGAAACCATCTTACCACTTATTACAAAAATTAGAGTGGTGGTACGATTTTTCCGCAAACCCCCAACAAAAAACGATGACTTACTGCAAAAATATGTGAAATTGAAATTTGGTAGAGAGTACTCATTGATTTTAGATTCAAAAACACGATGGAATAGTTTGCTCACTATGTTGGAAAGGTTCAACAAATTAAAATTATGTGTTCAGAAAACCCTAATTGATTTGTCATCGAAAATTTCATTCTCTGAACAGGACTTTAATTTATTAGTGGATACTATTTCTGCCTTATTGACAGTAAAACTTACAGTGGAAGCATTATGTAGAGCAGATGCAAATCTATCGACTGCTGACGCTGCTTTCAATTTCATGTTGACGTCTATGATCTTTATACTACACTCGGTAATGAACTGAAAGAATCCCTAGAATTAAGAATTCAAGAAAGACGCACTAACGCATCAGCAGTACTTCAATTTCTACGTAATGGGTATCGAACCGGTGATAAAAGACCGGAATATGTGTTTAAAAAGTTGGGAAAACCGGCTATCTGTCGGTTTATAAATAACCTGATAAAGCGTTTATCACCGTCTTTAACACCAGCACAATCCGATGCAAGGGATATCAACTTCGATGACAAAGACGATGATGTGGAAAAATCTTCTGTTTTATACTTGGGACAATTGCTGCAGAGGACAATTGACAAGGAGCTTGCTGGTTCGGCATCACTGGATAATTGTACAAGTAGTGATTTTGAAACGGAAATTGAAAAAGATGTTACAGTATTGGAAGGAGGGGAGCCAAAAGCACAATTATGGAGATGTGCTACAAATACTTGCTCACTATTACACCAACAAACGTGGAGTCGGAACGGGCATTCTCATCGTCAGGTTAATTTGTAACTAAAATAAGATCTCGAAGTTGAATGATGTCTATAAATTCACTATGTTTTCTGCGAGCACACTTAATGGCGAAAAAAATGCTAACTGGTGGCAGGTGATTTTATAGTTCTCAATGCTAGATAATAATCGTTTTATGTATGTATATAAGTTACATACTTAAGAAACAAATTTAGTTAATGTTTGTTACACAAATATAGCGTTTTTCGTATTTTTTACAAAACCGGTTTTCGAGTTTTGGAAAAAATGAAAACCGAAAAACGGGTTTTGCATTTTACTAAAACCGTGCAATCACTACGTTCTACGCACAAAAACAATAGCGCCACCTTTCATTCTAGCTTTACAGAAAATGTCTCAGAATTAATCCTAGATTGATATTTTCAGTTTTATTCTTTCACTAAACGTCGAAGTAATTTTTATCATTCGCGTTGTCAGCAGAATTTTGCATTTTGTTAGAGAACTTACATTGGTGAATTGTGATTAATTTCTTCTCATACTAGATTTAGGCATTTAAAAAAACTCAATGAACAACATATTGAAGAAAAATGTCGTTCATCATGAGTAATGCTATGATGTTCATGATTTACTGTGATATTATGAAACAGCTGACTCCTAGTCATTAAAGTAAAACATATTTTCAATCCTTTTCCAGGACGCGCTTCGGATTGTTATTGCATTTTGTTGTCAATCGAAGCCGCAAGTAAAAATAGAGGCTGAGAAATCACCTAAAATGAGGTTCTAGCATCGTGAAATAGGGATTATTTTCTTAATTTTACCAGTGATAAGGAAAATTCCACCATTTCAAATGATTTCAACCGCGAAGAAAAAACTTTTATTTTATACAAAATATCTAACATCTCCCTCTAATTCTCATTGTTTTTCACTTTCATACGTATGTAAGGACACTTGACAAGTCACTTTTGCGCTCGTACCTAAAAAGCCATTAGCTCATATTTTCCTCATTAGCCGATTGCATTTCTGATAAATGCTACTACATGAAATTTTATGTATACGTTGGTGTGAAATGCCTATAGCCTAATTTTGAATGACTTCAAATCAGTGTATTTTCATTAATCAAAAGTTGTGTTCCTTTAATAACACCATTACTGACAACATCAGGTTTCCCAAATTCTTGTGAGACTCGATAGCCAGTGGCATCTGGCAGATGCCTGGAAGGCCGGTGTTAAAAGGCCTTGTACTCTAAAGTTTTATCGAATTTTACTTTTATTTGCCGAATGTAGGATTTCACAGCTTTCCATACCTCACGGGAGCCTCGTAGGCCATGCGCGCATCATAAATGAAACGATTGGGGATCAGTTCCTAAAGAAAATTTAAAGATTTTTTTTACGAGAACAATGGAAATTTAAAGAAAGAAGATTTAATGAACGTTGATCGAACAAAATAAATTAATAAAATTATAAATGCTAACGAACCCTGTTTAAAATCCTAATAATTTGTGTTATTGATTACTTAAAAATATTAATGAAATTATTTTAAATTGAACATACAAATTTGGTGCAGCTTGACTATTTTTTGACCTTGCGCCATAAAAATGAAAATCCAATCCGGTTTATTGAAATCAAAGTTTTCTGCTCTTAAGAAATTTACTAGCCCGCTGTATAGTTAAAATGCGATGGACCTGAAGATGCCTGACTCTAATTCTTATTCTCGTCCCCCTATCGACACCTATTTATTATCTTTTCTGTATGGATTAAGGAGTGGTATCGCGCTTAGAAGAGCCCATGAGATGCCTTTATCAGTGTCTATTTGGGTCTATGAAGTGGAGACAAATTTTACACGTTTTGCGAGTTTAAATATTGTTGTTACTAATCTCCTTGGTCAAGGTATAAAGTAGACCAAGTCTAAAAGACCATGTTATCCAAGACACGCAAGGACCAACTCCTGTTCATCCAGGAGCTGACCTTATACTTTCAAAAGGAAAAGTTGCTTAGGTTGCGGAGCATGGACGAATTGGAAAGTTCCTTATTTCTCTCGCAAAAGTCATGTATCCTGTGTGCCCCCCTTTTAAGTCTTGCAGTCTGGTGCCGTTTTGAACTTTAAAATGCAACAAGTATAAATGCCACATGGCTATCTTTTGTGCATCTTGATTTCCGAGAGGCACATCTTTCGGTGTGTATGGGCTTCACAAATCCGTGGTACCCTAGTGATATATTATTTTCCCATTGGGGTTTACTACCTCTTGTAAACATGTGGGATGCCCAAACGATCTTCCTCTACTTTCTCCTCTCTTTACCCTTTTCCTTTCTATTCCCAATTACTTGACGCTGTCTGTCTTGTGTTTGTCGCAGCTTGGTCAAATATGACCCTTGCGCCATAAAACACAAAACCAACCCTAGGTCGCCGCATCATGTTACAACTTAGCTCTCAAGCGTCATAATTGAACATTGTGCTCTTCGATTGCAGTAAATTTCTAAGAATTCAATTGAGCCCGAATGTACGATTTTAATTTCAGAGTAAGACCTCTCAGTCCTTTCACGGTATCACCTAGTTAGCATAAAAAGTAGAGAAATATATTTTTGTCGGGTATTCTACTTTCCTAGTATTTTGTTCCCCTGTGATATAGATGAACTTGAAATGAACTGACCATTCACTGAGTGAGAAAACAGTCCAATCTCTGCCATGTGAAACACCTGCTTCCCCTTAAGCAATCACATTGTGCAGACAGGTGTTCATATTCTTGTCTAAAAGCTCACGCTTTTCACGTGACAACTTGCCAAACACCGTCTTTTACCCCAATTGGGCTTAAATTTTTAGTCTGCTACTAGCGTTATGCTTTGTTCTCAAAATATGTTGAAATAAATTAAGGTATGATTCAAATCTAGATGGGGGTTCGACCATTTTTCCAACCATGAGATTTGGGATCGGGTTCCAGAAAGATACATATTGTAATGAGTAGACAATTAAAAAACCCAGCTAAATATATTGTTTATACGAGGTCGAAATCAGGATCTTACACTAATCGGAATCTGCATTTTGTTCAATTGAATCTCCTTATTTCTGTGTTAGATTTTATGCCAAGACGGTCTCAAAATATAAAATGTATAACGTGACTATTTTTACAATGTATATATTTACATCCATATAGTTCGAAAGATCTTTGAGGATCCATCACTAATTTTTTAAGTATAATTGTAATAGCTAACAACGAAATTCTTGCGATTCAATTAAAAGAGTGGCACTGCTTGATTTGTTTTTATGGCACAAGGGCCATACTTGGTTAAAGTTCATTAAACACAAGACAGAACTTAACGTTATGGACACAAACAAGACACACACTCTCTTCTGAGTCAGTTTTACTGACTCAGAAGAGAGACACATATCCAGGGTAAGTTACGGAAATCAAGCCTGCTCTGCCTGCAACTTACAGGCAACGGAGAGAAACAAAGAAAGTAAAAATTATTTGGCTTTGACTTTTTTCAACCAACTGGACAATTGCGGAAGATGTTATTTTGGCTCCTTTGACCTGGATGGTTGAACACGTTTAAGTTAAGTAAATTTTAGTTTTATTTACACTAGTTTGCGCTTCGAAAACATTCCTTAGTGATGTCATCTAGGAAACACCATCGACCTTCTAATGAAATAGACGGTTTATGTGGGCGGAGTCGCTGTCGTACTATCTCAGAAGTGTATGTTACATGGGCTTGGGAGTCGACTTAGGCCAATTGGCTATCGAAGCGCAAACTAGTGTGTTTCATTACGCTTGTTGATTAGTCCTACATTAGGATTCGTACTTTCGCCCAATACGTGACAGATCTTCAAACGACCGAGAGAAATAACATGAAACTGCTCGCACATGCTCCATCTCACAGTTTTTCATGAATATCAGTATACAAAGACCGACGCCGAATTTTCTGAGTTTTTTGATAGTCATGTTTTATGGGCTTGTCTTATTTCCAGCTGATATGACGAATGAGATGTGTAGAAACTAAATTGTTACAGCATAAACACAATTTCAGTGGGAAATGAATATTTTAATGCGACTTGTTTTGTCAACTGGAAAGTACATACCTTCTGGAAAACTTCAAAATACCCCTGGAAAACTGAAATTGTTTTTGCAAAATGTGTGTATGTACCCAGTTTCGATTCATGGAAAAATGTTTTTCTGTTTACGACAAAGGTTATCAGATGATATCCATGAATAAATACCACGAGCGATGCGGGCAGATTTGGTGAGACCATTTAAAGCAGGGGAAATACCTGTCAATTCTGCTACTTAATATTTATTGCTATGTTCTTTCCCCCATCCAGTAATGTTATTTTGGAAGAGTTATTATCTACCTCGTAACAGATCGATGAGTTTCATGTCAGATTCGGTTCAAACTGGTTTAATCGATTTCGAGAAATTCCTCCGCACCATCCATGGAAGTCTGTGATAGATGGTTTGATTGAGGTAGAAATTGGAACTTATCTCGTCCTCTTCTACTTTTGATGGGGCTTTTCGTCAATTGCGTTGAATGTCGTGTGGGCCGTTCGTCAATGAAATGAAATTCAATGCAGTTGTGATTATTGGAATAATAACACTGGTCTACACGATTTTCGTAACAGATAAGTCAATGAGTGTTTTATAAAGTATTTTTAATTCTGAAACAGAAAATGTAATCAAAAATTTTCTATCACGTCACATTTTTTATTTACATAACTTTAAAGATCCCTATTATGTCATTTTTGGCACATAATAGAAACGATCTGCTATCTTAAAAATCAAAGAGTCACCCACCCGGAACCAATAAATAATGAGTCAAAATTGATGAAAACTGCTTATATACATTATTTCAGTTGTCCACTCGATCAGGATAAATTGTGGGCGCCGCATCTAACGTGTATTAGGTGTTATGTGGAGCTCACGCAGTGGTTAAAAGGGGAAAAAAAACGCATTTGCCTTTTGCTATACCTATGATTTGGCGTGAACCGAAAAATCATTATGACGACTGCTACTTCTGTTTAACAAGTGTCAGTGGTTTCTCTGCAAAAAATAGAAGTAATATTGTGTACCCAAATGTTCCATAGGCTATGAGACCAGTTGCTCATGGAGATGGTTTACCTATTCCTACAGCCCCAGCTTCGTGGCAGGAAATTTCTGATTCTGAAGAGGATTGTTCTGAAAATACTGCGGTGGCACAAGCTTCAAAAGACGTTGATTTCATACCAGAAAAATCAAATAGTGAACAACATCTCATTTCACAAGTGGAACTGAACGATTTGGTTCGCGACTTGAATTTATCAAAACAACAAGCAGAAGTTCTAGGTTCACGCTTAAAGGAGTGGAATTTATTGCATAATGATACCAAAGTTTCATATTTCAGAAACAGAAATAAAGAATTAATGCAATACTTCACTAAGACAGATCTGCTGTGTTCCTGCTGCAATATACAAGGTTTGATGTCTGCTCTGAGTATTCCTTATAAAACTGATGATTGGCGGTTATTCATAGACTCGTCCAAAACCAGCTTAAAGGCAGACTACTGCATAATGCAAACAAGCATCCCTCCATACCAATAGCGCATGCTATTGGAATGAAAGAGACATATGAAAGTATGTCATTGGTTTTAAAAGCAGTGAATTACGATGCTCATTTATGGCGTATCTGGCGACCTCAAAGTTATCGGTCTTCTAAGCCTTCAAGGTGATTTTACAAAATACTGCTGCTTCTTATGTTTGTGGGACAGTCGTGCAACAAGTGAACATTATGTGGTTAAAGACTGGCCCAAAAGAGACACCTTCACTCCTGGGAAAAAAATATTAAGTATGTTCCATTAGTCAACCCTCAACATGTAATTTTGCCATCTTTACATATCAAATTGGGGTTGATGAAGAATTTTGTGAAAGCACTGAATAAAGAACAACAAGGATTTAAATATTTAAGCCAAGTGTTTCCAAGGTTAAGTGAAGCCAAATTAAAAGAAGGTATATTCGTTGGACCTCAGATTAGAAGATTACTCAATAATGAAAATTTTGACAGCAAGTTGAATAATGTAGAGCTAGCAGCATGGAAGTCATTTAAGGATCTAGTCCATGGTTTTGGCAATAAAAAGCACACAATTGGGATCTTTTAGTACAAAATCTTTTGTTGAACTATAAAAATTTAGGCTGCCGGATGTCGTTAAAAATTCATTTTTCGCATTCTCATCTGGACTTTTCCCCACCAAATTTGGGTGCAGTGAGTGACGAGCAGGGAGAACGCTTCCACCAGGACATATTGCAAATTGAGCAGCGTTACCAAGGTAGATGGGATGAATCAATGATGAGTGACTACTGTTTGTTTCTCCAAAGAGAGGACCTTACCGTACACAGAAGGAAGAAGTAATTTGTGTTCTCCAACTCCAGTTATAACACATTGTATGTACATTTTATCTCTTATAGTTATATTCTACAAGATTTTTTCATATAATAAGCTAAATAAATTATGAGTATTGCAAATTTATTTAACATTTTGTATAATTTCATATACTGATAAACTTAGTCACTGAAATTTTATACTTTTCTAGCAATTACTCAAGGTTGTATAACAAAAAAGTGATACGTGATGGAGAAAAACTGACTTCATTTCCAGATTCAGCCTCGTCAAACGCATAAAATTCAATTATTGTGGTTTCTGTTATGAAAATTATTTTCCAATTTGTAGACTAGTGTAATTTGCCATCGTGTCTTTCCATTTGGACCGCAGTACGCTGCTGTAGGAAATCGTTTTGGATTTTGAATCATTGATTGAAAGTGGTGTAAAGATTTTCCGTCTCATCAATTAAATAATTCAGTTAATGATCCTTAAACGAATTGTCCTGTTAGAAAAGGGCAGAATATGGAATTTCGGGTTTTTTTTGGTGGTTTTGCGTTCTATAAAATAAGAATCCCAATTGCAGATCAATTGGGGAGCTTGTTTCTCGCATAACTATTCGATGTCTGTGTAGAACAGTCATCAAAAGAGATCTCCAAAAGTTCGAATTGCCATAAATTTTATTGAAATGAAAATTTGAAAGTATCTCATGTAAGAGTTATTTGTTACTTTGAGACAGTTTGCCTTATCTGACAGTTAACTGACAGATTAAAAATATTTCTGTTTTCTGGTCTCACTAAGGAAATTCTACTGGAGATAACGAGTATAAGCTTTCACAAAAAATCCGATCCAGC
Organism: Meta bourneti; assembly: GCA_933210815.1. Lineage (NCBI taxonomy): Eukaryota > Metazoa > Arthropoda > Arachnida > Araneae > Tetragnathidae > Meta > Meta bourneti. The sequence goes on along the minus strand of OW119924.1, from coordinate 51,433,684 downwards.
AAAGTTCCAATATTTTTACGTCAATGATAGCGTCAAATCAGTGAAACTCGATGTTTTTGTTAAATCTGATCTGCTTTTCTACTCATTTGTCAAGTTCATAAAATCTTGTAACTTTAAATTGTTTTCCACTGTTTCTTTGTTAAATCAACTTACTTCTGTAAGCCCCGTGTTGTACTTCTGTGGTGCACGGGGAGTTTGCTTTTGGCCAATAAAAAAATAATAGCTTCAATCCAAGAAATAGTCCTTGTAGAGCATTACTTCTGAAGATATATTTTCGATGGAGTGGTGTAGAAGCACTAATTGTTATACTAGTCCTCGAATAACTGACCCATAAGAGAGCCTTTTGTTACATGTACACGTGTAATCTGGAAGGTTTCAAAATGTAAGAAATTCTAGATTCACACATATTTTATTCAATGTCTCAAATAAAGTTACAATAGTGGATCTCCTAATTGCTCTACACATTTTTGTACCAGCTAGTCGACCGTTGTATTTCAGAAATCGGAGCAAATATGATTTTTCCGCAGAAATAATGCATTTGATTCTATGCAAAGGATTTGAAATGTCTATTTTTTGTGTTTGCTGATGAATAGGACATTATTTTATTTATAGTTATGATAAAAGTCAATTTATCTACGCTTGAATCATCGCTCACCTGTGGGGGTGACCTATAGGTAGATGTTTTTGTAATTTATCAGAACTTAAGTTACAACTTAAATAACTTTATGTTTTTTACAAAATCAATAATTTGTTTTTGCTTGAAAGGCATCAAAACGCCTGTGACAATTTAGCTTTATTATTTCATTTTGATTTATTAATTTTTTATTTGATTTTTTCTTGATAGATTTTCATTTACTTTAAATATTTATCCTCTTTACTTTTATATATTTTACAATTGCCAGAACCTAGCAGCGCCTTAGGATCCGATCTCATGTAACAAAAAATAACCTTCAGCAACAATTCAAAAGATGTTTCACTATCATACCTGTGATTTAATTCTTGACACTACGTAGCGAAATTGTTTCATTGCTGTTTAAAATAACACTTGCCTTTATTCTGAAGTCACGAAAACGGATGAATTAAGTTTACATTGTTATCCATATATTTTTGGTAGAACATAAATGTTTTCAAATTTTGAAGTTACTTTTTAACTACACTGGTCAAATGTAATTTCAGGTCATAAAATTTCAATAATCTAAAATCCTGGGTACATAGAAAGATCGCTATATTTATTGTGAGATAGCTCTGGAAGGATATTTTTTGATGAAACTATAAGCACACAAAGTAAAATTTTCTGTAAAGCACATGCTTTTGAAAAGTATTTGTCATCGATCTCTCCCTTTTTTAAATCGAGCAATTAAATTTTTTGAGTTGGCAACACACGTTTAACTTCCCACTTCTCGTGCCAAGGCGTAGTCCGTGATATTCCCGATTAATTTTAGAATAGTAACTCTTTCGTTTTTCTTGCTCCACCTGGGTAAGATGCGGTCCAAACACAAACAAACGACTAGTTATGCGACCTCATTTGGTTTATTTATAGCTTTGATATCCGTCCAACTCTTCAAACACAACCGATTTGCTTAGATTTGTAAATAAATAACCATCAGTCGGGAATTAAATGGCTTTTGTTTTGTGCATCACTTGAAATGCTTTCCTTCAGAGGATGTATTTATGACTGCTGTCGACATTCTCATATCCTTTGATATACACCAAATCAAACGAAAATGAACTGACTGAATGTTCTAGTATTTGATTTGACTGATAAATGTCGTAGATATTTTGTAGGAAATAACACACTCAATTCAAGGAGCTTAGCTAGTAGGTTATTCAATTCAAATAGACTTTCACACAAATTAAAGAGTAACGGATTAGCAACCGGAGAGTTGCGAATTCGAAGCACGATCCAACCAAAGAGCATCGTGTTCGTGGGGGCTGGCACACGTTAAATCTGTCGTGGCCTCTAATGTCCTCACGTTGGCGTGGTGTGAAAGTTTGGAGAGTGGGGTGCCAGCTTAAATGTTGACCTCGTCATTTGACTGTGGTTCAAATTACAAGCTGTTGTCCTCGGATCTTTCCCTTCGGAATTGATCCTGGATCGTCACCAATAGCCCGTTGTCCTGCTCCAGTGCTGCACTAATTCAACTACCTACCCCCATATTAAATCTGTATTTTTGCAATGTTCCTTATTTTTCTATTTTTTGTTGGTTTTCTGGATTCCTCTTGTTCAATCAACGCAATTACTACTTGTTTATGTGGTTTCAGAGGGTCTGAATAACATAGATCTTTCTGCAGGCCTTTTGACGAAATGTAATTTGTTCGTAGGCCATATCTTTTTTATTTTAAAGAAGTTACAGAAAATTGATTTATTTCATTCACTTATACATTTGTCAGTGATATACATATATGTTCGCTTTTCTTTGCTAGTTCTAATTTTTAGGTAAACTTCAATAATCACTGAGTTTCCCCTCACAAAAATGAACTCTGAAGAACTCCTAAATACTGACAAATTTAGAACAAAATGTTATAGCAGGAAAAGTACCTTTCGGCCCCTGCAAATTCTTTGTTTCGCTTCAAAACAGCATTTTCTTGAGTAACAACACCTGACTACTATTTCAAATGAAACAAATTCCATGCTTTTACGTCCCTCAGGGTCACCTCTTTTGGTTTGTACGGATTTCACGAACCCGAAGTATCCTAGTGATCTATTCTTTTCCCATGGGGTTTACTGCCTCTGGCAACCATGGGGTCATGACCCCAAGATGCTCAAGCGATCTTTTTCAACTTTTTCCTTTCCATCCCTCCTTTCTTTTCGCAATTACTTGTCATTTTCTTGGGTTTGGCGCAACTTGGCCAAGTGTTGCACTAGTGCCATGGAACCTAAAACCAACAAACCATGCTTTTACGAGGTAGCAATAAGTTCAAAAATGAAATGTTTGGCTGTGGTATTTCGGGTTTCCTATTACTTAAGATCTGTCGAGATAGGTGATTTGGTGCAGTAGATTTTACTACAAAATTTTATTTTTGATTTCTCTAGTTTATCGTGACTTCGCTGGGCAGGCGTAAAAACATGCCGTACCCCAAGGAGCCCGCTAGTTTCATGTTTAAATATCAATATGTTTAAATTTTATTCGTTGCTTTTTGCACATCTTTACCATAACGCAATGGAAAGATTCATAAAATTTTAAGCTTAAAACCACACTGTATGTAATACTGTTCTGTATTCGAGGTTAAATGAGATTTGTTTTGTCACTCTCGCTCATGTTTGTTACACGAGGGCTTGTTTGTCCCGAGACCAAACAAGACTAAAATGGTCGCTAAAGATGGAATATAGTAGCATATCCCTCTAAATATCAGTTGACATTCCATTAGTGATAGGTAATCGAATCATCTGGGTACCACGTAACGTAGGATGGGTTACGTCTCTTCTCATGGTGGTAGCACTAAATTTGAGCTGAAGTCTCCTGATTGCTAGCAGTCTACGGTGTCCGGGTTACTAGAAAAATCTCCGGATTTCCTGAAATTGAAATTCGCACAATGAAATTGACTCGGCTCAATGAAATCACAAACGCTGGGATGAAAATGTTTCGCGAATTTCCGCTTTTCCCCCTTTCTGTTCAGATTTTCCCAAAAAATTTCCTCGGAAGATTTTGTTTTCCCTGATGTGTGCAGGGCTGCCACAGATGACGGTTTGCTACTATTTTTCAACCTTGGCGACTAGGAGTACCTTTTTTAAAAAAGTTCCTATTTTCACGATGTTGGTGACATTCCAAAATGTTTACGATATTTTTGAAAATTCATCAAAGGCCAGTCCTGTTTTAAATAATGGCCGGGCGGAAAAAAATGTTTTTCTTAAGAGCGAAAATTTTCCAACGGACGTCAATTTCGAAGTTTTGATGCCAAGCCGTGGCAACCATGGAAGAAAAACTTCGGAATCTGTTGCCAGTTTGTCCCTGAAACCGTTAAGGAGAGAAATTAAGTGAAAAATTTTAAATTTCTTGGTGAGATCTTCAACGACTGTTTCATACTTAATAAGCGCATTTTGTACTTTAGCTGATTGATTTTGTATCTGAGCAACTAAAATAGGGTTTAAGAACAGACTTTAGCTACTATTTTTAAAAATGTATGCTATTAATGCTACTTAATTAACAAGTGCTTTGGACGTGGCAGCCCTGCGCGTGTCAGAAGGGATAAGATTTCATATTTTCTGATCAGAAGGGATAAGATTTCATATTTTCTGACAAACACAATTATCGTTTTTAAGATTTCCTGAACGTAGTAAGACGACTCTACCTATATGTAGGAATACTAGTGTGTTTCCTTTTTGGCCAAGGAAGAGAACACTTGAAACTTAAACATACGTTTATTGAATAAACGTTAAAAACAGCAAATGAAACAAATGACAATATTTCTAAATCCCTTAAAAGCGTCACGCGGTTGCTTCTTCCGACTACGTGACATCTTCACCTGTTTTCCCCATCTAGTAGGGGTTGGATGGAGGAGCAGAGTATTACACTACATTATCCAAACTGTGTTGATTAAATGCCAGGCTAAGAGATAAATTGACCATCGCAATAAGAAAGATCTTGATTTATACTTGTTCACGTAATGTTGAGTTTTCCTAATTGAATTTTGGTTTTCTAGTTAAATACTTAAAATTTTATGAAAATTAATATCAGACCTGTTCTCTCTCTCTGAATTGACGAAATGTGCTCCAGAACTCATTACTATCTGTATCACAGGAACTGTTCCAGATATAGTCTGCTCCTGTGTGTTGCAATAGAAACGGACCTTATCTTATTTTTCATCGGGGATGCTTGAAGAAATGTATTCACGTTTGTCACACTTACTTGATGACAAATTGGAAATGTATTTCTTCTGATTTGTACTTGACGAGAAGATATACTAATTAACTATCTCTTCCTGCCGCTAACATACGGCTTAGAGCAGAAATGCATTAACTTAAAAAAAAAAAACGAATTTTACTGTTCAGACATTTAAAGACTAACTATTAGTTTTTAGGTCAAAAATAAAAATTCTAAGCTCTTTGGTAGTGTATTTTTGTTCAAACAGATTCAAATGTGACAATGTATTCATCATCATCGTGAAAACAAGCATTTGATGTCAGAAAACGCACCTCTGCTCTAAGCCGGCAATATTTGGTGAAGTAATTTTTAAAAACAAATAAACTACTATAAAAATGAGCAGATAATCTGATATTTTTAAAATCAATTTCTAAATTTTAGCTTTAAATTCGCTTCTCGCATGGAAATTGTAAATCTCATTTTCGAATTTTGAATTACAAATCCTTCAATCTTATGTCGTAGATTTTGCAATATAAGACAAGATTCATAAATCAACCTTTCACACTGAACATCAATCAGTTTGTTTACAAAAAAATTATATAAAGTTATGCATAGTATGCAATTAAAACAACTTAATTTTAGAGCATTTTAACAAAAAGTTTTGACTGGAAACTCGTAATTCTAATCAATAAACAAACGATATTTTTTTTACAAATCTATAGTTGGAAAATTTGCTTCTGTTCAAAATTCTGGAACGTTTTGGTGTAAGTATTGCGAAAATATGCTACAAGAATATAGTAAAAGCTATGTTTTGTTATGAATGAGAAAGATTGATTGGGAGGAGTTATAAAATTATTAAAAAAGGGGAACGCCACACTCACGCCCCTTGTTCATGAATTGATCTATTTAAATGCTCGAAGACTTAATTTTAATCTCCGGAAATAGTTCACTTTTTAACTGAGATATTCCCGATTGGTCGAAGGACGCGATCTTTGTTTCTTATGCCAAAAGCCCACTGACCTACTTTCAATTTATTGGATTTTGCCACTAGAGGGAGACGGGTTGCCATTTCGTACTGAAAGTTGTAAACAATATCATGGCCGACGGCGTTCACACCGGGTTGCCAACATGGTGTGCGTATCTCATGTCTGCTTTCGTTTTTCTCACTCTCCTTCACCATTTGGGTGTTTGGCGAATGAGGAGGGAAATAAAGTTGTAAAAAGTACGACTGGCTCATTAAGTAACATCTGTAAACGGCGAAGGAATTGTTCTTCGGATTTGATAAAAATCCACAAAAGCAAGGTTTCGCATAATTTTAACGTCGGATCAAGCATTTGTGTGAGCTCCAGAATGTAAATCGTATTTTGCTTTTCTATCGAATTTGTAAACACATTTCCAACATGTTCTATTTTTTACGTTTCTCTGAATTCGAAAAAGATTTTGTATCACTAATAAAACATTAATTTCACCTTTGATAGTCAAAGAATAGCTCTTCCGAGGGCAATAGTTTGAAATTTTTTCATGTAAGCTCTTTAATTTTCTGATTTTTTTCCTTTTTATGATGAGATGAGCTGTTTCACAGCGGATGCTCCGTAAGTGATGTCCAATCCAGTCCAGTACTCGTTTTGTTATGCTGGTGATCCTCAAATATGCGGATTGACCGAGATATAAAGATTCCGAAAATTCCTCATGACTCAAAAATAAAAGCCAATGCAATAAAGTGATTTAAATAATGAGAGTCAGTATCAAGAGACACGAATTCTTAGCCAAATGGAAATGGTCTTTGATTCCTTTAATATTTCCTCATGTTGGGGCCTACCAAACATGAGGGTAGGGGGATATGAACAAACAAAAATACACACTTACATCTTACATATTATGGTTGTTTCGTAAGAACTACAAGTGTTTCGCGAGTGGAATTCATCAATTTATTCACAAAAAAAGGAAACTAGAAATACAGTTCATGATTAATATTTTTTGTAACATGTGAGAAACTTAGATGGTATTGAGAGTGGGATTAATAATATCGCATTATGGAACTTTTAAGTAATGCCACTCATGCAGAGGCAGAGGTGTTTCTTGAAAATTCATCCCAATTTCCCAGTGGCGTCGTTCTTCAGATGTAACTTGACCCATAATTTAAAAAAAGTTTTGTTCCTATTTTTATTGCGAATAAAAAAAATTCTTTCAATAAAGTTTTCGTAAGAACTATGAAGTTTGAAATTCCATTCAAAATATTTTGATTGAGTTTGAACTTTCCCACGCTAGAGCATGCCACGTAAGAGCGCATCTACATATCCTCATTATGTCAAAAATTGATTTGTTTCCAATTTTTCAAAAATATTTCAAAAGAGAATTTTCTGGATGATATTGTTCGTTCATAGTTTACGTATGGTTGTTTTTCAATGTGACCTCGGTAGACCTTTTAACTTTTTGAATGGAATGCCAATTTAACCGTGTTTTGAAGCAACTGCCCTGCATTTTCTTATCTTTACTGAGTTTTCTTTCAAAAATAAAAACTTAGTTGTACTAATTTATTGGCATTGGTTGGAAATGTGTTTTTCAAGACTACTTAACTGAGTATCACACTTTCCTGCCTTGTTATGAGTTTGAATTGCAAAAATATAATTCTTATACGAATACACTGGTGTTATTGTTTTAAGATAAATTGTTTCAATTGATAACATACTGAAATAAAATATTTCCTTCAAAATATTTGCAAGTTGATTTTCGTAGGTTTCAACTTTCTGTCAGTATTAATTAAAAGCAACCGCTGTTTTTTTGCTTAGTGTTATTCTATTTTACTGTATTGGGGTTAATTTCCTTAGAATTTTCGAAGTAAATATGTATCACAAATTTCAAACTAAAGAATGTGCTATATATCTCATAGCCAATTATTTTATTTGAAGAATAGCGTACTTTGACCTCAAAAGTGTTATCTCAACATTTGCCGCAATTTAAATTAAAACATTTTTTAATATTGGAAATTCATTTAAAGTTTCAAGGAAATAATTTAACAATAAGGTTCTGATTTCTAAAAGTTCGTTAAATAGATGTCAACATAAACTAAAAATTTCAAAGCCATTTTATTTGTCATTCAATTGTATATGCTTTTAAATTTCTTTTAAGAGACTTTCTATATTTGTTATTTAATTCTGAGGTAGGCACTCATTCTTCTGAAACTTATTGTACTTCTCTCTTTCAGTATGCCTCGATGTAGATATTCGTAATTCTGTGTCTTTGTTCAATAAGCTGGAAAACTGTTCTGTGGTGGAAGGCTCAGTGCAAATTCTTCTCATTGACAATGCTGAGAGTAAGGACTTTGAAAACATGACTTTTCCAAAGCTCAAGGAAATTACGGGTTACCTCCTTTTGTACAGGGTTCAAGGCCTCCAATCATTATCTAAACTTTTTCCAAATCTTACTGTCATCCGAGGAGATGTACTCTTTCATAACTATGCACTCGTCATCTATGAGTTGCGTGCCATATTGGATGTTGGACTCATCAGTTTAACGACGATATTACGTGGATCTGTTCGCATTGAAAAGAATCCTCACCTGTGCTATGTAGATACCATTGATTGGGATATAGTAGCAAAGGCTGGTCGTGGTGGTCATTTCATTAAAGACAACAAAGCTCATACACAATGTCCGAACACATGTCCCGATTTCGACTGTCCAAAAAGAAGCAATTCCAAATCTCATACTCAACAAAAGCTTTGTTGGAATTCTCATGTATGTCAGAAAGGTGAGTAATAGTAATTGTTGGAATCGATTTTAGTGCAATGTGATGCAGATTTATATTGAAGTTCTGTGAAATGTTTTATTATGATTTTGTGTTGATTCAATATCAGATAGTGTCTATCCCATGTACCATATCAGCCAGCATTCATAAGAGGACTGTACAATCAATTAGGTAATAAGGCCTGGCAGGTAAAGATAATTCTTCTGGATTACTCTGTACCGATTGCACTCTTTGGCGCAGCTTGTCCGCTTTTGGACCTTGCGCCATAAAACCCAAACATCCTAATCCGATTGCACTCTTAGGCACTTTTAATATGGTAGTCAATAATATTTGTACAATAAATGCATCAAGATTCGCAGAAAAGTCAGTGTCAAGGTCCTGAAGCCAGGACATAACAATATTTTTAACTGATGGACGTTATGTCGGTATCCGAGTTGAATGTTTCTCGTATGAAACTTACATACTTTCTATTTTGAACGTGCATAGATTTTGGATCATTAAACTTTTTAAAATTATCATTTTTCTGATCCGAAGGATAAAAATCTTATCTAAAATGACACTTAAATTTATGAGCTTTTTTGATGATGTGATGAGTTACCTTTTCATAGATGACAGCAACCTCTCTTGAATAACCGACTGGTTGCCATGTATAGATTTCACTGTTAAAATTATAGTGTATATAATGAAAACATTAAAATACTTCACATTTCATTGTGCTGAATATGAATTAAATTGTAGATATTTGTGGTTCTCAAATGTCAAAAACATGAAAAATTTCTTACATTTAGTACATAAAAAATATGGGATTTTTATGTGTATTTTTAATAACAAACTTTCAAATGTTGGGAAAGTACATTTGAAAGTAAATTTTTTGTTAACTACATTCCTGCCAACTGTTACTGAATGTCAATATATCCAGATCCTAATATACATGCATGGAATTATGGCAGGGTTACCACAGGCCATAAACTGTTTCATTTTGCTTTGAGAAGCTGTTTTGGCCTCAATTGTTTTTCAATCATCATTTTTCTCAACGTATAAATCAACCAACGTATAAATCTACCCTTTAAGCATGTTCTTCCATCACATGACAGCTAAATATATCTGCATCTTTGAAGAATTTCTCAACTCGTTCAAGTACTGCTTTGTAGAAAGAACTACTCCAACTTTAGAAGGGTTGGCTTGCGATGTGATATGCTTTTAAGTGCGTGTCACATCATCAAGATCATATGACAAAATTTGTGAATCACTTGCAACACCTCTTACTTTGACATGCAACACTCTTTTTCTGATCCATTATGTGTCTACTCCTGTAAACATCAATCTACGACCTCAAGTTCAAAAGCCACATTGTATAGGGTAGAATTGCTTATATGGTAGATTTACTGATAATAAACATACATATACATATGAGGTGATTGCAAAATATGCACATTACAGTCATTAGGTTGACAATATGCAGATTGGATGAAATTGTTCCTTTCTTATTTCCTTCATATCAGACTAAATTTGCCAAGCGCAAATACAGATTAAGTTTTGTAGTATTTACTTTTCATATTCTTAATTTCTAACAATTTTTATTTTGTGAGATACCCCGAGGATACAAGTATCCATAAATAACAAAACTTCCCTGAACCGCTCCATTTTTAGAAACTATCGGTTGTAAAATTTATTGTATTAGAAAGATTAGTGAATGTGTATTCATTTTGCACTGCAGATTGCATTAGGTTTATTTTATCAATAAAAAGACTAAAAAGTCTTGTCATATATATATATATATATATATACACACACACACGAATGCCAGAATTTAAATGTTTTAGCATACTCATTTTTTGTTTTAACTTGTTATAGAAATAGGAAGTTCTTTCTCAGTCTTCACTTTTGTACATAGCCTTGACATGTGATTTGCCTTTGTATGATTGTTAATGGTTTATTAGTGCAATAAATTATTAGAATTATTAGAATAAATTAGTAGCGGTTTTGCTTATAAAAGTCCTAGGAGTAGTAACCATCAGTTCTAAATTACACAGATCCATAGATAATATTCTGAGTTGCATTATTTGAATAGAATTTATATTCTTTCCAGTATGCAGTGCAGATTGTATGTACCGAAATTTAACGTGCTCAGTGAAAGATCGTTGTTGTCACCCTGAATGTCTTGGTGGTTGCAATGGCCGTTTGTCTAAAGAGTGTATTGCTTGTCGACATGTTGTTTATAATGGAACATGTTTGAATCAATGTCCTTCAGGTACTTACAAGGTAAGTGATATAAAATGTTCTTTTTTAATTAGCTCTGAATACTTTTTCTCACTACTCTTATTTTGCCATTTCGTGTATTAATGTAGAATATTTTGTTGATTAAAAATTTACCTTTATACCTTAAATTACATTTATACAATAGAATATTTTTCAATCATTGATTATTTAATTGTTATACTTAAAAATTTATAAACTTGTTCATTATCCAAAATTTGCATACGAAATGGCAGCTGCATTTTTTATACTTTACACAAAAGTTTAAATATAAATTGTTTAGCCAATTAATAATTGAAAATTTTAATGTTTGAATTGTTTAGTATTTACCGACATTTATTCTCAATTAAGTATCATTTTTCTGATTTTGTTATCCCTCAATGTATACTCTCTTTTATTGTGTTAATATATACTCTGTGATTGGAACTTTAAATTTGCAATTTAAAAGAGGTTTCGACTTCTCTCCTTATAGTATTTAGATCGCAGATGCATTGAAGCAGACAAATGCAAGAAAATTAAAAACAAGCTTTCCATTACACGTGATAGTCAAGACATTTACTGGAAACCAATTCTACGCGAATGTCTACCCTACTGTCCTATTGGTTATTCTGAAAATAAACTCAACAAACATGAATGTAAACCATGCAGAGGCCAATGTCCTAAAAGTAAGTTTACTTATGTATTCATTGAAGATCAAACTTTATCGACTCATTAAATAAACAGTTATTGAGATGTTTTTTAAATTTGGCTTTCTTAAAAGTTTATTTTCATATGAACATTGGTCATGTTTGTGTAATATTAAAAGAATTGTATTTTTAAATAAAATATTTTTTCATAACTTTCTTTTGATCAATAATATCTTTTCAGTCTGTGATGGTGCTGTTGTAGATAGTGTAGGATCTGCACAGAAACTTAAAGGTTGTACTCAAATATATGGTTCCTTGGAAATTCAAATTCAAGGAGGAGGTAGGATTTTCTTTTTATTTCTCAAGTTCTCTATTTTTTAACAAAATTCATAAACATACTTAATCTTTTGCAACCATATGTTAACTGAAGGAATTTTCAGATGAAATTTTTAGTGTGCAGGAATTTGATTGGAAAATGTAGGAATTGTCTGTGACATTATCATGTAAAACTGATTTGAAAAGTTGTAACTAAGCAATGTTGATTATTAATGGGCCTGAAATCAAAATATGCTGTGGGATGACTTTTTTATCACTAGATTTTACTGTTTCCAAACACTACCTAGCCTACTTAAGTAGCTAATGAAACAAATCAAAACTACTGTGGTAGGTTTTGATTGATAAGTTAAACCTCTGAGGTACACAAGATTTCTCAGTAGTGTAGTATTATTTTTACCTGCATCAATGTTAATCACTAACTAACCACATCTATTGGTTGAAAGAAATCTGCAGAAACATTCTATTGGCCCAGAAGGTCAAATTACTTACAAGTCATGCAGGAAAAACTGCATTTTGCAAAACTTTTCTATATGTGTGCCCCTCTCAGAGAGTTAACTATCGGGTAACCAAAAAAGTTTGATACTTTCTGTAGAGATCACTGTAATAGCTGATTTTATTGCAACTAAATTTGTATGATTCATGGTTTTGGATGTGGCAAAGTTCAAATATGAATATCATTCAGGACATTTCATTCCGTTTGGTTTTCGTGAATTATACTGCAAAATATCTGTTAAACCTAACATTATTTGACGGATACTTTATGAATTCAAACTCAGCACAAATGGTATGGTGCCTGTTTTTACAAACAAAAACATTTTTGAAATAATTCTTTAGTATTTTAATTTTTTTTATGAAAGGCATTAGAAATTTTTTGGTTACCTGATTATAAATCATAGGTGCACAATTTGTGATTAAACCTATTTATTATGAATATTTTATTAACTGAGTTTATACTGATACTTGAGTAAATAAATTGAATTTAACTTTATGAATGAATCCATTTGTGTTTTAATTTGAAATTAGTTTCTTAACAGGGAAGCATTTAAGGCTTTGTTCCACACATACTCTCATCATAGCACTCTTAAGAATTAACTTTGTAACAAAAGTAGAGCTAAATTGAATAACAACTTTACTATAATTTATCACAGTATAGTTTATGATCTAAGTCAATAAAATGAAATCTGTATAAAAAAGTACAAAATTTAGTATGGAAATTGTTCGTATGTTTGTAACATATGAACACATTAACAAAGTAAAGGTATGCAATGTGTTAGTTCTTAAAATATGCTGCTACTGCAAATCATTATCACTGAAAATATTTTTCCTATTCTATTTCTTGTTCAATGCAATACAATAATTGTAATTTGTTTCTTTTTTTGGGGCAGATAATATAATCAAAGAATTGGAGTCCAGCCTTAGTAGTATTCAAGAAATTCGTGGTTATCTTAAAATTGCTCGATCTTTTCCTCTAGTCTCTCTGAATTTTTTACGAGATTTGACCATTATTCATGGAGAACAGCTTGATAAGAAAGAGTAAGCAGTTATCTTTAGTTATTGATTATGTTTTACTTACTGTTGCTTGAATTAGTTTTCATAAATTATTTCTTTTTATTTTATCTGATTGTTGTAATCAGTAGATAATATTGCTTTAAAATTTTAATCACTAATAAATTAATTTTTTATAGATATGCACTTCTAGTATTGGACAACCAAAATCTTCAGGAACTTTGGAATTGGGAAAGTAGGAAAACTAAGCTGAATATTCATGGGGGAAAAGTTTTTTTCCACTTTAATTCCAAACTTTGCCCCAACAAAATTAAAGAACTTCAGAAATATGCTGATGTGAAAGAATGGGATGAAAGGGATGTTTCTCCTAGTTCCAATGGTGATAGGGTAGCCTGTAAGTATATCAGTGTGTTTTCTCTTATGATGAATATGATTTTATTCATATTGTCATTTTATTGTGACAAACAAGGGTATGTTAAGATATTTTTTATTATCTTAACTTCTTTAATAAAATCACTCTTATACTCCTCTTGCAAAAAAATATTTGTTTTAAATTATAAATTATGTCGAGTGAGTTTCTCACTTTTAACGAAAAATTTAAATACTTTAACATATCTCTGTCCAATAAGTGTTTAAATACAATTGTCTTGATGAATAGATGTGGGAAAGAAGTAAATGCATTTAAGTATAATACTTACTAACTTTGTTGGATTTTCCAGAATTTTTCAAGAGAAACTTTTATTCCGAATTTTTCTTTTGGGAGAAATTTTTTAGACACAAATTTCGGAGTTGAAAAAAATTAAATGAAATGACAAACTAAAAATATCGGAATCAATGGTTGCTAGATTCTCATAAAAGCTATTTTTGGCACAGATGTGAAAGAAAAACCAGAAAGATTTGATTGCTCATTTTTGCGTATATTTGGCACCATTTACTGTTAAAATGTCACCAAATCCAAGCACATAACTTCAGTAGGTCGCAAATATTATAGCTTTTTCATTTTGATTTGTTTTCGTACAGTCCCATTTGCTGAAATTATTGCTAATTTAGTACTTCTGGTTGGTTTCCCATTTTGGGAACAAATGTTTCGAAAATTTATTCTGCAAGAATTGAGTCCTTGAGAGTTCTTTTTTTCCCTTCTTTTCTTTCTTTTTTAGGTTTTTCCAAACATGGATTGTATTTTTCTTAAGGTCGGAAAAAGGAAATATTCTTACTTGGTATTATTCACTTATATTATTTCATGCTATTCTCATACTTTTTGAGAAGTGCAAAAAGTACAATTTATCCATTCTTAAGATTTTCGGACTGAGAAATTTTAAATTTTCAAAATGCTTAATAAATAATTAAACTAAATATTGAAATAAAAGTGCTTCAAGAGATGCCCAAAGAATCTTCGCACTTAACCTCTGATGTGTATTTAAAAACAATTTACTTCATAAGTCATGTCATTTGTTATCACTGCAATCGGTTAAGTGTAAAAAATATTGGTGTTAATATTGAGCATATGCATTCATTTTTATGTCATTCAAATAATTTCTTTTCCTTCTCAGAGATGACAAGTTGGCGGTAGTACAAATTTTCCTTTCACTTATATAGAGCCTTCTGCTCTATATTATAAAATAAATATAAAATCTTACTCTTTGAATTGTGTGTTAATGTAATTTTTATTCAGGAGGTTATTGATATGTGATTAACTATATCTGCAGAATAAAATTTTTACAAGACTAATATTTCTTTATTTTACTGTTTATTTAGGCAATGTTGTTGATATGAATATAACAGTTTGGGGTATAAAAGCTAATGTAGTTGGTTTATCTTGGAGAAATTTTCGGAAGACGCATGGTGATATGGACTTTCGATCTTTACTTGGTTACGTTATATACTATAGAGAAGCGTAAGTTTTTGTGCATATTTGATGTTTTTAAAATGATTAATGCTTTTTTTTATTTGCATCTACTAATAAATTTTAATTGTGAATTTGTTTTTGGTTAATTGAAATATTTCCTCCATCAAACTTTTTCCCCCAATCATCTCACTTTTCATCACAGTAAATATTAAAACCAGCCCAAAGTTTTCTTGTGCATCACATTATGTATAATTTTCCCCAATAACCATGAGTTTCTTAACTTTGTTACATCAACTCCTGTCTGCATTGCCTTATCATTCTTGCATCAGTGTCAGAAAACCATGTCCCAAGTCCTGTTAGTATCAGGACTCTGCATTTCTGAAGTAATTGAGATATTCTCTTGGATTACCATTTTTGTACTCGGTACATTCATTTATGCAAGTAGCTTAATATAATTAGCAAGGAGCTTAATATAATTCCTACATTTATCCTAGGCAATCAAACAGCTGTTGTCATACATCTCACCAACTGAATGAGATGATTCAGAGTAGTTCAACAAAAATTTAATTGAAACCCAAGACAAAAAAAGAACAAACTCGAAAAATACCAAACTTTGACAAAGTGCAGATAAAAATTTGACACAACAGCAAAATTTGGACCCTGTTAATGAGGAGTGATTAAATTAGTTATTTAAGTGTTGCAACGTACTATTTTTATAGTTATAACCATTTCAAGAATAAAGTTATGAATTGAATTATATTTGTCAATTTCATTTTTACAGCTGTTTTCAAACAGTGTTTTTTATTTCAGTCCTGAAAAGAATGTTACAATATTTGATGGAAGAGATGCTTGTGGTGCAGATGAGTAAGTCTCCCCAATATCTTTAGTTCTGATGTGAAATGGCATACACATTCAGCTTTAATCATTATTTTTATTGTTACATAATATTTAACATTCAAAATCAATCATTTAAACAGGCTTTTTTATAAAAAGTAAGTGTAAATTGAAAGCCTAATTTTTCATATATTAATTCTGTGAGCCTTTAATATAGGAGCTCAAAGTTTTACTGTCTTCATACAAAATTTAATTTGAATACTTACTATCTTAAATGCATGTATAAATCTATTAAAATATTTATTTTCATTACTAGTACAAAAAGAGGGTGAAATTTCACCCTGTGAAGTATGAGTTTAATGTAGAATGATCATTTTTAATCAAATTTATTTTTCAATCTTCATAAAATGTTCTTTTTATTCAATCCTTGCAAATATATTGTATAATTTCTTGATCAATACTTGAAAGTTATTAGTCAGATTTAAGTTTCATTTATCTAGTGTTATTACAAGACATTAATGCTGTCTCAAAGTGTAATTATTGCTACCTCATAATTAACTTTATATTATGATTATAATTTAATTTTGAAATTATCTGATGTATTGTATTTTCATATTTCTTTAGGTGGAAAGTTGATGATGTAGATGCCAATGATGAAGATGACAATGTGATTACTCTATTGCCTCATTTGAAACCATTCACTACATATGCGGCCTACATGCGCACATATACCATAGCTTCTGCTGTAGTTGGTGCACAGAGTCCTATTATTTATTTCACAACGAAACCTGCGAGTGAGTTTTAAATATATTTTGAATGTAACACTTTTTAAACAAATTGATTTCTTAGAAAAGAAAAATTTTCTCCAGTATAACAAGAACTTTAAACTTGTAAACGTTTCTTTTGAAATCTACCTAATTCATTCTTATTCTTGAATCTTCCTTATATAATCTGCAAGAGGCAGCTAAGTTTCGTGGAAACTTCCTTTTGTATTCATTCATGACCATTTTTATGAAAACCTGTATTAAATTACTTCATTATGTTCAAATGTGAGGACAGTAAGTAAATATTAGTGATACATGACATCTCTTGGATAGCCATTAAATGTTTTTGTTAACTGTAAGGCCAGTAGGTTACTGGGTATGTTTGTATTGCCACTTGCGTTCGAATGTACCAGGAAGTAGGCACTGCTGTGACTTTTGCACAATGTGGGACATGTACTTTCTATTGCTGTAAAATGTAAATTTCATGGATTTGAAGTATTGCTATGGCAAAGCTATGTTATTTTTGCAAAGTAGAGTGAGGGTTTTCGTAACTTTATTAATGCTTTGATAGCGATGAAATAGTGAATATGGAAATCTTTGAAATTGTTTGAAGGCAATTGAATTAGAACAGACACAAGACAAAAATAAACAATCTCGAATGTACTAGCTAGGACTAAAACAGTTAGGAAATAATCTTATCAGAGCAGTATTAAATCTTAAGATTTTCAAGTTTGATATCTCGAAAATCTTATGATTACTACTCAAATTTCTATGGTCAAATCAAATTGTCCGCAAGCATACACAGTACTAATCACCATAGCCAGCAATTGCTAAATGGAGACACTAGTGGGCTAGTAGGTGTTACCTTAGGGTTCTACATGCCAGCTCATAACAAGGCAGCAAAGTAGCCCATTACCAACTCTATTAGCACTATCCGTGTAAGTGAGTAAATAGATAGTGCGATTAGTTCTGTGCATGGGCAATTTCACTTCCCGCTCGTACTAGCAACTAGTAAACGATTCTCGTGAAAACATACCTTAATGTTCTGACCCATAAAGGCTATGTGCCTAAATGGGTTATGTATACAAATGCCCCAAGTAGATAATGTACACATGAAGGGACATTGCTTGTATGAGGACTCATTTTTGTTCAAAAAATAAAATATTTTTGTAATTTCTAACCTAATAACTAATTTGTACCTTTAACATCCCTCAAAAAATAATTTTTTGAAAAGCAGGTTTTTCTCATGACTGAAGATGTTAAAGAAATGTACTTAACCCTCTTTTGTAAAGTTATCACAGTATTCCTCAATGTTTTGTAGAATCTTGGGATTTCCCAAGAGTTATCTTAAAGTAAAATTGACAGTTTTAAAAATTGTGGCTGGAAGCTTGAATCTTGTGAAGGGAACAGCTAAATTTAAAAGTATTCTTCAAACATATAATGAAATTGCAGCTGAAGCACCTAGTCATCTAGGGTGCTTCACAATCCAAAAAAGATGCATACTTTTGAAAAATCTCTAAAATGTCATGTACAAAAGATATTTTAATGTGTAAGTTATGTGAATAGTTTTATGAAAAAATTGGAAACTATTTCATTTGTTCTTTACTCATTGAATATATGATTTTGCCAACATTGGGAAGAAGCTTGTCTCTTAGCATCATGTGACAAGGTTTTGTTACAAGATCCAGACATCACTTGAAATTTTGCTTTTATAATGTGCCCATTACAGTTTTGAAAAATGTATTGAAGATATATGCAAAAGTTTAGCATATTTATATAAAGTCACTTTGATTTCTGTTCAGGTTCAGTGAAATTCAAAGCACATATATGTTGGTTAAATAGAGTTTAACGAACTTCAATTGTAATCCTTAAGAATCCAGAGAATGTATTATATCTAAGAAATGACATTCAAATGCTCGAGTGTTGCAATATTATATAATTTGTTTAGTAATTTTACTTATATTATAATAAAATGGGATACTTTTTATATCATTCTTTTCTTTTCTAAGCTCCATCTTCTCCTGTAAATGCTCAGGCTCATGCCAATTCTCACAGTGAAATAGTAATTGCATGGAATAGTCCTAAGCATCCTAATGGAAAAATCACCCACTACGTTATTGATGGTATTAGAGAAAAGGACTCATCAGAATTCATCAGCCAAAGGAATTATTGCAATGAACGTAAGAAATTTATTTTGATGTCTAAAATATACCATTTTTTATCATGCAAAATTGTTGATGGGTGTAATAAAATCAAGTAAATTTGCACTTAGTATTGGCAATTCGAAGTTATTTATTTTGAAAGAATCTGTTTAGAATCTGTTTCTTTTCTTTAACAAAAATATTGTTATTTTACAGCTTTAGTCATGTCTGATTTGAAAAAGTCCAACTTAGAAAAAATCAATGAAAATGAAGATTATTCCGTGCTTGAAGAAAAAAAGAAATATAAAGAATCAGAATCTAAAAACTGCTGTTCATGTTCAAAAACCAAAACGTTGCCTGCACAAGGTGATGAAGCTGAATCACAAATACAGTTCGAAGATTTTCTGCATAACAAAGTTTATATAAAGAAGTAAGTTTTATCTTTTTTTTTCTTGACTTAAGAATTCTTTTATAGCATAAATGTTGTAATGCATTAATACTCTTTATTATTTAATTTTTTGCATTAATACTCTTCCTGACTATCATTTCAGACATTTGTAAAATTTCTAATAACAATAATTTGAAGTCTGTCTTAGAGCATAAACCCAGTTTTAACTTATGAAGAATAATTTCACTGTTGAATGTTTTGATATTATTGTTATAGTAAAGATAGAATTAGATAAAGCAAATCATGAAATGAATTTACCTTATCACATTTGTAAATTAATCATCATTTAAATATATACTGAATTTTGTACAGTTGTTCAAAACGAAAATTTTTTAAACAAATGTGTTATAGTCTTCTCGGTACACTCTTTAGTTACCAGAGTATCTAAATATTTTGATTTAAGATATGCTGTCTTACCTCAAATTAAAGTTTTATTTTGCATTATAATTTAGTTTTACAATGCATTAGAAAATCTGAATATATGATTTTATTTGTTAGATGTTACCTCACAAATTTTTTGTATATATTTTCATATTTAGTCCACATACTGGAAAAACCGTTTTCCCTCAATTTAAAGTTGTTTATTTGTTAGATATCTTGTACAAATTTTTTGTTTATATTTTGTATCTTTAGTCCACACGCTGGAAAAACTACAAAAAATGCCACTGTTCCTACTACCCCATCTTCTGTGAAGGATGTGACCTCAGATGCTTTTAATGAAACTTTTACTTCAAAGCCTGGAAATATGTCTTCCATTTCCCCATTTGTAAAGGTAGAAGTGACCACAACACCAGCACCAGAACTCAAAGATGGTCACTTTCACTACAAAGTGGAAAAGGATATGTTCCTGTCAGTTAAAAATCTGCATCATTTTACGGAATACACAATTGAGGTATGCATTATGGAACCTGGTTTGATTTTATTTTTTAATGAGTATGCTATTTTTTTATTAAAATTTTAAAATATTTGGATTAAATTATCTATTAATGACATCCTTGTGTTACTTTTTATGTATAGGTTAGAGCTTGTCAAAATAAATCTGATTTGGAAGAACCTTGTAGTTCTCAAAGTATTACAACAGTTAGAACACTTCCATTGGGTAAGTTGTTATCTACTTTTGGTAGTTTTTGATTAAAACAATACTTGTTATTGTGTAATTATTTTAACTGTGCAGATGAATCGTTTTAGGTACATTTTGTTTTAATTGATTACATTATTTAAAAAGCATCTTCATTTAGAATGTCTGCATTATTGATTAAGTTTTTATAACTTATTCTAAGAGTAGTGAAGTATAATTGCTCTACTTTATTTTACAATGAGTATACTCTTTAAGTCAAGCAAAAATGTAAAAGATGATGAATATAATTTCTAGATTAGTGTATTTAGGCTGTCAGTTATAAAGTAAATTCGAGTTGAATTGAAAATTATTTTTCTTCATACTCAATTTATTCTTTAGAAAATCTCAGATGCCTTATGAGTAGTTAACTGAATAAAACATTGCTTGAAATTTAATGTTTTGTAATATTATTTTCTGAATGCATCATTGCATTGATTACTATAAATTTATAATTATATCATTAAAAATATTTTTAGGAGGAGCTGATGACATCGATGTAAATAGTATAGTTATAAATCAGGAAAATTTGACTTCAGGTATTTTCTTTGCCAAATGGGATGAACCGAGAGATTATAATGGATTAATTGTGAACTATCATATAGAAATTAAATCAGCAGAAGCAAATGAAGTTAGTTTCACTTCTTCGTTTTTTCTTTAAATTTGTATTGCTATCCAAGTTTCACATTACTTACATTATCCCTTTTTATTTAGTATAAGGCCTTACCAGCATGCATCACTCAATTAGAATATCAGAAAAAAACAGGGTACAGTTTGTATGATTTGCTACCTGGCAATTATTCTTTGAGGTTGCGAGCTACTTCACTTGCTGGAAATGGAAACTGGACTGCTCCTGTGTACTTTTATATACCCAATACACAAGGTAATATTTCAACAATCATAAAAGACAAATAAGTAACATGGGTTTAAGCGCTTCCTCTTTTAGCGTAATGCATATTAACAATTGAATATTAATACATATTGCCTCTTAAAATGATATTTAACCCTCTTAGCATTAAGTGCATATTATTCCTGAAACATGTAGTTCTCCTAATGCATTAAATATGCAACCTGAAGTTTTCTCTACATGTTCCAAACCAATTTTAGCCTTCTTAAAACCTTGAAAGTTTTCTTGGATTTTCTTTGGACCCGAGGTATTCTAGTTATCTTATCTTTTCACATGGGGTTTACTTTAATTAATACGGGTTGTGCTCCTGGGATACCCAAGTGATCTTTTTCTACTTTCATCCCACTATGTTAACCTAATGCCTCTTTTTTCCCTTTCACAACATTTTTTACTTCACGTCTTGTAATCTGCTTAATACTTGTGTTTGGCACAGCTTGACCAAATATGGTTCTTGTGCCATAAAATGCCAAAATAACCAACTAACTGTGGATTTATTCGACCTATAGATAGGAGTTTTCAATCATTGAATGTTTGTAAGATAAAAACAACATATTATTGGCGGAAAGATTGAAATATTTTTTGTAATTATTTCCACAATTTTTTTTGTAGTTAGTTTCTGAATTAATAATAAACTTTTTCTAATAAATAAATAACAGAAATTTGCTTTGCTTATGGGTTATTATAGACCTCTTATTCAGTACACTTATTTATTTTACCATATCAGTTTCAATTCAACAGTAATATTTTAAAATGTCCAGTTTGAGGTGCAGTGTTAAAGTTTTATTTTATTTGTGTTAAATGTTTTACTGTAAGACAATTAAATTCTCTTTACTAGATGAGCAGTTGAATTAAATATGAACAAAGTGATAATCATGTGAGATGACTTCAAAATATAATTTTTGTGGTTTGAATTAAAAGCTTGGCTGAGAAGAAATTAAGAAAATTTTATGTATTTCTGGCTTTTTAGTCAGAATCGTATTTTATATATTTGTTTAAAAAATTTGTAAGTGTTCTTTGAAACAATTTCAAAATTTTGGAGTGTGATAAAATTATTTTGTTAGATGAAAATAATAATTTAAAACCAAAGAAACTATAAGAGTATATTTCATGTTGAAACATAGCCTTTATCGATATTCAATCGATTTATTAACTGTTAAATTTATTTCTAATTTCAAATATATAAACCCTAAAAAACTGCAAATACATTTTCAAATTTTAGTGATATGTGAAAATGTTCATTTGATGTTTGCTCTGAATCTGGAATTTTAATGTCCAAAACAGTTTTGAAACGTTATTTAACTAAAGCTAGTTTCTGAGGTTGTGTATACTAGATCCTAGTTTACATACTCTACCATGTTGTCTCACATATGCAGGATGCTAATTATGTGAAGGATATCTGTTAGAAATATTAACTAAAGCTTCTATCCACTTAAAACTGTTCATGTTTCTCCCAGACTTAAAATACTACATGCAAATTAAAAGTTTAATATTTATTTGGTGTGTGCATTTTGCTTGTAAGATGATAACCTTCAAGACAAACACATGTCAAAAAAGACAAAAAATTTGTCCATTTTGACATGTGTGTAAAATTTTTAAACAACTTATTC
Source organism: Meta bourneti (assembly GCA_933210815.1). Taxonomy (NCBI): domain Eukaryota; kingdom Metazoa; phylum Arthropoda; class Arachnida; order Araneae; family Tetragnathidae; genus Meta; species Meta bourneti. The sequence goes on along the minus strand of OW119924.1, from coordinate 51,410,752 downwards.
TTCAAGAATTATTTTCCTTTCATCAGTATTCTCGAAGTTTAGATGATAAACATGTTGATATTCAACTTCAGATTATTTTAGTTTTATTACTTGACACCAGGGTCATTCCTGAGTGGTGTACTAGGTGTGCTCTTGATAGGCCGAATGAGAGACAAAGTAAGTCTCTAACTTTGAATTAACATGCTGCCAATACGTTTTCCGATATTATTTATTCTTCACTCATTCGTTCTTTGTGAGTTCTTTTGCAATTGTAATAAAAGATATATATACTTAAGGATCTGTATTTTTTTCTTAGTTTAGATTAGAATATTCAAAAGGTACTCATCAGGGACAGGGATGTATTATTGAGAGGAGTGCCCTCGAATTTCAAATTCTCCTCGAAATGATTTTAAGATTCAAACTCTTCATCAAAGAAATATAATTAAGTTAGTTCTATCAGAGAAAATCAGTTTTGTTTATCCCATAGGTAAAATATGTCTGAATATGCTAATAGTCTGTTAACAGTTGAAAAAATCATAAAATTCAATGTTCATCTGAAGGCATTTATGGAACCAGAAGAAGGCTGGGATATCCCAAAATTATTTCCTGACTATGTACTTCATGTGGGGAATTCTTTTAGAAAGTCAAATGTGTTTGAGAAGAAGGGACAGTATGTCGAGGTTTGCGCATGGGTAGCTCATACCTCAGGAACGGCTCTGCTTAATACTTTTTCTTTTTGTTTTTAGTCTTTCATGATTTCTTATACTTTTTTCAGGTGGTCTTAGGCCAGAAATTATAGCCCTCCTTATAGTTGGTGCCATTGGAGTTTCCATTGTAGCCTTTGGATCTGCATTTTATGTATTCTACAAAAAGAGGTAAGCTTTAAATATGTCTTTGTTTATCTTGAGTGCACCTTTCCTTCAGTGTATTTGAAATTTTAATTTAAAATGAGTATCAGTGTGACATTTCTGTAGCACAGCATATTGGCCAACTTTTCCAGATTTTTCTATAAAGAGCAAATTTTCAAGTGAACGCCAATTTTGCAGTTTTCGCGCCAAACATAGAAATCAGTGGTTGCTAGATTGTTGTAAAAACCTTCTTTGGTAAAAATTTTCAAGAAAACCTACAAATATACCTCTAAAAGTTGTAATTGCTGACTTTTGTGTATATTTGGCACCATGTTGTGTACAATATCGCTGTAGGGAACAGGGCTACCTTTTTTGTTTTAAATTGTTTTCATAAAGCCCAATTGGGAGCAATTGTTGTTAATTGTGAACTAATTTTTTATTTAAAAAATTATTTTTAGGAATTTTTCATGTCTGATGGGTTTTTTTTGTAAAAATTGTCTAAGAGGTTTTCAGGTATTTACAGCAATAATTCTGCATTTAACATTGTTTTGTATTTTGAATTAGCATTCTAAATTTCTCAATCTTTACTAGGTTTTCAAATGATATGCCAACTATGCTATATGCATCTGTTAATCCTGAGTACATGAGTGCAGGTACGTTTTATAATTACTGCTACTGTTAAAATGAATTCTTTTTATTCTATACTAAAAACTTATAAAAAATATAAATTATTAAACTATTCATTATATTTCAAGTAGAAGATAGAGAAAATTACAAATGTATTGATTGCTATCTAATTATTATATTATTGACATCCTTTAATAACCTGTTACTTACAATAAAACCATTTTTAGTATATGAGCCAGATGAGTGGGAAGTTCCCAGAGATAAAATAAAATTAAGCCAAGAACTTGGTCAAGGGTCATTTGGAATGGTCTATAAAGGAGAATTTGAAACAGATGATAAGTGTTTGCTTAAATGTGCTGTTAAGGTATTTATTTTTGTTTTATTGGTTAATAAAGTAAAAAAACTTTAATTGATAATGCTTATGATTGATCATGTGTTATGTTTTAATTATCATTTGTGATGCATGTACTAATTGCCTTCATTTACTGTACATATTCACAAGATGACATATCCCACAAACTAATAACAAGAGAAAATAATTCATTTTGCAACATTTTATGTATAATTTTTCTTTTTGACCATTAAAATTATAGTAACTGGTTTTTGTAAGATCTGATGCATACTTAAATGTAATACATTTATGAGTTGTATGTAAAACATATTACTGAGATGATTTATAAATGACATGGAAACAAATAAGTCTATGAATATGAGTTAAAATGCAGTTCCTTCTACTAATTTAATGCTAATAAATACTACAGTATTGTATTGCATAAAGTAAAAAATTATTTGCTTGACAAAAACATTTTGTAATTCTATGTTTTTATATTTCATATTTGTTGAATTGGTTAAGCAATCTCAAGTCCAACTCGAGCAAAGATTAGAAAGTGTTAACTTTATTGCTATAGGGTCATTCCATGTGAAATGAGCAAAAATCAGAAAAACCTGTGGCGGTAGAGTGACAGATTTTTATGAAATTTGCTACAAGGGTTAAGTTTATGCATAAATAATGATATCCAAAATATTTTGGCTCAAACTTAAATATTTTGGAAGTTTTAGGCATTTTAACAACTTGCAACTTTGAGGAGCAGTTGTGAAATCGCTTGATGTTGCATGTTTGAAGATCTTTCTCATAAGCTACTTAACATAGACAACAATATTTCATATTTTTGTAATCTATGAATAATGTTCTTTATATCTATTTGAAAACAACAATTTTAAACATCATATTTAAGCTAAAAATGGAAAATAGTCGATTTTGATAGAATTAAAAAGGTTTCTATGGGTTAAAGGAATTTAAATGCATCGTTGAAATTCATACCAGATACAGTGCTAAACAGCAAAGGAAAATTATAAAATGACTGTTTTCCACTGGTAATAGGCACACAAAATGAAATGAAGGACAGCTCTGATGAAAACTATATTTTGGAAGAGTGTAGTTTATTATGTCTATTACTTGTAAAAAAAATTCATGATTGCGTTTTGAGTCCCAAAGCAACAATAACAAAATTAGTAAAACTCAAAAACACATGTTCTTGCCCACCCAATCAATCTGTTACTGAAAGTTTCGTCGCCAAACAACTATTTGAATAGGGCTACGATGGGTTACCATATTCCATCAATATTGCCCTAACTGGCAATATTTATTATCGCCAATCATAGCATTTCCTTCCCATTCTATGCATGTTACTCGTTTCAAATCACAACAATGAAATAGAAACAATTAAACCCCAAATCAGCAATGAAATACCAAATTATTTTTAACTTTTGAAGGAAATTATAAAAGCAGGATATCATCACAAAGTATTAACATTTAAAACTTTTACTTGATTGTCTTCAAATTGACTTTTAATCTGATAAAGGTCTCTTCGTAGTTGCTTAAATTGAAATTTTCCTAGTGCTGCCGAATTCTTGAAATCTTTGCTTATTTCACTAGTGATTATGAAAAATGTGGAACAAGGATTCATGAATTATGTACATTTGGGAGAATTGAGTAAAACAACGATGTTTTAATTTTTTTTTTACTCTTAAAATTAGTGCTTACCTGAAATGCTTAATATTTACAAAACGCATTTAATATTCACAAGTGGTAATATTTAATACTTACGTTTCCAAAGGAAAAAGCAAATCGAAAAGACTTCTCTAACAAAATGAACTTTCCACCTAATTATTTCACTAATGGAAAAATCCTTGGATTAAGCAGAAAAGACTAAAAAATCCATGTGAAATTTTACACGTGCACCATAATAGCTATTTCATTCTTATACGCATTTTTTATATTATCGAAGCTTATAACTTATCAGCTGCTATAAAAAAGTAAATCTACTTCTAGTTAAACATTTTCCTGAGACAAAAATAATCAAATTACAATTATGAAAACTTCAGGACGTATAATAGACATCTTGATCTTTTATGTTGAAAAGTTTGCACGTTTTTGGAGCGAACACACACCCTCACAGCGAAATATGCATTTTTAAAAATTGAAAAATCGTATTTCCCTTAATTTTACTTTTAAATATTTTTTTATCGTCATAATGGAGTAGAAATACGATCTACAAATTACGCTACACCATTTGTTAGGAAAGGCTCTTCATTAAGAATAATTTTTAATATCGTCTTTCCATTTATAGAGATAGCAGAGCAATTTGAAATTTGTAGCAAATTGGTAAAATTTCTATTTTTGTCGACTCCTCAGATTCAACAATGACGCCTATTAGATTATATTCGGACGTTTCCTAAGAGACCCTTTTCTGAAGAATGCAACGATATAAAAATTTTAAATTTGTGTCAATAACTTATTGAAATATAGGATCGCAAATTGGCCACCTTTAATGCTAGAAAATCTAAATTTGTTTGACCTTGAACTTTAAATGTCAATAACAAAATATAGATTTCTGAAACCTAATATTTTGCAGTTGGTCATTACTATGTGACCTATTTAAAAACTGATTTTCATTAAAATCGGTGATATGTCAACCACGGCCGATTTGCTCATTTTGCGTGGAATGACCCTATAATCAAATTGCTGTTAATTTAGAATACTATTTCTGGTAGTAGCAATCTTATATTAAAAGTGGAGATTTTGATACTGCCTTTTCATATATTAGCTCCACTCAACTTCCAATTAATGAGTTATTAAATAAGTGGTTCAGAAATTACATATGTTGTATTAAAATTTCATCCATTTTGCTATTTCTATAAATTGATACTATTTTTTTCCAGTAAAATATTAATTGAAAGATTTGTTTTATAGACAGTCAATGAGACAGCATCTTTAAGGGAAAGAATAGAATTTTTGCAAGAAGCATCTGTAATGAAGTGAGTATAATTTTATGTCTTAATGATAGTGAGCTAAATGATTTAAGATTCAATATCTGTGTGTAATATAAAGAACACTGATGAAAAGACTTAAATTCGTTAAATTTTTAAATAGAAAACTGCTCATCTTCATCCAAAATCTCTGAATGTCCAAGGAATTTATTGCTTTTATCAGCAACAATTTTATTTAAATAAAATTTATAACCATTCAAATCACTACCATTTTAATTACCTTTAAAACTTATTTAAACAATATCAAAATCGTATCCTACCCTTGTTAAAACTTCATCTGAATTTAATCATCTACCTTTAGTTAAAACGTCATCTGAAGTTTTAATAAGAGGTGGAATGAAGAAGTACTGACGAAGATAAAAAAAAATTAACTGCAATACAAATATGGTTAATTACATTTTTGCATTACATTAAATGCTTTTCCCAAAATGGATGGTAAGTTGTTAAAATTATTGCATATCCTCTGTAATGCTTCATTTTGTTTACTTTCCTCAATGATGAATAAGATGTTTGGTTTTTACTAAAATCTCCAGTAATCTTTGATTTGCCCCTGTATAGTTACTTTTAATTGATGTATTGTGTCACAATTCTAACTTTTATTATTGATTTTCAAGAATCTTAAAGTTGTTTTAAGTTAGACAATAATTAATTTTTTACAGAGCTTTCAACTGCCATCATGTTGTGAAATTACTTGGAGTTGTTTCTAAAGGTCACCCAACTTTGGTCATAATGGAACTAATGGGTAAAGGAGATTTGAAAGCCTATCTCCGATCAAGACGCCCCGATAATGAAGTAAGATGCAAAAAGTTTCATGGTTGTAAATAATTTACTATTATTGAATGTTTAAATTATCACAATTAATGTTAAAGAAAAGGATACCTTATGAAAGTATTCACTTCATTACTGGTTGCTACATGACTTAGAAAATGAAAATTGAACCTTTTAAATATGAAAAGCAGCAAAAAATGTTTCTGCTCTCTCTTTGTGTGAAACCACTTACTAGGCTCAGACCTTTTCCAATTCTTGCACATGGTGATGCAAATAAATTAAGACCTCCTGATTAGTCTTTTTGGCATTTCTTGCAATTGTGGCTTTCAGCTTATAAAAATATACATGGTGCATATAGTGAGGGGAACCTTTCAAGCAAATCTCTTGTCTAAAATTTTAGAACCATCACTGGTGCTTTCACACATTCAAAACTTTATCAACATGCTGATCTTTTTAGTATTAGTTGCTGTGAATGTTTTGATATACTCCTTTTCTTCTTACGATGGATGCTTCCATGGGTGTATTTCTCTCTTCTGTATCAGTAAAACTTTCATTGTGTGCTTGTCTATTACTCAATATTGTATGTTGTGTCTGTCGCAGCATGGCCAAATAGGGCCCTTGCAACATAAAACCATGGTGTGCATTAAAATATTTCTTTTATATCAAGTAAATATAGTATAACTTTGTTAACATTTCTTTTATAAGCAAAGGTTCAGTCATGGACATGACACCTGAAAGACTCATCTCGTCCCCATTCCTCCTTCAAAATTCTCTTCACCTATTCAAATGACCATCTCAAGGACACCCTCACCTAGGTCCATTTAAATGGTTACGTCCAGCCATTATTCTTTCTTGTCTGACTGAAGAACCCTCCACTAGTTGCATGTTTTCAAACTTGCAAATCATGATGTCCCTTCCTTTTTAGTGGCCTCCATAGTAATAGAGGGTTATTTCAACATTAACCTTATATTTTTGCTAGTGGAAATTCTTTAAAATGAGGCCATCGTGGCTTTGCAGTATATGAAAAGCTTTTTTAAATTCATGTTTAGGCAAACTACAACTCATGAAGAGCAATATCAAAACTTTTGGGATAGTCTGATAGTTCATAGGAAGGCAAAAAGTTCTGATGACTTATTTCTTATTGCTCTCAAAGTGATCTGCATGTTACTATTTTAATGAAAGTCTTAAATACTTAGTAAATCACCAAGATTGCAATGAGCATAATTAATCAGAGATCATATCTTTTTTGTAGGAAAATATTGGTGACATCGCTGTTCAGCCTCCTACTTTAAAAGAGATTTTACAAATGGCTGTTGAAATAGCAGATGGAATGGCTTATTTAGCTGCCAAAAAGTTTGTCCATAGAGATCTTGCTGCTCGTAACTGCATGGTTTCTGATGACTTAACAGTGAAAATTGGAGACTTTGGAATGACTCGAGATATTTACGAGACAGATTATTACCGAAAAGGTGGGAAAGGGCTGTTACCTGTACGCTGGATGGCACCAGAATGCTTAAAAGATGGTTTATTTAGTTCACAGTCTGATGTATGGTATGTGCTTTAAATTCTTTTCTATTAGATAATATATATATTAAAATGTAAAACAACTTTCTATGATTTATAACTTTACCATGCAATCAAATATAGTTGTTTTCAAATTATCATTTAGTTTTCTTACTGTTGTATCTCACCTAATGCAGTGGTTCCCAAACTTTGCAGTCCAAGAACCTCCTTGAAAATTAAAATTTTGCGTGGATTCCTTGATGTTATACAATAAAATGGACATATGTAGATCTGCATAGACCATAATTTTAATTTTTTATCATAATATAGGGAATAAAATATTTAGGGTTTTTAACATTTTATATTCTATGTTAAATAGATTATAAAATGTTAAAAACTTCACCTTAAGGATCAGTGATGGCAATTTAAAGTTGTGAAACAGAAAAATTAGAGTTCTGAATTAAAAATAAACAGTAAATATCATAAAACTTTAGATATTTACTGTTTATTTAAAATCCTCTGAACTGTAAAATTATAATATTAATGATATCAAATATATACTTTAATATTAGTGTGAACAATAACACTGCTATTTAGCAATTAATTCAGTAATGTTTGGTTTAATGTCATAATTTCTATATTAAGTCATACCCAACTTAAAGTTTACTTAAAATCAATGAACACTGAATTTTTCTACTTATTGTTTTGAATTCTAAAATTTAGATTTCAGAACATAAAAGAAAATAATACAATATTTTATTTTTTCTTGGAAGTTCTCTATTTGCTGACAAAATATTGCATGTTTTCCGTGGACTGTCTTTGTGACAGTCCCATTTTTAGAACCACTTATCCAAACCAAAAGTAATTAATAGTGTAAAATGAACTTTCTTACAAATGAGGACATTTTGGTATTCATCAATTGCCACTAAATGCTCAAGATTTCTGTAGAAATGCTCGTACAAATAATCTTTACTAAGCAATTAAATTTTCTTTAAAATGATCTTGATACTGGTCAGTTTAGTATTAATAGAAGAGAATTATAAAAATTTCTTAAAAGTATAATTTTTGTATTATGTTTTCAACATAAGTATAATTAAAGTGGTACAAGCACAAGAAGCAGTTGGATATTTGTTTAAATTTATTTTTGACTCCATCAGAATTTACAGATTACATTTAATTGATTACTTTGCATTTTTAATTCATTAAAATAATTTTTATCAAATAAAATCTGGTTTATGTTAAATTTGCCAGCCAACCAAACAGTCTGGTGGATAGGGGTGCTGACTTTTGGATGGAAAAGTTCCTGGTTTGAATCCAGGGTTAAGGCAGATGTTTGTCTATCTAGAACGGCCTCTAAACGGGTTGTGTCTAGAATGTGTGTATGTATGTAAGGTGTAATGTGAACGCACTCTCCATGGTGCACCAGGGTAACGCAAAGTGGCATTAGCAAAAAATCTTAAATTTGCCTGTTTTGCTTGAACACTTGTTTTAACAATTTTTTAAGGATATTAAATAAAGAATGCTACTTTTATTCTTCAAGTAGAAAATTATGTAATAACTTTTTAACTAATATAGATGCATTGGTTCTGAGTATAGTGGTATACCTCTGTTGGCATGTTGTCCCAGTCAGCAAAGATAAGATTTTATCAAAATAGAAATTTTACAATATTTTTAATTTTACAGAAACATTTTCAAATTGTATCAAGCTCCAAAGTGATTATTACATGTTCCCCCTTCAGTTAAAAAGTAGTTTTAAGATATCTTAATTTTTACAAAAAATAAAAATTATCTTATTGTTTGTTTTTATGGAGACTCGATATATATTTAGAGCTGAGAAAATACATTTGAAACAAGATTTTTAACTATATTGTCATTCAATGTTTTGGAACAGATTTAAAAATTTCAGACAGATAAAGATGAAATGTGAATTTCTTTTCTGATGCGCAGTAAAAACAGGAATTTGTACTTTCTTAATTTTTGTACTTATTTTTAAATTTCTGTATTACATTTTTACCAAATATTTTAGGTCCTATGGTGTTGTTGTGTGGGAAATGGCCACATTAGCTTCTCAGCCATATCAAGGATTGGCAAATGAACAAGTACTCCACTTTGTTATTTCTGGTGGGAAAATGTCCAAACCAGAAAATTGTCCTGAAAAGCTGTAAGTCTAATCTGATTTTATTTGTACTTCCTATTGCAGACAACTCTGTTTTAAACATTCGACATTACAAATGTTGCACATTGAAAATTAAAAGATTCTACCCAAAAAGTCCATTAAATGCTGTTTAATTTAAAAGTTAAATTACTGTTTAAAGTAACTTTTTTTAGATGTAGTTATATAGCATCATTCATAATTTAGACCAATTCCAGCAGCAAACTTAAAAGGTTTGCACGAAAGTTTGAAATGTGCAACAATTTTATGAGAATGACATTGTGAGAATGTTTGTCAGAAAAAAACTTCAATGCTTAAAGAAAGAAGTCTGCCATTATGATATATTTGTCATTAGGAAAATTGTAAATAGTTCAGCATCCCTCAAAAATGTTACTAAATACAAGAATTTTTAAGATGTTTGTTAATAAGCATGAATGCGTGAAAAATAAGGGTTTTGTTGGTGTTGTGCAACATTGATATATCATACCTCATTACAATTACTCTAATTGTTACTAGGAATTATTTGATGGCTTTAATTACATGAAAATTCAAGTGTTTAATATTGTTGAAAAACTAGAAATTTAAGCAGATTACAGTTTGGAACAGTAAGTACAGTCAAACCTCATTAAGACAAATTTCACGGGACCTTAAAAAATTTGTATTAACCGTAGTTGTGTTATCCAAATTCAGAAAAAGCATTATTTCAACAATAAAATTAAATATTAATTTATTTACATTACTTACTGTACAATTCTTGGTTCGCAGATATCTGGTGTTCTTCCTAACAAAGATTATTTATGATAATTCTTGATTACACAGATATTTCCTGATTACACGTGTCTTGAAATAGTATTGTTATCGACTTTTGTGTTTTTTGTGACATTCTTTAAGAAAATCTTTAATGCTGTCAACTCTGTTTAATTGAGCAAATGAATTTTCTCTACCTAACAAAAAGCGATTACCATTTCTAAGCCAGCTGTTGCTTCAGAAGGCACTCTTATTCTTTCATCTTCTTCGGAATTTATTTCTTCACTCCCTTCCACATATAAATCTTCTAGAATTTTCTCTTGTTTCTGATAATATGATTGAAAAGAATCGTTTTGCTCTTAAGTTTTGAAAATTTGTTTGCCTTAACCGCCTATTAGTGTAACCTGAATTCTTAAACGAATGAGTTAATACTATTTGAATATACATTTAGGATAGATGGGGATACGAATTTAGTTCATATTATTACAGAATTTGTATTAAGCAAGTGCGTCTTAATGAGGTTTGACTGTATATATAAATGAGTGTTCTATGAATATCGAGATGTTTGTACAATTGTAAATTGTGATCCTGAAATTTGATTGACGTGTGCTTTCATTTCCAGCTACGCCATAATGGAATTATGCTGGGCAAAAAATCCTAAGGCGAGGCCAACGTTCATAGAGCTGATCGACATGCTTCTTCCAGACATCAACCAGAACAGCTTCCATGAAGTGTCCTTCTATTTCACCCAACGCCAGGAAACAAACGCCAAAGAAATCGAACACAGTGATGCAGCCACTGCTTCCACACCCATGAGAACTCAGTGGATGGACTCTCAGAACTCCAGAGAGGATTCTGACACTGAAGCAGAGGTGGAGTTCTTCCCTTCCACTCGAAACACTTCACAGAGGGACTATAGTCGAGGGAAAACCTATTCCCTGGATGAGAGTGCGAGGGAAGACAGCAGAGCTTACAGTGTTCATTCCAATGACGGCAGTAAAGGCATGTCCGTCACATCCTCGGATGACAGCAAGGGTAGCAAAGTGAGCAGCACTTCGAATGGAAGCATACCCAACGGACGCATCCCCTTTGTGCCATGTCGAACTACAACGTGTTGAATTTCTGTTTGTTTCCTCAGCTCTCCCCACCAGGTGCTCACTAGGAGTACTCTGAGCCGCGTATGCTGTCATTTGGTGCTCACACATTGCATAGACCTTCATAAGCAGGGAACTTCTACATAAGTGTTTGTTTGGTCTTTTAAATCTTCGAAACTTGTACAGGACGTGCATAATATCAGTGTTTGTTAAGTGCATGTATATATATGTACATATTAGTATACATATATATATATTTATACATATAAGTGTGTGTGTAGTTGTGTGTTGTAAATTGTAAATCTTTCCATATTTGTGTGTAAAAATCCTATATATATTATTTATGATCTTGTACAGTTTACGTTCATCATGCAGTGATTCCACAGAACACGACTGCTACATATTTTAAAAGTATGCCAATATTTACAAGAGGCAGCACATTTTCTTATTTTGCGTATTTTGTTCACTCAAATGTTTCAAAATCATCAATTGGATTCGAATCATGAAAATGTGTTCTCATCCAACTACACAATCCATCTTGTATCTTAATTTTACTGTTTCCCCCAGTTTCCGTAGAATAGATTCTCACGCTGATACTGTAATTCTTTGTAGGGGCGCTGAGATTAAAATGTCTTTTTTTTGCATATTCAGTCTCCTTTAGTTATGAAAGGTAATGATAATTTTATTTCAACCATTTTAATATCTATAACTTTAAATTCTACATACTCTGGGTTTGAATCCCAGTCTTAGCATGATGTTCATTTTGGTCTGAACCCACTGGTAATTAACCCTAGGGAAGCAAAAAAGTGCCATAAAGCAACTAACGAAACCTATAATTTGAATAGTTTTATTTAATTTGCAATGTTGTAAATTTTAGTTATTTAACCAGAATTGTCATCCCAGTGTGACAACCATCAAGTGAATCATTAGATGGAAAAATGTTGACTTTATATTTAATTTTACATAAAAAATTTAGTAAGAAGTACAATTAATACATGAATCTGATTTGGAATATTAAGTGAATATAAGACATACAATCTATCTAAATAATATTTGCTTGAATTTGATAGATATATTGAATCGTTGCGAATGAAATGTTCAGAAAATGACCATAACACTTCGATGGTGATAACTAAAAAATTTTGTACCTGACCTATTCGAAATAATCTCCCTCTGAATTGACACATTGTAGCCACTTGTCTGAGAAGGCCATGATCCCAGAACGAAAAAATCTTGTGGCTGGGATGCGAAGAAGTGATCAACTGCACTGTGGATCTCCGTATCTTGGGTGAACCGTTTGTCAGATACAAAGTTATCCAGGTGACGAACATGAAAATCTGTAGGTGAATAGGGGGATGAGGCATCGCTTCATAGCCCCACTCACGTAGTATCATCGTCGTCCGTTGTGCGACATGAGGACGGGCATTATCTTGCAAGAGGAGAACGCCATGCCTGTTTACCAAAGCCAGTTGTTTCACCATCAATTTCCGGTGCATCTGTCTTAATTCATCACAATATCGTTCTAAAGTGATGGTTTGCCACTTGGCAGGAAACTGCAATGAATTATTCCAGCTGTAGACCATCATACAAGAAGCATAACCTTCCTGAGATGTAAGGGTGGCTTGGGATGGAGGAGGCTGCTTTGCTCAACCATTGTACAGATCGTTTCCGATTGTCATAAAGGACCCATTTGTCGTCGCAGGTAACGATTCGCTGCAGTAGAGATTTTCTTTCATTCCTGGAAAGGATCGATGCAGACTTCCAAACATCTGATCTTGTTGGTAATTGTCAATTCATGAGGCACCCAGAGAATTCATCTTTTTGACCTTACCCAGTACAGCCAGCAATTGTAGTGTGGTGGACACCTAGCTCGTCTGCTAACTCACGACATGGTTTCCATTGTTCAGCTTCAACCCCACTTAGCAGAACATCGTCTGAAACTGCAACTTCTCGTAACCACGTGGTTCGTTTTTCAGGTCCATATCTCCACTTTGAAACCATTGCTGAACGGTTCATTCATCGGCTGTATTCTCCCGAAATGCATTATGTTTATTAATGTTTCGAGCAGCAACTGCAGCAGAATGTCTCAGTTTAAATTCTTAAAGGAAGATGACTCTCAAATCTGAGTTTTCCATGTCGAATTTGGAAGCACCTTACGCCCAAACAAATTAAATCTGAAACTTGTACACACGCGTAGTAGCTCTGTGACATAAGATGCCGGAAGCTTGTAGGTAATTACTTTTTGCTGTATGGGGGTCATTCCTAAAGCTATTTCTCATCGGACATTTCATTTGCACCGACCCAATATACTGCGAAGAATTTACTCATACAGTAATTGAAATATTTAAGAGGTAGTGAATTGGATATATTATTGAATTTATACTTATATATTATTTATTGTTATACAAATGTGAACCAAATTTAAAAAATGATTGCTTCCAAACAGCATTTGTAAAATAAAACTATTACTAATGGCTAGTCATATAAAAGTCGATATGAATTCTAAGAAATTCAATTGGTACAAATCTGCCAACTTTAAAATAGAATATCACTGTCATAAGCTATATCAAATTTGGGAAAGTTGTGTATGTTTTAAAATGTTCAGCTTGTTGATTAAAATCAGTTAAGCCAATATTTTAACTATCATTTATTTATTAGGGTTTAAAAAGTAGTCTTGGATGTGTACTTGTAAAAAATTCACTTGTACTAATTTATCAAAATTGAGAAGGTAAGTTTTTGTCAGGCAAAAAGTTCAGGTATGCAATAAAAATTTAATTAGTATCTTCAAATAATAGTTTTTAGGTTCAATATGTTAAGAATGTATAAGAATTCATTTACAACATCAGTGGTTGCCAACCTAGTTGCATATAACTTGATTATCCATAGCTTTTTTCATGAGATAATTAATTTCCTTGAATTAAACTTTACTCATGCTGAATTTGTGTACAAAATTTTTATGTGAAGGTTTCACAAAGTCTGGATGTACAGTGAACAACACATGATACAGCAACTTCCTATCCTGGGCAAAATTTGTCCTTACCAATTCCTTTATGAATAAGTCTGATTATGATCTTTGCGTTGCAAAAAAAGGACTACAGCGACAAATTGACTCTTCATGAATAATTTAATATATAACAAACTTTAATTAACGTATTAAAAAAGATAAACTGCTCATAATTTACAGTATGTTGAACTATATTGAACATCTGTTAGAAATCTGATTTGACCTTAGAAATTGAAAAATATTTTGTTTCTGAATTCTGTTTTGGAAACATTGTTCTAAAAGAGTAATTCTCAAATGAACTAGGGATTATTAGGGACTTCTAAAAGTGCTAAATAAATGTAGAATTTCATATAGTACCGGAAAAGGTTATTGTGTGCATTCGTTGTTTTTGAAATTGAAAAAAGTCCACCCAATTTTGCAATATGGTTCTACGCTATTAGTAGCTATCGTACAGGTATAAAAATGCTTTAATTCCTTAAACAAATTTATAACTCCACAGCTATCTTCTAAAAATATAATTGGTGCAGAATAAAAGATTCCAATAGTAACTTGCTGAAAAATTAAGAGGTTTATATAGAGCAACTCATTCCATCAGGTGGGCAACCACTTACAAAAATTAAAAATGATTTTTTCAAATATATGATTAATTTGTCTATTGAAATTCATGTGGATGTTTTACAAATTTTATTTGAAATACGAAATCGTAACAAAGTTGGCAGGTCTTAAAATATTCAAGGTTTACATTAAAAACTATTAGTTGCATAGTAATTTTATCATACTAACTTTTATGAATCTTCCATACCATGTATGAATTATTATTTCATTTCTATGTACATATACAAATCATTTGACGTTTGTACATTTTTTAATAAAATTCTTTGAAAATATAATTTAGAATTAAATAGAAAATGTTGTGTAAGAGATGTAAAAAAAATTTTATTGTCGTGCTTGAAACACTGGTGTTTGAGTACTTTTTACTGACCTATTCATTCTCTTAACTACACTCGTAAGTGCTTTTAATTTTATTTTTTACCTTACAAAATATTAAACCCCTTGAGCATATCTTGTTCACTAGAATTGTGCAAAGCTAATTTTTTTTTCCATTGAATTTCTCGAAAACAATACTAATTCCTAACCTTTATATCTGAAGCCTGCTCTGCATGGATTCCTTTCTTGCAATTCTAGTTTTAATTGCAATAACCAGCTATTAATGGAACGTTTTAAAATATGCTAGTTAGAACACACACATGAATTTTTCTACTTCTCAAAATTAAACGCTGTGGATATTTTGAGTTGCTCCTGAAATAGTGATTGCAGACCTTTATGTATTAAGCTATGTTTAAAGTTATTTTAATCTCCTTACTGCTTAGTTTCTTTTTAATTACAATACAGAATTTTTATTTAAATTCGGACCATTCCATTCTTTATATCTGCTCATTTCTAGTTGTTTCCTGATGAATTTCAAGTTTTAGAAAAGTAGAGGATATCTCAATAAGTTTCTTAAGAACAGAAGTTCACTCATCTGTTTTAACAGATATTATCTTTTCCTGTGAACCCTTCTACCGTGTGAAATTTCAGACACTGCCAAGTGAGGAAGTTGGGGTTCTTCATCGATCAGACCCCAAAAGGGAAAAAATCAAATTATCTTCAATGTATATATGCAAAAAACATTCTACCAGTTTTTTTCTTCAACAAAATTTTTCTTAATGCTCGACATGATTTTTCTTGCCCCCTAGAAGCGTGATATATCAAAAGGTTACTGTGCTATAATTTGTAAATGGAGTTATTAAATATAAGATTCTCATACACTTTATAGAACAATTTTGAACATAAAATAAAAACATCTAACTTATTACATTATTTTTCCATTAGAGAACAAATCCTGAAAATTTTACCCAATTTTTTTTTTTATCTAAAAATGATTGGGTGAAGAATTTTAAAAATGAGTACTTTACAGTCCATACTCTTCTGCTTTCTTTACAAAATACCCTTCTCTTGGTTACCTACGACTATGTTTTTGTGACCAATAACAAGTTTTTAACTTCACTGCTGCGTGACAGCTTGTTTGTTAATTATTTTTGGCTTCACTAATATTTTCTCAGTGCCACATCTAGTAGACACTTTTTGAACTTGCTTTCTTAGTTTTATTACTAGGTTTTTAAACTAATACTGAAATTTAAGTCAGAATTACTTTTCTTACATAATCAGTATTGGAAATAAAAATTTCAAGAATTTTAATTTTTCCTGGAGTCCTATCAGAAATTCGTTTTCAGGACACTGTATAGAATTAGTTTGTAGTTTTGTGCTAAATTTAACATACATTTTCCCTCAAACTCTAAGGAAAACCCATTCTGTTTTCTGGAAGATTACCTTCATCCTAAGTGGTCATCGAAAGGCTAAATGACATGTTCAAAACATTTTTTGGTCTAATTTTGGAAACTGGTATCAATTTTCTCTCTTCAATGAATTTAATTCAGCCAGATAAAAGGTTGTTTTAGAAATAGAATTTTTTTCGAATGATTTTAGAAATCCAAAAATTTGTCTAAGATTAGTGGATCATAGAATTTCTGTATCTAAAGGACACTAAAGTTTGCAAGGATCATTCAACAAATCTTATTTAAGAGTATTTCTTGTTTATATATATCCCCATTGGAATAAACAAGATATAATTGGTCAATAATATTTAAATACTTATGGGTGGTCATTGTTACATATGAATAACTAATAAAATTCAAATAAGTTCCAGGTTTTAATATTGCTACTGCCAGTTTGTTTTCACCTTGCGAACTGTGTGACTAGAAACAATTTGTTGGACTCTTGTATCTTTTTCTCATTTACTTTCCGATTCCTTATGCTACTGAGCAAGTTGAAACTGTTTTGCTGCAGGATAATGGACTGGCCCTTTGCTTGTTTGAGACCATTGGATTTGGTCCCAGATTTTAACTACCTGTTAAAATAAATTGATTTTTATTTTTTAATCATGCTTTCAATCAAACTTCCAATCCCCTTTTATTGAAATTTAATATTGAAAAAGAAATAACCCACTCAAGATTGAAATACAAATCATTATTTTCACACACCCTGATTTGAGTTTGTCTTGGACTAAATAAATATGTTAACTTCCCGATTTTCTAGAACATTCCCAGTAGCAGGTAATCATGTGCCTTCAACTTGCTTACTTTTATCTGTGGTTCACCCAACAATTCTCAAGTGCAATCATCTTGCTAACAGACAACTAAAAATACTCATTATGTTTCACTTATATCCAATATCCCTTGGGCAATGGGACTTCTGTAGCCCGGTTGGAAGAGTAACTGATTAGCAACAGGAGGGGTACGAGTTCGAATCCAACCAAAGACCTTACAATACAAAGGGGGTTGGTGCACATTAAATCTGTCGTGGCCTCAAGTGTCCAGGTTGGCGTATTGTGGAAGTTTGAGTGAGGTGCTAGCTCAGGTGTGACCTCGTCATCTGACGATAGTTCAAAATTACGTGATGTTCTCGGATCTTTTCCTTCGAGTTTTATCCCGGACCGTCAACAATAGCCCTTTGTGTTGCTCCAGTGGGACGTTAATTAAAATACCTACCTACCCTTGGGCAATGCACCATTATTTCGTTTGTGTATGACTCTTCAGTATTCTTTTTTTAATATTGATTGTCATCTTAGTACAATTTTCAAACTTTACTTTCTAGCGCCCATAAAATCCTTAGTTTTTTTGAAGAAAGAATTTTAATTTACTACAAAAATCATAATTCATTTCACTGACAAATAAAAACTAAAAGGTAAAAACAGACATGTTTCAAAATATATAAAAATATACCATAATCACAAAACTACATATTATTGCATGTATTTTGGACTGCATGAAATTGATGCATTTTTAAAAGATGTCTCGCAGAACAAATTTTCTCAAATCTGGATACTAAATTCAGCGATAGTTACTGCTAGTTCAGTGCTTTGTTAAATTTTGAAATATTTTATTTTTGTAGCCACTACAACTGAAAATCCATTTCGGAGATAAGTTAGTTGCAAAATAGAAATGACTCACAGCTGTGTTGCTTAAAGTTGTATACCCTGCAGTACACTTATCCAAATCGGAGTTTTTCACTTTCTTTTTTGAGGAAAAGTTCAGTTTATTCAATCAGTTTTTCTTCGGCATTAACATTCAGTGTTTTGAAAAACATATAATCCACGCACTTTCCTGAAAATCGTCCAGAAAATATATTTGAATTGAGAATTTAGCATAGATAAATAATCGTTGATGCAGCTTTTCAATAAAGTATTTGTTTTCAGTTTCATGCAGGACTAAAACCAAGTAGGAAAAATATCAATATCATGAGTTTCTAAACTTGCTCAAAGATAATTTTCTTATGAATGTAAAAACTTTATTGTCTCAGATGTATGGTTGCATGGTTTCCTTTAAATGAGATGTTTCTCAACTGATGATTCAATTTCTCAAGCAATAAAGCTATGCATATATTGTAATTAATGGGGTGTTTGGAAAGGCAGTTTTTCCCTTATGGGTCCATTCCATGTGAAATGATCAAAAATCAGAAAAAACGGTGGCCTTAGGGTGACGGACTTTTATGAAATTTGCTACAGGGGTTAAATTTATGCATAAATAACGATATACAAAGTATTTTGGTTTAAAATGAAATATTTTGGAAGTTTCATTCATTTTAAGGACTTGCAACCTTGAAGAGCAGATGTGAAATCGCTTGATGTTGCATGTTTGAAGATCTCTCTCAAAAACTACTTAATGTAGACAACAATATTTCATATTCATTTGCAATCTATGAAGAATTATCTTTTTATCTATTTGGAAACAACAATTTTAAACATATTTAAGCTAAAAATTAACGAAAATGGAAAATAGTCGATTTTGATAGAACTAAAAAGGTTTCTATGGGCTAAAGGAAATCAAATGCATCGTTGAAATTCATACCAGATACAGTGCTAGGGTATGATAAAACTACTGCTGAAGGTTGGAAGTCGGCTTTTATTTCCTTCATCTCCCAAACAGTAAAGGTAAATTATAAAATTTTTCCACTTAAAATAGATTTAAGTTTCGTCGCCAAACGACTATTCAGATGTTCTACGACGGGTTACCATATTCCATCAGTATCGCACTATCTGGCAATGTTTATTATCGCCAATCATAGCATTTCCTTCCCATTCTATACATATTACTCGTTTCAAATGACAATGAAACCCCAAATCAACAATGAAGTACCAAATTATTTTTAACTTTTGAAGGAAATTTTAAAAGCAGGACATCAAATCATAATTAAAAAAGCTTAAACATTTAAAACCTTTACTTGATTGTTTTCAAATTCACTTTCAATCTGATAAAGGTCTCTTGTTCAATTTCGTAGTTGCTTAAATTGAAATTTTTGAAATCTTTACTTATTTCACTAGGTGATTGTGATAAATTTGGAAAAACGATTCGTAAGTTATGTACATTTGGGAGAATCGAGTTTAACAACGATGTTTAAATTTTTTTTACTCTCAAATTAGTGTTTGCCTGACTAATAATGCTTAATATTTACAAAACGCATTTAATATTCACAAGTAGTGTTTAATATTTGTTTCCAAAAGAAAAAGCAAATCGAGAAGACTTCTCCAACAAAATTAACTTTCCACCTAATTATTTCACTGATGGCAATGCTCCTTGGATTAAGCAAGACTTTAAAAAGAAATTTCACATATGCACAATAATAATAGTTAAATTTCATTCTTATACCTCATTTTTTATATTATTGGAGGTTTTAACTCATGATCAGCTGCGATAAAAAAGTAAAATTTACGTCTAATTAAAAATTTTCCTGAGACAAAAATAATCAAATTACAATTATGAAAATTTCAGGACATAATAGACATTGCTTTTAAGTTGAAAAGTTTTGATGTTCTTGGAGCTTTCCCTCAGTGAAATATATATATATATATATATATATATATATATGCGCTTTAAAAATGAAAAAATCTTTTTTCCATAATTTTAATTTTTTTTCTTTATTAAGGAGTAGAAATACAATAACCAAATTATGCCACGCTATTTGTTAGGAAAGGCTCTTCATTAAGAATAATTTTTAATATTGTCTTTCCATTTAGATAGCAGAGCAATTTGAAATTTCTATTTTCGTTGACCCCTCAGATTCAGCAATGACGGCCATTAGATTATATTCTGGCGTTTCCTGAGACCCTTTTCTGAAGAATGCAACGATGTAAAAATTTTAAATTTATAACTTATTGAAATATAGGATCGCAAACAGGCCACTTTTAGTGCCAGAAAATCTAATTTGTGTGACCTTGTTTAACTTTAAATGTCAATAATTAACAAAATATAGATTTCTGAAACCTAATATTTTGTTGGTCATTACTATGTGACCTATTTAAAAACTGATTTTCATTAAAATCGGTGATATGTCAGCCACAGCCGATTTGCTCATTTTTCACCCTTACGAGTAAAATGCTTTTGGATTCAACTTCTTTATTCCATGTTGCAAGTGCTTAATGGTCTGATAATTTAGTTTGAACTTTTTGAAATCACTTTAATGTAATTGATTTAATAGACAAAATGAAACTAAAAAGTAAATATAAATCATCTTAACTAGTAATATAAAAAAAATTCAGTTGACAGAAAAATTAATCATTTTACAAGTGAAAATTAAGTCAAAGAAATCTTAAAACTAAATTCTCATTGCTTAATGCAAGTAAAATTTTTTCATTTCCAAATGTTTTTATAGCACACATTTTGAAAACCTATTATAACATGCTTTAATTCTTGAAGTACCACCAACAGAAATCAAAACTACGCTGTTAAAATCCTGAAGTGGCTTTCCAATTTGTTTTAAACACTAATAAATATTGCCAAAATTGTTTTTGCATTTTAAAAATGAATTTATGTGACTTTGTTAATGGCATTTTTCATTGAGGATCTCTGTTGGAAACAATAATCTGTGAGTATTAAATAAAATTATGGACTTTAAATCAGTTTTTAAGTATTTAAAGGACCATACAAAAACTTATCACATTTATGAATAGGTCAATCTGTAAATACGTGAAATTATGTCACTTTCATTTTACATCTTTCTACAGCAAAATTTGCATGGAAAAACTTTACCTTATTTAGGGCTGCTACACCCAAGCACTTGTGAAAGGGTAGCATAATTTTTTAAAAATTCTAGCAAGTCTCCTATTTTAGTTGCTTAGACACAAAATCAATCACCTATAAGCACAAAATGTACTAATTAAATATGAAACAAACATTGAAGATTTCACCAAGAAATTTAAATTAAAAAAAAACATGTTTTCTTAATAAGGTTTTTTTTATGACAATCTAGTAACCAGATTCCAATTTTTTTCTTTTATAGTTGCCACGGCTTGGAGCCAAAATTTCGAAAGTGTGATGTCCTTTGGAAAATTTTCTCCCTCAAGAAAAATATTTCTTGTCTGCTATTAGTTAAAAAAGGGGGACTAAATTTCCATTGACCTTTGGTGAATTTTCAAAGTCAGCAAAATTTTGAAAATGGGAGCTTGTGAGATGCATTTCCTAGTAGACAAGGTTGAAAAACAGCAAAAAGTCATCTGTGGCAGCCATGCTATTTCATGTTATAAATGTCAAATAAAGATGGGCAGAATTATTTAGAGTATAGAAACAGTAACACCAATTACTCAATACACATGATAAAAAAGACAATTCACCTCTTGAAAGTATAGGCAAGTTTTATTGTACTAAAGTTCTATGATACAAGAATATAAAATACATACATAAGTGCAATTAGCTTCTTTCAGTTTTTAAAAATCAATGGATTGGTAAGAAAAGACCAGTACACAAAAGCTAAGTACACAAAATTAGTAGTCTTAAGTCCACAAAATTAAATTCAGACTTTGTGTTTTGCTTGAAGGCGCTTATCGGTCTCAAATTCAGGGGACTCTGGTTCAGTCAAAGGCAGTGAGCTTGGTTTTATTTCAAGTGGTTTGTACTGTCTGATGGGGTTTGCTTTGTGAACTATGTCTCTGCGGAGCTTCATCAATTCCATGTGTTCTCTTTCTTCTTCTCGGGCCCTCTGCAAGAGGCGAGCTTGTTCTTTCTCTTGTTCTTCCTCGTCTTTAAGTTGTTTCAGTTGTTGCCGTTCAGATGCTCTCCTGTCAGTATGCAATGTAAATTCCTGAATTTCTACAAATATGAAAGATATTTTGTACAAAATATAAACTATGTATTTGCTTTAATGAAAGAAAAATTCTTGTTATATCAAAATAATGGTGAAAATTCCACTTCTTCAAACAACTTTAATTTCAAATAACTGATTTAAAAATAAATTACGTTTTGTTAGACTGAACAATTAATTATCAATCAGTTTGAATGAAAGAAGTATTTTTTGTAACTTGTTCAAATCCTAAATTTACTAAGAATGCTTCACCAATTGGAATATCTAAGTGGTATTATGTAATGCTATTGCTCCGTAAAGTAATTGTTCCGCTATCAACTATTCTTAGTGGATCAAGCTCTAGTCCAAACTCTGCAACCATTAATCCTATGGTAAAATATTGCTCTCCTAATTCATATTTTATGCCAGCTTCTGAATCAGCTGCTAAGTTATTCCATTGTTTATGTAATTCTATAATGAATGAATTGTTAATATTTTAAACAGGGCTTATTAAATGTAGTTTTCTAGTAAATCTATTCTACTTTCGGGTAATACCATCTAGAATTTACTGAACAGTATTTTTGATACTATCAGAAACCATAGCTATTCTTCAATTGTACGATATTCATTGGAGTTTGCTGATATTTGGCATGAAAATTTTTCTTTCAAATGACCCCCTAATAGGCACATTCGGAACTAGATTTACTTAGTTTGTCATCCGTCAAATTTTAAAACCACTTTGGAAATTCAAATAAATTTTCTTGCATTATAACCATAATCCAAATAAAAGATAAATATAGCGCCCTATTCCAAAATCTCATGGTAAGTAACCCCTTGTTATAATGCGCATTTGGCTACATCGGTCTTTTTACTTGTCAACTGAGGAATTTTTTGTTTGTGGAATTCTCAAACAAATTAAGCAGTTATCTTAACCACCTTTTCCCATAGACTCTGCACTTCGCCAAATATGGCCCTTTGTCATAAAACCCAACCAACTCAGATGTTTCACATGATTGGAGACCCTTCAGGGATACTTACCGTCACAAAGCTTTGAGGGGGTGAGGTCAACTCCGAAATGCAAGAAAATCATAAATGACATTTATTCAGACTCATTAGATCATTCTGACAGCTTGGAAATAAAAATGTGGTATTGGTAGCAAAAAATGCAGATAGTGTAAATGTTTATATCTATTGAAGAGACCATGTGTGATTGACAGCAAAGGATTCAACTGATCTTCAGGTGTCACACAAAGGAATGAGCAAATCTTTTCACCATTACCCTTTAGAGTTTTACCTCACACAAAAGACCCAGTGTCGTTATTTGTGTAAGTTGACAAAAGGAATAGATAAGTTGGCTATAATTTAATAGGCTATCCATAATTTTATTTTGGCAATTACACCTGAATTTGAAAATACACACTTCAATTGACCAGCTATGTATAAAACAGTCAAGTGATGAGAAAACAATGGCGAAAACAGTTGGCTCAAGTACCTCTACATTGTTTTAAATCTAATGTAATCATATTCTAAATGATTATATGGTACTAAGAATATCATATTTTCCTTGAGGAATATTGCATTTCAAAGCTACCAAGAGCTAAATTCCATTTTTCTTAAAACTTTTAGTGTAAAATAAGTCCCTAAATATTTGATTTTGTATGTAGGAATTAAATAAGCACTTTACAGAGAAACATCTAGCGTAGGTCAAGAATGATTTGTTGTACTAGATCAAAGGAATTCAATAACCAAAGACAACAAGGTACCTGAAAACCAAGAATAACTGACAAACCAACCACTGGAGCTTAAGAAAGCCGTGTAGAAAAATGAAATTTTCTAAACAGGCTAAGATACTTGTTTTACTTCATACACATGTAGCTATTGTTTGATGAACCAGAAAAATTAAAAAATTGAGGAAAGAGTGACTGAATAACTGATTTAGCTAAAAAAATTGAGTCTCTTACTATAAATATATTAAAACTAAATACCACTTTTCTGGTTCATTAAATGATAAAAGGATGTTTACTCAACATGCTGTAGAAATTTCAAGTCCCGATGAATCCAATTTAAAAGATATGCCAACTTGCAAAACAAGTATTCTGAGAAAATGAATTTAAAGTTTCAGTGCAGTTAATAGAAGCATATTCAATACTTACGGTATTTTTCTGCAATCTGCTATACCAGTACTGTAGACAAGTGTGATTTCTGGTAACTAATTATTATAAGTCAGCCTTATAGAATTTATATCTTTATGAAGTAGAATGCTCCAAATTCTATCTGACCACTTAATCTGTTAATGACTTCTGAGTAAATTTTGGGGATTTCAACTTGAAATTTGGCACATGTTTTAAAGCCCTTAAAGTATAAAATTAAGTAAAAAATAAGAAATATATTTTTATTGCTGGAAAACCAATTTCCCTAAGTAAACAATTTTTAAAATACGTATATGTACTATTAGAACATGAAAATTTGCCTTGTATATTTAGAGGAATGGCAATTCATCAATTGCCATTAAATAATTGTTAAGAGTCAAATATAACATACCTATTTCAAGTTTTGGAGGTTTTTCTGGAACGAAAGGTTTTTTCATCAGCACAGTTGCTGGTTGGGCTTTGAAAGTTTCATTTGCTTCTGTCGTAAACTGGGAAAACAAAACAAAAAATTAACTAGCACACATAATTATGAGGAGAAAGGCGTGTTCATAATTTTTTAATAAAAAATACTTATAAATTGCATGTTATTCCAAGATGTTTTATGCAAATTGTGAATTATTTATATTTTATAACTAGCAAATTGAACTATTAGCATGTTGAAAGTGAACTAAACTATTGCCGTGTTGACAGCCAACTACACCATAAACTTTCAATCCTTCCTTGGCACGTTCACGCCATCGAACTGATAACCCTTTTCTTTGCAAAGGGGAGTTCTATCACTTTGTTCCAGGTGCGCGACTGCACTGTGGTCTTGTTACTAAATGTTCTTTTAATTTGTACCATTGTAAAAACAAATTGTGATAATTTAAATGCTTACTGCATTCACCTACCTGTTACATAACTGAAAAACTAGTTTTAATTTGCGATTGTGTTAACTAACACCGTTTATTAAAATTAAGAGTCAAATTGTTAGCTTTGGATTTTAAAATCATGCAGATCAACAAAGATAATAGTAACATGCATACTTGCCAACATATCAATTTCATGATGTGCATAGACCCACGAAATGGGAATACAATTATTTATGTGTACGTGGGTACGTACGCATGAATTCCAAAAAAAAAAAAAAAAAAAATTCCGATAGTGGTTTTACTACATTTTAAGCATCTAGTGACTGATTCAGTCATTAAAAAAAATGTTTAGCTAATACACTACCCGACATTGAAAATGCAACACCCAGAAGGAGTGCGCAGAACTGGATGAAATTTACAGGGTAGATGCAGCTCACCGAGATATGTAAATGATACAAACTGCGCAGCTGTCCCGCGCACGGTGAGTAAAAAACCAGGGAAGGAACCTGCAAAAGTGGTCAGTTTCACGCCACTCTGTTTGCCAGGAAAATCAAGTTGCAATTTGTTTTTGTGTCTCAGAGGAAACGTCTAGTAGCGGAGAATGCCAGGACGCTGCCAATCAAGACAGTCTTCATGACAGATGACAATCAAGGGTGTCCTTCATGACAGCAAACAGATGACTTCATGAGGGGTATGGTGATTGGCCTCAGAAGGGCAGGTCTCAGCAGATACCCACCTACATGCGTCCACCGGTTGTGGCACAGATGGTTGGACCAAGGGAATGTGGCACGTTTGAGGGGTTCCTGTGCAGTCAGAGTGACATCAGCACGCGCGGACCGACGAATCTGCCGGCAAGCCACATCTGTCACCCTTTTGCAGCATGTGCAGGACACCCTTGATGCCCATGTCGTCCAGGACCATTAGCCGCCGATTGATCGCTGGCGGCCTACACTCATGACGCCTACCATTGACCCAACAGTACAGACGTCTCCGTTTGCAATGGCGTCGGGATAGAGCCACTTGGACGACGGAATGGCACAGGGTGGTGTTCTCAGACGAGTCACGCTTCTATTTTAGCAATGACAGTCGCAGTGTACGAGTCTGGCGCCGACGTGGTGACAGGGCCAATCAGGGCGCATCTGTGGAATGCCATACCGCGAGACAACGTGGTATAATGGTTTGGGGCGCCATCGCCTACGATAGCAGGTCACCTCTGGTCCGTATTCAGGGCACTATGACGGCCCAACGATACGTGGATGACGTGCTGCAGCCGGTAACACTACCTTTCCTTCAGGGGGTGCCCAATGCCATTTTCCAGCAGGATAACGCCTGGCCGCACACGGCACGCATCAGCTGACATGCCCTGCAAGGTACCCAGGTGCTTCCCTGGCCAGCTGTCTCCCCTGATCTCTCACCTATCGAACATTTTTGGGACGTCGCTTGCATGCGTTGCCACCGGCACGTTCAGAAGACGAACTCTGGCAAATGGTTGATAGGGAATGGGCAGCCATCCCTCAGGACACCATCCGCATGCTCATTGCATCTGTACCTAGACGTGTTGCTGCCTGTATCGCCGCTCGCAGTGGTCCTACAACCTACTGATCAGACGTTCTTGCTGCTCAGTGGCAAGGTGTATAATGTTGCAATAAAGATCACTTATTGCTCGTTGCTGTCTCTCTCTGTTTGCCAAATTTCATCACTTTCTGCCAACTCCTTCTTGGTGTTGCATTTTCATTGTCAGGTAGTGTATTTAGGGGAAAAACAGGATTAGAAACAAAAAATGGACAATTGACCTTGATGTGATATCCATGACCCTTTTCTAATTTCTTGAATTGTTGACAACTTCATTTATATAGAGATGCCAACCCAAAGAAATTTCCAGATTACTTCAGGATAAAAAAATCAAGAGTTTAAAGAATTTTTCAGAAATAAAAAATTTTATATTTTACTATATAATAAAATTTCTGGAGTTTTGTTTTAACATTCATTTCGATTTTCATCTTTTTTTTGCCAAAAGGCTTGCAGCAATTTTAGTGTCAAAATTTGGTTGAAATCTGATTTCCTCTCAATAATGCTGAAAATTCCCCCATACAAGTGTATTAACTGATATTCTTATTCATGCCAATTCTGAAATGTCATGCACTTCATATTATCATTGAGAGTGTGCAAACTATTTATTTTCCCATGTTTATCAAACATAGAAGTATAAAGTTTTCTCCTGTAATATCAACAGAGCTAAATAAATCCTAGACCTTTTATAAATCAAAAATTATTATTTCTTTCTTATTATATTCTTTCAGAGGCATTTTTTAGTATCATACAGAATTGTTGATATACACGTGTTGGAAATCTTCCACATCTGCTTTGCCATATGAGGTAGGTAGGTAAGTATCAGTACGGGCTTTTCAGGGGAAGGAAGGGAAGTTCCACTTCCCAACATTTTTCAAATTACATTTCTTAAATTAGTCTTTTTTTCAGTATATCATATCTGTATACATTTTCAATATTTCTATGCAAAATTTCTCTTTAATGATTTATAAATTACTAAAGTACTTAGAAATATGAAAGAATTTAATTTCGCAGAGCGCGTTATTCAATACACGAAAAATATCTTACAATGTTTACGATTGTAGACAGAAAGCTTAGCACGGAAGTTTTTGCTGAAAAATAGCAGTGCATATTCCGTAAGCCAGATGGTTGCTACGACAACAGAAAGACATTTAGACTCCTCTCCGAAGGAAAGCAAAAGCTAAAAGCCGCGATTCCCCTTCCTCTATAGGGTTGCCAGTTGAAATCTAAAAATAGATGTCCCTCGTTTCCTGTTGCGAGCAGCGAATACAGAAAACTAATAGAGTTTTAACTTTAGCACCAAAAAGTCTAGCCAATCGTGCTGAATATTACATGAAATAGAGCAATGATTTTGTTGATAATTTTGTTTTAGATTTTTCAGCAGAATGAATCAAATTAATGATATTGTGTGTAATTTACTGGAAACTGCGTTTAGCCGGTGGAGAGACGAAGACAAAAGGGACATATTACGTCAAGCACGTCCAACAGATTTATTGACTATGGCCCAAAAGAAATTTAAAAGAGCGGTAAGTCATACAATATTAGTTTTCAAGAGTGTTGGTTTACTTAGTATAAATGGCTATGCAAGTAGTATAACCTTAAAAAGATTATTTTGTTGGCCGTGCTTGCTTTTTAGTAATAAACATTCTTTTTGGAATAAAGAAGGATGGATTGGATGTTGGGGTTTTATGGCACAAGGTCCAAAAGTGGACAAGCTGGAAACACAAGACGGAATATAGTTCAATAAAAGCGTAAAACATTTAAAAATGAAGTCCAAGGCAAAGATTAAAGGTAGATTTAAAACATGTAAAATGTGAAGATGAGAATAAAAATATTTAAATAGTCAGATAATAAAAACATCATCTGAGGCATAACTAATGAGACTGAAGAATTTAATTTACATATGTACAAAATAAAAAATTCATAAATTTTGAAAGAGTGAAATTTAAACAGCCAAAGATGGACAATCCAGACAAGTCAAAAGCGCTACACCACCACTAGCATGATTGTTTTTTTAATTATCTCTTCTTGTGATATTATATCTTCCAATTTTTCTGCATACTCTGATGTCAAAAAAATTTCCTGAAGACCAAGACATACAGGATGGCAACAATCAAAGCCTCCACATTCCCAACATGGTTACGGGAATGGTGCCTTGGCAATTACAAAATATTATTTTAACCATTACGATATGCTTTCAGATTTTTTGCGTTTGTGTCTACTCTTTATTTTTTCTATTTCTATTTTCTCACCAGATGAGTCAAATGAAGACTAGGTCTCCCAGTATTTTTCATTGATTCTATTAGATTTTATAACATCTAATTTCATTTATGATTTTGTTTTAGAAGTGTGTTTAAAATTAGGACCAGATGGTTTGGGAATGTTTGTTTTTGTTGAATTTTTAATGGTTGCATCTTTCTAGGACGATTGTTTCTTTGTTTTGCATAATTGTATTTTCAATTTCTTTATTGGGAACGGTATCCACTTGGATAGCAACGGATTTCATCGTTTTAATTACAGATGTGTATGAAATATTTGCTCTTGGTAGGTAGGTATTTCAATTAACGTCGCACTGGAGCAACACAACAGGGCTATTGGTGACGGTCTGGGATCAATACCAAAGAAAGATCCAAGAACAATACCACGTAATTTTGAACCAGTCAGATGACTGCCATGAGAAAAACGTGTCAAAAATAATTTGATAAAATTGCAAAAGGCATACAAAATAAGATTTTCCTATTGCAATTTATTACTTTAAAAGCAACCCTGCTTTGTGATGGAGTAATGATCTAGTTTGGTCACTGGCACACACACTAGACTTTTTTTATATTATGTGTCAAATTGCCAATTTTTCCAGTTCATTAATTTTCTTTTATTCATGTCAAGTTTATTAATTTGTGCAGAACAATTCATTTTGTCCACTTGAAACAAATGAAATCTGATGAATAACAATGATAAAATATCTAGAATTATTTTTTAAAAAAATCAGACCTTTTTAAAAAAGAAAATCATCCAACTTACCTTATGCTGGATAGTTTTGTTTTTCAACAT
Organism: Meta bourneti; assembly: GCA_933210815.1. NCBI lineage: Eukaryota > Metazoa > Arthropoda > Arachnida > Araneae > Tetragnathidae > Meta > Meta bourneti. The sequence goes on along the minus strand of OW119924.1, from coordinate 51,380,928 downwards.
AAAGTTGAAAGGATGTGGCTCTGTGGCAGGCTTCTTTGCAACAGCTGGGAGAGCAGACTGTTCAGGACTGGGCATCAGCTGTGCATGAAACACATGTGCCTGGAAAGAAAATTCAGCAAAACTCATAAATGTAGGCCTAATACAGGATTTGTACACTTTCTGAAAAATGAAACTAGAAGTTTTTGAAGAGTTTTTTATTGGAATAGCTTATGTTGTGTAGCATAGATATTGTAATTTAATTCAACAAAAACCTATTCACTCGTATCATACACTACAGTTAAAAAATTTCAGCTGTGTAAAAAATATTCATTTTCATTGCTGAAATCTTTTGTTTGCTGTTATAATTTAGATCCTACACATCCCTTATTCATAATACCTGTTGGAGGGCAATGACATCACATAGAGAAAAACCTAAGTGACAATCTCTCTAAACATAGCTCAGAAAAATTTACCTCTTGCCTTCTTCAAATCATTTAGCTATCAAAGAAAGTGAAAATTAAATGAGAAATACAAGATTATGGTTAGATGGTTGTTTGGAGTTTTATGGTGCAAGGGCCATATTTGGCCAAGCTGCGTCAGACACAAGACATACAATATCTAGTAACAGACAGACACACAATGAAAGTTTTACTGACACAGAAGAGAGAAATATACCCAGGGGGAATGCACCTGGCAGGAATCGAACCTGTGCCGCCTATAACTCGAAGGTTGCTAGTGCAGTGGGCATACTGAGCCATGACGACCTCACAAGATTTATGGTTGAAGAAAATTGGTTTTTGCAAACACTAAGCTCCAGCTCCTACTCAAGTTTAGTAGGCTCTGGGTTTGTACCCAGTGTGGGTATGGGTGTTCAGAATCCACTTTGAGCTGTAGATCCCGATCTCGTAAGTCCTAACATAGGAAAAAATGACTGTCCAGCTACAAACCATTTGCCCCCACAAAAACTGCATTTGTCTTTCTGGGCAAAGTAATGCTTTCATATGTTGGCATGTCATATTCCTCATAATGGATAAGCAAATTTCAAGTTTCAGTCTTGTTAATAATCGCTAAAAAAGCACAGTTGTACTATTTTTTCCTGTTTCAGATAATTTTTTCCCGAAAAGGCTAAAATGAATTTAGAAGTTTAATTCTATAAATCAAAATTTAGATAAAATTTCTAATATATTTCAGTTTCCCAGGAGTCAAGTGAATACAAAAGTTTAGACTACTGGGAAAACTTTTTTAAAGGAGTTTTCAGGAGGTGTAGAAAACCTGTTAATAAATTTTGATTTGTTTTTTAATTGTAGATCTGAAAGTGTTAAAAGAAAAACAATTTTACTTAAAGATACATTTTGCAATAACAATGATAGTATACTTAAAACGTATTTTAAAACAATCGATTATTATCTTAACATTTTATACATCCCCTACATAAAGAGAGAAAAAATTAGCACAGAAATGTCATATAACTAAAAGCATTTTCAGTGATAGATTGTATTGGTCTTATTTATTACATCATATCCCAATTAAAATATAATCATAAAATTATAGTTACTTTTAAAGTCTGTTTTGTTTTAAATACTAAATAAATGTGGTCGATTAATGTGTAGTGCAAGTTCTGTGACATATTCTTAAAGACCAATTTTAAGAGATAACTTAATATTCAAGATACCTGAAAGAACACAACTTTTAAAAGACCAACTTAAGATGTATTGCTTTTAAAAGGGGAAATAATAATGGCTAGTAAAACAATCATTGAAAATTAGGACCTGTAAATGCTTAAAGTATTGAAAAATAAACATACTTTCTTTTCATTTTCTATTTCCACTTGGATTTTTCTCTCTTTCTGAACTAATCTTTCTTTATCCATTTTATCAAAACTGAAAGGTTGGATTGCAGTAAGCTTTTTCACCCATGGAATAACAGGAGGGGGTCCACTTGCAGAGGGTTGTTTTGGCACTTTCTTCTGGTGCAGTTCTTTTTCTTCCTCTTGAGACTAATTATAAATGTTAATCATCAAAAAAATTATCTTGAAAGATTAGTTTGCTCATAAGTGCTTAATTTAACATTAATAAAAGTAGAACAAGTGGAATTTCAATGTCAACTTGTAGAACAGGCATCACCTAACACAATATCAGTTAACATTTTTCTAATTAGCTTTTGTTTAAGGTGGATTGATATACTACCTTAAACTATTTTCTAAATGAACTAGCCATGTTCGATTTTACAAACAATACAGATTTTTACATCATATTATCATCTTATTTACTTAGTATTGATGAATAAATTTTTCAACATTCCTTCTCCAATTTGTCATGGCTGTAGTAGTAGTATGTACATTGAAATTATCTCACATAAAAGCAAAAGTGAAACTAAAAATAAACCATGTTCACATGAAAACAGTTAATCAGATCGACAAAATACCCACTCAAACATATATTCACAACTCGTTAGTTTATGCTGAGTTCTAACTTTAAGCATTCAATCAAAGTGTAGCATTTTCTAAATCAAAGATATTAGTTGAGTATTTTTGCACTATATATATGGTTTGTATTACCAAAGATTAGGGTGCCCTTCCAATATCACAAAATTTCATTCCTACACAATACATATGAATGCAAAAAAATTTCATGTGAACACATGAATGTTCATCAATGAGCATCAGACAAAAAAAAAACCATTTCAGGTTTCAAAGCATTTCAAGCAAATTCAAGTTTCTAGTTTTCAAGTTACCTTTTTCTCTTCCAAGAGCTTTCTTTTTTCGATTCTGTTTTCAATCTCAAATGTTGGTGCTTTTGCTTCAGTTAGTGGTATAACTTGCTTCTCCTTAAGACCCTGGGCGGATAAAAAAAAGCATTAAACAATTTAAAGAGTAAATTAAAAGCATATTGACCATGATTAAATTATGATCTTAATTCAACCTGAACTAAGTAATATTTAAAATTGGTAGGTAGGTATTTTAATTAACGTCGCACTGAAGCAACATAATGGGCTATTGGCGATGGTCCAGAATCAAAAACACAAAGGGAAAGCTGAGAACACCACGTAATTTTGAACCGTGGTCACACCTGAGCTGGAACCCCACTATTTTAAATTGGAAAATGGCTGAAGGAAATTACCTTTTGTACATAAGCAAAAAGTGTATTTATTCTTTTTACCATACTGAAATTATTCAAAATGCAGAAGCACTCTTTAATATTCATTTGTTTTTAGCAAGGTAAAAGTAAAAAAACTTGGAAGAATTTCAAAACAGGATTTGAAAATAACACTTCTTATATATTGAAATTACTACCCTATAAATAATGTATTGAAAATAAATTTTAGCAACAATTTTTTAAATTTTATATTAGCATCAAAATATAGGAAATTGAGATTACTTACCACTGGACCATTCAAAATGTTTGTTGGTACTGGTCGAGCTTTAAATTTGTACTTCTTTTCAGACTCTTGTCTCCTGTGTTGTAATGTTACTCGTTGACCAGTCTTCAAATACAAGTGTTTGGCTTTTATAGCGAGCTTGGTATGAATTTTATCTGTAGAAGGCGGATTATATATCTTGGGATCCACTGGCCTAGCATGGAACTCGTATCTAAAAATTAGAAAAACATTACACTAACAGGAATTTACTAGTTATGTATCCAGAGTCTTAGAAGCTAAATATAAAAATATTTAACTTTTTGAATTTGTTCTTCAGCACACATAGGGTCTTCCTAGTGCAGGTCTAAAAACATGCAAACACCAATATCATTTTTATTTAAATAACACTATATCAGCTTGTGGTTCTATTGACATTATATCTAATAAAGACAAATATATATATTTTTTACAGAGACTATATTTTCATCATAGCCTCTGTAAAATGATACATCCTCTTTAGATTCATTGCGTACAAATACTTTTTTATGTAGAAAGTGAATTGATTAGACTGGCTGCTTGGTTTCGAAAATGAAAGTCACCCAAAATAGGATAAAAATGAATTTTAAACTTAAGTTAAAAGCAAAATTGTGTTCATTGTACATTAGCAATTGTAAGTATTTGGAAAAATATTTTCCTTAAAGAATGTAAAAGAACTGCAATTTTCTTATGGTAAGTCTATGTTTCACTGATTTTTTACCTGGATGGTGATGTAACCTCCAACCATCAGTTCTAGTCATAGCTTTTGAGAATTTATAAATTTGCTTCTTGCAATCCGTGCTAGTAAGTTTATATTCTTTGTTTAAGTTTGAATTTTGGTAAAATAATTAATGGTAAGGCCTTAGCACAATTCCAATGTTCACCTAGTGTTATTTTTCAAGATTTCACTGTTCCTCATAATGAAGAATGAAAATATAATTCCAGAATTGTGCAAAGTATATAAACTGAGATGCTAACAGGTGATTGATACAATATTAGCCATTAAGTTAATACAACATATCGTTAAAATAGATTTTGGCATATTTACACTTTGCTTATATTATACTCTGACATAATATCATGTGCTAGAAATGGCCAAACAGTTCCAAATGAAAAGCAATTAAAAGAAAAAACAAGTTTTAAGATTAAAAATTGCATTGGATCTTTGGTTTCCAACAATATATTTTATTAACCACTTTTTAACTCTGAGGGTCATGCAAGCATTATTCCTACATGAAACCTGCAGTTTTCCTCTGCATGACTTCTAACCAGTTTGGACCTTTACCAATAGAAACTTTATAGTGATTCTTTCAACAAATAGATATAAATAATTAGACATCTGTACTGTAGAATAAAAGCAATACTACAGTGTGGCTCTGCTAAGAAGGCAGTCGACCTAGGGTCAGTGATTTTTTTTTAATAGGTGTGAAAGGCAGGGCTAAGCCTAACAGCCTAAGCACTTGTGAAATAGTTTTAATTACTTAAATTCTTAAAAATAGTAGCAAGATAAGACTTCTCTTAAAGCTTATTTTAGTAGCAGTTTTAGTTGCCCAGATATAAAATGAATTAGCTAAAACACAAAATGTGCTAATTAAATATGAAATAAGTGGTTTAACTCAAAGAAATTTAAATTGAAAATAAAAAATCTAAATGTTTTCTTAATCTTTTGTTATAAGTGAGCATAAATGTGAGATTTTAATCAAGATTAAGGGTACAAGGTAAGTATGTAAACAATACACATAATTATATTTTTAGTTTTGCTACTCTCTAGGCTGAATTAAACTCTTTAGAGATCTAACTGTTCACATAGCAAAATTCAACTATTATCTAATAAAATTTTAATATTCTCCCACTACTGTAAGTTTTTGCAATGTAGGTTTTCCCTTGAATAACTCTTAAGTAAATACAAGCAGTAACACCCCATGTCATTTTTATTTAAAATACGCTTTTCTGGAAAATATATTTCATTGTAGACTCCAATATTTTAATATAGAAGAAATGAAAAATTGGCTAGAGTGGGTGCTTTGACTGCCAAAACTAAAAGTAGGATAACTTACTTCAAAAATTAAATTTGTGAATTCAGAGGTAACAAAATAAGGAGACATTCGGTTTATTGGCACATTGGCTATTGATATGAAATGCAGTAACTGGAAAAATACTCATTTGCACAAGGGATGAATAAAGAAAGTTTAATGCTTTTATTTGTTTTACACAATCCCTGGAAAAATCGTTAGGAGGACTGCCATAAGCAAAAGCATGAGTGACGATAGTTGTAGGTGGATTTCCCTCAGCCAACTCATTACCACTGCTACCACTTATAGCACCAAATGGTAAACATGGAACCAGAATCAGCGCTAATGATACTTGTTGTGGAAGCACTTTGTTTATGTTCAAACCTTATTAAAAGACTCATCAAAACCATGCGACTCATCTACCTTCTCACAGCAGCTGGATGAAAAATTACTCTGAAATCTTGCAATGCTGTCGATTAATAATTAAAACTTGTATTTATAAGAACGCATTATAGAATTTCACACAAATCTATCTATATTTATTCTATGCAGTGCATTTTTATAATTCCAGTAATTCTGCTTTGTTGCACTGTCTATATTTAGCAGATAAATCTTCACATTTTCATTATCTCGGGTAAAAGTGTTAAAATGAAATCGTGATGCAATTTCAAAATTACTTACGCCTTCATTTCTTGGACGTCTTTCTCTTCCTGTTCTTCTTTGCTGAGTGCACTTACCACACGACGTCTCTTCAGAGCTTGCAGTTCAGGAGATTTGGCAGTGAGAAGGGGAGGCTCCCAGTGTTCTTGAGGCTGAAAACCTGAGAAAAATCAAACATGAGTTATAAACTTATGACTGTTTACTGAGCATTTAAAAACTAGCAGACCAGTGCATAGCACACACATCTGTACTAAACTTAATTAATTCTTTATATTCAGTGATGGTAAAGTATTGTTACTTCCATTTCATATCCTATTTCAATACATTTATAATGAATATAGCATCAATATTCCATAATGGATTTCATACTTCAAAATGAAATTATACAAAAATATGCAACAGCATTTCATGCTTTTTCCAGGGTCAATTCTCTGGAAAAGGAACACTTTAGTCAGATTACTACAATTAGATTCGGTATGTTTATTTCAATTTCATCCCATTCCCTTGTTCAAAGGCGATTTGGCGTTTTTTGATGTTAAACCTATTTTTGCTCACTCATTTTTTTTCCGCACTGATTTCTATCTACCAGATTTCCCATTGCTTTCTATAATCAAATTGCTGAAGAATTTCCTCAATGAACACTACATTTAGCTTTAGCAATATTATGCAGCTCAAATCAAGCATTTAAACTAAGTGGCCAAATTGGCGAATGAATCAAGTAATAGATTATATATTGTTTTTCTGTTATTGCTATTCAACAATAAATAATGCCTTTCTGTGTCACGTATTTCAGTGAAATATAATTTCACATAAATCGCTTTCATAAAAACACACCACATAAGTCAAGGATTGATAAAATTTGTGAACATAATTAATAGAACATTTTATTTCCAACAGCTAGATTTAAGAAATTGGGTCGTACCTAACAGAAAGGTTGGAAAGCTCCAAGTTTAATAAATAAAATGATTTTATTTTTCTAACTTTGTTTTGAACAGTAATATAAAGAGGTCGCTTCAGAGGGTACAATTTATCATATTTTCCAGCCTTGATTCACAACTAAGATGCCTGGATGTTCGTGATGTTAGTTTTTTTTAAATCATCATGTTTGTGTGTATTCTTGTTAAAAGTATACACTTTTTATTTGTTACATAAATTTTCCAATTGGTCTTGGATGGCTCTATTCATATTTCAGTCTTTAAAATAGGTTATATTTTGTCTTAAAATTTATTCTTACAGAAAATTTTGCAGAGCAAAAACTATTTCTACACTCAACTCTTTCTATGAAGGACAGAATGAGGAGGGGAAAAGCATGCTCTGGACTTTTCAGTCAAGGTCAATCATTTTTACAGAATATTCTCATTGTAGCAAGTGAAGATAAATAATTAGTTAACATAATAGATCTACAATCCATGTAATAAAATAAGAAAAGAGCTAGGGATAATGTAGAAGTGAGAAAAATTTAAGTCATATTTTAAATTTTCAGATCTTAAATGCTTGGTTTTTTCTAACACTTTTAGGCCAAACATCTAGGCCTTATTTATTACATGCAATCAGGTTTCAATATTGCAAACATTTGATAGGTGAAAATTAATCAATTTTACATGAGTAATTTATTACGTTTGATTTTAAATTGTTACTTAAAAGTTGAAAAATTACTTATGACAAACATTCAGCTTCAAGTTTATGGATAGAACAAAACACTGCATTCCATAGCTTAAGTTAGATATCAAAGATTTAACAGTAAAATAAAGGATTCAGATAATTACATTGCATGTATATTTTGGGATGTTTAGGCAATGAAAGGATGGATCAAGTTTGTTGATCTATTCATCATGATAAATACTACTTTATAAATTTGAAATAAAATAAGTCTGACAGATTTTCTAATGTTATTCAATGTAGCTATACTAATATTATAAAAAAATTACAGGACTGCTGCAGCCAAAGCACTTGTGAAATAGTCGCTTTAAAATTCTTAATAGAAGCAAAATTCTTCAAGTCTTCTCTTAAGTTTATTTTAGTTGCCCCCAGCAGTTACATCCTTAGGGCTGGATGTTCAAAACATGCTGTGTAGAAGTAGGGAGTGTTTGGTCTAACTTGGCACATAACTAACAGTTAACACTTTAGACATAAAAATACAATACGCTCCATTACATGCATGTCTTGAAGTAATCAGAATGCTTATATTTACCAAATGTTTGATACCATTTTAGAGCAGTAGATGAAAGTCATACTAGCATTTTCTACAATGAAGCAGAAGGCATGAATTCAAGACTGAAACAAGAATTTGTGCTATTGGTTAAAAAAGGGAGACTTAATTTTTAAGTCACCAAAAAATTTGAAGTCGCCAAATATAGCTTTCGAGACAATTTTGCTCAAAAAGATACCCTTAGTACCCAAGGTAGTAGCAAAAAGTTGTTTATAGTAGTCCTGGAATAAATCTTGATTGAAGTATTTTGTATAAGTTTTTAATTTAGTAATTAAATACATACTTTTATGAGATGTGTGATATCTCTCGGGTGTTTTCTTTTGAAAAGCAGCTACTTGTTCAGCTAAAGACTTAAATTTCTCAGCCCGTTTTCGTTTCTTTCCTTCAGTTAAATGGAAAGGCTGAACTTTTGTAACATGACTTTTCTATAATTAAAAATGAAATACGAATTTATTTAAGATTTACAATTAGGAACGAAAATTAAAATGTAATCATATTTCATAATAATCAAAATTAGCCTATAATTTAGTACACAAGAACTAAAATGTAATCATATTTTATAATAATCAAAATTAGCTTATAATTTGGTATACAAGCACTAAAATGAATTTTTAAAATGATACAATTGTGATAGACTGAATAGATAATCATAATCAAAATATGTCACTGGCATCACCTCTTCTGTATATAAACAGATGTGACACTGTTAGAACAAGATTTATTAGTTAACTTGTACTTCTAATCTCTTAATACTGAGAATACTTAGCTTAATACCGAGAATATATAATTAATAATACTTTATACCACCGCCATACAATTAAGCAGAATCAGATGCCTGATATTAACAGGCAGATGAATTCTTTTCAAATTCTAAACATGAAATCTCAAATGCAAAATCTTTTCCCTGGCGAGTGCAACTTAAACCATTGTCCTTATTCCTCATAGTAGTGTACAAGTCTTGGTTTCAACATCATTACTATCAACTGATAGCGAAAATGCCTTTCTTATGGTTCCAATAACTTTGTAACTTGACCATACCAAACATTGATTGAATAATTGCTTTGCTATTTGTTTGACCACTATGTTACTTTCCAATATGGATTTTAGAAGCATTTTCAAAAAATTGTCCAGCAACCAAAATGAAAAATTATGTTCAACTTAGAATATTTGTTTGTAAAATACCAGAAACACTATCCATTGTTGTAAACTTTGAAAAAGTATTATCACATTTAGCAAATTACAATGATATTAGTAATACCCATGAGTGATAAAGTTTATATTTACAAAATGTACAAAATACATTAATCACTTTATCAGATGTAATATAAGACTATTGTATTTTCACTTGAACTTTTGAGCAACCGGGTTTTTAAAACTGAATACATCCAAATTATCTTTCAGTAATTTCTGGATGAAACAATTAGGTGTAAATTCAGTAAACGAAATAAAGTCTCAAAATACTACCTATTTTCATCCCTGAAACTTGCTATAATGCAGCTGACAAGACAAATGCAAAAACATGATTGGTGATTGTAATGGGTGGTGTCCCCACCAGCTCCTTATGATTGCGATAAACTTACAACCAAAATCTGGGCTAAGGACGCTAGTTGTAGAACCACTTTGTTACCATTAGCCCCCCAATTTAAAGAGACTACCAAAACCATGACTCCACTGCTAACTTGCAGGAGCCCGACTACACTATTGACTACAGTTAGAGTAAGTGTGCCGATAAATAATTTTCAATATTTACCTTCTCTCATTCGTTGTAGCTGCGACTAGTTAGTGGGGAAAAACCAAAGTAACTTGCATTACATGACAAGAAAATGCAGACTTCACAACATGATTTTTTTTATTTATTTCCACGACACGTTAGGTCTTTTGCATTAGCATTTAAAAAAGTAGGAGGGTATGCAAAAATTAAGAACTCCAAAGGGCTTTCCCCATAACTTAAAGTTCTTATAAGAAATGTAAACACTGATTTAGCATACTGTCCCATAATCATCAGATTTTTGATCAGCAAAATTATTAAATCAAGAAAAACATTTGAGCACTTACTTTAGACTGCAACACTGTGTTCTGCCTGAGTTTGGATGAGAAATTTTCCTCTTTATATACAAAATTGTCTGCAGGCTTACTCTTTACACGATTATCAGTTTGAAATTGGAAAGGTTGTGGAATAGTCGGCTTTCGAAATGTAGATTTAGCCATGTTTTGAGGCAACATTTTAGTTTTGTTTATTGAAAAGTTCTCTTTAGTATTTTCAAAATCTTCACTGGTGACAGTCATATCACTAAGATCAAATAAAAGAAAATGTGATTAAGGATCAATCAGTACTATGACAGCATTCATGAAATACTGGATGATTGGTTAAATAAAAAATATATTTAATATACCATTAATTGATACAACTGATTCTTATTACATGAAGTATCTAATTTATCATATTACTGATGTTTATATTTATGATACACTTATAAATGTGATGCAACTAATAATAATACAAATCCTCACATTAGTTAATTAATTCCACGAATAGGTACTTAGAAATTAAGTAAACTAGCATTGTCAGTATTGGACCTCCCAATTCCCTTTAATTTAACGTGTTTGATATTTACAAAAGAAAATTTTTGAAATTTTAAAAGAAAATTTACAAAATCCAAAACAATACAAGATGCTTTGTTGCCAAAATATTATACTGCTTTGTCACCTACCCCAAATAATTTTTTTAAAATTCCGTTGATCAGTTTTATTGGAATAATTTTTGAAATTTGTTTACTGTAAAATATAGTATAATGTTATGACAAAATTTGGTTGATATTAAGTGATATGCACAGAAACTGAAATTCAGGCAATTCTCAACTTTAGCAAGCAGATAAAGTCAGTCGTATTTTTATTCATTTTTAGTAATTTTAATCATGGGTTTCCATTTTATTCATCAGCTATTTGGACAGCAGCAATCTGTCTAGAACATGTGATCTCCCACATGTTCCAGAAATCTTCAAACGGAATACTGATAGTCAGAAAATTTGAAATTCAGTTACCACAAGAAACATCCGAGGAACATAATATTCTGAGGATATTTTTAGAAAAATCGAAACCAAAAGATAAAACACAAAAGGCAAGAATTTGCAGCTTTTCACATCCCTGATAATTTTAATATTTATTTTAAAAAGCAACTGCTTAAATCAAATAAGAATTAACTTGAACCATCTACATAAAAAAGATGTACCTATTGACAAATAATTCAAATAAAAAAAATTTCACTTCAATATCAATTCTGACAACTAATGCTAAATATAAATAATGAAAAAAATGTTTTCTTTACCAACTTAAAACTAACAGGTAATTGATTTTCATTCCTATTTTAACTAAAACATCTTTTATGAGATTAAATGTGCTTAATACTGTCGTGGATAGACCCTTCAGCGAAGATGCTCTGCATGGGTCGACTAGCAAATTATAATTTATCTTGCACTAATCTTCTTTATAAATCAGATGTTGAGTTATTTGAAAGCATAACTTACCAAGAGTCTTCATTCATTTCTTCCATTGCTGATTGTTTCATGTTAGACTGCATACTTGCACTTTCCTCACTTCCTTCAACTGACTCTGATTGCATGTCTCTCAACAATGTTTCCTCTTCTATGTAAGAACTAGAAATAAAGTCATAATTATAGTTATAACCGTCATCTGAGCAGATATTGAAGGTATAGACCAGTTTCTCAACCTGTGTGCCACGAGAGATTGTCAAATGTGCTGCAAGGGTTTTAGGCAAATGATTAAAATTGCATGGGTTTTGTAACTTTGAAATAGTATTCGTAATTACCTCAAGGGTTTCTAAAAAAATCTTTTTAAATTTAGTTTTCCCGCGTTTTTATTTGATGATATTTTTTCCCAATTGTAATTGACGTTGATTCAAATTGGCTTTCTTAAAATCAAAAGATTTGTGAAATAAGTCTCTAAATTTCTTTAATGTGATTGCTTTGCTGTGAAATAATTAAAAAATGCTTTCTGCATTTAGCCATAATGGACAAATATTTAATAAAATCTGGTGCTTCACAAACGGAAGATAAACAAAGAAACAAACGGAAGTATAAAGATGACTACATTGAATTCAGATTCATCGCAATTGAAACGGAAGACCCTCAAATACCATTCTGTGTAGTCTGCAAAAAGAAACTTGCAAATGAAGCTCTCGTTCCTACTAAACTGAAAAGACATTTGGAAACTTCACACCCAGAGGTCAAAAACAAACCAAGGGAATATTTTGAAAACCTGGCAGCGCAGCAAAATAACAGCAAAAATTTTTTTAAACTATATGAAGATGCCAGAAAAGGGATTGATTGCCAGCTACAAGGTTGTACAATTAATAGACAACGCAAAAAAGCACACACCGATGCCGAGTCCATCATTGCACCAGCGTTAGCTATCATTGTCGAAACAATGCTGGGAAAGGAAGTGACAGAGGTCAAGAAAGTACCATTATCCAATGACACAATATCACACAGAATCGAAGATTTATCTTCAGACTTTAAAAATAAATTGTCGAGCATTTTGAATCGCACGGCAGTGAACTCTGGTCACTTCAGATTGATGAATCGACAGATATCAGTGGAAAAGCACAGCTCCTTGCTTTCATTCGATTTGTTAATGAAAAATTCTTGAATGAGTATCTTTTCTGCAAAGATTTGAAGAGCAAGACGACAGGAAAAGACACATTTGAGCTTGTAAAAGAAAATATTTCAAGCTTTGGTTTGCTGTGGAAAAACTGTGTTGGTGTTTGCACAGACGGATGTCTATCAATGTTGGGAAACAAAAAAGAATTTATCACACTTGTGTGCCAAGAAAATCCAAATATTATAAGCGTCCACTGCATGATTCAGAGAATCTTTCGCTTCAAAATCTTTGACTCCAGATATGTTGATTGTTATGAACCAAGTCATTGAAGTGGTCAATTTCATCAAGATGCGACCTCTTAAATCCCGAATTTTCTCAGCTGTGCGACGCAATGGATTCCGACCACAAAACTCTTTTATATCACACCGAAGTGCGTTGGCTTTTGAAGGGAAAGGTTTTGAAACGACTCATACACCTGAAAGTAGATGATTTTGTTCTTGGAGGTCGAAGAAACATCTTTTGAATTTTCTCTTCATGACTAGGCTTAAATTTCAATTTCTCTCGGACTTGTTTGAAAAGCTGAACTCTCTAAGTTTAAGTCTTCAAAGTCCATCCGAGAATATCGTCACATCAACATCAAAACTGAAGTCATTTGAAGAAAAATTAACATTGGAAATCTGAAATATCAAAAGGAAATTTTGACTGCTTTCCGGGTGTCAACGAATGTCAGTCGAAAAAAATTGCAGACGAAATTATAAGCACCATTGACGAGCTTCAAACCTCACTTAAAAAATACTTTCCTTCGCTTTCAGTTGACGAATATGAATGGTTAATCAACCCATTTGTAATTTGCAAGACACCAAATTTGACAACAGAAAAGAACAGCTCATTGATTTGAGAAAGGATAAGTTTTACCGTTCAACATTCTTCGAGAAAAATTTAGATGAGTTTTGGCTTTCTGTCAAAAATTGTACCCTGCAATCAGCTTGAAAGCTATTAAAATTCTTCTGCCTTTTGCATCGTCATAGTTCTGTGAATTTGGCTTTTCAGTATTGACAGAAATCAAGTCCAAAAAGCGAAAGACTTTTAAAAGTTGACGATGAAATGCGAACTTGTCTGGCGACTGGAACCTCGTTTTGATTTAATTTGTTCAAGAAAACAGGCTCAGCCCTCTCATTGAATAAATTTTGTAAATAAATAATTTGTTTTGTTTTTTGTATCATACAACTTTTACATTTCTTATATTCAGATGTGCCGCAAATAATTCCGGATATATTTAGTGGGCCGTCAACCCAAAAAGGTCGAGAAACACTGGTATATACTACAAAATGCCTTGACATGAATGTTGTTCACTTATTTGTACTTTGACACTATAAAACACAACAGTAATTCTACAGTGGATTCTACCACACTGGAGAGCAATAAAAAAGTGAATTACTGGACAAAGTGGGGTACTGCCATAAAAATGTACACGAAGAAAAACCTTGGATGGGCAACGAACTAGTTCTCTCTTATCTTACCTTTTAATTTTATATACTGTTTGTACATACTTTTATTACTAATCTTTGTATTGTATACTTTGTTTTTTGCTTGATTCTGGAAATAACTTTTTAATTAATAACTTTATGCATACATTTGAAAAGAAATTATGGATTCTTTCACCCAATAGATGTGTTTACTTAGTATTACATAAGATGTCATTTAATCAGTATGTTGTGGAGTAAAAGCAATACTTCACTACTGGGAAATCTTGCGAAGCTCAGAGAGTTAAAGTGGATTCCAAAGAACTAAGAACATACATGAAAGGTAATCAAATCCACAACCTGTTGAACTAATGGCCAGCCACCCATAGGAAGTGGCAAATATGGTGGGAAATAAGGGATACAAGGAATCACACTATCATAGTTCTTTTTTTATTAAATTGATTCATTTACTAAGTTTAATTAAAAATTTATTCAGAATAATCTACAAAAAAAGGTGATTTCTTTATTGCTGATGAAAATCAGCAATACAAAAAATTAAACTGAGTGAAATATTCTGTCCTAAACTATTTATTTTCTTCCATCTTTTAATAGAATAAAACCTCGACAAGTTGTCACCTGGATAACTCATTCCTCCATATTAGCTGTCAATTTTCTTCAGTCCCTTCTAGCTCTTGCAGAAAAGAATGAAATTAAACCCTTGTTTACTCGTTGAAAATTCAAACACTACCCCAGATAACTCATCATTGGAAATGTTTTAACATGTAGAATGTGAAAGCAAACTGAAGCTAAAAATGGACTGACCCTGATTATTTATTGAATTTATTTGAAATCATAAACAAAAATGTATACACTATTCCTAACATAAATGACTACTTAGATGTAGATAATGGTGCAGTATGTTCTGTACAGGTGTTCATTTCAGTAAAAATTAGACAAGTACTTGGCATTATAATAAGTATGTGTAGTATCACAGGTTAAAGAATGTTCAAATAAAGCTCAAAAGGGGTAGTTGATTTTTATTTTTCCATTCATATATATTGTTATGAATACTGTACTAAACTTAAAATTTACTTGATAGTTACAATAATGCATAGAATGTGGTTACTCCAATTAAGTTGTCATAATCACTTAAGTCTTAAAAATTTCTTGGTCCCTTCAGTGGCGATGCATCAAGGTTTTATTGTATGTCTAGTTTCAGTAAAAGCAGAACTTTTTGAACAAGGAAAATTGGTTTTTCCTTGGAAGTTTGGGTATAAAAAAAATCATAGAGGATATTTTTGTAGAGGTAGCCAACTAAAACTAAACTTTCTTAAAGTTACAAAAACAAGCTTAAAGTACTATTCAGTTATGTAAAATATAATGAAGTGATTTTGAAAAAACCATAATTGGCTAATTTTATAAATTAGCAAATAAAGTTTTGAAAGTTAACTAGAAAGATATATTTATATGAAAAAGGTAAAGATGTAGAATCCGAGGCATGTTTGAAGCCAAGCAATTTTTGTCACCAAATCCAGATGGCGTCCAAAGCCAGTATGTTCGTTAAAAAAAACCGGTGGCTTTCCTACTCGAAAAACCTTTTGCATAGGGTTGCCATAAAGCTGAATAAAAACACCAAGGTTACAATGTTTGGCGATAAATTGTTAGTGCCTTGGATTCGACATCTCTACCATGAAAAATATTACAGAAGAAAATAACTACTCAACTGATTAGATGCATTTAATGAATCTGGAGGCAGTGTAGAAGAATCTAAAATAAAAAATAATTGTTAAACTAAAATATAAAAATACATGCTGTTACTTTAAGAACAGAACAAAGCACACCTAATTCTGTTTTTACATGATAGATACGTTCCTGAAGAATACGTGTAAAAAAAGACATTGTACCTATGGAAGAATGGTTCCGGATCTAAAAAATCAGTAAAAATAATAATAAAAAACCATATGAAAATATTCGCTTTAAGCTTATTATTTTATTTCAACAAAATACACATGTAATAATATGTAATGAAAATGAAAAAAATTATTCATGAACAAAAAAAATCTGTTCTGCATCCCCTGTCATCCAACCTATACTTGTAGAAAATTCATACTTTCTGTTTAACTGAGATGAAGTGCTTGGCTTCTTTTCTTTAATCTGTCTATAAATTCTTAGTGCTGTTTGCCTGATGGCATTTCCATCTACTGGTACTCTTTTTTGTGACTTATCTTCTTTTCCTTGACAATATCTCTTGTATATAATGATGAATTAACACTTACTTTTGTTCCAGAACATACCGACTTCCTAATTGCAGCTTCATTTTTTAAAATTGTTCTTATGGTAGCTTTATGTACACCAAAATGCTTTCCTACGGATCTAGCACCTTGTCGAGTTGTAAGACGATCTAAAATTTGAATTTTAAGTTCCAAAGAAATCGCTTTCCTTTTCGTTTTGATAATGGGTGAATTATGTGACATTTTATAAGGGCTACCGAAAAATATATCTCAAATTAAAATTAATAAATAAAGGTATGAAAAATTTGTAAACTTACAATTTATTGACTTTCGGCAAAATTTATATGTGCACAAATTTCACTATAAATTCTTTCACTTTGAAATAGAGCTACATACTAAATGTCTTCCGAAGATACAATGCACGAACACGGTAGATGTGCACCAAATTCAATAATAAAAACGTTATGTAATGTATCTAGAGGAAAGCATGCGTTTCAAAACACACACTAGCTGTTTTCCTTATAGAAAATATAAATGATCTACTATGCCACAAATATAATTTTGTTTTCCTAGAATTTAGGCAAAAAAATTGTTATAAATTGGATTGGACCACTCGTGTTAAATCAAAATGACTCGCGTAAAAAGAGAATGAAATATTTATTTTGAATTCGTGTTAAATCAAATTCGTGCAAAAACAGAATTATGTGTACAGGTATTGACAACATGTGTTACCAACTGCAGCGCATTCAAAATAACAGCACCTACATGCTTCTACAACAGTTTGGATAGATGGAGGAAATCCCTACTGACAAAATTAAATTTTGTAGAACTGCCAAAGAAATAGGATCAGCATTACACTCAAAAACCAAACTTAAAACAGGCACTTTCTCATATTATGGCAAACTATGGCCAATACATGTAAAAGGACGTGGCTTCAATGTTTTCTGACAGGGACAAGTCGACTAATCCGTCAGGATCATTGGACGCACCTTTCAAATCGGACATATGGTAACCTTAATTAATGCATTTGAGTTTTGATAGGTATCTAGTGACACTTTTTGTCATATTATGGCAATATTTAGATTCTTTTGGTTATTTATGGTATTTGGACTTAGCAGTTGCATGAACTTAAAGTGGATATCTACAATAATTTAAAACAAACAATTCTTATAGAACTAATTTGGAAGGAATAATAGAATATAGAATAACAGAATAGCTTCCAAGATGTATGTCATGTAGCTTTGATAGATATTTCCTTATAAAATTGACTGATACATTGTTACTGGAAAAGAGTCATGCCTTAATGCAATGCGACAATTAAAATATTTTTTTAATGCATAAAATTGAAAAAACTTGAACACAGAAATGCCAACAAAAACTGTTATATGAAAATGTAAATATTACCCAGAATGTCTCTTCTAAATGCCTCCGATTCAAATGATACAAATTGAGGACAATCTAAATCACTAATATTCATCTTTGATTGTGATATTCTCCTGAAAAGTGAATAAAACTGTAGAAAGAACAATAAACATCCTATTAAAATCGAAGAGACAAGTGGATGAAGGTGTTAACTTTCCCAAGTGGTTTCAACAAGATATATCATCCATCAAGACCTGACCAATTTTGTTAACGAGATGGGTAAAGATGTAGAATCCGGGACATGTTTATCGCCAAGCAATTTTTGTAGCCAAATCAAGATGGCGTCCAAAGCCAGTATGTTCGTTAAAAAAACGCAGACTTTCCTACGCGAAAAACCTTTTGCATAGGGTTGCCATAAAGCTGGATAAAAACAAAAAGGTTACCATGTTTGGCGATAAATCGCTATTGCCCCGGATTCGACATCTCCACCACGAGATGTCTCATTATTATATTTTTATGAGGACAAGATCAAAGTCTGGCCAGTCTTCGGGTGAGATGTCGAATCAGAGACCATGGCGATTTATCGCCAAACATGGTAACCTTGTTGTTTTGATCCAGTTTTTTGGCAACCCTATGCAAAAGGTGTTTGGCGTAGGAAAGTCAATGTTTTTTTATAACGAACATACTTGCTTAGGACGCCATCTTGATTTAGCAACAAAAATTGCTTGGCGACAAACATGTCTCGGATTCTACATCTTTACCCAGTCTTCTAATGACGATATCTTGTTGGTCAAAATCTGATCAGTTTTGCTAATGACGAGATACCTCGTTGAGACAACCACCAGGAAGGTTAAGTAATATTTTTTGAAAATTTGAGAAGGTTGTATGAACCTCTTCTATTATACCCTCATCATTTAGTTTCAAACAAGTTATATTTTGGGAGATAGTAGTGGATAAAGATGCACAAGGGCCAGGTTTGGCCTAGTTGCGCCAAACTTTTTAATTTATTATAACCTAAGTTAAAAGTATCATTTCTACATACAAAAAGTATACAACAAAAATCAATACAAAATGGCTTTCTGTAATTCACATAGAATGATTTGTATAGTATAATTCTAATTTCATGAAAGAATTTCTTAGTAGGAAATAGTATACTAATCGGATACCTTGCTAAAATTCATTTTAAATTTTTTTTGCACAACCTATAAAATTGCTTCGATATTTTTTAAGTTATGTTTAAATTCGAGTTATTACAAAAGAAACACCATCATAAGTTTCGTACAACTGTAACATAAGTTCCTTCAAAAGAAATACAAATGTGATATATACCTTACAAATTGTATGGTCAATCGTTACAATTAAACAATTAACCGCTTTCAAAATATCATAAATGTATATACCTTAAGTAAAGAGGTAAAGGGTTTCGAACAGAACAGAGCTAAACATGAGCGGAATCATCGGTAAATATTATTACTCTCAAAGGTACACAAATATTCCTTTAATCGGTGGCAAAACGCATTGTCAAAATTTCTCAAAAACGGGCATTTTACCATCTGATCAGATTTGATAGTCAAATGATGTATGGCAAGAGTTGATAAAAACAAGACTTACAAAAAATGAAACAAACACAGAAATAAAGCTCACCCTTTCGCCTAAGAAACAATCGAGGAAACAAAACACATCCCGTCAATTATTTAGTGTATTAACTTAACTAAAATGTAATTAAGCAACCACCCAACTTCAAAATTCATACACATTCCGCAAGTAACCAATAATAGCTCGTAATGTAAATTTATGTGCTTCTGAGCCAATCACACATTTGCAAATTATTTCACTTCTTTCACTTACACGCATGATCTGTGATTCACAGAGTAAACACACAGAGTATGCTGTGATTTCTGTAACTATCAAAACAAGATATTTAAAAAAAGTAAATCACTATTCTCGTAATTTTCATGTAATTACACTTCCAGAGCTATTTTATTTTTCTACTACTTGCTTAAAACTAATTGAAATCAAAGTCGGCTTTTACTTTTTCAAACATGTTGGTATATCACTTGGATTCAGCAATTCCAAAATTGAATTGCATAGCCACAATAATTTAAAACAAATAATTCTTGTGGAACTAGCATAGCTTGCAAGATATCTAAAAATTACGAATCAGAAATCACTTTGACGCCCGAAAGGCTATTTCAAGCATTATTTAAAAAAAAATAAACTGAACTGACTGGAGCTGTGTTGAAACTAAATATAAACAAAGTAGAAATAATGGTATTTTTTAATACAAATCCATGAACCGAAGTAACGTGTTAGAATTTTTTCGAGAGAAAATTTTTTTGCTTCATGATCGAACGTTCAATTTGCCAAGAACTACTAAAACTTCCAGTTCCAACAAAAAGTTATTTTAAATAAAATCGAACAAATTAGATTGTTTTATGGTTAAAATGTCATTTGTCAAAAGGACATCCATATATTGTAAATTATACAGAATCAAGTTGAATAATCTTCTCACGGACAACAGGTTATCTCTTCCAAGCAAGGTAATATGCTAGAAAATATACAGTGGCTCCCAAAAATGTTCGTACACTTACGAATTTCAATGAAATACTGCTCTATCCATTAATAAAAATTAATATTTCAGAATGGAATTTTTTTAATAATACGGTGAGTAGAAAGTATTCGTACAGTGCGAATTTTAAAGTGAAAAACGCGGTTTTAACATTTAAACTCCATGAAAATTATTAAAATAATTATTACATGTTCGAAAAATCTTTTACGAAGTGTCTTTTTATCCAATAACCAAAATATACTGAAAATTATTTTTTAAAACTTAACTTGTTCTTTCTCTGCCTCCTTGTATTTTCATTTTTATAAAAAGAAAATGAGTCAATATTTTTTTTAAATGTTAGATTTTATTCAGAATCACATGGAGATATGAAAATATATTGGACTTTATATTTGAATTCAATTCCAGGCTACAGCGCTTTTTCTACAAATTTTTAAAGTGTACGAACACTTTTGGGAGCAACTGTATATTGTAAAGTTCATATAAACAGATTTTATGCAACAAATACAAGTTACTAATGTACTCCCTTTTATTATGTGGTTTTACAAAAATGCGAACAAATCTTTGTATACAGTTCCTAAGATCACAGCTTTATTCCAGTTTAACTACCTATCATGTATACCAGTAATGCCCCTGTAAGTAGTATCAAAAGGGAGAACAGAGCCAGTTTTAAGTATTAGAATCATGTTTTCTCATCATTCCTGTGTATAGAAAGCTTCATTATGCCTTGTAAAAAAATGTGGCAGTCATACAATCACATTTCTGAGTTTGACAGCGGAAGAATTATAGCTTATTGGGAATGCGGATTACCTCAGAAATCAATGCTCGTGTTGGACTAAATCAAGCAATAGTGATGTGAAAATGGAATCGATGGGTGGAGGAGAGACGAACTGAATGACGGGAATGATTGCAGCAACCTTTTACCACATCAAATGGAAGGATAGACATGTGCATATGGCTATTAAGAATTGTACTGCAACGTTGTCAAAAACTGTAGCTCAAGATTTTGGGGGTGTTGCACAACAACTTGTGCCACACATGGACAAAAGAATGGCATGACATTGTCTTTCAGACGCATCCAAGTCTGGCAGCACTGCAGCAACAAACTGCATACTCTTGCATTATGCATTGGCATTCCGTCCATCACCTGGCATTATTGTATGAGATGCCATTCAATTCCTCTCCCACATCTGCCTAACACTTAACAGGTACCAATACATCCAAAGTTTTGGAGTCTTGTTCTCCCTTCAAGGCTTGCCTGCAGCCAGTTTCTAACAGGACAATGCACAACTGCATGTGGCATGCAACATGACAATTCCACAATATCCACTAGGTTACACTTCTTCCATGGCCTCCCCTTTCATTAGATCTATTGCCCATCATGCCAAATGTGACAATGTGTAGAAGCATCATGTACTGACATACCTCAAACATATCCAAATCTCTTCACTGAAACATGTAGCAACGGTCCATGCCGCCCTTGGCATCTACTTAAAATATGGACTTCCACATTCCACAAGTCAAACTGAGCTGTAATTTCAATAATTTCATCCTTGTGCCATTTTTTAAAATAAATACGGCTGTTGTGTCTTACAAATAATTTTACTTTTCCGCAAGTTTTGAATTTTCTGGCAACAGTGCTTAATATAATATGAAACCTTTTTTATTGTTTAGATTTTGGCAACGTTAAAAAAATACTGATCTCTAATTCCAAGGAAAATGTAGCAGTTGATGTCTTGTAAAATCCTTTCCTCACTTTATTAATAAATGTTTGTATTGAATCGCCTTTTACTTATACTTCATTTGCAGAACCAGGGGTTCATTTGAAGTGTGTATTTTGCTTGTAAATAAGCGTCCAAACTAGCATCCGCGACTGGACACTTATAGAATTTTAAGATGTTTCAAGCAGCGAAGGGTTTCAAGAAAGAAGATTTATTGTTTGTAGTGGAAGAAATCGGTGAGATTTTGCCTGCTAAGATAAACATTTCCTAGCTAAAGGATCTTATTTTGAAAAGTAAAGAGTATGTGCAAGATCAACAATTTGTAGCAGATATCTTGGTCACGACTGTTATCGAACAAAAGCAAAAAGAAGAAAGATTACATGGAACGAGACAAACAAAGACAGCACAAATTAGAATTGGCGAGAATCCAAGCACAAACACTGACTCCAGGTGAGACTCAATTGACTGCTCCCGATGTCACTAATGCTAAAAGGAAATTTAACCAGCCAAAATTGGAGTTTAGACAGTTTAGTGGAAGCATCAAAGATTGCTACCTTTTTGAAGTCAGAACACATTCATAACGATGAAGACGTCGTGCCAGAAAATAAATTTAAATACCTAATGCAAGCAACTGTGACTGGATCACGAGTGCGAGAAGTTGTAGAAAGTTTTCCAACTGGCGCTAACTATGCCAAAGCAGTTGAAAGTTTAAAAGCTCGGTTTGGCAAAGAAGATCTTTTGGTTAAAGTTTATGTGAGAGAATAATTAAAACTCATAATTTTAGTTCAGAAAAATGTTCAATGACATTATATGATAAGCTTGAATCATATCAGAGCACTAGAAACATTAGGTGTAACAATGGACAAATGTGCATCCATTTTATATCTCATGGTCGAGTCATGTTTTTCTGAAGATTTTCTGAAAGCTTGGAACAGAACTCCTTCATCTTCCTCCACTGATGCTAGGGAACATAATCTGATGACTTTTCTTGGGATAGAAGTTGAGGGTGAAGAAAGAATAAATTTAGCCATGGCACGATTTGGCTTGAGTGAAAGTGAAAATCCTCAGATATTTAAAAGAAAAAAAGGAACTCATTTTCAAGAGAAAATGTCTACTGCTTCTAGTTTATTATACACTTCCTCGAAAGATGCCAAAAAATCATGTGTCTTCTGTATGGGCTAACATCTGAGCGTGGACTGTTTTCCAGCTCAGAAATTAGTTGGGCTGAGACAGAACGTTTAAGAAAAACAACAATGTTTTGCGTTCTTGACACCAGGTCACCATGTTCGCAAATGCCGAGTTTTCTTGAAATGTGTGATTTGTGGGAAAAAGCGTATCCCTTTGATGTGTGACAAACTTGATGCCCAAAATCAGGAATCAGAGAAAAAGGGTGCAGAGAAAGTGCCAAATAGTGAAGTTAATGTCCAACAACAGTCTTGGTCCTAAAGTGTTCCTCCAAACCCTGAAGGTGAAGATGACAACATAAAAAGGAGATTCTAATCAGAGCCCTCTTAGAATCCGGGTCACAAAGGTCATATGTTTTAAAGATGTTGCTGAAGAAATGGGTTACATCCCAGTGCAAAAAGAGACTAATACACTCTCTGGTGGAGTCAAGTCGGCACAATGTGATCACATGTGCTACAAAATAAGATTAAGGAACGCCAAAAACAATTTTACTTGCAACTTTGAAGCACTAGATCAGTCATCCATATGTGACAGCATTACTCCTGTTAATTCAGGTCCATGGTTGAAGACCTTCAAAGAATGAATATCGTGTTGACAAATGTCAGAAATGACCCCAACCAGTCCAAGTTCTCATTGGCACGGACATTTTGGAAAAACTCATGACAGGGAAGCGTAACATTTTGTCTTGCATTCTAGTGGCTATAGAAACTCTGCTTGGCTGGACTTTGTTAGGGAAAGTGCCTGAGAGTGAGGTACATTCAAGTATGCAATGTTAGATACTTCACAAGAAGTGGATATTTCAGAGCTATGGAAGTTGGACTATAGGGATCAAGGATCCTATTGAAAAGCTTTCGAAACAAGAGCAGGAAAATTTTATTAGAGAACATTTCCTTCAAACAGTGAGATACACTGAAGAAAAACGTTATGAAGTTTACCTGCCTTGGTTAGACAATTGTGTACCATTACCAGATAACTCAACTGGCTAAAAGAAGACTAGAATCGTCAACTGCTAAACTTTCTAAAAATTTATATGAGCGTATCCTTTTGCAATGGCTTGATGAAGGGATAATTGAAGAAGTTACTACATCAGAAGTTGGAGAGTGTCAGGAATTTACTTGCCTCACAGACCAGTTTTAAGGGAAAACAGTTCTACACCTATTCGCCCTGTTTTTGACGTGTCAGCCAAGATGAAGGGACATCCGTCATTGAACCAATGTTTGCCTAGTGGCCTGAATTTGATAGAGCTCATACCAGATATTCTGTTAAGGTTCAGAGAAAAGAAAATTGGAGTCACTGCAGACATCAAAAAGGCTTTTCTGCAAATTGGCATTCGCAAGGAAGACAGATTTCCTACCGTTCCTGTGGTGGAAAGATAAAGACCGCAAAGATTAGAGTTTTTCATCATGCCAGAACAGTCTTTGGTGTTCAAAGTAGTCCATTTCTATTGGAAGCTGTTTTAAAGTATCACATTGACAGATATTCAGATGTTGATTCATTTGTGACTTCCTGCCTTTTGAAAAGTTTTTACGTAGACAATCTTGTCACCAGTGTAGACAATAAAGATGATTTTAAATATCTCCAATGACATTGAAGAATGGTGGTTTTGAGCTTCGGGACTGGAAATGGTCCCTGTCAAGAGAAGTGGATCGCAAGACTACTGATTTGTTGAGACTTCATTGGAACAAATATCTAGATGATCTTACACTTAATCTTAAGTGGTTAAAAGAAGTGAACGTAGAACTCATTACTAAACGGACGATGTTGTCAATGACTCACAAAGTGGCAGGTGTAGTGAAGCATTTGGCTTCACTACACCTGCCATGCTTTGTCCTAAACTAATGTTAAAAGTCTTGGAAGATGTCTGGGATAGGATGAAGAAATTACTGGAACTGCATGAAAAATTTATAGATTGGTTCAAAGAGCTAGAGGCTTTGAATGAGGTTCATGTGCTGCATTGGATCAATGCCACTCCTGAGGGATACGAGAACTGTTCCATCCATACTTTTTGTGATGCAAGTAAAGATGCTTATGCTGCTGTCGTGTAGCTAGTCCATAAAAGGGAAAATAATGAGGTGTTCCTGTTGACCTCAAGATCTCACATATCACCCTTACAGGGAGCGACGATTCCTCGACTAGAGCTACTAGCTGTTCTGATGGGAGCAAGATTAACCAAGTCTGTAGATGATGCCCTTGGTTCGACAACAATCCAATGTTATCATTGGAGTGATTCTACTGCAGTTCTTACTTGGATAGCTCAAGAGGAGAGTTGGTCATTTTTTGTAAACAGAGTTGATGAAATTAGAAGACTCAGCCATTCTTCATCGTGGGGACATGTTTGCGGAGATCAAAATCCTGCCGATCTTCCCTCAAGAGGATGCAGCTAGTGAAAGTTGGTGGGAGGGCCCATTATGGATAAAAAGTTCTTTGGAGAAGTGGCCTTGCATTAGCACTTATGCCGATGTTGATGCAGAGGAAGTATCAACAGAAGAACGTAAAACTGTGGTGACAAATTGGGTGATGGGAGGGTGAAGACCAGACTTGTGCTAAGTGATGATGAAGATTTTCAGAAACCTGTCGTACCTCCAGACCATTCCATTGTTCGACGACTTATTGAACATACTCATAAATCTTTAAAGCATAGTGGATTATTAACAAGTTTGGCGCAGCTGCGTGAACAATACTGGATTCCTAAGGGTCGAAAAGTAGTTTGTGAAGTTCTTTGTCATTGTTTGGAATGCAAAAAACTTGCTTTTAAACCAGTGATTTCCTTTACAGCTCCATTACCTTCTGACAGATTACATCAGGTGCCATCCTTCCATCTAATTGGTGTGGATTTAGCTGGACCTGTATTCCTATGAGGATGTTACAAAGCCTGGATAGTGCTCTTCACTTGCGCAGTTTATAGAGCTGTGCATCTAGAACTTGTGACCTCTTTATCTACCGAAGCCTTGCAAGCTTTACGACGTTTCTTTGCAAGAGGAAGGTGTTCAACTCTTTATACCGATAATGGAACAGATTTTACAGGAGCAGCAAGAGCACTGTATTGGGACTCAATACAAAAGGAATGTGTCTTACATCAAATTAAATGGCTTTTTAGCCCACCCTCAGCACTGTGGTAGGGTGGATGGTGGGAGAGAATGGTGTGTTGTCTCAAGGGATGTATGAAGAGATGATTACATTACTTTGTGACTGAAAGAACAATAAATAGCTGACTCCCTACCTATTTATCAGATGATCCCTATGAATTCAAGCTTTTGACACCTGTGCATTTTTACCTGAATGAGCAAGAGACTTGGTTTGGATTTAATTGATGCTCAACATTTACTGAAACGTGTGCGCTACCTTCAGACCGAAAGACAAAATTTAAGGCAACATTTCTGCAGAGAGTACCTTGGTGAGCTGGTTAAAAACCATAAAGTCAAAGAAAGAAGAAACAATTTAAAAGAAGGAAATATAGTGCTTGTTGAATCCAGCAGCCCTAACAAAATCAATTGGCCTTTAGCTCGAGTGCTGGAACTCTTCCTCGGTAAAGATTCAGCTCTACAAGTTGTTCGATTACGAACAGCTAACGGTGAAATCGTTCATCCAGTTCAGAAGATTTTCCCGTTGGAAGTAATGCTGACAGAAGTTTCTACATTATCACCTGTCCTTGAATCTGTTACAAATCCTGGGAGTTTGACTCCCAAAACTCAACTCATTCCAACAGAACATCCTACTATCATATGACAGACTCGGACTGGGAGAAAAGTTATTCCGCCCGTGCGAATTGACTTGTAAATTGTATTTTATTTTTGTATGGCAATGTCTGCAATACAAAGGTGGGAGTGTGTTGTGTCTTACAAATAATTTTAGTTTTCTGCAAGTTTTGAATTTTCTGGCAACAGCGCTTATATAATATGAAGCCTTTTTTATTGTTTAGATTTTTGCAACGTTGTTCAAAAATACTGATCTCTAATTCCAATGTAAATGTAGCAGTTGATGTCTTTTGTAAAATCTTTTCCTCACTTTATTCATAAATAAGTGTTTATATTGAATTGCCTTTTGTACTTCATTTGCAGAACCAGGGGTTCATTTGAAGTTTATGTATTTTGCTTGAAAATAAGCGTTCAAACATAACAATGGCGTTGATATCTTGTCTTTCATGGTACGTTTTTCATGGCCAGCAGTGTAAATGTAACATAATAATCAACTATCATACTGTACTGATGAGACCAGAAAAACACTAAACAGCCACCCAATTCAAATTAGAACTTTATATGGATAATATATATCAGTTTTATGGTTGTTTGAAAGTTAGCAAGAGAACTTGTTAATCTTTGAATACATATTAAACTGCATGAACTGGGCATTTGATTATCAGATGGGTTATGGCATTCCATATTCTAAGAAAATGTATGCATAAAAGCTAATCCTGATAAATTTTGCATGAGACTTGAAAAACCACTCTTTACTTCCTTTACATAACAAAGCATTGTTAATGGTAAAAGGATTAGTCATATTTATAAAGTGTTTAATTTATACTTTCATGAAAACAACTTATTCAATTATATTGTGCTAATGAATGTTAAAATTGATGTCTCATTCTAATATTAATTTCTAAAATGTACTTAAGTAGCAGCATTTAAGCAAATACTGTAAAATTCATCCAATAAGTAGCTGCATATATTAATTTTGTAATTTATACTCTTCAAATTTCTGTAAAAATCACAAAATTTATTTTGCAACATTTATCATTTGAATTAATGAGTGAAATGTTAAAATTTGATAAGTAGTTTTTATGAATATAACTTTTGTAAGTTATTTTGATTTAAATAGTGTTTTAATGCATATTATCGAGAGTATATCACAGAAGTTTCAGTTCACATCCTGAAAAGCTACCATTCATGGGTTGGAAAGCTACTATAAGTAGATCACCTAGCAGACTAACTTTTGTTAACCTTTAATCGTTGTGAATTTAATTGAATTAGTTACTAGGGTTTGAAAGGTACTGACTTTCTCAATGTTGGTAAACTACCAATATAATTTCTCAATACTGATTTTAGTCTTGCTATTTTAGGAGGGTGAGACACTAGACGTTACAATACGTCTTAAGTACTAATTTTATACTACTACATGCAATGAAAAAAGTTTTTAAATGTGTAAAGAGATAATATCAATACTTAGTACTAGTAATGAATACTTTCGATTATATACACATTTCACACATCCAAACGATCAAAAAATCAGGTTGACAGGTACTGCTTCAAACTTCAGAGATTTGTGACAGTTACAAAAATAAAGCCTGTAAAGAATTCCCCAATCTAAAATATATACAATTTGACAAATTTATTTAAAATATGATCTAGAAAAATAGGAATTCTGTAACTGTTTTAGCACACCTGAAGTGTTTCTTAACATGTAGGAACTCTTCTACCACAGTGGTTAAAAATCTTTTCATGGTACTATAATAAAAATATGAAATATTCTCATTGTTAAAAGAAGTGAAAAACAATGGAAGTTAAATAATAGCGGATGTTTAACAAAACTTTGTAAATAACATAAGTCCAAAGACATTAAAGTTGTTTACTTTGTTAAAATGCTTAATTTTAAACATATTCTTAAGATATTTAAAAACATGACAGAAAAACGTACAAAAACTTTCAATCAACCTATCATTGACTTTGATTCACCTCCTGGCACATTATTAGTGGCACATACATTCAATCTTGATCTTAAAAATAACTGCTTTTTAGTTTATGACCTGAACAAAAGCTAATGGTATTTTTTAAAGTAACTTAAGAAAATTAGTATTTATGTTTCAGTAATGGTATTGCTTACCAATCTTCAATTTTAAAGATAACTCAGTGCATACAAGACATTTTCTTAATTACAAAATGTAAATGATTTCTTAAATTAAGATTATAGTGTATAAACTCTTAACTTAGGGGAAAAAAATAAAATATCAGTGACCTGTTTATCAGCATCCCAAATCGATTGAATCGTAACTAAAAAAGGAATAAACTTAATTTTCACAAAAGTTGCTCAGCTGATATTTTGTCAAGCACTTTTTAGCTTTGATCAGCTTGAATACCACTATCAATTCATGTAAGTCAATGTACTTGCACATCATCCTTAAATCCTCATGTTCTAGTTAAGATTTTATTTACAAAAGAAGTAAACTTTGTTTTATTAAAATGAGTAATGACACTTTTTGCACTTTATTTTCAATTAAGTGTCATATACAGTTTTATAATTTGCTTTCTTAATAATTTTAACATTTCTATATGCAGCGTTGTTTTTCCCAAAAGTTGACATCTTTCCAGCTATTACCTGAAGTAGAACAGCTTCTTGATTCTGGCAATGTGAAGCATCGACAACACCCAGGTGTGAACAAAACACCACCTATTATATTACCACCAACTCTTATTAGTGCCGTTGATAAATTAATATCTAGTAAGTTTTTTCCTTTTTGTTTTGTAGGTCATGTATTCAATATTTGGTTTAATAGAAAAAGGTTTTTGCTTTAAAAATATTCATTTTTAATTGCTTTTTGCATTTTTTGAATTGCATTACTAAATTTTTTTTTCGAAAATATTAATAGGTTTCAAAGTTGACCTGTAAAAAAATTTAAAAGGATGTGCAAATGTGTATTAAATACGAGGGTTGAATGAAAAGTAATGCCTCCAAGAGAATTACTCTTGATTGGATGGGTATATTTTAATAAATGAAACACACAGAAAGTTTCCTTAGAATGTGCACTTTAATTACATAACTTCATTTTTCAACATAGTCGCCAGATAACTTAATACACTTCTGCCAATGATGAACAAGTTTAGTGCAGCCGTCATGGAAGAATTCCACCTTTCGTTTCCTCAATCAGCTCATGACCACTGTCTGAATTTCATCGTCGTTGTAGTGATTTCCACGAAGGTTTCCTTCATTTTAGTGGAAAGATGGAAATCATATGGCGCCAAGTCTAGATTTTATGGTGAATCCGGTACTGTGTCGAGTTCAGCTTCCTCAGCTCTTCCATGGTGGCATAAGAAATGTGTGGCCTAGTTTTGTCATGTTACAGCAAAACATTTTCTTTCTCCCATCAAATTCTCCTTAAGTGTTTTTAAGAGATCGACGGTACTTCCAAAACATTTCGTCCACTCATTTCTTGTGAACCTCATTGGTTGCTGATGGGTCGACCAACTCTTTGTCATGTTATTCCAGTGTTCCAACACCACACATTGCTAACATTAACACATCCATTACCATAAACGACTTGCATTCTTCGATAAATTTCCACTGGAGCAATACCCTTTGCTGTCAAGAACTCAATGATGGTAAGTTGCTTAAAATGTAGTGACAAGCTTCCTTCACAAGGTTCCATTCTTGCCACAAAAACAAAACAACCTTTTACTGTGATAGCTTGCCACTAACTGAGAAGGGTAGATGGAACACTACAGAATGTATTAAAAGCTGTTTCCTGACTGTGCTGCCACCTGTTGATGGAAAATGCACATGAAGGCATTACTTTTCATTCAACCTTCGTATAAGTGTAGTATTTATACTACCATTTAAATCATGTTATAAGAGTATTACAAAGAAGCTGTAAATATTTGGTTTTTAATTACTTGAGACTTTAGTTAAAGAATTATAAGTATTTTGATATTAAACTTATGTACTTTTATCTTGCAAACATTAACAACGAAATTTTCCACTCAGAACCTTCCAACTTTAGCTTTCATATTGAAAAATATTTTTCATGTAACTTTAAAATAAAATCTGATTTATACATCTGATTTATGTATATGAGCTGCAAGCTCATATACATAAATCAGATGTTCTTAAATGTCTTTTACTAAGATATTTAAGAACATCTAATTCTTAAATTTTCTTTAGATGTTCTTAATTGTCCTAGCTCTTCAATACAGTCGCCTGCAAAAAAAACGAAATACAGCGGGTACTTATATCATTAAATTAAAAAATTATTACAATAAGATATTTTTCTGAGTTTCAACTAATTACCATTTTATGCTATTTTGCATCATTGACATTTTGTATCATAGTAATGTATTTTACTTTTCTATAGAAAAAGTTCTGATATCATGTTTTTCTATAATCCAGGATTCTTAGGTTTTTACCTATTTAGTTCTATGCCCTAGATTTCAAATCTGTTAATACTTTTTTGCAATTTGAGATATCCTGAATTAATATGTAAATGTTACAGCACCTAAAAATACCTAATTCGGGGCTTAGGACCTAAAAAAACTAAAACAATCTTAAGAACCTAAGAAGACCTAAAACGACCTTTTTCCAGCTATTTCCTCTTTAAATGCATTTTGAATGCTTTTTCATTGAAATAAAATGGTGTGCTGAGTCATTTACGGCAGCAAAATCAAATCTTAGTCAGCCAGTTATAGCTCACAATCCATTTTGGGTACGGACAGCATAATTATTTTTTGCCAAGCATGTGAGAAGCAGGTAACATATTTTTTATGTTTTAAAATGTGTAATATTTGATTATACTTAACTTCGAATTATCGAAGAGCTAACGGAAAGATTCAAATATATATTCAGATCCTACCAATTGCTAAAAAGATGCACAAAAAATAGATGCTAGATATAGCTAAGTTTACCATTTTTTGTTTGGAAAGAAGTAAAAACAAAATACCCAACTAAATCTAATTTTATTTAATTGAACTGTTTAAATCAGTTTTAATCATTAAAATAAGTGAATTTCAGGGCAATAATTAATTAATCTAAGAGTTTAACAAATAGTTACATTCATATTTGCCAGAAATAGAAAGACTACCAAAATCGTCTTTTCTTACAAATCTTATAGGAAGCTATGGGAGATTTTTATCTTAAAAATAAATAAAAAGCATTGTTACTGGTGTGTGCCTCATTTAAGCAAAATAGATCAATAGTTGTAACTGCTTCACTCAATGAGATATTTTAAAAACTGAATTTAACAATTAAATTATTAACCAAAAGTAATATAACTGAAGCTAACAGATTTTAAGATATCTGACTCTGTCTACCAAATGGAAGAACTGAAATTAAAAGAACACATAGGAATTGGCTCAGTAAACACAATAGTGCATGTCGAATACAACACAAAGAAGTAATGCATTTCACTTTTATTTTTGAGCAATTTTGATAACTAAGATCCTAAGCCTTTGGAATGGCCCCAAAATAAACTCGCCAACATAAAATCTCTTAAAATTTAAGAAATAAAAATTGATAAAATTGAACTGATGAAAATTTAAGATCTAGCTGCCAATTATAACGTTTCATGCACAACAGCATATTTCTATGGTAGTTCAGTTTTGTTGTGAACTATGTGTCCTCTTTCCCCGAAAAGACTAAAGTAACGTAGAAGGGAAAACACTGCAAGTAATCGTCATTGATATAAAAATAAGTCCCAAATATCAATCAGCTATGAAACAACTGAATTAAAAAACCGAAACTCAAAAGTCAAATGTGAACTAAATTTTCTTATGCACAATGCCCATAGTTAATAAAACAAATTTCTGTCATTAATTCAAATCAATGCAATATTGTAAAATCGCTGTTATAATAAAAATCAGTGAAAACATCTATAAAAAAATTTAATGCTGCAACTGCGCAAAAGAGATCAAGGTCAAAAGTGTATTGGTCTTTCTTAAATTCCTCTGACAACTAGGGTTTTTAGAAGAGGGAATTTTTTGCTTATTGTCAGAACAGTGAAACAAATGATGCACACGCTTAGACTGCTTGTGACCAATTGTGCAGCCTACTAAGAGCTGGTGAATGCCTTAAGGCATTTTATCTGAAGATGTTCAACATCATTTGCATAGCTCATGGTCTCCACTGCTGAGCTGAGCAAATTCTATCTGAAGATCACAGAGCTTAACCAATGTATTTGATTGCATAATGTCATACAAATAGGTAAAAATTACTATATTCGTTTATATGAAGTTTAGCTTGATTTTACCTCTACTATCAATTTTTTGCTGCACGAGGACTAAATTAGTTCTCTGTAACTTTGATATTTTTGTTAGAAACTATAAAAGCCTCTAAAAAACCTTAAACACATTAGTTGTAAAAATGTAATCTCAAAATTTAAAAATTTATAAATTCGGGTCTTACTAAAAACACGTCAAATTGTGATAAGTACATTTTGAACTTTTAATTTTAATGAGGATTTACTTTTGAAATTTGTATGCAATATTTGAAGTTATGATTGATTCAAAAATATTTATTAGTAGTTCTTTTGAAATTTTTAATCTGCATTTGTAGATCAGAATGAGAAAATTCTGCTCAAAGAAGCTGGTGAATTACTGAAATGTCTTGCGACTAGAAGACTACCTATAGAAGACGATGAATTAGAATGGAGATTAAAAAATATTGTTCAATCCTATGAAGGTAATATTTATGTAAAGCTTTAAAAGTTATCCTCATAATTTTAAAAACTTAAAGTAAAATTCTTTATTCAAATTCTTTCTTTTATTCAAAACTCAAGAAAATTCTAAGAAAAATTATTTAAAGAACTTTGAAATGTTTTGGTAATGGATTCATGTACAATAATTTATTTAGTATTACAAAAATATTTGACGCATTTTATTGTGATATTTATTTATGAATAAAATTATTTTTACTTACTTATATATATATATATATATATATCATAATAACAGATCTTATAAGCCTGCAGTCGTGACGAGAGTGGCAAGAGTGGTGTAAGGCAACCGGAGAGAATGATCCATTGATATTGAGTGTAATGCAGATTCCACAAATGGAGAGGCATAAAATTCTATAACATTTCTTTATTAATTCAATAGACGAGTAGTTACATCATGAGGTTGTTTAGGGTTTGGAATTTGGAACGGCTCTGAGGGCTCCTTAGCCCAAGAGGCTCGCGAAAGAATAAATAGTTTACAAAAATCTTGCTAGAGGAATTAGGATTAAGAAAAATATTATTGGACCAGGGGATTTAACAAGAAAGTTCATTGGTAGAAGTCGGTGGTTTTACGAAGGAGGAATGTTATCTTACATATGGCGATTTGAAAGCAGGAGAGTCCTTGGAGGTCCAAGTTAACGAGGCAGCTTGAGTTCAAATGTGAAAGGGGTTGGCAAGATATTGACTACTTAGATAGGAAGACAAAGACTGGGATAAAAGGGGACCTCTTAGGGGTGATCTGTAGTGAAAATTGTACTTGGGGGTTATTTTTAGGTATCCTTTCATATATATATGTACCATTAAATAAATATAATTAAATAAATTTTTAAATATTTATAATTAAAAAACTTATTGCTTTACTTAACAATAGTATTTATTTTGAATAGTTAATGATTTGTTTGCTTCCTTAGTTTCTATGAACATGTTAGAAAAACAAATTCTGTGGATATTTTAATTTTAACATTTTTGTAAAATTTTACATAAATTAAGACTTGATTACAACAGCTATGATAATTTATTGTTAATGGACGGAAGCAATGTTTTATTAAAGAAGCTTTAAGAGAATAAACCTTGCTATGTACTTTGATCAGAACTTAGACTTATCAGATTCTAACTATCTTTTAAAATGTTTTTTCTACTGAAACTTGTGGTTTCCTTTACAAGCTAACAGAGTCTTCCATATCATAACCATTTAAAATTATACCACAATTCTTGCATCGGATATAAAAAAACATCTTTGAACAAAAAAAGTAAAATTTACGATTTTTATTAGCTTATGCAGGTTGCAGGAATTTTTGCTATTGATAGAGGAGGTATTATAGAAGTATTTAATTTATTGGTTGTATATTTAAGCTAATATAAATAATGAATCTTATCTTTAAAATTCCTTTATATTCACTACATTCATTTAATGCAACAACAAAGAATAATAAATATATACATACTATAAGCTTTGAAAATGCAGCACATTCCGAAAATATACTTGATGTCTGGCATTTTTAAAAGACTTGCATATTAACCTTAGGAATGAAAAGATAATTTTTACAATAGTTTATCATATTTATTTGTCTAACACATAAAAAGTTAAATGTTAATAGCATTTCATAGCATAATTAAGCAGACACTTTCAGAAAAGGGTGCCATAAAATTGAGAGTGCCAATTTCTGTTGAATCACATGATCTTCTCATTGCAAATTATCAGTAAAAGCTAAGACTTAAGTTTTGATGCAATTGAACTTTGAGATAACGTTTCTTTTAATACTGTGTTTTGGGAATGTTTGCTGTGTTGTAATTTGCTGAATTCATGTGGTCCCTAAGAAGGAATTAACTTGACAAATGAGCCACAATTGTATCTCTTCAAAAGACTGGTCTATCAGTTTATGAAATACCCACTTTTGAAAGGTTTAGATGAGTAATGTGTATATGATGTTAAGCCGTTTGAAGGAACTGGGCAGAATAAAGATCGTTTTTGATCCAGTAAACCTCAAACAACTTCACAAGCTGAAGAGAAACATTTGGTAGTTACATGCAAACATAACCAATTCAAAACTGTATCGTTTAATTATGTTAAAAACTCAATTAGTTATGAAGTTCACCAGTGTAGTAGATCACAGTAAAGAGACAATTGCAAGAACATAGTCTGAATAGGTAGGTATGTGGCAGCAAAAGCATGGACACACTGAACCGATGCAACCTCAGTGTATATCCCCCACCATCAAGCATGGAGGTTGTTCTGTGATAGTGTAGGGCTCTTTTGGAGGCAATGCAATTGGCAATTTGTTCTAAACCAGTGGAATTTCCATATTCTCCAATGACAAGCATGCCATGTGGAAAGCACATGATTGATCGTGGATCTATTTTTCAGGAAGACAGTGACCTGAAACGTACTTTTAAGTTATGTCGAAATTATCTTGTAAAAAAAAGAAAGACTAGGAGAGCTTAAAATTATGCATTATGCAATGACCGTCCGAGAGTCCAGATCTCAATCCAATAGTTTCTGTGAGATGAACTTGACCAGAAAATCCAAAACCTAAATCTTTCAAATATAAATTGTTTGGAAAATTCTATTTTAAGGATAGAAGCAAATTACACAGATAAATATGGAAAAATTAAATTGTTCGATTATGCAAAGCTGTGATAAAAGCACAAAGTGGATATTTTGAAGAATCAAAGATTTAGACTCAAAATAGTAATTTTTATCATTTCATATTTTATACTACATTATAATCATAGTTGATATTTTATTGGTTTTGGAGGAAACATTAAGGTGTTTCCAAATTTATGAGTGGTAGTATAAAGAAAAACAGACTAGAACGTTAACTTTTTCTTTTGAAATAGGTTTTTAAAAAATCGGTCGTTAAAGTTTTCTGTTCCCCTACATTTTATTCTGTTCTCATACACATATCAAACATCATCATAATGATTTAGTTTTGAAACTGCATAACAAGACATACATAAATACCCTAAGCCATTCTGTTTACTTATTATGATCATGAAAGATCTATTGTTGGTTTTTGAAGGAAAACTCATATTATCTTTATATGAACAAATTGACTATTATGCTGCAGCATATATTTGTTTAAATACATCACACCCTATCACCAAAGTCCAAACATCATTGAACCCTATAGTTACATAAAATGATAGCAGAATATTCTAATTAATATTTAGCATTGCAAATTTACTAGATTTTACTTTAAAATTTACGTACTTGCCAATAGAGTGTACCATGAGATTTCAATCGTTGCAGCCTCATTGGACATGGTTAATACTAGAGTGGTGACCTTCTGGAAATTTGTGCTGCCTCCATGTATGTACTGGGCACACGTATTTTATATCTGTAGCCTCATTACTGGATTACAAATGCACTGCTCTTCCCCTGTGAGCCTTGATCAAAATTTTGTATGTAGTTCTATCCATAGTTGAATAGGTGGTAAAATCTCAATGCGGATCAGGTGTTGGGGAGAGTGTGAAGTGAACATCTTCAATTTGATTAACATTCAGGTTTTCCCCTTATACAAGATACTGCACATTTGATAAATGCTTTTATATCTGTAATAAAAGGTATAAAAGTATTTATTTATAAAAGATTTTTTCTCTCTCTCATCTAACCAATATCCTTTAGAAAATATTTTTCTTAGGAAAGTTTATTTTTAACTTTGTGTTATGCAAATATTTTATTAGATGAAGACAATCCAACGTTATTAACTAAAGGACAGAAAGTGCGAATCAAAAAAGAAATCTCGAGTGAAATGAAACGTTGGAAGCCAATTGAGTGAGTAAAAATGTGCTTGTTTCTTATTGTGCATGAATTATGTATGATCCCTATACACTGTACATCTAAAAAAATATATATTTAAATCTGGTAAAATAATAAAAAAAATCATAGGAGTTTTTTATGCAAATTTGGTATAAAACATGCACTTGCCAGAAAAATGATATTTAGTTCTTAATTATATTAACATAATCTATTACGTATTTTTAAAACTTATGAAGTATCATGGAATCCCTTGTAATAATCATCTTTTTAAAGCTATTCATTTCTGCATAAGACTTTTAATGAGCCAGAAAACAATAGTAATTCTTCCTTCTTCCTCCATTAAATACTAATCAAGATGGCTGTATTCTATTTTGGAACAATGGCACATGGGAAAGGAAATGTTTTACCTTAATTAAATCATAGGTTGGGAAACTTCACAGATCTTAGTCCCTTTAATTCCTGCCATTTCAAATTCCAGAAAATGGCTTCAGATTATGTGTTTGGTACTAGAAACATACAGGCTGCCCTCGACTTTCGCACATAATTGGTTCCTGAAAACGTGTGCGAATGTTGAATGTTCGAAAGTAGAGGGATGTAAATAAATATCAAAAATTGTATTTTAAAATATTTATTTATCAATAATAATATTTATTTATCAATAATATATTAAAAATATTTATTTATCAATATACATAATTAACTTAACGAGGCATGTTTAAGTGCTTTCAGGTTTTCTTTATAAACTTGTCAAGAGTTAATTGATACCACCCTTTTTTTTCTTTTGATAAAGAGTTCTATAACATGCTGTGTCTTTCTCAATCGCCCTACGTACTTGAGTTATACGTTCTCCATTGGGATCACATTCTTCCATGATAGTCAAAAATTTGTCAAGATGCATGAAGGCTTCATTCATATTTTTGATTGTCAAAGTCTTGACGATTTTATCAGCTTCTTCCTCACTTTCATTGTGTATTTCATTTAACTCTTGTTGCTCAATTAAGTATTCATTTGACAGAGGTACTGAGTGAGATTCAATCAACTCATTAACATCTTCATTGTTGACGTCCAAGTTTAGTTCATTCATTAGGCTAACTATTTCATCTGCGATAGTTTCCTGAGTTTCTTCAGAATTTATAAAATCACTCATCATTTGTGGGCATAATTGTATCCAGGAACCTTTCTGTTGAAACTAGATGACACAACGTGTCCATAAAATAAGTTTCTCGCAATTCAAAACCCTATATGTATCAGTGAGTGATGCAATTGCAAATGATGTTGTGTCTTCGCGTCTGTTCGTGGCGCCATGTGGTCGCTGGGAAGTTTTTTCCCACTGCTTAGTATGAGAGCTAAGGAGATGGACGATAGGAATTGTTCACGCTCTCTCCTCTGGTTTTGTTTACCTGAGTTTTGCCCACAAAACAAAAGTGCATTGATGTAATATATGTATGTAATGTGTGTATGTGGTGTACAGTTAAGGTTTGTTAATAAATGTTTCATATAGAAGAACCGGATGATTTTAATTCATTGAGTTCCGTTTGTAAGGATTAACCTCTCGGCACCAGCACACAGCACTTACCCAGGTAAGAGAAGCCTTTATTTAAGATCCTGAAGAATATTTACTGAACCTTATGGTGAATTTAAGGTGTATGAACTGAATAGTAGACTCACTGTGTCCTTTTAAATCATATAGGTTCCTGCATCCTTAGGTTCTCGGTTTCGTAACACTTTCATTGTTGACTCTTATTTCAGCTACGAGTCTCCAATATTGTTTATTGCGTTCCATATATTATAGTTCTTCCAAAAATCTCTTAATATAGACCCATCTTCCTTGCCAGTTGCCTTGATGGCCTGATTCATTATTGTCCTCATATAATATCGTTTAAATGTAGCTATCACTGTTTGGAAGGAAGAAACACAACATTGATTTCCGGGTATAAATTCTGCAGAGATTTTGGGTGTCCTGGAGCATTGTCTAAGATTAATAATGCTTTAAATTGTAAATTTTTATCTTTACAATATTGCTTAACTGCCGGCACGAAATGAAAAGTGAACCAATCTTTAAATATTAACGCAGTAACCCAGGCTTTTTTATTTGATTTCCAAATGATTGGAAGCAATTCTTTCCCTTTCAATGCACTGGGATTTTCTGCTTGATAAACTAACATTGGCTTCAATTTTAAATCGCCAGCTAAGTTTCCACCAAGAAGCAATGTCAATCGGTTTTTAGAAGGTTTATGTCCAGGGGCAACTGATTCTTCCTTCGATAAGAATATACAATTAGGCATTTTTTTCCCAAATAAACCCGTCTCGTCTACATTGAATATTTGACTAGGAGAATATTCTCCATATACAATAATTTTACACAATGAAATAAATTCTTTTGCAGCATCTTTATCTGCATCAGCCGATTCTCCAGTGAATTTAATATTATGTAAAGAATACCTCATTTTAAATTTGTTGAACCAGCCATTACTTGCTTGAAACACCATGTTAGAATCTTCTTTTAATCTAGTCTTCCAATCTTCATGCAAATTAAGAGCCTTAGATTGAATAATTGAAAAACTCAGAGGGACATCGTTTTGATGTTGATCATCAATCCATGATGACAAAGATCTTTCCATTTTATCCATCACTATTCAGTGTCTTTTGGTAACAATCTTTAAAGATATATTTCCACAATTTTGAACGTATTCCTTAATTTTATTCTTGTTTTTCAAAATTGAACACATCGTAGACCTGTTTATGTCGTGTGAACGGCTGATTGAAGCAAAAATTCACCGCTTTCAGAATGTCTAATTATTTCCATCTTTGTCTCAATCGTATGAAGTTTATGAGTCCTTAATTTCTTTTTGTTCGTATCAACACTGCAGTTTTTCCGTGTCGCACTCATGTTTATGAATTTATAAGGGCAAAATATTTAAACATAAACAAATAAATTGGCGAAACATACAACGCATCGACACGCGCCCTAACGCAAGACTAAACCTGTTTAATACATTGTATGTATTTGACATTTGGCCCCGCCACCGAGGACCTAGTGACGTCACAACAATTCCAAGAAGTTAGCTACTCTAGGCGGCAATTTGTGAGTGAGTGCGAGCTACCGCGCTCCGTAGGAGCGACTGCATGGAAACGAACAATTTTTGCATTATCGACAAAAATCTTTAAAAAATTTGCGAATTGTGCGAAAGTCGAGGGCCACCTGTACTTTCTTTTCTGAATATTTACCTTTTCATATTGTCTCTTGAACTTTAAAATGAAACAAAAATTGATTAGATTTTGTGGCTCTAGAAATCACAAGAAAATATTCAGAAAATAAACTTCAAAGATTAAAAATTGATACAATTTAAATGAGGTGCTTGATTAATTATGTGCCATCTCTTTGCTTAAGTTCACAGTATTTTTTCACATATTAGTCAATTTAAATCATTGTCCAATGAAGTAGTCTGGTACCTGCATTCACTGTATTTGCTAATTTTACTCAATGTCGACTTTTAGTATGACCTGCCTTGTCAATTATGATTATGGTGTTCTCTCATGTGCTCTTACAAGAAATATAAAACATGAGATTATATGCTGTTATTAATTCTAATTAACTGCAGTGTCAAAGTTTTATTTATTTAGTAAACAAATTTAATTCCGATGGATTATTTCTTTACGAACTCTAGATATGAAAATTATTGACTAAATATACAGAGTGGGTGAAAAGTCATCTCACATTTCAAAATTTAATATAAAACCAACCAATTGTCATATGAGAATGCGATTTTCACAAAATTGCTTTACATGGCATCAAGTTTTTTATTTTGGCATAAAAAAAATACATATTAGAACAATACATATTGTTCTAATAAAATTACATATACATTAAAACAATACATATTAGAATTTATTAGAGCATTTTTGTCACTACATACTACCATATTTCAATGTGGGCACCCTTTGTGGCTTGAGCGACATGTAACAAGGTTTTAATAGTTTTTGCTCTTTCCGTTGGGGTCGTCATAGCTGGAATGGCAGATTGCAAGCTAACCTTACTAAGCTAGTGCTATACAAATAGCGCCTACTATGTGCAAACAATTGAACTATTTTTTTATGCCAAAAAAACTGGATGTCATGTAAAGCTATTTAGTGAAAACCGCACACTCATATAACAATTGGTTGATCTCATATTAAATTTTGAAATGTGTCATGGACTTTTCGCCCACCTGTAAATCATGATGCAGTTGGAAAATTCTACTTAACACTAACATAAAAATCAGTTCCAAAGCAGAATAAGAACTGAAAAAGAGCAGCATAAGAACTGATGTAAAAGATATCAACAGGGTACTCATTGCCCTTAAAAACCTTGATACGGTCTGATTTTTCGTTATGGTTTTTAAGGGCCCATAAAAGACCTTGCTTAACCTACTGAGCATTACAAGATATCCTAGCAGTGTAGTATTTTACCTCACAACACACTTAATGACTAAATAATCACATCTATTGGGTGAAAGAATCTGAATTCTTTCAATCTTTAGAAAGTTGTATTGGTCCTTTCCTTGGAATAGAATCCTTTGGAATGATTCTTTGCTATAGCTGGAGTTCCACCTTTAGACTTGGAAATTAAGTGCAAAAATGAATTGTATGCTTCGATTCTATATGATTTTTCGACGGACTGTGTTGATGGAAAATTGCCTCTCTGCAACGTTCCTCATCCGGCTGTTTTTGAACCAATTCATCTAATTAAGTACGAGAAAAATGTGGAGAAGCGTTTTCAGAAAGTCTGTTTTACGGACGGTAGTAAGATGAACAATAAGGTCGGCCTTGCTTTTGTTCTATTTGAGGACAACTTCGAATGCGGCTTTTATAAACATCGTATCCGGAATGAATGCACTATCTTTCAAGCAGAATTGCTTTGTATTAATCTCGCAGTTAAGTGGTTTAAAGAAAATGGAAATTTCTGTTCAAAGTACCTTATTTGTAGCGATTCTCTTTCCTCTTTGCATTTACTGAAGAATGTTGCAAGCACAGAAAAATTGGTCGTTGAAACGCTTTTAACAATTAGTTCTCTTAAAAATAGAGGAACTGAGATTTTTTTTTGCCTATGTGCGTGGATACTGTGGAATTTACAGGAATGAAAGAGCTGATTTTTTAGCCAAAGACGCTTTGAATTTAGCAATTGATGTAAATTGTAACATTCCTAAGTATTACTTGAAAGGCTCATATTATGACAAGCTTGTTGCTAAGTGGAATGAAGAGTATGTCTCATCTGAGAAAGCTGGCCACACCAAAAAATTTTTTCCTACTATTAAGCATAGATTGAACTCAGAATTATTTTTCTTCACAAACTTCCAAATTACAATTTTTATCTGGCCATGGAAATTTTGCTAAATATCTATATAGGTTTCATCTTCGGACTAATGATTTGTGCGAGTGTTTTAAAAAGTAGCCACAAGATGTAGAGCATTTGCTTTTTAGTTGTCCTGTATTTAAAACTTCAAGAATGTGCCTAAAAAATGATTAGAGAAAATTAGGTGAAACATGGCCAGTGAAACTCAATGTTTTTGTAAAATCTAATCTGCTTTTCTACTCATTTGTCAAGTTCATAAAATCTTGTAATTTCAATTAAATTGTTTTCCATTGTTTCTTTGTTAAATCAACTTACTTCTGTAAGCCACGTGTTGTACTTCTGTGGTGCACGGGGAGTTTGCTTTTGTTCAATAAAAAAAATAATAAAATTCATTAACATGTGTACAGTCACAGGAATAAACTACGGACCATTGCTCTTCATTC
The DNA here is from genome assembly GCA_933210815.1 of Meta bourneti. Taxonomy (NCBI): domain Eukaryota; kingdom Metazoa; phylum Arthropoda; class Arachnida; order Araneae; family Tetragnathidae; genus Meta; species Meta bourneti. The sequence continues at coordinate 51,337,584 of OW119924.1, read as the reverse complement.
AAGCAATTTTAACAGAAGAGAAAATTCAAAGATGGCGTTTGACAGGAACTAACGTCTTCTATAAATTCAGATGCATGAAAATTTGCATAAGGGGCCGTCTTCATATTAAATTGAGCATCAACTTCATAATTTTCAATGGAACCCCCTATTTCGACACAATTTCGAATTTATATCAAAATTTAACTTCAAATACCAAATTTCATATCATTAGGTTTTACCTTTTCGAAGTCATGAGCATAAAAAGATTAGAGCTCCTAATGTTAAATCAGTTTCTTAAACTATTATGGATATCTTCCTAAATAATATTGGGGCCGTCGTGGCTCAGTCAGTATGCCCACTGTACTAGCAACCTTCAAGTTGTAGGTAGTGCAGGTTTGATTCCTGCAAGGTGCATTCCTCCCTGGGTGTATTTCTCCCCTCTGTGTCAGCAAAGCTTTCACTGTGTGTGTCTATTACTTGATATTGTATGTCTTGTGTCAATTACTTGATATTGTATTGTGTCTGGTGCAGCATGGCCAAATATGGCCCTTGCACCATAAAACTCCAAAACCAACCAACCTAAATAATATTTCTATAGCACTGATATTTTGTACCATGTTACTGTTAAACAGCCCAAACAAAATCCACCTAATGTTTTTAAAATAGCTTTTAGTATGCAATATTAATTATTAAATTAATGTTTGAAAATATGAATTGGAACGTTACTATATTTTGATGGGAATGGATTCAGAAGGACTTCTAATATGACCATGCAATTTTAGCTAAATCGAATGGCTAGTTTTTGCGTTACATTAAATTTTCCTCATTATGGCGATTTAAGGGGGCAACCAAAAGTTAAAAAACGTCTGACAAACCGCATTTCTTGTATCGTTTGCACTTGCATAATAAGTTGAATAATGTAATTCTAGAATCATTTTCACTTGTGTAATAAATATAATAATTCTTGGATCATTTGAAATAGCGTTCGAATTTGGAATTTGGGTAGCTATAACTACATTTAATCTCGATCTACGAATAGTGACTATCAATGTGGAGGTGATCCTTAAAATTGATAGCAATTTTAACATTGAATATCTATGGATATAAAAATAGTAAAATTCTGAAATTTTATATTTAGACTAATTTAATGAAGCAGAATCTGTTTAAAACATCAAAACATGGCGTTTCCTTTGGAAATTTTGTTTGTGTAAAATTTGATATGAAGACGTCCCATTATGCATTTTTTGCATTTGAATTTGTAGAGAACGTTATTCTGTATTGAATGATATCTTTGAATTTGCTCTGCTATGAATAGTACTCGAAAAAAAGGGGTGGTTTTTCTTTTTCCACATACATGTGTTTATTCGTATATACATGTGTTCCTTTAGAAATATTGTTAAATTAGGTGAATAAAACTGAACAAGAAAAGGTAAGTGGTTTGCTATGGCAAACAAAACCACTGTCAACTATTTTATTAAATATTGGAACTAGGTAATGTGCTTTTAAGGACTTGGGTAGAAAAGCATGTTGCATTTAAAGTTTTGTTATATCAATTTAAGAAAATATCTTGTTGAAGGATATTTGCACATATGTTTTGAAATTGTATTTGTATTAATCTAGGTTCACCATTGATTCACCTTCATTTAGCATTGATAAAACATAATCTCAATTATGTGGTATTTTAAAATTAATTTTTCTATTTTAAGAGAATTGATAGGTATAGGATACAATGTTTAAAACAAATACAATTATTCAGTTACTCATGTAATTATTTTTCAAGTGAGTAATGACTACATCAGTTGTTTAGTTTCAATTTTCTAAAATGCATTTTTCTTTTATCTTAGACCTGTAATTCGTATTTGTTCTCTAATCTGTTGAAATATATACGGCAATGCATAAGTTTAAATTGCTGAAATTTCTTAATGCAGAAAGTTAAATCTTAAGTTTTCAAAAATACTATTCAAATAGTATTTGTTTGCTGGATTGATTTCATATGTATTTTAATGGATGGATAAAGCAAAGTCATGAATTTTTAATACACTGCCCTCCAAAAGTTAAGGGTCAAATGTTTTTCTGTACTTTGGTTTATTACAAAAATATTAAATTTTGGTTAAATTAATTAATATTTGGTTTATTACAAAAAAAGAGCACATGTCACTTGAATTACTCCAAGTGACATGTGCTCTTGCCTTGTTTAAACAAATGAATTAATTACAAACAGGTCAAGCAGAATGTCTGAGCAAATATTTGTGCTCCTGTTGCAATAAAGGGATTAGCAACATGAAGCACAATTTTCATTCTTTAGATAAAAATGACCAGAGAACTATCTTCAGGAGGAGCTGTTACCAATTTCATTCCAGGACTGGTTTTATCAAAATCGGATTACACAGAAAACCTGATAACACAGTGTGCAACTAACATTAAACTGTCTCGTTTCAGCGTATGACAGTCTGATTTCTATCCAGCTAATTGTTTTTCATTTTAAAGAATTAGGCAAAAGATATCTTTGAGACACAATTCGCAATATTTTAGATGCAATTTGAATATCTGCTGATACTTTAAAAATAAATGCATTTAATCTTAGAAAAATTGTCAGAACTCTCATTCAAACTCTGTTTAAGTACCTATTAGTTTTACAAAAAAAGTGGTAGCTGTCTCATTTACTTGTTTTTTATGCATTAATACATTTCAGATATGTTTCATGTCATTCTTTTTCAAAACATTGCAAGGGGATTTGGGGCAATAAAGGAAGAGGAACATTTTGTTCTCCAACTTTTCTAAGGCAGGGGTATTTCATTTCAATGTTTTTAATCCATATTGATATATATATTTTAAATATAGCTTTAAAAATTAAAAAATACCTTTGAAAGATGGCCTTAAATATCCTTAATTTTACTTTTGCTTGAAAAGTGGGTTCAATTCCTTCCAGGATGTTTTTCTCTCTTTTCTGTTAGTAAAAATTTTCCTTTGTGCATATGCCCATTACTTGACGTTGTCTGTCTTGTGTTTGGCACCGCATGACCAAATGTGACTCTTGCACCATAAAACCCAACCAACCTACCTTGAAGAGTGGGAACCTTGATCAAAACTTTTTCTTATTTTGTAAAAAAATTAAAATAAAACCACTTGATAAATAATGCTGTGATTGCATTTCATATTCATTTATTTATTTAAATCTTTAAAGTACTTAGAAAAATAAAATTCCCTCAGATATAACTTTAAAAATATTTTTGAAAACTCATATTCTTGTAAGAAATAAGTAAAAAGACAATCTTTTATTTCCTAGACTGTGTCTTATTATTAATTCAAAATTTCAAGATTAAAATCTTTTATAATTATAGAATTTATTTAATTTTGATTTATAATCATGATTTTAATACAATTGTATTCATTATTACACAATAATATAGGTACAATCATCAACAGTGTTTAGCTTATTTGGTTGGAAGAATGGCTGCCAATTATGCATCTGTTTATAAAGTATTTTCTCAAGTGTGTAGTATGTCAAGTTATGTATTTGACTTTTTTTATATATATTTCATATTCACATATAATTTGATCATTGAAAATTAAAAGTAAAGCAAATATACAGGGGTTGGACAAAAATATGGAAACACCTCGTGAAATGCATACTTGAAAAGAAACGTTTATTCTAGTGAAATTTGTAGGTGGCGCTGGTGTTTTCGCCTACTGACGCCACATATACAATGTCATAAATACGCTGCACAGGTCAGTCGTTCTCGGGGCACTGTTCTGTGAAGTTGTAATTGCATCATGTCAGAGCTAACAGACTTCGAACATGAGCAAATTGTTGGAGCTCGTCTGGTGGGTGCTTCCGTAAGCAAGGTAGCCGAAGTGTGTTTCAAGAGGTACTGTATCTAAGATTTGTTCAGCATATTTGAAAAGCGGAAAAACATCATCCGCTAAATCACAGCGCGAACGAAAGTGTGTGTTAAGTGATCGTGACAGACGATCATTAAGGAGGATTGTGATTAAAAATAAGATCACAGCTGCAAAAGTTACTGTTGAAATGAATGTCGTGCTCACAAGCCCTGTGAGTACCAAAACAATAAGAAGGGAGCTCCATAAGCAGGGTATTTCTGGCCGAGCTGCAATTCAAAAACCATTCATCAATGATGCTAATGCCTGTAACAGGAAAAAGTGGTGTTTAAGTCATAAAGCCTGGACTATGGAGCAATGGAAGACAGTAATTTGGTCGGATGAGTCTTGTTTCCCACTTCTGGCCGAGTTTACGTCTGGCGAACGCCATCCCAAGCCTATAATACAGACTACTTGTTGCCAAGAGTGAAACATGGCAGGGGTTCTGTGATGGTTTGGGCAGCCATATCATGGTTTTCTGTGGGCCCCATGATTACTCTACTAGGGCACATTAAGGCCAAGGATTATGTGAACATTTTGGCCGATCAAGTCTGTCCCATGGTACAAACTTTGTTCCCAATGGTGATGGTGTCTTCAAAGACAACAAAGCCCCTGTTCATACGGCTCACATCGTCCAGGACTGGTTTTCTGAGCACGAGGATGATCTGTCACATCTCCCCTGGCCACCACAGTCACCAGACCTCAATATTATTGAATCTTTGGGGTCTACATTGGAGAGGAAAGTGCGTGATCGCTATCCACTGCCATCATCGTTATCTCAACTTGCCACTGTTTTGCAGGAAGAATGGTACGATTCCCCTGGCAAGCATTCAGGAACTGTATTTGTCCATTCCGAGAAGACTGCAAGCTGTTTTGAATGCCAACGGTTTTCCTACACCATATTAGGCAAGGTTACATGTTTTTTTAGGTGTTTCCATATTTTTGTCCAACCCCTGTATGAATCAACATTTTAGTCCAGAATTTTATTTCAATTCAAATGTATTCTTAATTTGTATGATTTATACTTTCTATTTAATATTGTTTAATTCTTATAATTATACTGCTATTTAAGTGATTAAAATTTAATTATTGCAATTTTTTACTTTTATTTCCCCCTATCTTATAGAATTGCCAAATCTTATGCATTGCAGTATGCTTATGTAGGATCTTAATGTGCATGAAAATTGTGTCCTCATAAATAGATCATTCCTAAAATAAACTTATCAAGTTTAAAAGATTATAAATATTATCTGAATTAAAAATATACGCCCTGCATCATTATATCAATACATAAGAAAATTGAAATATAATTCAGTAATAATAAAAATAAAAAGAAAGTACAACTATAAACACAAATAATCTTTTATGCAAATTTTTAAGTGATGTATGTACATTTTATTCATAAAGCGATTTAGTTTTCCAAAATCCAATACTTACTGTTTTAGTCAGGGATCGTATGTGTTCATTAAAATACAGTTTGGAAATATGATGAGATTTTAAAAATGGTTAAAAAATGTCACCCCTTCGTTGTATAAAAACAACATTTTTCTTACATTCAAACAATTATTCATCTCATTTACTACAGACATACAAATAAATGTCTGCTGAATATTATAGCCAAAAAGTAGTTTTTGACATATTGAGTCCTCTTAATCTATTCAGTTCAAAATTAGCCCCTTCCCCAATAGATCCCTACTGACTAAGTTTACGCTTTTCCCAATTCTACTGCTGGAGGCATTTTTCAATGTCTTTAGTATCCCCATCAAATGCATCATCACACTAATCATGATTTCTTCCGAGTTCTGAAATGTGCCCCTTTGAATCTGATATTCAGCCTGGAAACGAGCCAAAAGTCACATGGAACCATGTCTGGGTAGTAGGATTGCTGAACCTATGACAAGCTGTATTTTGTCAAGAATTCTAAATAAGGTGGGATGTTCGTGCTGGAACTTTGTGAAGGTTCTTCCATTCATTATAATCTCCCTGAATTAGTGATCTCTTTCGCCTAAATGACATCTTGTAGGCTGAGATAACAATCAGGTAATATTTCTGGTTGACAATCTGGCCCTAAGAAGCGTATTTGTGGTGATTAATGCCTGGTGTTCGAAAAACTGTTGACAAGAGCTTCAGGTTGCTTTGTGATTATTGTATCTTAACCCATGGAGACCCTAGTGAGTCCAATGAGATGACTATGTCTTAGGTCCATAGAATAATCTGATTGACTTTTTCAAGAATCAAGATCGCTATTGGCACAGTATACACACTATTTCAGTATGTTTTGTGCTACTTGCAGATGTATTTCCTTCTGTTCATGAGGTGTCACAAAACAAATTTTTCCACCAGATGGTGCATATTGAGACTGAAAGTCAAAAGTGATTGCAATGAATCAAATGACGTTTTTTGCTTTACCCATTATTTCTGATTATTATTCAGCAATCTTCCATCACTAACCACTGCTTTTGCTTAATTGTTTTGCGATTTCTGCTGTTGAAGGTCTATCATAGTGTTCATCTCTCTCGACTGTTCAACCATTCTTGAAGTAATACCAGTCTTAAGTCATATAATCCATATTCTCAATACCAAAAGCCCTTGGATTTTAAATTGCCTCTCATTGTGTACCTCTGAGGTTTTAACAAAATTTCATGGAGATTCTTTATTCAACGCCTTTGGCTATTTTAAACTCAAAACACAGAATACATGTATAAGTATAATAGCTCCCTGAATTGAACTATCTGACAAATCACACGTGTATGGTTAGGTTCAAGGTTACAAGTATCCTTGCCTTGTTTCTGTAACAGGTGCAACTGATTAACAGAATAAAAATAAAATAATATTCTCTCTTTTGTTAGACCTGGTATGCTTGAAAACTGGCAGCACAACCTATGCAAAGAGCTCTAACTACACATTCCTAGTATTAATCATAAATTTGTGTTTACTGCAATTTCCTATGAATTTGATATTTTAATTTCATGGTGTTTTTAAGTTAGTATTAGTTTAGCATGTGTAGCTATTTCTTGCCATTACTCATGACTTGTGATTCTCATCTCTATTGAACTCTTTTACTTTTTAACAAAGAACACTTAAAAAACTTCATACCATTCTCCTGTACAAATCTTATTAGTTGATATTGTTATGTATTACCTCATTCTCTTTACATCTGTAACTTAGTGCAATAGTTTTGTTCTTTGGATTTTTTACAAAATTTTCTAACAAATGTGTAACTATACTTAAGATCAATTTAACCTGATTATGTGTTTATACTACAAAGGGATCCTTCTGCCATAAATATACATTTATCCTAGATTAAATTAAGGATGAATAAAATGTTGCACATATGCAACTTGAAACAAATGAACTTTTATTTAAAAATTAAGTGCTTTACTGTTCTAATTTTATTATTTATTTTACTGAATATCACATAATTTCTTCAACGAATAAAATCCAACAGAACGAGCTCCTTCCCATTTCTTTTATAACCTTAAAGGTGAAACCGAAAGAAAGAAAAATTATTTCAGTGACATAAGTTTCTGAATTTTATAGTAACCTTTTATTTCAGCCATTCAAAAAGTTAGTTAAAGTTATCCATAGCGCTGTTTTTAGGACTGGTATACCAAAATGGCTGTTCTCAGACTCAACAAGTCTGTAGTGTAACATAAATAAATAAATTCCAAGTACAAAAATGAAATTTCATACAATAGCAAATAAAAAGAAAAAGATAAACTAAAGAATTTAAATTAATTTCACAGACGATTTTTTCTGCCAATTTGAATTCTCACTCTTATAATTATATATTTTCAAATAGATTAGTTATTCGGCTCTTAAATTTTAAGATTTAATTTATTTTGTTTCTATGAACAGTTAAATGGATTATTTCACTCATCTTTAAAGATGTTCAAACCAAAAGTTGAATTTTTACATACCATTGCTTGTTTTGTTTCTAATGATATAAAAGCTAGAGCCCATATGGGTAAAGGCTATCGATAATTAAAATAAACAAACTGAACATAACATTTAGGTGATAATTTTGTCAAGTATGGCAACTCTGCTAGTCATGCTTTCTCTTTCGTTATTCTCTTGCTCATGATGTACATAATGGATGAATCCAAATAAGCAAATCAAAGCTTTCCATTTAAAATCAGAAGACTTTTTTACCTATCTGTAGGGTATTCTGTATATCAATTTAAGTTCATCTCAATTGTAGTTCACTTGTTGATTTAACTCTGAACTCTTGAATATTTCAGATTAAAGCGATGCTTCCTACATTTCAACCAAAAACATTCTTTGATTTTGGTTCTGGAGTAGGGTCAGCTGTTTGGTATGTATTGATTTATTTGTTATGAATATTGTGTTCATATAAGATGTTATGTAATATCATTTATACAAATAGTTTTCTCGCATTACTTGAGTTGACGAATTTTTCATCCCACAAGATGAGCCAGGTTCAGAAGTGGGTTGGGTTTTTGAAGACGCATCTGGGCCGAAGGCCCTCAATCTCCTGGTTGAATTCTCTTGAGTCCATAACGATGTTTGTTTTGCAGAATCTTCAGAGGGTTGTATGAACTTGCAGTAGAGTAGGTGGAAGGGGTCTAGCTTCGGTTGGAGTTGATATTACATTGGCTGTATGAGGAAGTCAAGAAGTACATTAAAAAGTAATAACAATTTATAAAAAAATTAAATAAGGGCAAAAGTACCTCTTCCTTAATAGTTTAAGAAATGATTTAAGTATAATGCGGCGTGGGCCATTTGGGGACCTCTAAGGTGCGATGGTGGTTTCATAATTAAGGGCGTTTACCAGTGTGAAGAGCTTGTCTACCAGACTTGTGCATTTCTGCAGGTTGTGTATAAAACTTCTCACATTGGATGTTTACAAATATAGCTTAGAATTCTTTTGCTAGTTCCAGTAAGACTTTGAGGTCAGAAGTAGGAGGGTTTGTTGTAATGGCCTGAGCCGCTTGGTGTTCAGAGCTTGGGGAGAAGTTTGGGGCACACCAGTGCTAGGTACATCAACATTTGGAGGAGTTGAATTTTTCAATTTTGAAGCTTAAGAGGTCCAAGGCTTGGCCAGATTCCTGGTGAAGCTCCTGGGCTTTGGAATTTAATTCAGCCATGATAATTTGCAGTGTGCTGCTTGTGGCAGTTTGCATACCTAGGTTTCTTGTCCTTGTTTGGGCATTCAGATGATTTATGTCCAAGACCGCAAACAACGCATCTTGGTTTCATATGACAATTGGCACTTGAGTAGTTGAGGTGTTGACAATTGTCGCACTGGGGTGTCCCGTACTTCTATTTAGGTATTTTTCAACTTCCACTGAGACATATAAATTGCGTCTACTCATAAATGGTGTTGACTTTATTGGCTGGAAAAAGATATATGAGGAAAGTTGACAATGATTTTTTTCGATTTAAATCGCTTAAGCTGATTGACTGTATCAATTGAGTATCCAAGATCCTCAAGTTCCAATTTAATATCATCGCAAGAAGTGGAGGGAAGTAAGCCTTTAATAACCGCTTTGATGGGTTTTTCATTTTTCTTAGATCGGTAGAAGTAATTTATTTTATTTTCATCAAGATATGACACAAGTTTTTCGAGGTTCATCAGAAGTTTTTACAAAAAATTTTAACTGGTCTCCTGAGAGTCTCCCACAATAGAAATTTTAAGGTCTTGATTAAAACGTTTTAACTTTGAATTAAAGTCGTCGATGAGCATAATTGGTGGGATCTTTTCCGTGCTCTGAACACTCGATGAATCATCCTCCATGTCGCTAAGGACATCAAAGGAGTTGGAAGTCGGGATTGGAGTAGGTGTAGGGTTGTACTATGAGTTTTTATTGGCAGTATCTTTAGTTTTTAAAGATCTCTTAGTAGTTTTGGTTTTAAATAGAGGTGCAGAATTAATTCTCTCAACAATTTTACTAGTAAGAAGTTTAACAATTGCAATTGGTGTCTGTCCTCTTCAAGTGATTTGAGCGTCATCGTGTTGACTTCCAGGTAGCACGAGTCTGCCTGAACAACTAACTCTTTCATAGTAGATATATGCATATCCAGTAATGAAATTCTATCCTTTAATTTGTCAGTCAGGTTCAAATGCCAAGTAAAGAGTCAATAGTAGAGTTGTAGTTGATTTTACAATTTACAATAATTTAACTAGTATTTGCATCTTAATTTCACTAACAAATAAAAATGGTAGTTCTGCTTATATTTAAAACCACATTTGTTTCTGTATATTTCTTCTATCTTAGGGCTGCACATTCTGCCTGGAGTGAAAGTCTTCATGAATGCTTTTGCGTTGATGCTTCTCCAGATATGAATAACATATCTCAAGCTCTACTTAATGGTAAAATTTAATTTTAACTGGTTTCAAATTAAGTGTTTTAATTTTAGATTTTATTTTTAAATAGTGTTTGTTTTAATATATATTTTCAGATGAAGCTTCAGATGAAAAGCTAATAAAAAATATCTGTCATAGGCAATTTTTGCCTGCTTCAGAAAGCGTAAGTAAATTGTTGTTTACTCTCTTATTGATTGAAAAGGATTTTATTTGCTAAAATTACTACTTTTTGGTACTTGCCGTATATTCTTCATTTTTACGGAATTAAGTTGAGAAATTTTACAGGAAAAGAACTTAAGAAAGGGAATTCCTCATCCCTTAAAATCGTCTTTTGTAGTAGTTACCTTATTGTCTGTCACCTTTCATCAGTTTACCTTTAGCAGGGGTGCGATATATACGTGAAATGTATTACATAGACGGATATGCATGTATAGGATTTGTGTCCAAAGTGGTTGCAGAAATTATAAAAATGTCGAAAAGGGGTTAAAAAAGTATTTTACTTACACTTAAATGATTTAGAATTTTTCTACGAAAGTGGAAAGTGATTATTCTCTGGTCACTTTTTCAATCTATAATTAACCAATTCAACTCAAGTGAGGTCGGGTAATTTTGCTAGTTGTCATTAAAAATCATGCCTCCTAACCCTCCTCGAACATGACGCCACGCAAAGCACCTTGGTCTCTAATTACCTTGACTTCTCAACTCCAAGTGATCTTAAACAAATTAAACAGCAGTTTACTTTATACACATGCAGCATTGTTTTATAACTGGGTCAATTTTACAAATTATGACGTGAAATTTGACACACATGTTCTTAAGACCCTAAATAATATAATATTAAAAATACACAAAATCAATTTGCTATGATGAAAATAAAGGAAATCCCCTTAAAAAGCAATATTTACTTCGGTTAAGCTTAATCCTAGCTTTATTCTAGTTCAGCAAAAATGCATAGTTGGAAACTGCTTGGGATTTTCTTAATTTGGTTAATTATTTATTTTATTAAATTCAATTGTTTAAATTATTGATTAGTTCCTTTTGCTTGGTTTTCTGAAATGTTCTAAGCCAGAAGTTCTGTGAGACTGCTACTTTATAAATTCTCTTATAAGACAAGAGCCAGGTTCCAAAAAATGTACTTGTACCTTTACCAATGTTCATACATTAAAGTAACATAAGAATTAATAATGTATGGCATAGTCATAAAGATTATAAGTACATTTATGTATGTTTGCATGTTGATAAATATAAAATTACATTTACACCAAAATTAAATAAAGTTCCTTGTCTCTTATTTGTATTAAAATTATCTGCAGACTTAATTACTTTTAAAAATCATGGCACCCAGGTTTTTGAAACAAACACACTATAATGCAAATTTGAGGAGAAACAGTATTAGGTATAACTAAATTTGAGAACTGGATAGACTGCCTTGATCTCCAATTTTTTTCAGTGGAAAAATTTGCTTATACTTTCTTGCTGATTGCTTAGTGACATGATGCTATTTTGGTTTATGGGTCTGAGCTTTTTGATATATTCACTATTATTCTTAGAAAATTTCCACTGCAAAATATTTATTAAGAAGTTCTTAGAAAACTAAAAGGACAAAATTTCAGAACCTTTCGCAGCCCGGTATAATTGATGCCAGGGCCCTGTACCTGGTCCCAGCAGTTGAGAAACACTGTTCAAAGCATCCCGAAACTTGATTTTTTGTGCAATAAGACAAATTTTACCAACATTTGAAAAAAAATGTCGTGGTTTATTAATGATCAATACTGGGTTAGAGAAAATGAAACAAATATATGAAATCTCAAGTTTTTTGAAGAACAGAAATACCAGCATTGAGTTAAAGAAAATTTCAAATTAGAAAATTATTACTTTGGTCATGTTTGATTAAAGCCAATTACTTTTTTAATGTTTTGTTAGACATTTTATCTTATTTTTCTATTTTCATGTATCAAACTTTTAATAATTCATGATTTATCTTTACAGTTCTCATTAGTTGTTTTAGCTCAGTTTATAGTGAAAATTCTCGTTTTTACTTTTCAGTTATTTAAATTATATTAAATATATTAGTTATTTTTTATATTGCTTTAATTGCATTGAAAATTCACGATGGATTTTACGAATAAAAAATTTTGTGCCTCTAAGATGTTATTATTTTTGTATATTCAGAAAAATGAGTCATAATTTATGATGTAAGCATCTTATCATAATGTAATAAACAACTGATTCTTTTAAATTTATAAAAAAGCTTTGACCCTTATACGTATTTCTTTACTGCGATTCTTCAAGAACATTAAAGTTTTCAAACTTCTCTCAACACAGATAAAATATGATTTGGTGGTGAGTGCATTTTCTTTGATGGATTTGCCTTCTGCAAAAGATCGGTTACGTGTGATAGACATATTGTGGCGAAAAACAACTGATATATTGGTAAGGTTTCATTAATATATTATAAACTATGTCACCTTCATAAAATTTTAAAAATAAGCTTTGTTCTGTTTTCATATTTTTAGATGAAAATTCTTTAACGTTTCAGAAAAATATCGAAATTGGATCAAGCGATTGACTATTCTTGAAAGATATTTTGTTATTTCTCAATAAATTTCTAAGGACTTTCTTGTATGGCAAAAAACGTCTTAAACATTTTATAAAATTGAAAATTTTTCTTTCGTTCCTTTCCTAATTTAAACGTTTGAACCTTTCATAGATACTGTTTCTGAATTTTAAGTCATTTCAACAGCATCGTATGCAAATACGTTTTCCTAGTTTCTCTCTTTGACTATTAGTATTTTACATTGTATAAGACATTATTTCAGTTTGTTCATTTCACTTATATGCTAAATATTCTATTTTGTTTAAGGTATTTGAAGTAAAATGAAGCTAAGGCATAAGAAATCACTCAAGCTGATACTTGAAGTGCCAATTTAACATTGCATGTTTTCTATGATAGTCTCAATGAAATCATGATTTAATTGACTTGACTTACCTGACAGAAAATCTTCCATTGAGAATTAATAGAAGATTAAGCTTTATTTTCATTGTTTTTTAAACATAAAAAATAACTGAAAATAATAAATGGTGAATAAACAATGAAATGTTGTATCTCTTCTAAGGTTTTTGAATTTTTTTTATTTCTAATCACTACAGTAATAAAACTTTCATAACTTTAACAATAGTGTAATAGTATCATAATAAATAATGCTATTATTTTTAGAATGAAAAGGTTTCTGAATAAGAACTAATTTGAATATTTAAAAAATGTTATCAACCATGGGATAAAAACTAGAATTTATCAGTCATGTCTCAGTGCCACTGGCTGAAAAAATTTTGCATTCAACTGAATGGCAATTTCGGACTGATACTAGGAAGAATGACAACCATGGCAGACAACTTTTATTTTCAAATTTTTCTTTATGCTTCCAAAATACTTGTATCGTAATTATGATCTATCGTTTAGTTCACATCCTTGTCAATGTCATTCAATTTTTGAAATTTGTATGCTTGTCTAAAACTTATGCCCTGTGTTTGAATTGAAAAACGGTTTGGGCCCTTTGGTGAAATCACTTTAATCAAAATCATCTCCAAAACAAATAATTTCAGCAAATAGAATGCAACTTATTTTTTAAAGGGAATTTAAAGCATTTAAAATACTGTAGCTCAAACATCTTGTTGAATTTGGTACTTTGAGTTTTGGTCCCAGCTTTTCTATTTTTGCTACAAACAATTTAGAAGTATTAATTTATTCTGTGGTGTTAATTTAGATTTTCGTCTGTAATTTGGAATTTGAAAACTAAATTACAAGGTACTTTGAGTTTTGGTCCCAGCTTTTCTATTTTTGCTACAAACAATTTAGAAGTATTAATTTATTCTGCGGTGTTAATTTAGATTTTCGTCTGTAATTCGGAATTTGAAAACTAAATTACAAGTTACGTTTTCATGTTTAATCTGCAACTACCTGGACTGATTTTTCTTTCAGTACGAGGTATGGACACTTGAACTCTATTGTGTTTCACTTACATACTGTTTCACTTGCATTGCATTTACTCATCAAATACTGTTTACCATTGAAATTGCTTTAAAATATTTTGTGTAACCACAATAATTTTATATTTGCTTTATATTTTTTAATGTTACAGGTGATTATTGAGTTTGGAAATTTATCTGGATTCTACTCTGTTCTGGATGCAAGAGATTATATTCTTCAGGTATAACATAAATCCCAAAGCAAAACAGTCTATCTTTTGATTCATTCAAGTTCTTCATCAGTTAACTTTTATTTCCTATATTAGGTAGAAAACCAGCCTTCGACAGATTCATCCCTCTATTCATCTGGAGCACATGTTCTAATGCCGGTTTGTATAATTTAGAAAACTGCAATAATCTTCCTCAATACCTAAAAGCTTGTTGAATTGCAAAAATTATTATGACCACTTAGTACATTGTTGAGTAACATGTTGTCCTTCATGTTTGAATTCATTGTAGTATGAATGCTTAAATGTCAGGAGGTGTCTTGGGAATTATTGGGTCAAATGTGAAGTACAGTATTAGCTTTAAAGGTAGTTGATCTACTGTTTGATGATGCTTCTTTCAACTTCATCCCACAAATGCTGTTTGAGATCCAGTTATTGAGGAAGCCAAAAATAACTTGTCAAATAATAAATGTCATACTTCGTATATCATTTGTTATGATATGGTAGGTAAGAAATATAGCATTCAACATTGCCAAAATAATAGTTAAAATTCTGTCATGCTTCTTGACCCTTCAAGGAGTTCACACGCATAATTCTACCTTACAATCTGTACAGGTTGTGTACTACTTTATTCAATTCAAAAGTTCTTCAGATTGATTTTACCCATTATTTCTCAAACAACGTACTACAATATTCTCTGCATTATGTTCTTCAGTTGTTGCTTTTCATACTGGTTCAGCTATTTAGCATTGAAAATATTTGTAGAATAACTACTTTACATAAAATGGTTAAGTAGTTGTAATTATTGAGCCACTCAGAAATGCACTACTTTTATTGTTTAAAACTCAGTAAACTGATGCAAATCTACTTTCTGATCTGCATTGTTAAATGCAACTGTCTGAAAACAGGTAGCAAATTTAACATAATTTGTCTAAAAATGGGTAGCATACATGACTAGAACTAATACAAAAATTTAAATGATTTTAACTTTAAATAATCAGTCAAATGATTTTTAATAGTTTGAATACACTTTTTTAAAGAAAAATATATCGTTAAATAATCTTTAATTTCACAAATCAAGATATTGATATATCTTGTAGACTGACACTGCATCTATTCAAGTTCACTAAATTTTTGGCAATCGTCAAGTTATTTAACCACGACGAATTAATTTAAATCTATTCACTATTGTCACATTCTAAGACAGGATTTGGTATAATTATTGGACTGCAATGTGCAGATAGCTGTAAACAAATGAAACTCTGAACCATACCTCTTCATTTTAGGAATTATAAAGTAACCTTTTCATTGTAAACCTATGGGAATATCTAGACAAAATAATAGGGACATAAGGAAACCTTATCTTGTAAAACTAAAAATCTGATATCTATTCCATGAGATGTCAATTTTTTTTCTGCGTATTTTAATCGAGATGTTTATTCTGTATGCTAATGAAATAAATGGGTTTATTCAAATGAATAAGTGAAAATATGCAATTTATGCATGAATCATAATTTATAAGAAAGTAGGGTGACAAAATTAGATCTATTTTACGACCAGTTTTGAGTGGAATGGTAGGTAGGTAATTAATCAACGTCGCACTGGAGCAACACAACAGCTATTGGCAAAGGTCCAGGATCCATCCCAAGGGAAGGATCTGAGAACTACACCATATAATTTTGAATCACGGTCAAATGACGATTTGAATGGAAGGGAATTTTCTTTAAATGCATTGCAAAATTAACAGTGAAAATTATATTATGAAAATCAGTAAAAAATATCTAAGGATCAAATAGGAAAATACAAATTTTTTAAACAACTTTTTTTATGCAATAAAATTAAAACAGAAAATTAGCATCAAATGCATTTGAATTATTTTAGACATTTTTTGTAAGATATCCATAAAATGTTGCTAAAATTTTATGGACTATTAATATTATTAATCTTACAAACTTGCCAATAAAATTGGATTTTAGTTGAAGTTATATGCTTATTTATATATAAAAAGTATTTACTTATTGTGAAATGGTTTATTTTTAGTGCCCACATGAATTGCTATGTCCAATGCTGGAAAGAAAAACAAAAAGATCCTGTGGCATACATGTTCCATATGAATCATTATTCCCACGACATGTATGAATCAATTTTTATCTTGTACACTTTTTCTTTATTGAAAATATTAAAACTCCTTTCTATTGCGTATTTTCTTTCCTTATAGAGTAAAGAATCTAAAAAGGACTGGATTTCATATATTGTATTAAGAAAAGGACATAGATACAAAGGTATGCAATATTTTTGGGATTTCTTTAAAACAATTTACTGACATTACTTTTCAATTCATTTTTTATACTTGGTTCACTAATTCATTAGTGTTAGTGCATTTCATGCAGTTAACCTTGTTTTGATCGTTCAATTAAATTGTTTGCTATGGTAGTAAAGATGCTCAAAAATTAAACAGAAGTATAATCAAATCAAGTAAGTTAGAAATTAACAAATGGTGACAAATTAAGAATAGGCAAATCATAAATATAAGAGCATGCCAAGAAAAATAAATTTGCCTTGTTAAATATCACATTCAAAAAGCAAACACCTTTTGTGAAATGAAAAGTTTTTCGAAAATATAATGTACTGATCCTCTTAAACTCAAGGATTGAAAACAGCTTAACATTAAAAGTCAGACCAAAATTGCAATAGGGGAAATCAATTCAAATCCATGCAAAGCTATGCATTTCACCATCTTCTATAATCAAATTATATTTTGCACACAGGTACATGTTGGGCATCCTTGAATCAATATAATTTTTATAATCTTGGGGAAAAAACATTTTTCTTCAAGTTACCAGGTCTGAAAGCAACGTCACAAATTAAAATTTATTTTTCTTGGCATACATCACCTACTTAAAATCTCCAAAAGAATTTAAGATAATCCAATTTTTCTTCAGAACAATTGTAAAACTTAAGAGCAAATATTGATGCTAATTTCAATAGAACTTAAAAATTGTATTATAAGCATAAATTTTTCAATTTGATTAATTTTAAATTCATTTTTCTCAAAAAAAGTATCTTTAAAAATCTGGCTATTTTTAAGCTCTTACATAAATATCCTTATCAGATTACATGAACACATTTGCAGTTTTCAAATAATTAAGCTGAAATAAATTATTTTGTGTAATAACCGTGATCAGGAAATAATTAAATACCCAAGAAAATCCCTTTTGAAGTACAAAAAAATCTAAGCACATGTCAAATTCCCTGTAAAAGAATGAAAAGGTTCTCGAAATTTCCTAAATTTTATGGGACCAGTAGGAAATACTTTTTACTCAATAGTCACCAAATAATGTGAATAATAATTTAGAGTATTTACTGAATTTTAAAAATTATCAAGCACAAAATATATATATAAAGCAGTCTGTTCACTATACAAATCCACATCAAATTTGGTACACTTGTTTTAGAACCCTGTGGGTAATGTAAGCTAAAAATTAACTCCCATTCTATTTGCCCTAGGAAGGCAGAGGGGGCTAAATCAATTCGAAATTGCTATAGAAATAACATTGAATATAAAATTGCTGTACGTAACTCAGTTTGTTTTACCAGCATTGACGGAAAAACAATTTTTCCAATAAAATTATTTTATAAAGCAGCGATTTTCTTAAAAAAGCTGTAAATTGTCCTTCTGTTTTTTTGAAAAATTGTAATCAATTGAGTTTGCTTTTTCTACAGTGATGACATTTACTTTTTAAAGCAAGCTGTTATTCCACGTGCCCCTAAATGGAATTTTCATGAAAAAATGTTGCCTCAAAATAAATTAATCATGAATGCTGTAACAGTATAATTTGCCATCCTCTCATAAAGATGAAATTCGAAAACAGCTAATCCCTGGCACAAGTCAAAAAATATTGATAGGAAAACTAAGTACAAGACTACACCAGAAGTTCGGCATTTTTACTGAAAATGAACTTAATGGGGCATTCGTAATCAAACCAAAACTCAAAATCGACTTCTGTAGTAGTCACCTTAGAAAAACTTTGCAGTTTGTCTTCAGCAGGACTGTAATAAATATGAAATAGATGGATATATCATGTATACATATTTGCGCCTGAAGGTAAAATGTAGAAGCTATGAAAAAGTTAAAACGATGTTTAAAAAAATTTCCGTACACTTTAATGCTGCTTGCATTTTTCTATGAAAGAGAAGTGATTAGTCTAATCATTTTTCGATCATGTAACCAATTCAGTCTGAACAATGCCGGGTAATTCTGCTAGTTATATATAAAAGATACCCACAGAATTTCATAAACAATTTTTATAATAATCTTGACTGAGCAGAGGAATTTTTAATGTTTTTTATTGTTCATTTACTACATCTACCACCATCCCAGAGCCTCAGTAGGTTTAGACACCACACCAATGCTTTATAAATTAAATCGTCTGCATGTGAAAATTCACGAAGATGCTACAACACAAATTAGATATGATCAGTTCTTGAAAGTAAAATGTTAGTTAACACATTTAAAAATTTAGTTGTAAATAAATTTGGGAATTGCCATTCATTTTCCAAGTGAGTTACTTCTGAATAAATATTTGTATTTGTACATTTTTAGATAGTTGTTCATGGCCTAGAATTGTAATGCCTGTATTGAAAAGACCAAAGCATGTTTATTGCCGTGTTTGCTGCAAAGACGGGAAATTAAATGAACTTATTGTTACAAGATCGAAGCATGGAAGGTAATTTTCATTTTACTTATTTACACATTTTAAACTTTATAAATCTAAACTATTAGCAAAATTGTTTTCTTGGTAAACTTGAAAGTGAGGAAGAATATAGAAAGTAAATTATGAAACTGGTATGGCACATGATTATCCGAAATGAAATTTTATACTGATATATTTTAATGAGTACAAGCGAAAAATTCTATTATAAATGTATTGACTGCCTAGCTCTGAAACTAAATGTTCCAAAAGAGCCCTTTAGGTATTGCTTGTACAATTCAATACACTAAGTTATACTGTAGTGCTATCTTTAATCAAGATTGAATTTGTAATTTGATTACCCCAATTGTGCTAAATGCATATTGCAATATCCTCATACCATGTAATTAATGCCAAGATTATTTGAACTACCACATATCCTCATACCATAGAATATTTACATAACCTTAAGATAGCATTTGATATGAAAACCTGATTTGTTTGAGACAAGTTAATATGAATTTCAAATCTACAGGGTGTTTTAAAACTTCCTGTATTAACTCTAAGGGGAGGTAGGGAACACAAATTAAACCATATCCTATCCATAGATGTATGTTTGCAAGGGTACTTTTAGGGACTGACTACCAGTCACCCGATTTATCATTCATTGATTGATTTCTTCCTTTGGAAATGCCATCATGAGATCCTGACTCCAAAGATGACCTCATTGCAAGAGTCAGTCTCACTGCTGCAAGTGTCCTCTAATGCAGTGGTGCACAAACCATGTGTCACGACCCCTCTGGGGGTTGCTTGAAAATTTTTGTGGGTTGCCAAATTCAAACAGGTACCAGTAAAATAGTGAAATGAGATATTTATAAAAAAAGAACTATATTTTTTTATGAAAACAATTGTCTGTATTAGTATATAATACCTATACTTCGGCAACTGGCAGGCGAACAGTGATAAAAGATAATTGTCAATTTGAGTTGCCCTTTACCTGCTCTCCGGTGGGATTCATATGCAACTTAGGTTGATCTGACGTTTAGCAGTGGCCATCTTTACTACAGCTTTTTCAATCTAGGTGTGCAACCCTTTATATTGTGATCACAGCTAGGACCGTGCAGTTCTTTTCGTCTGTACCTCAGTAGTTCGGTTTTGCTGCTTCTTATGTTCATTCAAGTGCATTCGGTAATTCTGTTTATATACTGCTTTTGCTAATTTTAAGTAAAATTTGCAATCGGGTATGTACATAACATATTTTTTAAGTATAGGACAGTTCAGTAGCGTGCTCGGAGGGCAACAATAAACAATCAATATAGATATTAAAATGTTTATAAAGAATTTTTTTTTAATATTGTATTATTTTCGTTTTTGATTTTTTCGAAAATCAATTATCCTCAACTGATATTTTGTTGGAAACGCTACCAGGGTAGTTACTATTTTAAAAAGTGTAAGGGAACAGTTAGTTGGTTTTGGATTACAGATGGCAGCACACTAAACAGCCTCCTTTTGCAGTTTAAGTGCAGGTACAAATTTAAGATTATAGTAAGATGAATTTTGAAAAATAAATGCTAATTGTAATTTTTAAATATATATTTTCCCATCTTTGGAGTAAGTAATGTTAAACATAATTATAGTAAATCACTATAATTAATTTTGTACTTTTTTAAGCTCCAATATTTGTATGTTATGATTCACTAACCTCTGTACAATATAGATGTGTGCTCGACTGGCAACACCAGTTGAGATATTTACTTGCCTCGATTACCATGTGTAAATTTTTACTTGAGTGTTGTATTTTTTCTTTTCTTTAATTCTCATCTGAATAAGCTACAAATAAATGATTTATACAGAGTAATCAATCCCGGACTTTATTTTCTTCCCACGTGGTAGCCACACCTGATTGAGCAAACGCAAAGAAATGAAATATTGTATATTTATAATTTTGTTTTAGTTTTAATACCCTCATGATGGATAAATGGCTAATAGGTACCCAACGTCCAGAAAATAAAAAGAATGACAATACAAATGAGAATGATAGACCAACATCCAATGAACTCATAAAAACTGTGAATGAATCCAATGGCACTGTTTCTACAAAAAAAATATCGAACGAAATGTGCTATCTAATAAAAAATTGAGAAAATATCAATAGTTTATTAAACATTGATACATATTGCATTGTTAATGATTTACATAACAATGCAATTGATTGATTTACATATTGCATTGTTAATGGGAAAGAACATCCATTGTGTGTTAATTGCAGGGATAAATTAGCAAATGAAAGTATGAAACCTGCTGTATTTTTGAAAAAATACACAATTCCTTAGAAGTTTCATATTTAATAGGGGAAAATTTGAAACCACGTACAATTGAAGAATCACTCATTCTTCAGTTCAGTTAAATCGATTAAACTCTCCTGTATTTGCTCTACAACTTGACGAAACTGTCTCAATTGTTTATGAAGACTTCAGAAGATTTTTTTATGTTGTAAAAAATTGGAAGGAAAAACAATTGGAGAAAATATTTGAAATTATTAATAGATATTTTGAAACAAATGACCTTACCTGGACACTGTCACGGTTTGCACTGATGGTGCTGCAGCATTAACAAGTAGTAATAAAGGACTAAGAGGGTTAATAAAGAAAATCGCTCCCCATATAGTATTCAACCGTTGCATGATACATAGACAAGCTCGTTACAAAAGACATTGATGAAGAATTGCACAAGATATTACAGGATTATTGTAATTAATTACATTAAAAGCAACAGCGCCCTAAACAGTCGTCTCTTTTCAATACTCTAATGAGATGGGTTCTGGGTATGAGACATTACTACATACCGAAGTTAGATGGCTCTCACGCAGCAAAATACTGCGACGTATTTTTTATTTGAGAAACG
Source organism: Meta bourneti (assembly GCA_933210815.1). Taxonomy (NCBI): domain Eukaryota; kingdom Metazoa; phylum Arthropoda; class Arachnida; order Araneae; family Tetragnathidae; genus Meta; species Meta bourneti. The sequence goes on along the minus strand of OW119924.1, from coordinate 51,315,610 downwards.
AAGCTTACATTTTTTGGTAGATAAGAAACATTGGCAAGTTCATTCATTAATGAAGATTGGCTCGGAAAACTCAGTTACATGGTTGACATTTTCGAAAAACTTAACGATTTGAATATAAGTCTACAGGGAGAGAATACAAACATTTTAACATCGAACAGTAAAATTGAAGCTTTTAAGATTAAGCTGACGCTTTGCAAGGAGAATTGAACAAAAACAACAGACATGTTCCCGTGCTTTTCAGAATTTACTAAAGAAAATAATATAGATTTCTTGATATTTAAAAACACCATTTCCAGTCATAAGGTAAAATTGGGAGAACTTTTCAAAACATTTTCAGATAATGAATTAGGTTGGATATGTGATCCATTTTCATTTGATATTTTTAAATTCAATATATCTTTAAATGAAAAAGAACAGTCAATTGATGTTTCAAGCGACGAAACACTGCGCATTCAATTTAAGTCCGACTTGCCAAAAATTTTGGTTATCTATTGGAAATGAATATGCTGATTTGAAGAAAAAGGCAATTAATATTTTGATTCAGTTTGCATCGACCTACTTATGTGAAACCAGCTTTTCAAAATTAGTTGCCATTAAAACAAAATATTGATCTTGATTGGATCCAGAGGATGACTTACAGCTTGCGATTTCCAATACAGATCCGAATATGGAAGCAATCATGAGCTCTTTGCAAGCACATACCTCACATTGAATTCTTTTATGTTGTAAGTTTTTTAAAGCATTTTCCATTAAAAAATATTTATATCCATATGCATAAATAAAACCATTGCTTCATAAAATTATGTGTTTGATTCAGACCTCTAATTAGGCAAACATAAGCACAAATCCCAAAAGGAATTCAACTTTAACTATGTTGATTAAAAAAATGTCTATTGTCTATCCAGGGGTCGCAACAAAATAGTACACAAAATTGGGGGCCAGAAATGAAAATAATTCACGCACCACTGCTCTAATGGACAGAAATGTTTTAGTGTATGGCAATCCAGGTATTGAGGCTGTCAGGACTGAATTACTGTTGGTGGAGTGACATCCTCGAGTGAATATGGTTTAATTTTGTTCTCTGCCTCCCTTAAAACTTATACTGGTAGTTTTGAAGCCAGTGTATCAATCAATGTTCAATTATACATTTATGTTTTCATTTTTCCCATAGGCATGGATATCGTTGTGCAAGGTCGAGTACTTTAGGAGATTTGTTACCAGTAAATGCTGAACTGCCAACACATGTTGTGGACTCACAAAAAGTGAAGATACATAAGATTTAATTTATTAAAGTTTTTTAAACAGATTTACTGGTTTTATTTTATTTGGCATGATATAAATATTAAATCCTCTATCACTTAAAAGAGAGATACTGTTTCTCACCAAGACTTATTCCAGCTGCATAGGATTAAATGACACTAGACTAAATTTGTTTTAGAAGTGCACACGTTAAGCAGTTAATATGCCAATTTCCTTCATTAACTGCTTTCTCAAAAGCTGACAAAACACTTACAAATGCAAGCAACCTTACAAAGCTAAGTATAAAAACACTCAAATACCTCAAACCTTTATAATTTATTTCAAAAATATAAAAAATATACATTTTTCTAAAAATTCTGTTAAAGTATTTTCAGTAAAAACAATTACAAATTAATTGCATCTACCATTTTTGCAACTGAAGAATTTCTGCGATTGTTTTACAATGTAGATAAATTTCTCATGAAGCATATTTACAATGTATAAATATTATCTTTGTATTTACCCAAAGAATAACCCTGAGAGCAAATGATATTAACCATCAGAAATGCATTTTTTGTGATGTGTTATGCCAGTGATACAAGTGTAAAACAAATTCAAAGAAGCTTCTAGTCATTTCAATTTAATCTTGTGGCAAAGAGGACAGCCACCATTGTCCACTTGGAAGGAGACTGGATAGGAAATTGAATATTTTTGGTTAATTGATGAATAGTCCATCAATATCATTGCTAAAATTGACATGAAACAGATGAAAGCTACAAATCTGCACTAATAGTAGCTCAGTAAAATTTCTTTTTTACAAACTCAGTTGCAAGAAGTAAATTCTACTACTTACAATAAAAAGAAATACATTTTCAATAGTATCAGCTGTTCAAACATGATAATACAATAAAAGTTTTGAACAATTTATTTTACATGTAAAGCAGTTAAAAAACACAAAATATGTTCTTGTAGCCCAAAGCTAATCCAATTCCTTTCAGAAGACATATCAAAGCATGCATTTCCATAAATTCAATCGACCAATAACCCAGTAGTTTTTAATCGAAGTTCAACCCAAAATGGCGTCTAATCAGTTCTTTCATTATGATATTGCTAAAATTCTCAAACGCTTTGATTTCTCAGTTGCTTTTTCTGTCACACGGCCCAATTTCAGTCTGTTATGTATCCTATTCAAATCAAAAGGTGGGGAATATGTATCACCCAACCTGCAGTGTGGGTTATGTTGGTCAAACTATATGGGATTAGAACTCCATTTGTAATGCATGGTGTCAAAAACAAATTAACAAATCTGCAGTTGCTCAATGCTAGTGGAAATTTTCTGGTCCATTTGATTTTAAATGTGAAAATAGTCCAATCTGATCTATTTGTAAGTTAAAAATTATAATTCTTTATTTGACACTAGTGCTGTCCTGCCTTAACATGTGGCCTGGAAGGGCTAAATTAAAAGCAGAGTTGTGACAATGCTATTGAAAGATAACATTTAAACAAGTTCTTGTTCATTTTGGTTTTTGTTGATACAAGTTTTGTTCCATCAAAATAGCTAGACTGGCTTTTATCTTTAGCAATCATTCTTTGAAGCTCTTAGACTAACATCTAAACACAACTGGGAAATCAGTGCTTGGATCCCATATTTTTCGGAAAGCAATTAAATTAAAATGATACTGTCTACCCATTCACATTATTGTCCACCTTGACAAAAATAAGATAGCGAACGGCTACTTCTAATAAATTGGTGCAACTGCACATATTACACCATACCCTAACATTACTCGAGTTCTTTGCAGATTACCTCATGTCAGATTTTGGCCAGTACAGATCTTATCTAACTCAATTTCATCAGAGGTTCTGGCAATTGGTTTTTAGACTAAGCTTGCCTAAAACATTACCAGAACTGAGCATTTCCACAACAGCTTACACTTTCCATTAAAGATACTTTTAGTGACACTTAAAACAAGTCAAAATTTGTTTTGTCTCGAGGATCATTTCCTGCTAAGTCAATGTACACGTCACCAGTGAATTAACACTGCATCACATATTCATATTCTTAACACTAAAGTACAAAACTTACTGCAGACTTTCCAATTGCCCTTTACTAAACTTCCAAGTGAGATTAAAAATATGCAAGATTGATTTTTTATAAATCTACTAATTCTATATTTTTAATCATTTAGATGAATAATTAAAGTAGCATGCACAGAATAAATGCAAAGTAGAGACTGAGATGGTAATAAAAACCCCAAACAAAAATTGTCTACTCCCATTTTGTAATGAAGAAACAAGCTGAAATTTGTCTCCTTTTAAAAGTGTCCTTTTAGTGTTTAAATGAAATTTATATTAGATCAATTAATTTTTAAGTTTGTATTCGATTATTCAAATACTTGAATATGAACTAAGTTAACATATTTTTAAAGGAATATAAATTTAAAAATCCCAATTTCTCAATGTACCTGGCTTATAAAAATCAAAATTTCAGGATACATATTTACTTTGAAGAAATGTTTTTACATCTCACATTGCACTTTCTCTTTTGTCTAAAGATAATAAAAAATGTCTACATTGTATTGTACAAAATGTAGCTTATAAAGACTATTCTCACTTCTTAAACTCCTTAAATCAAAGTGCTGTGAATATAATAGTGTTTATAAAAATATAGAGTTCATAAGGTCTATGATTATTTCAAAATAAACTATGAAGAAATCATTCATATAACATCAATAATTTAAAAAAATCAATTAAATTTATAAAGTTTTGCATTATATACAATTATTATTTAATAACTGAATTCAGTAGCGAACTTGCATATCACACAAGTCAAGAGGGTGCAAATCTTCCATTATTCTAATAAAAGTACCTACGATCTTGACTAAGATGGAAAATCAGCATAGGCACCTGATTGGTAGCCATCAATTAGTTCCATGAAAAAATAGTTTTCATTTAAAGTATTTCTCATTTAAAAAGTACTAGAACACTAATTTTTTTTCAATTTAAGATTTGAAACAATGCTCATTTGAATAAACACCAATTTAATGAACCCTCACAATTTTGTTACTATGTATTGTGCAAGTATCAGAAAAACTTCTATTCCTTTTTAATGAATGTTCGACTTTTAAGAACATTTTCCTTGGTTCCTAGGAGTTTGTAAAAAGGAGAGCTGAACAATTCCAGTTAAAATAACTCATCAAAATAGTTAAATGCTTTTAATTCATAAAAATGTTTTGTGACAAATAATCTAACCCTTAAGTAAAAAATGAAATTTTTATAACTTGGGCTCAAGAAATTAATTAGAATTTGATTTGTTTTGCTTTCAAAGTAATTATGAATTGACTAAATTACAAGAGTTGAGAATTAACCAAAATGGTTTTTGTTGATTGCATAAGCTCTGTTACAAATGACTAGTTCAGTGAATGAACTTTGTTGTATGATAGGTATAAAAATAAAAATTAAATAATAATCTCATTCAGAATCATCACTGGCTCCATAGTCATCAGTGCCAACGAAAGGGGCTAAAATGAAAATACAAACAATTGATACATTTTAAAAATTATATTGTCTATAGTGACTCCCAACGAGAAGGCAGTCGAACTTAGATCATCTGATTTTTGAATAGGTGCGCAAAAGCATGAATGGCGATTGCTGTGATTGTTTTCTCAACCGCCAACTCATCACTGCTATTGCTTACATCAAATTATAAACTTAGAACCAGAATCCATACTAAAGACCCTAGTGTCTTGTTTACATTTTAACCTATCGCCTTATTTAAAGAATGAAACTCCTCTAAAGTGAGAGGACTGCCTTCTAGCTGGAGTCTAGCTATATTTATGTTTTACAAGTGGTTATGTATAAATCAACAGTTGACTCAAGTTTCAATACATGGGGATAAACTAATCTATTTCTGTGTTTATAATTGGTGAAGTGTTAAAAAAGCATCTAAAAAAATGTCTAAGATTGATACAAGAAATTAAAATATGATTTATGGAGATGCTTTGTGGCAATGTTGGCACAATAAAGTGGTTTCCTGGACCAATAAAAGTCTATATGTGACTGCAAATCTTGAGTTTTTCCATGTAAAAATGTAATTGAAGTCATAAGATAAAATAAAAACCCAAATATCCCAACATTATTTTGCTTTAAATGACAAATTTCTTTGTCATTTTAAGAATTTTAAGACAATGTTATGTTTGTTTGTATCATATATTAAATTCATATTTGAAATTTTAACTTTACAATGTAAGTAATGCATGTTATGCAATAAAATTAAATAGTAATGCATGTTATGCAAATGAAATTAAATAGTTTTATTTCTAAGATACAGCACAATTTTAATCTTTTTTTAAACTTTTGTAAAACTAAAGTTAAAAATTGGCTTGGTATTGATGAAAAGCATTTGCTAAAACAAAATACAATATGCAAAAGTGGAATGCATTTAAAATATTTTACTGGCATACTTATCAAACAAGATCTTTTGACTATTACACATCAATATCAACAGAACACTTTCAGGTGATAGAGTCAACTCCTAACATGTTAAAATTAGCTGCTGAATGGCAGCATTACCATCAGAAGGATTAATTGGATATTGTTGGATTGTTAATTAGATATCAGATTAGAGAAAAATGTTTTTGAAGCACATTTTATAAACTATATAAGACTTTATGCCTATAAATATAAATATTTGTTTAGAAACATTTAAAAACAATACCATGATCGAAAAGTTAGCCTGAATATAATTTTTAAAAATAGTTTCAGGGAAATATATTTGAAACTGATGATTTCTACATCTTTAAAAAATCATAAACTAATATGAAAGCTTTATGCAAATGGTTCTACTGCAGAAAGCAATTATCTGACTTTGTACTGAAGAGTTTTTAGACTGTCCAAAAACATTCTAGCCAATGGTGCTAAGTGACAAGTTCTATAAATTTGTGATAATGTTTTGAGGAATTTGAAAAGGATTCAGCTTCTTTTTCAATATTTTATTGGGTTACAATTATACATAGCATTGAAATTTTTTAGTTGAAATTCGTCTATCCGTCTAAAAATCTTTCTAGTAAGGTTTCAGCATTTATGCTTCAGAAATATTATACTTCACTGGATTCTTAAACTATCATCTTTTTACAGTTAAAAGTACCAATTTGACTTTAAAAATAAGATGGCATAATACAGTGGAACCTGGCTTTGTGAGAACCCAACGGGGATAACAATTTTCTCACTAACCCAGGTTTCTCACCAACCGAGTTTCTAGATCAAGGTATAGAATAATTCAAAAACATTGAAAACTTAATATGTATGCAGAAATATATTACAATTTTTCAGTTAAAAAATCTGTTGTTTTTGTCTGCTTTTCGGAATTGGATTGGGTAATCATGTTTTCCAGGTCATGCAGACGGTCAAACCGTCATTCTCGATAGATTAAAAAAAACTCCTGCAGCATCATCAAATAATTCTGGGCGTCCTTTTTAGTAACAGTGGGTAAAGTGGGTTTTTCTTTTGTCATTTTCTTAGCTGTCATTACGGGTGAGACTGAGGCAGCGATCGACGATGTCCTCTTCCGTTGCCTGACCACTAACCATTGCCTCATCATCAATGGACACGTACTCTTGAAATGTAGGCGTTTCAATACATTCTGAAGATGGAAGTTGATAGGAGAACTGTATCCCATTCCTCCAGTGTTACTTCTTCAGCATCCAAAGGCGGTGCTTTTCCGATCGAGGTGATGAACCCACTTTCGGAAATAGCTTGCTATTGTAGTTGATTTGATGTCAAACCAGGCCCTTTCCTAGGAAGTCGCATTGCACGAAGTATGCTTATGTTGGGCTGCTGTGAAGTCTGCTCAATGGAGGAAATGATGAGTCAAACTATCTTTCCTGTACAGGAGCTTAAAGTTCTTGAGAATCCCTTGGTCCATTGGCTGTAATTTACTTGTGGTGTTGGGAGGAACACAAGTAAAGAACGTTCTTTACTAAATTTACCGCCGTGACATTGATCATCCTTAAACGTAAATGTTGCTGTGGGGAGACATTTGTAAGGCAAAGACATTTCGTCAACACTGAATACGTTATCAGAGCTGTAATCTGACAAAAGTGGCAGTAAATCGGCGATCCATTAATTGCAAATATCGCCGTCAACATCGTTACTCTCCTCTCAAACTTTTTTAAAAACCAGATCATTTCTCCTTTTAAAACCTTCAAGCCAACCGTTGCTACCAGTAAAGTTGGTGATGTTTAGATGCTTAGCAAAATCATGTGCTTTTTTTTGTTTGATCAAAATTCCACTCACTGTTAAGTTGTCGACTTGGTGTTCTTTTATCCATTCAACAAGGCAGCGTTCTAGATTGGGAAAATCTCCGACTCATGATCGTTTGTGTTTCCCATATCCATCCGTGCACTCGGATTCTACTCCCGTTGTTTCTTTATTAACGATTCTATGAATAGTAGATAATGGCCCTCCCGAGTCCGTAGAAATGGCCGTGAACGACTTCCCATCCTCAATGTGGTGAATTAATTTCAATTTAGCACTAGCAGTGAGGCATGACACGTGTCTTCTCTTAGGAGGTAGTTGCATACTGAAGACTCGAGTAGAAAAACCTACATTAGACGTGTTCAGACAGGTTCATTTTCAAAAGTAAACAGTTAATTGTTTGTGATATAAACATTCTTTCTCACAAGTAGAGGTAATGAAGTGGTGAATTCTCATCTTCAGAGGTAAAAGAGCTTGGGAGAGCTCAACGTTTATTCTCATGAGTAGAGGTAATTTCATTCTCACAAAGACAGGTTTTTGGCCAAAAAGTCAAGGGCCAGAATTTTTTCTCATGAACATAGGATTCTCACGAAGCCAGGTTCCACTGCCAAAATAATGAAACCGTTTTGAGAAAAACTCAGAAGATCCTTGCCATTCAGATTTAAGACTGAACTTTTAACAATATTTTTTTAAGATAATGGAAAATATAAAACATAATTAAAACTTAAATTTAGATTTTATAATATGCTGACGACTGTAGCATATCTTATAAATAGATATAGTAGCATATATTATAAAAGATATTAAAATTGTTCAAATACTGTAAAGAATTAGAGTTAAGTTTAAACACCTTGGTGTATAAAAGTTCACTTACAAAAACAAAAAATACTTACCAATCATTTGATATGGTTTAAGTAAGGCACCACAAGAAGAATCATTTGTTATATCAAAGGCTGATTTGTTTTCATTATTTTTCAAGGTTGGATCAGCACCTACAATTAAGTATCAGATAAAATGCTTAGTTTTGGATTGAAATATACTGCATTAATTTTAAAACATATTTTCTAAAAACTGAAAAATGACATTTGAAAGGAAGATAGTTACTTCTACAATAAATTGCCTACAGTACAATTTCTTACTTGATTATTTAGAATGTTTTTCATTCTTGTTATAAACTAATGTCTCAAAAGTAGCTCTTAAACAAAAAGCATTTTAATATCTTAATGCATGAATTCATGTTTCCAACAGATAGATTATGGGAGTATATGCCAGGTTTACCATCTTATATAACAGAAGTATTTATACAAGCCTCAAATAAATTTTGAGCATACTTTCTAACATTTATCATACCTGGGACCATGGCACTACACAAAATTACTTAACAATCCATCACTGCACCAACCAAAAGGTATTAGTCTTGTTTTCCAGAAATGGGAATCCATTTAAATCTTGCTGAATTCAGTTTCACTTAATCCATTACAAAGTAAAAATATATAAACTAAATAATTTTCATAGTTATATGTAAAATAAAACTTTAAAAGTAATGAAAATATATCTTTACAACATATCAAGGTTGAATATAAAATTTTATTTTGAGTTAGTACCTTTATCCAAGAGCATTTTTACTATTTCACTATGACCCTTCCAAGCAGATGAATGTAAAGGAGTATCACCCAGTTTATTCTGAAATAAAAACATTATCAATGAAAAAGCTCTTTTCTGGCTATTTTAGAGCTTGTTTGAGGAAGGTAGGTAATCGGAATTAGATGGACAAGGTGAATCAAGCACAAGATAAAATAAAAACAATATAGATACAAAAGCATTATAAAGAAATGAGATACACATCAAGCACAAGATATTTATAGGAACTTGTCCAAGAGAAGTAAGCATTGAAAATGAATATGAAGCAGTTCTAACAGATATTGATCTGTTTTTAATGGAACTTTTCTTAAAGAAACTATATCTTACTTAATTTAACAGCAATTGTACTACCATTTACTACAAATGACTTACCTGAACATTTATTTCTATATTTGGAACTTTAAACAGCTCTTTAACACATTCTTCATTTCCAGCATGAGAAGCCCAATGTAAAGCTGTGCATCCAGCTTTATCCAAGCCATTAACTGATACCTTATGTGAAGAAAGAAATATTTATAAATCATTAAATTCTTTGTTACGATGTGCAAAACAATAAAAAGTAAAAGATGACTAGTTGCAATAAATCTACTCTTATACACATTTAAAGTTATACAGCTGAATCACCCTTAAAATGGCACACCTCTTCAGTGAAGAATTTCTGAATCTCTGGTTCTTTGATATAAGAAGTTAGTGTATTTTAATCATAGTAAGAGTTCCGATGAACGGAAGAAATATCATTTTCAAACGAATTAGGACTTTTCGACAAAAAGGAAAATATCAGAATTCTTAGAACTGTATTTAGAATTCTTTTTTCTGCACACTTAGGCCGTTTTCATGCATGCAGGCAAAACTGGTGCCGGAGTCACTACTAAGTCATTGTGATGCCACCTTTCACACATGCCAGCATGGCCAGTGCCAGTAACTAGTTTATTTAAGGTTGTGTTGAAAGGTGTGTACTGTTGTCAACAGAGGTATATCACCTTGGGCTATTGTACCTTAGGAGGAAGTACCAATGAGGAAAAAACGAAAGCCAATAGAAGGTACATCCCCTTTTAACTGTGAGATACTTGAAGAGCAGTTTTAAAATCTATTTGAATAATTAATTAAAAATAATTCATTTCACTGCTTTAGCTTTGCAATCTTGTCTTTGAAATTATCTATTGTATTGTCCCACAAACAAGATTCACTTTCTACAAGTTCAATTTAGGTGACAACATCCTACTTCAACATTTTACTCATTTTTGAAACAAATACAAAAATTTATGAAAATACAAGAACTGATTGAATGACAGGACTAGAGTAAAAGTTCAAAGTAAACATGAGTAAAAGGAAGCAGGTGCAAGGTAAGCAGTGTGCTGATCCCAGATGAAAACATTCTGGCATCCGATTTGCAGAGATCAATGCCTACTGCAAATGCAGGTACCAGCAAACTGGTCGACATATCTGTTGGGCCTGGCTAGATGTTACATTGCATCTGGTGCTGAAATGTATGAAAATGGCCTTAGAATGATTCTTACAAAAACTTGTTCTTGCGCCTTTTGATAAGGACTCCAGTAGGAATAATTTGTTTTGAAAAAATAGAATTTATGACAATTAGTGAGTGTTAGGATATGTATTGTTGAAGTACATGGAAGCAGTTCTAAAGGTCTTGAATACTAAGGACTTGAATAGACTCATTAAGCCAAATTCAAAAATTCGTATCAAAAAATATAGCAGCAAAAAAATATTATAAGACAATATTTTCACACCTTATTCAATTCATTAATTCAAGAATGAAGTTTATTTTTAATTTTCCATTTATTCATTTACAAATTTTATTCACTCGTCAAATCGCATATTTAAATAAATTCTGTTGTTCATACTTCATTTTTCTTGCAACACTAACATAGGATTTAAAAATTTTGTGCAAGACAAATTTCTTTCTGTAACAAACACTCTTTTAGCAGGCATAGGGCATTTACACATGATGGCAAAACAGGTTGGTTGGGGTTCTATGGTACAAGGGCCATATTTGGTCATGCTGCGCCAGACACAAGACATACAATATCAAGTAATAGATACACACAATGAAAGTTTAACTAACACAGAAGAGAGAAATACACCCAGGGAGGAATGCACCTAACAGGAATTGAACCTGCACCGCCTACAACTCGAAGGTTGCTAGCACAGTGGGCATATCCACTGAGTCCTGACAACCCCGATGACAAAACAGGATGCAATGTAATCAAATGGGAGATTCCACATAGACCAGCCAAGTCACTGGCACTGGTTTCTACAAATCAGATGCCAGTGTTCTTATTGGTGATGCACCTTGCTTATACCGCACCAGCTTCTTGAAATTTGTTTGTTTACTTTTAACTTGCACTTCAGTTCTACTATTGTTCTTATAGCAATCAAAGTGTTTCTTGTTTTCTTCATAAATTTCTGTATTTGTTCCAAAAATGAGTAAATTGTTTAAGAACGATTGAGTTGCCTTAATTGAAATCGTAGAAAGTGAACCTTGTTTGTAGGAACAAGATAGCAGATAACTTCAAACACACAATTGCAAAGTGAAAAGCATAGAAGTGCATGTGTTCTTTGAATCAAATAACATGCAAAACTGTCTTCTAAGTATCGCATAGTCAAAAGGATGTTTATACAATATTGTCTTTCATTTTTGCTCTTCGGTACTTTCTCCTAAGGTACAATAGTCCAAGCAGCACACATCTTTCTTTTATCAGAGCCAAAACAAACCAGTTTTGCCGGCATGTGTGAAAACGGCCAGAGCTTAGTCCTATGAGTGTCTGGTATAGGGAGATTTAATTGAATTACCATTGGTATTTTGATTAACTTATTACAGGGATAGTAAGACAGTAATAAAGTTTACAGCTGAAATGCTAATATTTAAAGGGCTAACAGACTGGAAAGTTTGTACTGATTTTATAAGTACATTAAAAATAAAATGAATGCATTTTAAATTTTTGAATGAAAATATTGGATCTTTTTTAACACAGAATTTCTAAAACACAGCTGGCAAAAATCCAAAATGTGCAATTTCTATGAACATTTTTTTACCATTATTAGAGGATTTGTAGTTCCTTTATCATTCTTTAAATTTCTAAGTATATTTTAAATTAGAAAAATATTTGTTTTTAAAACAAAACTTATTCTACACATACAAGTATGCAAATGTGGTACAATGTCGATAAACTTTACCTTGTTTTGAATACACTCTGTTAAAAAAGTTAGGTTTCCTCGCTTGGCAGCTTCATGCAAGGGATGAAGAACTTCTTCTGTGCTCTCTTCAACTGGATAAAGTTAAAATTGCATGAGTGTTACAACAGCATAACTATTTTTTGCAGTCTGGTTTAACATGATTTGATAGGACTTTTAACTGGAAAAAGTATTCACCTTGATGCATACTATAAAGTAGCACACCAAATATTTATCAAGTTGGCTTAGTTGCAATATTAACAAAAACAATTTCAAACTAAATTTAAAGTCCTTCTACAGGAAGGTTGTAGCACTCGGGAAAGATCATGTATGGGTGGATTGGATTTTGTGGCACAAGGTCTAAAACAGAACAAGCTGTTCTGTATGTTGACTGGATACAATAAATTAAATACTTTCATTTATCAAGCTTCATAATTCAATTACCTGCCAGATACCAATATTTAATCAATAAAGATGACAAAGGATAAGTTATAAAAACATAGCAACTTATCAGGCCAGCTATATAAAAATCAAATCTTAGAATGAGACCTAACATTTATTTAGACAAGAAACGAAAATAATACATCTCCAAACAGACAACAGAACGATTGCCCTCTCGCTTCTTAACAGGAACAGACACTAGGACTTTCAAATGGGACACATGTGCAGAAGAGAGCATGATCATGCATCCTTGGAAACAGCTGATAAACAGTTCCTCATTCCGTTTGGGGAGGAGAAAAGAAAAACACTGGTGTTCTACTACAAACATAATATACCTGTTTCCAATATACACTACAATCCACAAGTTTGGGCATCCTTTTTTCTCGAATATATACATTATTGAGCACAATTTCTATATTTTTTTAATTTTAACAAAAATGACTATTTTACAGTTGCTGTCAGGGTATGCCAATTAAAATCAAGTGATTTTTATACAAAAAAAGCAATAATTAATTCACTTAAATTTTCTTCTTAGTCTAATAACACAATATTGAAAGCGAAATAACCAGGATCAGAATGCATGTTATTTTGTACAAATAAGTTTAAAAGTTGCTTCTACTCAGTAACACCCTAGAAAGACCCTTTCCTGACTAAAAGTTATAGGCTTCCTTACTTTCAAGACTCTCGCAATAGTTTAGCACCAACTTGGAGAAATTAAAATAGGGGACTAAGATACCATTTGCATTATATAAACATGTTTTGGAATTACTCATGTCCAAAAGTTAGCATAAAACGTAAAATGCGAAAAAAATCAGAGTAAATATGGATATAATGGTTCAAAATCACTTGTGGAGAATCGTGGGACGAAGGTAAAAAGAACATCGTGCATATGCAAAACAGTTTAGTCGATGCCAACATGCACAAAGCACTGGAGCACGTCGGAACGAGTATAACACGGCCTCGAGACATGGCCAGTTTAGACAGAAATTTCACAATTGCTGTAGTATGGAGCATTGTTGACAATCAATAAGGATGAAAGATGTCACAAAGATGCCAACTGGACATATTCGTGAAGGGACGAATTTTGGAATGCTGGAATCCAATCAATTCCAAACCGAAGCGTCTCGGAATTCTGAATGTGATCTCCAGACTGTGGCAGAGGTTTCAAACCACTGGAGATGTTACCCGATGACCAGTACCAGGTCGGCCAAGGGTAACAACCCCTTGGCCATTCTGGCCTTCTATTATTTGGCGATAACTGTGCGACATCAGAGGAACCGTTCTTTCAGACAACCGAGTTCAGCCCTGACAGTTACCACAGGAGTCAGTTTCGAGGCAAACTTTACAGGAGACTCAGACACGTTGGACTCTATGCCAGACGACCAGCAGTTTGCATTCCCCTGACAGTTTGCATTCCACAGAAACGCAAGTGTTTACAGTTGAGTTTGGAACATCGGCAGTGGAATCGACAATAGTGGGGTAATGTCATGTTCAGTGATGTGTCCAGATTTAGTCTGCAAACTGATTTTGGTTGTACCACGATGGAGAGAACGTTTTCACCCTGGAAACATTACGGAAAGATATATTTTTCCTTCAGGGGGAGTCATGGTCTGGGCAGGCATCATGCTGGATGGCCGAACAGACCTCCACATCTTTAATACGGGTCTGTTACCGCTCAAAGATAGAGACGAAGTCCTTGAGCTACTGTTCGCTTGTTTCGAGGCGCTGTTGGTCCTGGTTTCATATTCATGGATAAGGTGCCTCCTCACCGTGCAACGCTGGTCAATGCCTTCCTTCAAAGTGAAGATATCCACAGCATGCATGGCCTGCCAACTCTCCTGCACTGAATCCTATAAAGCATGTGTGGAAAATGCTTGGGAGACATATTGCAACCCTCTGCCCCCACCATGCTCTGTTCCGGAATTGAAAAGGACTCTTCATGACGCTTGGAATTCTTTGAGCACACAACTCATCCATACTCTCATCAGAAGTATGGGAAATTGTTGTGCAGCATGCATGGCTATCAGAGGTTCCCACAAACCGTATTAAACCAGCATCACATTGTTTTAATCATTCTGTTTCACTAAAGTTGACACTCGTATTGTGAACTTTTTTCTTTCAACCCTTTTCTTTGGATAATAAGTCATTATTATCCTTGTTTTGCACATTGTTTTCTTCTATAACCCTATTACACCCACAAACCGAGTTTCCTTCCATTCCGATATAGATTTTCTGAAATATTCACATAACAGCAATTGAAATGGCAGATGTAAAAAGGGATGTTACAAAACTTAAATTTTACAGGAGATTAAAAGGTGTACCACTTTAATCAGTGTTCATAAACTAAAGAAAAAATTCATATAATTGATATTATATAGCCACTTACAATCCAAGTGCAATTCATGAGTTTTGTTACTACCAAAGCCCCCAACAAAATTCCAAAAAATTAGCACCATATCCCCTTTTTATACATTTTACTTACACTGAAATTACTGGGAAAAGAATAGAAAACATAATATGAACAAAATTATTTATTTTTAGTTATAAAACTTCAAAAATACTTTTATGGCATTATAAAAGCAAAGTTTTTGTTATGAAAAGTTAGAAATGAGTGACAGATGGAAAAACAAAAATTAATCATCAGCCTCACTATTGTTGACTTCTGTACTGGTGGTTGGCCACTGCACTATAGACGAGTTCATGTGTTGCTCCGGGATGTACTGGAGGCATTTTTCAACATCAGCGATCTTCTTTTCATTGATTGGGATCTTTCCTGTCCTGTATGCTGGTTGGTCTGGCAATCCAATAAGAATGTTTGGTTCAGTCAGCGTAAAAGAGTTCTTATTTAAACCATGAATGTAGGTCGATGCTGTAACTTTATTTGGCTCGATGATAATGTGGCGGACAGAAGATATCTTGAAGACTACTTGTCCTCTTTTCTTACATGCCTGCCATAATTTTCATCCAAAATGCATGTCTTATAAAATGAGGGCCACCACTTTTTAAAACTCCTTTAGTTTCGGTAGTAACCTTTATAACATTAAATCTTCCGGTATTGCTTGATTATATCAAGGGTGAAAGGTGGCATGTGCAGCACATATCACCTTTTTACAAAGTTTCGGATATTAGACAGTCCATTTCTCCCATTTAGGTTACTTCATGGAATCCTCTTTATACACAGTACGTGGGTCTTGGTTATAAAGGTATACTTCCGCCAATAAAATCATTTTTCGGAAAAATGTCACATATCCCCTTTTTACTACTGCCAATTCAATTATGCTTAACTTTTGGACATGAGTGTATTTCATTTATATTGGTCATTACTAATACTATCAGTATTTGTAATATTTATCACAGTGCTGAAGGGAAACCAATATATAAAAATATATATTGGTTTTCATATTCCTAGGATTTTGCACCCCTTCTGATACAGTGACCAGATAAATGAGATCAAATCAGTACATATTTGGTTACTTGTACAATCTGTATTTTGTAATCTTTATCCTTCATATTTGGGGATTCTTGGTCCCCAAATATAAAGTCTTAAGAATTTTAAGGGGATCTAAAGTGGTCAGGCCCTAGGGCTTGGAGCATTTGTTGGAATAGCAATGACAACTGGTCAACAAATATTTCTTTTTGCTCACTAATATGTTCAACATCAGAGCCTGAGTTTTCTAAATATGGTGCCAGTTCATACATACTGCAATATTTTCAGTTAATGTAGCTCAACTCTTCCCCTAGAAAGTTTGGATACCCTCCAAGCAGCATGCCCGAGTACATCTTAGAGGGGTTTCAGTGTGGTGGCAGCAGATTTGAAATATTTTTAGGAACAAGACGTCCAAATATTTTAGCTGTGTTTAGGTGTTGGAGGATTAAGAGATTGGTTAATGGGTAAGTTGCTATTTCTGACAAAGAAATCAGCACTGTTAAACATTTGTTTTCAGTAAGCAACAAACAAGTAATGGATTCCATTCCACTTCCAAGCATATTTAATAAACCTTCCTGAAGAAAGCCAACGTAAAAGCAAGAGCACTGGTAGCTCTTGCTTTTAATTTTTTTGGGGGAGGGGCTGAGTCACAGATTAGCAACCAGAGGGCTACGAGTTTAAAACTCGATCCAAACAAAGAATGCTGCGTATCTGGGGGCTGATGACGTTTAAGCTGCTTCAAATGTCTCGTCATCTCACCAAGGTTCAATTATGAGCTGTTGTCCTCAGACCTTTCCCTTTGGGATTGATCCCAGACCATCGCCAATAACCCTTTGGTTTACCAGGGCGACAAAACTTCAACTACCCCTAATTACCAATGCAAAAGCACAATGACAGAGCAAAAATTTATACATAATTTTTCTATAAATTTCATGAACCTTATTAGCATTCTTTTATCTATATAAATAAGAATGGCGTGTTTGTACATTGAATATTTTCGACCAATTTCAAGTTTTCTATCCGTTTTGGGCCCTTCTGATGCAAAATCCATTTCTTGCGCATTTGGTGTCTGTTTGTCCATCTGTCTGTATGTGCGTGCCCATGCTATGTCCAGACGGTTGAATGTATTTTCATCAAACTTTGCATACTGAGTACTTGCATTCATTTAGTGACTGAACTTGGTTGCATTAGTCTGTCATCCCATTCTATGTTTGATTTTTTGTTTGTGTTTGTACAAGTATCATAAAATTTATTTAATATATTTTAATGTAATGTTCTATATTTGATACACCATATTTTAGTTTAGTGAATACATTATTTGAAATTTCTTTGCATACATATTTAGGCAAGTTTCATGTTCAAACAACTATACTTAAATCAACCATAATTTGGTAGTTTTGGAGTAGCTGGAAAGTATATTAAACATTGCAATTACTTAGATTGTTTTACTAGTGCTGTGAAAAATCATTCATTTTTCCAAAAACTATTTTTATGCAATTTAAATTCTAAAACTATTTATTTTGAGCCTCATTTTTTCTTTACGAATATAAAAAATTCTGAATATTTGGGACAGATGATAAAGAGAATAAAACATAAATAAAATATACAGAACAAGACCTTTAAAAATATTACTGGTAACTAATATCGCAACCTTGGTACTTTTTTATCGTTTGCTTTTTTAAATCTGTCTGATACATTTAAAGAATCTATTTTGTATTGAAAAAACAAATATATTCATTAGTTTTTGTTTGAAGCTTTTTAAATCTGTTTTAAGATGTATTTCTACATTTTCAATTTGATGTTTTTCGTTCAATAACTAATCAAGGTAAGTTTAAGTGACTAATCAAGTCAATAGTTTTATAAGTTTTAAAAACATTTTTAATCGTTGTATGATAATTTTGGGAAATGCTTTTGTTTTTAAATGAAATACAAGGCATTTATATGCATATTCTGAACTATTCTATGCATTCTGGGTAAAATTGGCACTCTAGACTTTTCTTTCTTGCTAACAATTTAAATTCTACAAAAATGTTAAACATGACATTTATTTACATTTGTGAAATGGTGTATTTGACAATTGTGTACCTTTATTAGAGTGTGGTAGTTGTTACATGTGAATAGGAATTACAATTTATTAATGAAAGCGAAAGTTAGTTAACCAATTCAACACATGTAAAGCTGGGGAATTCTGCTAGTAGATAATGAAATACTAAAAACATTAGTTTTATGAACAAAAGATGCATAAGAAATTACCATAATTGCTGGGAATAAGGCCAATTTTCCCATGACAAGAAGCTTTCCACCAATTTGCATCACTCTTAATATCTAGAATATATAAATTGTCGCCTTCTTCAAAAGATAACTCATCAGCCTAGTAATGGAAAATGAACAGAACATTTAAGTTGGTAAGATTTTTATTTAAAAAAGCAAATCCTACACAAAATCTATATTTTACTAACTCATATGGCACAGAAATTGCATTATTTGTACATTGGAGAATGGTAATGGATAAAATCAAATATAAAATCAATCACTACAAGATTAATTTGCCAATTTTGCAGCAGTTTAAATATGCTCATTTGAGTCACGAGCTACATAATATTGCTAGAACTGCACAGAAGAGCTCTCACAGCTCTAATGAAATTTTTCAGCAGTCTGATTATGAAGGCAATGAGAAATCTGGATGATAGAAAGTAATGCAGAAAAGAAAAACTGAGAGAGGTATAAAAATATTTAATTGCTTTTGAACAAGTGAATGAGATGCAATTGAAGTGGAAGTTCAGAAGCTAATTGTGGTAACATGACTGAGATGTGAACTTTTCACTATGCACTTAACTATAGAAATAAAAATTAACACCAATGAGAGTACATATGGAAAATGTAAACAAAATCCCATTTTATATTTTTGAATAACTTCATTTCATATGGATGCATGAAATGTGCATATGGATGCTTATTCATTAGAAGTAGATTTGAATAAGGTACAAAATGTGAGGAGTAACGATACTGATATCAATAGATATTAGCAATAAGAAACTTTAGGGTAGATGCTAGTATTACTAAAATCATGATACACTAGGCACCACATTTTAGCATCTTTCCTTCTTCAATGAGAGTTGAAACCCCTGTTTTGCATCCCATGATTTGGAAACCGGAAGGAAAGGGATACTGAAAATTCCATTCTAACTACATCCTCACTTTCCATTTTCCATCCATCAATGGCAGCAAATCCAGCATGGCAGTAAATGATACCAAAATATAAAAAGTGATCTGTTCAAAATCAGTTTAAAACAGTACAAAAAGAATTTGAGCAATACAAGATCAGATGTTTCAATTTCTACTTTGGGGTAGAGGACAATAAACATAGGTGATCAGAGCAGTACAGAGGAAGGATGCTAGAGGGACTTAAGCCCATTTTCTGATTAAAAAAGGCCCTACAGCAAGAATGCTGTGATGAAAAATTTACACACTATTTAGAAGTATTTTTGTTCAAAAACTGAAGAAACAATAAACAATTCTTTTTTCATAGCTTTATTGTATGGCGAGATCTTTGTAAGTTGAAATACTGGAATCTTTGATAGTAAAACACTCTCTCCTAATGACCTATACTTTCACAGTAAACATAGTTCCATCTAATTTATTTGAGAAACAATTCAAAATTCCAGTTTTTGTTTTTCATAAGTGATTGATTGTATCTGTTGAATGTGTTAAAAAATATTTATTTTTAGAAACTCTTGCCAAGAAAACGAGGTGCCCTTTTTTCATTTCAGTTCCTGCTCCCAAGATGTTCTTCGCATGGCACAATGAATATAATTAACTTTAAGCCTCAAACTCCTACTCAGAAAATGTGGAGAAAGCTTAGGAAGAAATGCAGGTGAGACATGTTTAACATTGTCAAAAAAAGCAAAGAACAAGTAAAAGGACATCTAAAAATTCATATAGAATTCCACTTCATAAAAACGTATTTGAACCAATTGACTTTCCCTTTTAATTCAATTCCCAAGTTAAAAAAATGAATGCCAAATTTACAATACTTAAACAATTTTAAATCTGAAAACTAAGTTGCTTCTCTGGGGGAATTTTCACTTTTAAAATTTGCAGGCATCCAGGTTAAATATTAGACAATAATAGATCAAAATTTGAATAAAATCTTCAGGATTAAGTTGCTTATGATTTTATAAAATACTAACATTACAACTCTTAATTGAAAAAGAAGGTTGAATAACTACATTAATTATTATGAATGATCAGAAGTAATCTCAAATACACAATGCAAACAAATGAAATAAGTATCTGAGTGTAGTTGTGTTTTGTGTTCAAATTGATGAAATTGAATATTGATCTATTCCAATGAAAAATCAATATTGCACTATTTCTAGTACTTGGCACTTTTTATGACAAGAAAATATATTTTCAAAGTTTTTGAAATATTAAAAATTTGAGTAAAATTTTTGAAGTTACATATAAATTCCATAAATTATATTTATAACATTTTGCAACATATTGTTGGTATAACACTTAATAAAAATTAGTGCATTCTGGTATAAGTTGATAACTAGATTATACAAAAATGGTTTTCAAATAATGAAGCTGACACAACGAATATAACACTAACCTGCTGAGCAGTATAGCGATACAAGGCTCTAACAACCTTTACATGACCTGAAAAACAATGAATTAAAACTTGTAACACGTTTTTAAATATTGTGCATGCATCAATAGTGTTAAAGCTGTATGGTATCACCTGTAGAAAAAAACAAGAACTTTCCAAAACAATACATGTTCTTCAATATACAAGAGAAGCTTGTGCTTTTAATTTAACTTTATAATTCACTCCAATTTTAAACTGAAAATAATTTAGTTTTTTTCATGTGCATACTATTGAAATTTTTCCTATTATAAAAATTTTTATAGTAGGAGAGTCCAATAATGGGAACAGCTGCAGTATAGACCCCCCCCCTCCATTTGGCGACTTTTTTTGTCGCCAACCTTGACGTTACTTGGCGACATTTTTTAACAGACGTATTACAAAAAAATGTATATAAAAAAGTTGAATATCGGTTTAAGCTTCATTTCAGAATTGCACTTGGAACAAATCATCTTATTAGCAATCAAGCGCGCCTCCATCCAAAAATCCAACACCATTTTTTTCCTGGCACAAATGTATAAGAAAAATTCGATTAGCCAGGCCTACCAAAAGTATGTCTCATATTAGTAAATTTAAAACTAAATTTACTCCCAACTAACTCTTGAAACTTTGAAACAGTAGTTTGAACGGACATGACTAACAAATAAAAATACTAACTAAAAAATAAGATGAAATTCCAATAAGATTGAAACGGTACAACCTGTAGGGTTGCTAGAATGGAGTGGAAAAAAGTGAGGGGTTACCAAAAACATCAATTGCAATCGAGGGTTGGCGACGTATAAAGTCGCCAAATGGAGGGGGGGGGGTCTATACTGCAGCTGTTCCCAATAATGTATCAAACTACATAATTTTAAATTTTAAAAACAAGTTTTAACCACACAAAAAAATTAAAATAAAAATTACCTCTATTTTACCCCAAGTGGGGTAAATTGGAGGTATGGCTCCAACCCTATTTTGATTCATGTTAAAAAGATGGGATAAATTGGAGCTCAAACCAAAAACTTTATATAAAACACTTTCACTGGAAAAAAAATTTTTTAGAGACAAAAAAACACAAAGTGAAAATTGCAAATTCTGACCATTTTTGTTTGGTATAGGCCTCCTCATCAAAGGCTTGCACTAAGAATTGAAACCGCTATGGGTTGTTTACTACTAATATGGGATAATGTAAATGGGACAAAAGAATTTTTAACTTTTACCAAATCTTTAATAAGATGTCTTAAAATTTGACAAAAATTGGTGTTTTTCGACCCGAAAGAGTTTAAACACTATTCAAAAATTGTAGGAATGAACTTAAGAGTTTTCAATTGTTTAAGAAAAAAAATTGGTGGTAATTTTTGATAATTTGGTGGGACTTAATAAATTTGAAAAATGAGTTCAAGGAACCATGGAAATACCCTAAACAAGTTGTTTTTTAAATTTTTAAAACATGCTTAATGAAAATAAACTGAAAATTAAAAAAAAATTGACTAATTTCCCCACAACAGGGCAATTTGGAGGTAAAATTCCCCCACCCCTACTCACCTTTTTACATTAAAAAATAATTACATACAAATTAGTATAGCTCAGAACATTCTTTTTCGTCATAACAGTTTTGGTCAATTTCGTACAAAGCTGTGTTTCACAAAATGTTTTATAGTAGAAAAACAAATTGAAATTTAGATTCGGAATATAAAAAATAAAAATACAAACTGTTTTCTTTTTTCGTTAATTCTATAGTAGATATTTGAACAGAAACTTTTGTTGTTGCCAAATGCATAAGCAACGTTTTGCATATTTTAAATTAATCTAAGTAATGCAAAAGTGTGAAAAAGTTTTGAAATTTTACCTCCAATTTACCCCACCACCGATTTATCCCATCTTACCCTATGTAGCAAAACAATTAAAACATTCAGTTTAATTTTAAACAAATTTCATACGTATAGTTTGTTGCTCAATTTTTGTTTCTTAAGAATGGCAAAGCCGTGTGGCTTTTTTTTAAGAAACCAATTTAAAAAACCCACATGATTCTAAGAAATTGTAATAAATTTCACCCAAGTATTATTGAACTTATCTTAATAACCATTAACGAACTTTCTGTTTAAGGTGTAAGACTTCTCAGTCCATGGGGTTTTAATCTCATATCAGTGTTAACACTGCTTCACACTCGTACAGAAATATTAAATTCAAAGAAAATCAAATTAAAGGAAAAGCTTTACAAAATACTGAAACACGGCAGTGTTATGCTTTTAAAAAATTAAACGAATACTGCACAGCCTGTTTTAGCTTTTGAAACTAGTTATTCAACTCATGAAAACTTTTAGTTTGTTTTAAATAATCGCGGTAGGAGTTTCTCTGAACTTCAGTATGTACATAATTAAAATTAATGGCAAGGCCACTATCAATGTTATTTAATATCTGTTCCTTAACGTCTTTCAAACTTAAAAATTTAATTTAAATCCATTTCAAACAAGAAAACAAATATTAAGCCTCTTTAAATTGGATTGTTTTCTATACTCTTGTAGCAAAGAGAAAACATGGAGCAACAATTCCAATAAAATAATCCAGGGAATTGTAAATCAGGATAGTTCATGTATAGTTCCTTTTGCAATATGTACTTGTAATTTGATTAGGGCATATGGCTGTCAGTTAAGGTAATGATATCCCCTATAACTTTATAATACCTGGTTTGGGAACTGGTTTCGGTGGAGCTGGCTTTGAAGTACTGGACATACTTTTTGCAAAGTAAAACAAACTTATTTCTTAAAAAAATTTTAACTAAACTGTTAGCCGCGGTAGGTAAAACTTCGGAAGTTTCTGTTTTTCGCAATCATGCATTTCAGTTCAGTTGACCTGTTTGATTTATTTATTTATTTATTTATTTATTTCAATTAACGTCACACTGGAGCAACACAATGGGCTATTGGTGACGGTCCGGGATCAATCCCAAAGGGAAAGATCCGAGGACAACACCACGTAATTTTGAACCACGGTCAGATGACGAGGCAACACCTGAGCTGGCACCCCACTCTCCAAACTTCCACACCACGCCAACGTGAGGACATTTGAGGCCACGACAGATTTAACGTGCACCAGCCCCCTTTGTACACGACGGTGTTTGGCTGGATTCGAACTCGCAACCCTTCGGTTGCTAGTCCGTTACTCTTCCAACCGGGCCACCGCGGCCCTGTGACCTGTTTGAAGTTTGCAGAGTAGTTATATACTGTGGCTTGGATGGATTTATGACATTTGTTTTACATCGTGAAGGACTTTAAATAAAAAAAAATATGATTTACAAAGGATAAAATAGACTAGAAAATTTTTCGTCTGTTAATTGACTTTTTTTTTGCATGGTAGTCTCATAAAACAATTTTAAAATGTTTTCGTTTCTTTTTCATTTGAACTGCAACCGCTATGAGTTTTTGAATCAAGGACGTTATTTGCAGTTTTTCGTTTAAATTGTTTTATTGAATTTCATTTGCCATCAACCCAATGTTTGCAAACACTTAAAGCGTTTCACTTGTTATTGTATTGTGTCGTTTATTGGATATTGTAATTAGGAAGAATGGAGACAAAAGCCTGATTCTGCAGCTATAAGTCTCAAGGAAATCAACCAACCAAACCAATTAATGCGTTTCCTAGTTTTGATAAATTTTTCTTCAAAATATTTGTTATCGGCTCCCACCTCTGTAAAAGTCTATCGTACAATGTCTAGCGAAGTTAAATTGTTAAGGTATTTATATTTTTATGAATATTTCGTTATTCTTCACCCTCTTTTTGATTGTTAAAGCACCTTTGCAATAAGAACCAAATAAGGCAGTGCTTTAAAATATTTGTCTCGTCAATTCTGGAATGTCATCTCAATCGACAATAATCGTAACCAATGTTTCAATTACCCAAGTAAATTCGATTCTTGACCCACTCGTTTACGTTCATTGACTGGTAAAATTAAATTGATATTTTAGAAATGATATTTTATAATGTATATATAATGATATTTTAGAAATGATATACGGTTCAAAACAAGCTGGTTTTTTGTTCCTCAGTGACTGAAAAGGACACAAGTAATCTGAAAATTCCAGAGAAGCAGGTAGACAGAAAAAATAGACAAATTTGCTACTTGTGACAAGATGAGTTTATTTCCACCAGAAATTTAAATATTTTAATTGGAAAGAGAAAACAAGGTACAAATAAGGAGATACAGTAGCTTGTTCAAAACTTATTGCTAATTATGATTAGATTTAAGAAAATCTAGTTAAGCAGTGTAAGAAGAATTTAAGAAGTGTGATCAGGAAATGTAACAATGAACAAATAGTGATATGGTCAAGTCGATCAATAGTCCAGAATTCCTGAAGTATGCTAACTGGCAATCATTGAATACCGTGGAAAAGGGTACTTACGTATTAACCGTATACCATTGGCGAATATCAACCAAGTTATGTTTCAGGCGGAAAATGTTTAGCAATTGCCCTTAGGATCGCATCAAACATATCATTATCATTTGTTGAGGTGGTGGCGAGATGTTTTTTACATTTTGCACTTCCCCAGATGCGTTCTATATTCTGTGTGTGCGTGCCAGTTTCGGAATCAATGAAATTGTATTTGTGGTTCACTTGGCAGAGAATATAACCAGATTGTTCCAGGTTTTCCATCTTATACCCCTTCCAACAGTCGAAAAAAATGGTCGATCCATCTTTAAGGTGTTTTTTTTATTTCGTTCATTAATGTTTGAAGCACTACGATCGGGGACCATAACGCAACAAGTGCCCCAAATATCCTTTGGGGTGGGAATATTCTTCCAGCATTATTTTTACGTCTTGCAAACATGCTTTCGTCGATCTCCACAATACAATCGCCGCCGCCAATTTTTTCATTTTCGGCTTCCGCCATTTCAAGGACGCATATCTCCCGTAGAAAATTATTCCAATCAATAACCGTTTTGTCTGCCATTCCTAGTTGCTTTTGCAGAACTTGACTGATGTTAGTTCTTCACATCAGCAATGAATGAATCGTAAAGCTGGTGTATATGTTATGCAACTTCTTTCGAACCAGTTTTTTACACGCATTCTAACACTTTTCCAACATGTGCGAATGTTGCACTGCCAATAAATGCATTCTTCATTGAAATATAACTTCATTGGATACGAAAGATTGCAATATCAATTTTCCAGTAGTATGCTGTAATTCTGAAAATAGCAGACAGACCGTTTCATTTTGATGTAAGTTCCACAGATTCATAACGATCCAGCGTGTTACGTAAGAATTTACTTCGACTTAAAAATAGAACATGAATATCTAATGCAGCTATGCACTGAACTGTGGTTCTAAAAAAGGTTTTGCAAAACAAGCACAGAATCAATGAAATTGTATTTGGTTCACTTGGCAGTGAATATAACCGGATTGTTCCAGTTCTTCCGTCTTATACTCCCAACAGATTTGGCGATTAATCGCTGGCATGCGGTTAATACGTAAGTACCGGAAAAAGTTAATTATAAATCACAACTTGTTAATTATAGGACCTGAATGGGTGTTATTTTTGAGTAAATGTTATTCCCAAATTCAGCTCATTTGTGTGTTATAATTATTTAACATTGCATAATTTTTTAAATTTTCAAAAAGCCTGAAGCCGTTAGATGACCAGTCCATCAGTAATGCAATGTGTTGCATATCCTTAATTCTCAGTGCAAGTATAAATAAGTATATTACCAAGTGTTGGTTATACTGACAAATAGTTGCTGAATGGGACCCTGTACAAATGCTGTACAAAAAATTTCAGAGAAATACATAAATATCTAGATGGGCAACTAACCTTGATAACATCAAAAATCCCTAAAAAAAACATTTTTTTAATCGATATTTTATAAGCAATGGTTGTAACTGTGATACAATTGATAATGGAACCTGTATGATGTATGAAAAATTTCAGAGGTAAACGTAAATATCTCATTGGATTGCTTTGACCTGAAACGATGACAAATTGCCAAGGAAGAGTTTTGTACACATGCTTTAACGTCACTGGAAAGTTGTGTTTCGTGGGTTCATGTAAACACATAAGTCAATGTGTTTACAAGGTGTTACTTTGATACATAGTAATTTACATCTGTGGGAAATAACACTTTCAGGGCCATTCCCAGATCTTTTTTGTGTTATTTCTGATTTTTTCCTAGACCCAAGAGGCCCAGGAACAAGTGGTTGTAGATAGCAGAATTGTTTTGATTGATCTGAGATACCTGTATGTCAAAACCTTTCTCTAAAATAACACAAAATTGATCTTTTCTCAATTACTGTATCAATGGGTTAAGTATTGTTCAGTTATAATGCATCAAATGTATGCCTTGCCAACTCGTTAAAATTATATCAAAATACAGATTCAGGCAGTACAGAATGGTGTCGCACAGTATAGAAATGACTTAAAATAACATACAATTTAGAAATATTTTAACGTACTAAAATATGTGAATATGTATTGTTATATATAACTTTAATGCGACATAACAAAATATTATGTTATTTGAATGATATAGCACACAAGGACACAGCTTATGCTATTGATATGGCACAGCGTATAAATGATTTACAATATTTAACACATTATTAAGAAATATTTTACTAAAAAATCACTTGGTTATTCAATAGTATATGCCTTACCATCAACCTTTACTGTCAAAAGATGACAAATATTTCTAACACAAAACTGAACTGCTGCTTATCTGTGACCATTTTAATACACCTTTCAAGAACTTGTATATGGTAAGTTCCAGCAAGGTGTATTTTTCAAAATTTAGCTTAACTTCCATTTGTTGCAGCATTTCACAAAACTCTTCAGTTCACCATACCATTGTGAGATATGGTTTGTTCATAGATCATTTTTCCCAATTGATAAGGTCAAAGTAGTCAAATGTGTGAATTAGGATAGGCAATTTGAATTAAACTTTGTTTTCCTTGCATCAATAATTACTCCTGATTCCTGATGTGTTCCTTGTCCAGAATTAGTAACTATTGCTAGTAGCAGGTTTTTTGAATGCTGGAAGTAAGCATTCTCAGCAATTATATTGTAAATTATATCTTCGATATGGGGATTTTCTGGGAATTGCCTTGAAAGTGTTTCAACTTTCAACAAATGTAAATCGAAGTATTTTGATTGAATTGTGTTTGCAAGGAGACACATTACGCAGCTTTTCCAGCAACTTTAAAGCATGTGTATCAAATCCCTTTCTTTGCTATTTATGATTGTTTCAAGGCCAAAGGGACTGGCTAGATATTTCTGTACACACACTGGCAAATGGATTGGAAACCTGGGATCGATATTTTATTGAATCTCCTTTTGCGCAGATAACAACATGTATGCGTTTAGGAGTAGATTCTACAACGTTTTGAAGCGCATTTAAGTCCAGAGAATACCATGCATTGGATACACAGACCTTAAGATTCTGTAAAGTGGATGTCAGAGGAGATTGCTGTCGAATGAGCCTTTCCAACATGTCCCAATTGTTCTCTATATGGTTAAGATCCTGGCTTTGTAGTGGCCAGTGAAGATCTTAGA
This sequence comes from Meta bourneti, assembly GCA_933210815.1. Lineage (NCBI taxonomy): Eukaryota > Metazoa > Arthropoda > Arachnida > Araneae > Tetragnathidae > Meta > Meta bourneti. The sequence continues at coordinate 51,287,245 of OW119924.1, read as the reverse complement.
ACATTGCAGGATGCATTTGATCTTCCAGAATGTTCAAGTATTGCATGACTGACTGTCTATCTTCCAGAAACACCCAGGGGACCAGTTCCAAACCAGGAAAACATGCCTCATGCCATGATGCTCCCATCAGACCTTGAACTGTATGAACAAGGCAATATAGGTTCATGGAGTTCTCGCCAGCTACAACTTCCGTCAGTACAAAACAAGGTGTAGCGTGATTCGTCTGACATCACCTTTTTCAATCATCAGATGTCCGGTTACGTTTTTCTCGACACCTCTGTAAGCGAACTCTGACGTTCCTGGCAGAAATTAGGTTTCCTCAGTGCCTGCTACTGCCTATACCGATCATCTGCAATTCTTTGCGCATTGTTTTCGCTGAAATCGGTTGGGACGAGCTTTCGTTAAAGGTTTCTGTCAGTTGAAGCCCAGTGGAGTCCCTTTTCTGTCGTACAATCCGTCTGAGACGACTCCGATCATGGTCTTGATTAATTATTTTAGACCCACAGTTATTTCTTTTGGACAAGGACTGTGGGTTCTGTTTTCAACTGTTAAACACCTTCGAAATCTCAGTTTTCGAGAACCCAGTGAGTTCTGTCTTGGTAATCGTGGCTCCTGCTAAATGGATCCAACAATAAGTCCTTTTTCATACGGTGAAAAGTCTCATTTCCCCATTCTGCTTCGTTTCTCGTGAAATGAACATACACAGCATACTCATCAATTTGATTACGTGTTACCCACGTCATGGATTTTGCATAATCACTCCCGTAACCAGCATTTGCATAAATATTTACGGATTTCTAATTCATTGGCCAGTGTGTATATCTGAAATTTGTTTGTACAGCTTACAGATCTCATTCTTCAACTGATACACACTACTACAAACCCTTAGGCTAGATATTTACGTATACCTCTGAAATTTTTGTGCAACGTAAGGGTTTCATTCCGCAACTATTTTGTTTTGTAAAACTATTAATAATAAAACATCGATTTTTTAAAAATTATATCTTAAAGCAGTTTCTTTTATTTTCGATTTTTTTTCAAGTGCTGAGAGGCCCGGCTAGATATTGTTTTACATCGCAGAAATTTTTATCAGATCATTTTGATATATAAGGGGGCCTTGACACATTTTTATAGGGGCTTAAGCCCCTTACTTAGTCCCAATAAAAGTATAATTTTTAAAATTTACTTTTGCCTCGTAGGTGGTAACTTTTACCCCTTAGTACGGGGGTGGAGGTTGTGGTGGTTTGAACTCTTCTAGATCCGAAAAAAAGCAAATATATTTGATTCACGAGCGCAACTTTGGGAGTTTAAGCCCCTAGCCCCCTCACCAAAAAAACTAAATCTATCCTTTTTTTTTTTAATTCATGGGCACACCTACGACGGCTATGAGGAACTTGTGCCCCTTTGACCCAAAAAGCAAATATGTCCATTTTCAACTCATGGGCGTACTTGTAGGGGGCTATAGCAGTTTAAGCCCCTTAGACCCGAAAAAAAGGAAATATATCCTTATTAATTCATGGGTGCATCCGTGGTGTAGAGGGCTTAACCCCCTAGACCCGAATAAGTGAATATATCCTTATTAAGTTCTTGGGTGCGTACCCAAGGGGGTGCTACGCAGATTAGAAAAAAGTAAGATCCTGTTTTAATGCAGTATCCCAAATTCATAGGCGTGCTCACTAGGGGAAAACTCCATACCTGAAAAAAGCAAATACTTCATTTGATTTATAGAACTGCTCTTAAATTACGACTTCAAAACTATTTCTGACTATCAGACTGGTTTAGTTAGGATGGTTACTTTATGTTGGTATTTATTGAACTCTTCATTTCAGTGTTAAGGAGGATATATGATGAGAATAACCGGTAGTGACAAACTTTGAGGGGGTCAACATTTTGGATGATAGAAAGAAAAAAAAGGTCTTTTGTAAGGGGGAATGTCCACAGGGGCAATTCTCTTTTTATCGTATTTATCACTAGGGGTTCCTTTTTTCCGGGTCTTGTGGTAAGAGAAGGCGTTAGATGCGGAAGATCTGCATCACGTAAATAAGTGAGATGGATAGTCATTCCATTTTTTAGTAATACGGATTCTGTTGCATCGATTGTCGCTGTTATTTAACTGACCGGTGCAAATTTGCTACTCATTAGTAAAAATGTGCGCCGTAAAGGAGAATACGATCTTTCAATTTTTCAAATAGCTATTTGTTTGTAACTAAATCTAATTCATTACAATTCTAATTTAAGCTGTTAAACGTGGTTCGCTAGGGCTCCCTAAGTTTATCATCAGATCACATTGGGACTCACCCACTCGAAAAGAAATATCCCAACTGTCTCATTAGCAGGCCCCATATTCTTTGGTTTTTACCTATTTAGTTATATTCACTTTGTTTTAAATATGCTAACATATTTTTATGATTTGGGAACTTTTGGAATAAAATATGCAAATTTTATAACACATAAAAATGACTAATTTTAGGGTTTCGACCTCAAACGGCGATGTGGGGTGTGGGCGTTTGGACCCTGAAGTCTGATTTCAATTCCGATAATTCCTTCCTCCATTAATTTACTCACCATATCACTTCTGATCACCAATAACGGACACGATGAGATCACTCTTTGTGTCATTTACCTTTCAAGTAAATTCTATCATTTAAAATTAAAATTTCTCTTTAATGCTTAATTTCTCTTATTTCAACTGCTCAAGCTCTTCTGTGCGAGCGAACACAGCAGCCCTGGAGAAAGTCCCCTGATAAAATTTTGATCCAAAAACTAAGAATGCCTGTCGCGGTCAGTAGATTGGAGGGTGACCTCCAATCTCTTGCGAGTAGGCGGGGCCTATGGTTTCTCTTAGCGAATTCAGTTCTTCCTCTAGATCGACATTTTTCTTAAAATTCACCCACCCTTCTGTTAATAGTTAAAAAAAAAATTCTTATGATGTGGAGATGATCTGCTGCACAGCGGGTGCTCCGAAAGAGATACATCCTGTCCTGTAAGAAATCTAAACGGCTTTAGTGCCTAAAAAGGACCAAAAGTGAATTAAATCTACCAAAAAACTTTTTTGGGGTATATTTTGACTTTAAATGCATTTTGAGTACAGTTTTCAAAATGGTATAAATATACTGGTACGGATACGCCCCAGAAAAAAAAATTTTCGTTTGAATCTATTTTGTTTGTTCAATGACAATAAAGGCCGACGCCATATCATGGGTAACCATAAAAAGACGGGTTGAATTATGCAGAACTGCTTTTAGGAAATATATTTATATGCCGCTTGATGAAGAACCGTATTTAGTTTACAATATTATAGATCAAAATGAGACGCTGGTCTTCCGCTGAGTAGTTTTCTAAAAATGAAATTCAAATTGAGACTGTTCAATTGTTATACAGGGTGTTCTGCTTAGGACTATAAAAAGAAAGTTTTGTGACACTGAAAAAAGGATTCGAATGACGACAAGTGCATGCTGAAGTGTACTAGACTTGCAAAAAGAATTCTGAGTCTATATGTACGTTAGAAATTTGGAACTAAATTATAGTATAATTAAAGAAAATATGATGCATTCTTTTATTAGTCCTAAGTGGAACACCCTGTATAATAAATATAAGTAGGTTTTTTATTTCAGAATTAATCGCAATCAATTTTCAATTTTGTGAATAATTAAAGAACGAAGATTAATAAAATGTTAATTTGGATATGTAATTTTGTTGTTTTAATAAATTATTTCAATCAATCCCTCTCCAAAAAAAGATCTTATATCTAATTAGCCCCCCAAAGGAAATTTTGGGTGCTTCCCTGTCGATATACATCACCTTTTATGCTTACAGTAATCTCAAACATTTAGTCTGATGACGAAATGTCAGATAAAAAAGACTATCGAAAGTTATACAAATGCTATATGATACAGATGATAATTTGCATAAAAGTTGAATTTCCAACTTTGGGCCACCTCCGAAATGAAATTCTGGATGCACTACTGGCCTTAACCCCAAATAAGCTTTGCGCTTCATTTGGGGTTAAGGCCACAAATGAGCTTTGCTTCTTTTGTGAGTATTTGCTATTATGAATTTCACTTTTATACCGCTCTATACATACTAAACCATGAGATTCAAAAATGAAAATTAGATATGATTTGTTTTTTATTTAATGCGTTCATACAAATTGCTGGGTACCGTCTAAGATATTTTTGTGATATAATTCCAGAATTTTTCAGCATAATTTATCACAAGTTTCATCTATTTTTAAGATAAAGGTGTTGAAGAAACTCATCAAACTCGTATGTAATAAATAACAAAATAACGGCGTTAGGGAAAAGAGATCGCTTGGGCAGGTGTGTTCTGTGTGCACTTAGTGATTGTTGTATGTAATATGGCTATTATGAGGTGAACTACAGGATAAACTGTTCACAGCATACTTGCCAACTTCTCCGGAATTCTTCCGGAGAAACGCCTGTTTTCTGGTCTTGCAGATGGAAAAATATTTTGCGAATTTTTCTTGAGGGGAGAAAATTTTAAGTGACTTCGATTTGGGAATGTGGTGGATCACTGTCAACCATGAAAGAAAAATATCGGAATCAGTCGTTGCTAAATTGTCACAAAAACCTTTCAGCTACGATACAAGCAAAACCCACGAACATTCAGCAAAAACATGAAAGTAAACATTTAATTGCTCATTTTTGGCGCCATTTTGTGTTAAAATATTGTACAAATCGGTAATTTCAAGCTATCGCCAAACATATAACAATAGAGTGCTAGGTTGCTTTTTTTCCGTTTTGAATTGCTTTTAAAAAGCCAATTTGTCTCTTGATCTTTTTTATTCAATAATTATTTTGGGGTATTTTTTTCCGGCAGGAAATAGTTTCCTCAAACGGGTTGGATTTCTATTTCAGAAACAACTTTTTGAAAAATATTCTGCAAGAATTGGTATTCCTTGTGTGTGAAAGCACTTTTCGTTGTAGGTTTTTGAAGAACTCTGGAAAGGGAATTGTTTGAAATAAACATAGTACTATTAACATTTCTAGCAGTATCTTGTGTTTTAGAACCAAACAGGGGGATTGTATTTTTCTTTAAGTCAAAAGAAGGTAATATTCATTCTTGCCCCTAATCACATATTATTTCATACTTCCTTTATACATTCTTTGGGATATTTTAAAAAGGACTCCATTCTTAAGATTTCTGGTCTGATAAACTTATAATACACTGCTGGCCACCGTAAATGCAACACCCTGAAGGAAGCATGCAAATAGTATGAAATTTACAACATGCATTAGCGGAGGTGAGATATGCAAATGATTAGAATTTCAGCGCAGACGCACATCACGCGCGCCTGTGGCGCCACTTCAAAGCGCTATTTAAGGCTTGGAGATTTCGACGATTTCAAGTACGGCAATTGTGTTTTTCTTGTGGTTTTTTCAAAAAAACGATCAATTATGCCTCGTAGAAAACAGCGATCATCTTTTGATCAAGTATCCGAGTTCGACAGAGGAAGGATAGTGGCCTACCGAGATTGTGGATTATCTTTCAGGGAAATCGGTAGTCGTGTTGGACGAAACCAAACAACTGTAATGCGGATATGTGATCGTTGGATGCAGGAGGGTACGACGGACCGACGTGTTCGATCGCATCCACCTCAGTGCACCACTTCACGTGATGACAGACATATTGTGCGTATGGCAGTGACGGATCGCTCAGCCACATCACGAACCATAGCACAGCACATTCAGTCTGTACCGCATCATCCAGTGTCTGCGCGTACCATTCGACGCCGTTTACAGCAGAGTGGTCTGTCCGCAAGACGTCCATTGCTTCGTCTACCCTTGACGCAGAACCACAGACGTTTCCGCCGCCAATGGTGCGATGAAAGAAGGATGTGGACAGCAGAATGGAATGAAATTGTCTTTACTGACGAGTCACGCTTCTGTCTGCAACACCACGATGGTCGGATTCGAGTCTGGAGACACCGTGGAGAGAGGATGCTGAACAGCTGCGTTATGCACCGCCACACTGGTCCTGCACCGGGTATTATGGTATGGGGCGGTATTGGATATCACTCTCGCACTCCTCTAGTACGCATTGCCGGTACTTTAAACAGCCAGCGCTACATCTCCGAGGTGTTGGAGCCAGTTGTCCTTCCTTACCTTCAGGGCTTGTCCACAGCCATATTTCAACAGGATAATGCGCGACCACACGTGGCACGCATTGTCCAAGGGTTCTTCGTCAATCGCCAGATTGAATTGCTTCCCTGGCCAGCTCGCTCTCCGGATCTTTCGCCGATAGAAAACATGTGGTCCATGGTTGCTCAACGATTGACCCAGAATACATCCCCAGCTGCCACACCAGATCAACTTTGGCAACGTGTGGAAGCTGCTTGGTCTGCTGTACCCCAAGAACACATCCAAAGTCTCTTTGAATCAATGCCGAGGCGTGTGGCAGCGGTGATCTCCAACAATGGCGGCTACTCTGGCTACTGATTTTGGCAGGAACCACACTTCACAGAAGTCTATAAATTTAATCATTTGATACTTGGTCAACATGTTATCTACAAAATAAATTTTGTTGTGATATCTCTTGTCTTTCTTGGTGTTGCAATTTGGGTGGCCAGCAGTGTATTCAAAATGGTAAATTATTGAAAGAAGTTCATATTCAAAAAATGTCCTAGAGCAGGGGTTGGCAAACTTTTGAGACGGAAGCGCCTAACCTGTCCCTCACAATAAAAAATTATTCGAGTCATAAATATATTTTTGCAATTAATTAAAGTAAATTAATAAATTTAAATACAGTAAATTAATAAATTCAAATAAAGTAAAATATTAAAAGTAAATTAGATAAAGCAAAATTTTAAAGTAACATTATAACACGTTATAACATTATTTATATCTTTATTAAATGAAGAAAAAATCACCCAAAATCGCTCTCGTTGGTTTTAATCAGTGTGACCAAAGAGCATTCCATAGAAAGTTACTGTATGTCCGATTTGTAACTAGTTTTTAATTTAAGGCACGGTTCCAAGTTGATTTAATGAAATTCATATTAAAAAAAACAATTGCTCAAATCAATATTTAAACCCGAAAATACTGAGAACACCAAATGCAAAATTTTCAACTCATGATACGAGTCTGGAAGACTTCCAAATATTGAAAATCATTGAATATGCCTGTAGGTCTTTTATAGCCAGTCTGCTATGAGCCTTGCGCTCACTTTTTAGTCACTTTGTTTGGCTGAACTCCCACCCAACCTACCATGTGCTCAAACATCCCCTCCACTACCTTTGTGTATTACCCCTTCACGCTCTCTTTCCCTTCCCTGACGTCACGCTTCGCATATCTTAGTGCCACGAAGTTTTGCGAGACCTTTTAAACAAATGGAATCACCATTATGTGAATAAAATCCTTAAAAAATTTTAGAAATGAGATTATGATAGTTTGTTTCCAATTTTATCTCAGAGCCACATATACGTAAAAAAAGCCGTAGTTCGTCGACCCCCTGCACTAGAGCATAGTTATTGACACCTGATATTTTTACTTGAATATAATTTTCTTCATAGTTCATTCTGATAGCACTGTTCAATCGCAAAAAAATGTGTGTGTTAATATTGAGGATCGGCGTTGTTTGAGGTTTAGTAAAATTCAGCGAACCAAGAAATAATTGATAGGGGTGTTATCTCAGTCATTGATTTGTCAAATCGGATAGGCATAAAATGCAAGTTTTTTTTGCTTGCTTTTTCTTCCTCTTTTTGTATACAAAATTAGCTAAGGGTGTGGCTCGTTATCAGGGCTTGAAAAAAAATCATGATTTTTATTAAACCCTAGATTGTGGTAACGTTATGAAATTGACCCTAAATTGGTAAAGTTATGAATATATGTACTGTATGTAAATTTTACGTACCTTACGGATTATAAAATCTAAAAAATCGGATTTATTTTTATTTAAATCAGATTTTAAAATTGGAAATCGGATTTTAATTATTTAAATTCATTTGTTACCCTTATAAGATTGAACTTGTTAGTTGTGTTAACGCAAGTCAACAGTTTTTAGATAGAAGTAACTTATATTAACTATTAATAGATATCATCTGCTTAGAGCAGAAACTCATTAACTGACATTTTTTCGGAGGCACTAAATGTTCCTTTTTATGATGATAAGAAGTATATTATAATGCCGTAATCTGTTTAAGTTCATAAACACTACCAAATATTTGTATTTTGTGGCCTAAAACTAATAGTTAGCCTTTAAACAGCTGTACAGTGAAAATTTTGCTTTGTCAGCTTTTGCTTAATGAGTTTCTGCTCCAAGCCGACGATGTGTGGGTTTAATAACTTTCTAATGACCGGTTACTGTCCTCTTCGCAAGCTGATGCTATTTGTTAGGCAGCCCCTAGTGGGTAGGCCACCGCTACTTTTGACAGGTACAAGCACCAACATGCATGCGCTTACAAATCGGAATTCAAACCCGAAACCTACTGGGAGTCAGACAAACGCCAAGACCAGTTGGGCAGCGAGATTAGGAAATATGGCAGAGAAAATTTTCTCACTGAACTGTGAAAACATTCTATGCAAAACTTTTGAAAGATCAAAACAATTAAAATTAATTTTGGGCTTTGACGCCTTTATCCTTTCATTTAAATTCTACTTTAGAACACAAATCCATAATACTTGAATTCGAGAAAGAAAATTTCACAAAAATTTTACTAATTGGAGATAAATTCAAGTTTTAAACTTTAATAGAGATTTTTTATAAATTGTAATTAAATGCATTTTAATTTCACTTCGTTTTTCATCTTGTTCTGTGTACTAAACTAAGTTAAAAACATTTTTTCTATATGTACTAAAGTAGCTTTGGTGGTAAGATGGCTCAATTAGAAATGTTTTCTCCAAGAGGTAACCAAAAAGATTATTCTTTTGAAATTTCATAATTACAGGCATGGTATTGTACTAAATGAGCATTTTGCTTTGGTGAACATTAAGAGGTTCTTTTCAAGTTTTTTTTATTTGCTTCCAGGAGGGTTTAATGAATAAGTTACGAAGTACCCAGTGCTTGTTTGTAATGTAATGAAAACAGCGCTGATTCCTTTATAGTGATGTCGCCAATAGCCCGTTGTGTTGCTCCAGTGTTACGTTAATTCAACTAACCTACCTTATAGTACGGCTCCCGGCTAAGGCAGTCACGTGGTTATGAGCTAGTCTAGTAGTTAAATACGGAGACAGGTGGTAACGCAAACAAAACGCTTCCACAATTGGTGTCTTTAGCATAGATTCTGGTTCTAAATTTACCGTTCGATGCTGAAAGCGACAGCAGCGATAACGGGTTGTCGGGAGAAACCAGCCACGGTAATCGCTATTCATGCTTTTGCGTATGGCAGCCTTCTCCTAAGGTTTCACGCCGTTTCAAAAATCGACTGACTCAAGGTTGACTACCTTCTCGTCGGAGCCCGCACTATATTAGAAACAGCAAATTCCTCCGTGATGGAATATCTCTTCGTGTATCTCTAACTTTTCCCTAGGGAAGAGGATGCCAAAATTAACCAAGAACACTAATACATGGACTGGTCCCATATGTGTTTGTATCTAAAATTCGACTTCTTGATTTCTGAATTTCAGTGACCAAGAGAAGTGTTTGTCCAATTGTAATCCCGTTAACTCGAGTTATGTCCTCAAATACACAAATAATTTGAAGTTGAAAAGAGTTATTGTTGGGATGTTACTCGGTGAAAGCAAATTTTTTACATTTAAATGAAATAACATTCGACTTGTCCTAGGTTATTTCATTTTCAATATTAAACTTTGATGAAAAGAAAAAGGTAAATTTTAAATCTGATTTAAATCGCCTTACCTTGTTCATAATGAATCGATGAAATGTTTTTTTTTTTAACTCTATACATATCGCAACCGCTTCCAGAAATTTTAAAGATAGATGCAAACCATGTAAAAAAATTTTTTTTAATTGTTGATATTCCGAAAATAATTTTCATTCTATTAGTAAATATTTCATGAAATTCTCAAGCTCTGATATCTGGAACATTTTTCTATCTATTTAATTCAACATTTACTTTAAACGTGAAATATGTAAAAGAAATAAAACGCCCTACCCAAGATTGCTCTCTGTGTTTATAGCTCTTCATTTTATTTCTCCGGGTTGTTTTCCCTCTCTCAGGTAGTTATAAGACATCATTATAGATAGGAAGTATGTTATTTTTAGTACTCCTTCCCTGCCGATTCTTAAAATTGCGAAGCACATGTTAGAATAATGAAACTATTTTATCAACAAAGGAAATGCGATATTTATCAACGATTTTTCTACTGAAATTTAGTTTCAAAAATAGATATGCCTAAGATATAAATGACTTTCGAATTTTTATTTTTGAATTTATGATAAGTCAATTCTTTAAAAAGCCAGAAAAGGTTTTTTTTTTTTTTACTTTTAAAAATTGAAATACCCTGAAGAAATTACATAAATTTTGGTTTGTGTGTTCGTTCAATTGAATATTCAGTGAAATCTTTAGCTTTATTTTATTCATTGTTACATGAATATCATCACACATACGGTAACGTGTTCTAATTTATTCTTTACCTACTTTCATTAACTTCCGCAGAGCACGTTTCCTGCACGAAACCATTTAAAGCTTCTGGCTCGCTTTCAACTTGCTTATGCTTACAATTAATTATTCAATACACGAACATTGTAATCCATTATCTCTAAATCGAAGCGACTCGTTGCTTTCTTTATAGATGTTTCTATTACAGTATAATCTGAGTCTAGTTAAAAGCGGATAAACAAACCGGCATGGAAAAACATGTATTGCCGTATTGAAATGTCTGCGGACTTTAGAAAAAACGAGAAATTTGAAATTATTTTAAGTAGATTTTATGTTTAACGGCTCCGAAAAGTAGATCGCTTAGACGAGACACTGTTTAGCCCCTCAGTGAGGCTAGTACGCAGCCGCATGCGCCTCTTTTGTTTGCTTTCTGCTTTTTAAGTCGCTAAGCAACGTACTCTGCCCCCTGAAGTCTTAGCGATGTCAAAGCTGAATGCTTGTCGGTGCTGCCAGTAGACGAAAGTCGGACAGGTATCAGTGATGTCGTCAACGCCTTCGCCCAAAAAATCCTCCAAGTTCTCTTTCCGGCGAAAACGGGAGACTGCGAATAAACCAGCGATTGTTGAGGAACCCCCTAAGTTCATTAGGTATCCCTTTGCCTTTGTTATGTATGATTGACTGATAGCCTCAAATTGTTCTAAAATGTATTTTGTGTTCATACTTTTTGAGATAAATGGTGTGAACTTTTCAAGCTGACTTTTTGTTGAATAATTTATGCACTGACAGCTTAGTGTTAGTTTATAGATCAATATTGTTGTCAATTTCCTTGCGAAGAATTCAGCAAAATGGTAACAGTTTTACACTAGCTTTTAAGCATTTAATGAAAGGTGTTCTTCTGTTTCGAATCGTTTAGCATACCTATTTAAAGAAACCTTGAAGCGTGTTTTTTTTTCTTGACTTAGACCCTTATCGTTAGAATATATTTTGGTTACTGTCACCAATTTTTGATTTACCTCTAATAGTCTGCATAGAGGGTATCCAGTTCTGAACTTTTAAATTGAGCGAAAATATTCGTCTGAATTTATGATTCGTTCTTTTTTTTAACCCTCTACCATCTGAATGTTCCAATTACATATTCTCACAATAAGATACTATTAACTACTTACTTTTATTAATAAGTTATGCATACCAAACAGGCTAAAATCAATTGTTGCTTTTTTCTGGTCATTTAGCTTGCGCATTCTGTGGCGATTTAAAGGTTTCATTTTTTTAAATTCACCACTTATCAGAGATTTTCAGTGTAAACAAACAAATCACTGGAAGACGAAGATTTTATTTTCGGTTATCCAAATCTGCCGCTCGATAGGAAACGGGAGTTCAAGAAAAATGTAGGCAAGTGACGTCACAAAAAACGTGTTCTATCACAAAAACAGTTCCATTTACATTTTGCTATATAGCCTCTCATACCAATTGCCAATTACTTCCCATTTGTGCATACGATTATTCTTCTGAATGTTATTGAAAATATTAATCAATATTCAATTTATAGATAATAGTAATTTTTTGTGTGCAAAATGGGAATTAATATTTGAATTCCGTGTTTTACGTAGTTTTCTCACCATCGACTATGAAGATATCGATTTTATTTGTGTTGTGGAGAAACTGATAGAATTTGCAGTGGCTAACTTTATTCTGTTATAATTAATGACAATTAAATTTTTACTTGTTTGGTGTTAGTTATATATATTTTAACTAATTTAATTGTTTAATGTTAGTTTGTTATATATTTTAACTAGTTTACTTGTTTAATGTTAGTTATGTATTTTAATTAGCTTACTTGTTTAATATTCGATAGTTTCTTTTACAAAGTTACTTAAAATATGTAACAAATGTTTGACCTAGGTATATTTCATACAAATTTACTGTTGAATGCTAAAATAGTTATACAAATGTTTAAATTGGAATTTTATTTGAAAAAATAAATAGTGGTTAATTACTGGATGGGTAGTGATCAATTACTAGATGTGTGATGGCCAATTACTGATCCAATCACTATTCTGAACTTTAAAATAAGAATTCTAAAAATTATCAAATATTAAAAGTTGTACTATAGCTCATTTTAATCATATACTTTACAAGATACTAAGCACAAAAATTTCGAAAATGCAATTGCAAATTAACTCTAGGGAAATTTTTCATGAAAAATTAGCACTAACTGTTCAATTACTGGTGGATTCACCCTACTTAACGAAAATTGTGATCTGTGAAGTCACGATATATGAAATAATCATGATTTGACGGATTGACAGTCAAATCCAATGATAGCTGAAAACTTAAGCAACTCGTCTCTAATACAAGTTAAATAATACTCTTAATACAAGGTGAATACTTATAAATAGGACCACAGGTAAAATTTAATAGCTTTGACTGTGGTATTTCAATATATGTTGAGGAGCCTCTTTCAGCAAAAAAGAAAGCTTTCTGCTGTTGATTCAACTTTTGCAATTTTATTTACTGGAAAGTCAAATGTATTGGTCAGTGCCTTTTGTTCTATTCAACACGCTTCTCGCTGTAAGTAGGCTATTTAGATTTGATACCTCAAGGGAATCTATTGGTACATAAATGTGATTATGAAAAATCATTTGTGTTGTAACTTAATTGGTGATTGTTTGGATTTGCTTTGATTTCTGATTAATTGGAGTAGAGGTCAGTATTCTGAAACTGGGGTGCGTGTGTACTCATTGTCATCTTGGGAAAGAAATCAAAATCAATATTCATGGGCGTTGTCATACCTTGTTGGGTCGTAGCAAAAAGCGTATTATCCCGTCGGTGTTTGAGAAGTACTTGTAGATAAGATTTAATTTGTTTTATGATTTTTACTGAGCTCGAAATGAGGACCTAAATAAGGCTATCCATTCCTTTTTTTCTGAGAACTTTTTAATTGTGGTGTATTAAGAAAATTCAATCATGGTATTTCTTGACGTCAAGTATTTTAATTTAGAAAATAGTGATAGATACATTTTCATATAGAAAGAATTTGCTTTATAAAAATGAGTAATTTATTTTCCATTTATCATAAAAGTATTTTTCCTTATTTTTTCGGGCCGATGTAGCCCAGTTGGAAGTGTAACGGATTAGCAGTCGGAGGGTACGAGTTCGAAACTCGATCCAACAAAGACCGTCATGTTGACTGGGTTTGGTGCACATTAAACCTGTCGTGGCCTCAAATATCCTCACGTTGGCGGGTGTGGAGTTTGGAGAATGGGGTGCCAGCTCAGGTGTTGTCCTTGTCCGTGGTTCAAAATTACGAGATGTTCTCAGATCTTTCTCATGTGGATTGATCCCGGACCATCGCCAATAGCCCGTTGTGATGCTCCAGCGCGACGTTAATTAACTACCAAACCTTAACTTATTTTTCCATATTCAACTAAAGAGTAAACTAAAATAAAATAGATTAAATATATTTTTAGTAACCACACAAAAAAAAGTAATTTCATTTTATAGTTTTATCTCCTTAAAACTATGTAGTTAATGCCCGTAATGATTTCAATGCTCCCACCATTCTGCTAAGAAAAGAAAACAAATTCTTCTCAATTCTATGATAGTTTCTTTAACTTACAGGTTAATTCAAATTAATTCAGATTTAATGACTTGGAAAAGGCTTTAAAATTCAAATGTCATTTATAAACTATAATTTAATAAATTGTCTTCTCTCTTCAATTTTAACACATTACAAACGTTGCTCGTTTTATGGACGCCACGAGTAGGAGGAAAGTTGTCGAAATAAAAAGTTCGATAATGAAACTTAACATTGGGGCTGATTAAATTTCTTAATAGTTTTTTTCGTTCGAAAATTTTATCTAAAATACTAACTGGATTCAAACTACTATTTCTATGGATATAATGTAGGTAGGTAGTTAACGTCACACTGGAGCAACACAACGGGCTATTTTGCGACGGTCTGGGATCAATCCCGAAGGGAAAGATCAAAGACAACGCCTCGTAATTTTGAACCACGGTAAAGTGACGAGAACAACACCTGACTGGCACCACCACTCCAACATGAGGACATTTGAGACCACGACAGATTTAACGTGCACCAGACCCCTTGTACACGACGGTCTTTGACTGAACCTAGTTTCGAACTAGCAACCCTCCGGTTGCTAATCCGTTACTCTTCCAACTGGGCTACTGCGCCCCCTCCCTATGGTTATAAGGAAAATCGTGAGTTCATACAGCATAATATGGTGAGATACAATTTCAAAGATTCTTTTATTCGAGACAAGGTGTCGTGATCATTCAGACAGAAGTTTGAAAATACATTTTATTCTCATTTATTACAGGGGGGGCAATCTCCACCTGTTTTGCCACAAGCAACGGTGAAATGTTAAATGTAAATCAGTTATCCTTTTAATTCACAAATTGCTATCTAAATGTGACAGTGCGCTCAATGCATTAGAAAATTATACCGAATATAAAATAATACGAAAAGAAAAGAAAAACGCAATGCGTGTATTTTTTACCAATATAAAAACTGATTTTCCAAGGGTTGACGGATGACGCATCTAATTAATGTTATTGGATTAATTTCCGAAACACAACTGCCGCCCAATCGATGACTTTGTGCCTTCGGTTTTGTTAGCGTTCCAATAAACGGTAAATAGTGGCTTAGTTCTATTACCATGTCGGAATCAGTGGCGAAATATTGTATTTTACCGTGCGTGCCACACTGTCCCTTCTATATGTTAATCTTCAGTTTATGTGTACTCTAACAATGTTTTTATTATTTCCAACTCGGTTGGTCATTGCAGTCACAAATCCTTCAGTAAAAGTACACAAATATAAACACAAAATAGAAATATAATGCAATAAATAAAAATACAAAAAGTAAGTCAAGCTAGCTCAAAGGTCCTTCGTTTGCTAGTAATGTCCACTGAGAGTTGGTTTTTAGAACTGGACGGTTAGTAAGTGTGCTGCTTCCATTAGGGCACCATCCGTACAAAGAGGGCTCGGAGTCTATTAGCAATACCAAGCACAGTCGGTGAAAAAAAAAAACGAACCACCCTCTTTATTTCGAGCATTATTCATAGAGCAAATTCAAAGATATTCAATAGGGAATAACGTCCTTTGCAAATTCAAATGCAAAAAAGTTGCAAAAGGGGCCGTCTTCATATAAAATTTTGCACAAATTTTCCTATGAAAACACCCTGTTTTGATGCTTTAATCAGATTCCACATCGTCAAATTAGTCTAAATATGAAATTTCATGACTATCTTTATACCCGGCGATATTCAATGTCAAAGTTGCTATCAATTTCAGGGATCATCTCCACATTCAAAATCGCTATTCTTAGATCGAGATTAATTGTAATTACCCAAATTTCAAATTTGATAACTATTTCAAACGTATTTGTCAGCGCGTGTAAACGATCGATCCGAGAATTATATTTACTATGCAAGTGCAAAAGATTCGAGAATTTTTATCTGAGGTTTATCAGACTTTTTTAAACTTTTGGTTGCCCCCTAAAATCGCAATTCTGAGGAAAATTTAATGTAACTCAAAACCTAAGGATTGGAATGGGGGAGCTGAAATTTTGCATGGTCATATAAAAAGTCCTTCCAAATCGATTCCTATCAAAATATAATAAGGTTCCAATTCATAATTTTTTCAAACATTAATTTAATAATTATTATTGCATACTGAAAATTTTTTTAAATAAAATATTAGGTGGATTTTGTATGGGTTGCTTAGCAGTAGCATGGTACTAAATATCAGCACTATAGAAATATTATTTAGGAAGATATCCATAAAAGTCTAAGAAACTGATTTAACATTAGGAGCTCCAATCTTTCTGTACTCATAACTTCGAAAAGGTAAGTCTTAATGCATGAAATTTGGTATTTGCATTTAAATTTTGATATAGATTCGAAATTGTGTGTCGAAATAGGGGGTTTCCATTGGAAATTGTGAAGTCGGTGCTTAATTTAATATGAAGACGGCCCCTTATGCAAATTTTATAAATTTGAATTTATAGAAGACGTTAGTTTCTGTTAAATGCCATCTTTCAATTTTTTCTACTGTTAAAAGTACTCGAATGAGGAGGGGTGGTTCGTTTTTTTTTCCCGATACTGTACATGGAAAGCAAGGCAATCATGATTTGTGGCAAGTCACTTGTTTTGTAAACTTTTGCAGTCTATTCATATGTATTTTAAGGCCGTTGTAGCCTGGTTGGAAGAGTAACGGATTAGCAATCGGAGGGTTGCGAGTTCGAAACTAGGTCCAACCAAAGACCGTCGTGTACACGGGGGCTGGTGCGCCATAAATCTGCTGTGGCCTCAGATGTCCTCACATTGGCGTGGTTTGGAGAGTGGTGTCAGCTCAGGGGTTGACCTCGTCATCTGACCGTGGTTCAAAATTACGTGGTATTGTTATCAGATCTTTCCCTTGGGAATTGATCCCGAACCGTCGCCAAAAGCTCGTAGTGTTGCTCCAGTGCACGTTAATTAATTACAATTACAATATAGCAACAATCATAGATATTTTTGAAGAATGCGTAGTTTGGAAGTAAATTTGAAGTTTAAAAATACTAATTTAATATTGGTGTTTTTTCTTTCAATTCATTTTTAGTCAAAAAGAAGCTGTTAACATTGATCAAGAGTTGTTCAACGATTACAAATTTAGTGTAGATCAACTGATGGAGTTAGCAGGCTTAAGTGTAGCTACTGCTATTGCCAAGTCGTATCCCTTGGAAAACATGACCAGAAAAGGAACGCTTCTAGTTTGTTGTGGCCCTGGTAATAATGGTGGAGATGGATTAGTGTGTGCCAGACATTTAAAAATATTTGTAAGTATCAGTTTCTTTTCCTGAAATTGTAATATTTTTACTTATCGGTGAATTGAGTTTCTTTTTTACAGTTAATCATTGAAGTTTAATACAGGAGTTCACTTCTTCCAAACACCTGAAAATTCGTCATTTTTTTTTAATCTCAAAACTCTTATGAGGAAGAATTGGAAACAGTTTCAACGCCGCAGTTCTAAAATCTATATTACTATTTATAAAAATTGATGCTTTCTCATCCATATAAAACAATTTATACCTATATAACAGATTTTTTGCATTTTGATATTAAGCATTTAAAACAGTTTTTATCATTCCTTGAAACTAACTTTAGTTCTACTTGTGCGCTAGCATCAGGTTTGCTATCTACTGTAAGGTGCTACACATACATGATAATTTAAGTAATAAAAAATTATGCTATATTATTTTATTATACACTTATTTGAATTAAATATTGTTTCGTTTATTTGATGTCTTTGTTCACTTTGTTTATCGGAATTAAAAGAAGATAATTTATTGAAATTGGGAAGTAAAATTTTAAATACTTAAGCTGTTGTCATTCAAATATCTCTTATTCATTATTTATTTTTAAGTATTGTTTTGAGTTCATCCCTGTTCTAGTAAATGCTAAAACAGGACGCGGGCTTCATGCGGCCCACCTCCCATATGGTATTTTAACTTTAACGAGTCACACGAGATAGGTAATTTAAATTCAAACTTCGTTGCTAGATAATGCATCAAAATGAGCAAGCCTCTTTGAGTCATCATATATATCTGAACAAACTTTTTCAGTCATGAGTATTAATAAATCGAAATGTAGGAATGACTAAAGAAAATTTAGAATCAATTTTGCGTTTGGCTACTACAAAAATCGAACCAAACATTAAAGCAATGTCACGCATCAAATTAAATTATTTATTTACTTTTATAATCTTTCTTTTTTGTGACAATATAAATAATGTAAAGAAAAATATAAATATGATAGATGATAACTCATGGTTTTTTGGGCGGCCCTTCCATAAGTCATAGTGAATCTATGTGACCCTTGGTCTTAACAAGTCTGCATCTCTGTGCTAGAACAATAACGTCAACTGTATTAAAAGTGAAACTTGCATTGAAAGAATTTATTTCTTAACCTTTTCTTTATGCTCAAAACAAAAAGCATTTTTATTTCATTTGTTTTCCTGCAGTTTTTTAATCTAAGGGTGTAATCTGTTACTTCTATCTTTTAAATTGCTTCTAACTTTGCCCTTGCCATCTTAGTTCCTTAATTTTTGATTCACTACATGAATGCGCATTCCGATTTCCTTCCATGTTTTTATTTTGTCATTTTTATCCTTTTAGGGTTATGAGCCAACAATTTTCTATCCTAAACAGACAAATAAACCACTTTACCAAAATTTGACTGTGCAGTGTCAAGAAATGGATATACCATTCCTTTCGTTTTTACCAGAAGTCAAACTGATCGATGATTCTTACAATCTAGTTGTGGATGCTTTGTTTGGATTCAGCTTTAAACCACCTGTTCGACCAGACTTTGAAGACTGTATGAATAAACTGAAGAAAGTGACCATTCCTATTTGTAGTGTAGATGTTCCTTCTGGTATGAAGTGTTCTGTAACTTCATAATTTAGAGAAATTTGTAAAATGTCGTTTCGCGTATTCCAGGTTTATAAGTTAAAGAAAACATTTGAACTTTATTTACTTCAAGAATGTTCTGTTTCCATAATTTTAAAAGGGATCTGTTACTTTTGTAAATGCAGTAGGTTAAAAAATTTTTAATGAGCTAATGAGAGGTTGATAGTTTCTTTCAAGATGTATAGTGTCACAAATAATATTTAGGATAATAATTCAATTTTTTTAATCTATTGAATGTGTAAGAAGTAAATAGACGAAAATCGTTATTTGAAAATGACGCATTCGTCATGTTGAGTGTTAGGAATTAATGAGAAAAAATGACAACATAGTTCATATAAGGTTTCATTGGCTTGTTTTCCGTAATTGCGATTCTAGTTATTTAAATATGCTTGAAAAATTCTGTTGGTGACATATCCTAATCCCGTATATTTTTACATCGTGTGGGATAGATTCAGAATTAAATATACCTTAAAAATTCTCGTGCACTCTTGTTCCTAACACCATACAATTGTTTTGCGTGTATTGTGCTAGGAAAAAAGTGAGTGCTCCATCGGCACTGGTTGATTCCATCAGGGGATGTTAAAATTGCTTAAAAAAGAGTTGTGTTTGAGTTTCAGCCGAAATTTGTTTTTCTATGAAAAATTTCCAGTTGCTGCTGGTGTTTCATTATCCGTTATTTTGTCAAATTTCGTGGTTCCTCAACCACAATCAATATTAAGCAAGAATTATTTCAATCTATATCAATAACTTTTCGAGAATGAAGTTATTGAAGGATTAATCGGTCCTGCTCTTTGTTTCCCTCAAAGATGTGCACACCCACGGTAGTGATACTTTCGGGGTTTGCTTTTCGTGCAGTAACTAATGAAACCACGCATTGCTTCACATAAAGCCCATCCCTCAAAAGGCCTGCAACTTATTTGAGTGCATGAAGTCTCTAGGATCGTCGTTGATTGTTTTCTTTTTGATAAAGATATTTATTCATCAATTGACAAGTGCTCGGCTCTTTAAATAAACTCGAAAAACATAATATCAATTATATTTTAGTAACGTACGTGGCACAGAAATCGGCATTATTTGAATATTGGCGAATGACAACAAACTTATGTAAATCATAAAATAATCGTTCATGTGATTGGTTTGAGCTATAAAATACTAGGAAGTGTTTGTCGCTCTAATGAAATTCTTCAGCCGTTAGAAGATGAGGGGAAATAGGGAATTTGGAAGATAGAAATCAGCGCAGACAAGAAAACGTCAGCTAATGAGAAAATATGTATGTTTCGATGTTAAAATATACCGAATCACCGTTCAAATAAAAGGGATACAATTCAAATAATCCAAAAGCTATTTATGGTACCATGTCTAAAGTTTGAACTTTTTCCACGCACCGTAGTGGAAATAAGAATTAAAACCGCAGTAAGAAGTACACAAAATGCGGTTATATGTTTTGACTAACTTTTCTATTTGGAAGTATGAAATGTGCATATCGATGCTTATATATCGGTTATAAACTCTGCCAGTTGAAATATGGTATAAAGAGTGAGTAAACGACACTACCATGAATTGATATAAGTAGAAATTTCAGCACAGATGCTATGCTTGGGTCTTCTAGTTTTAATTTAATTTAATCTGATAACGAGTAAAAAATCGTTTTTTAAAAAGAAGGTTAATTTTAAAATGCTTGCAAATCTAGATCCACACTATTTAGTTTTGTGATTTTTACATTTAAAATATTTTATACTTTAATGTATGTTGGGAATTTCAGGCTGGGATGTTGAAAAAGGCAACGAAGATGGTCTTCAACCGGAGTTTCTAATATCTCTAACAGCTCCCAAAGAATGTTCCAAACACTTCAAAGGAAAATACCATTGGCTTGGAGGACGTTTTGTGCCACCCAGTTTAAGTGCGACGTATGAACTGAACCTCCCTGCTTACCCAGGCACAGATTGCTGCGTTCGTCTGTCTGTCTGATATAAAAAAATATTTGAATTTGGACTCATTTTCATAAAAGATGTTTAGTGAAATATTATTTTGCATAAAATTATTTTATATCAAATGCTATTATAAATACTTTATTTATGAACTATATGTACTATTATACCTTATAGATTTATGTTTCATTAACTTTAAAGTTTTCGTAAATTTTCTATATTGTATACATGTTTTACCTAACATACGTAAATAAAACCTTTATTAAGATGATTTGATGTTTTCAGTATTTAAACACTCGTACGAAACATTTTTAAGAACACTAAACAATTCATTAACAATTTGCTCTTTAAAAATATTTTAAAAGATCTCCAGGCGTTTCTGAAAAAAAGAAGGAATAATTGGGGTTTTTTGCTTCTTTTTTAAATAAAATTCAAAATTCCTTTAAGAACCTGATTTCTTGGTAGAATTATTCTTGGTAATTTAACCGAATTAGACCACTTTTACTTTTGATACCACCGTTATTCATAATGTATTAATCCAAGATAAAAATTTTAACAACCTGAAATCTGTTTATTTGAAACTTTTGATTGGTGCTCATGATTTTGACATGGAACTGCTGTTTGATCACTAAAATATTTCCTTTTTATAGTTTTACTAAACTGCAATCAAGTCTGCAGCCTGTCCTTCGTATCCATAAGAAATGTATCCATGTTAGCACAATAGTAGGTATTAAATACCGCGTAGCTAAAATGAAACACTTTCGAAATGAAAACTTTATTTCTTCACAATAATAGTATGATGTGAAAAATACATCGATTATTTCAATAACACATACAGGCTGTTTTTTGTATATATTTCTCGAAGTGGTCTGTTATGTGTGTGTGCTTTTAACATTACCAACAACTTAGTTTTAACACTACATTTGTTGGTTTTAACACTACATTTGTTGGTTTTAACACTACATATGTTGGTTTTAACACTACATATGTTGGTTTCAACATTACATTTTGTCCCTTGGCAAGTTTGGTATTTCTTGTGTGTGTGAATGCTTGCGTATGTCTTCTAAAACGTGTCCGACACTTGTTTTGCGTCGTTAATTCACCGCATATATATGCCTGCCTGTAATACCACCAAGGCATTCTAATTTTGCGCACGAATCTGTAATTGGCGGTTTTAATTGTTTCATTTTATTTTGCGTAATAATTTTGACAATTTTACTTAAAATTGTATGTTTAAGTAGTTTTTGCTAATCCTTTTGCCATGTAGGATCACAAAATCAGTCGCCGTGGCCTTGCATCATAAAACCAACCGAAAATATTTGCTTGGCGCGTTTGTGGCTCCTTTCTATTTTGTATCAACTTTATATCGCATGATTTATCTCGCCATAATAATTTCCATACGTTAGTTATTTCGTTTCAGATTTTTCCTTTGCTGAACGCATAGGAACTAAACGAATATTTGTTACTCGGGTGAATTTCTTGGCATTTTCGATGGAAACTGTTGCTCCAGTGCGACGTTAATTAATTTACCATTACCATCTAAGAAAACTGATATCTTTGAAGCCCCATAAAATAACTAATTTAAGCATCGTGTGCCTTTTCACTTTTTGCAAAATATTTTGCTCTGTCGGAGTTAATTGGGAATGGGATCGTGCTCAAATTACCTAACTTTTATTTGAACTTTGTACATTAATTCAATAAAGATAATAAATACGAAAACAGACATGTTTAGGTGGTATTTTAATTAACGTGGCACTGGATCAATACCGCGGGAGTCACGTTCAGGAGTGCAAATTAACAGACAATTGCACGTAATATGTTTCTTTAAAATAACGGTTCGTGTTAAATTTCGAATATTGCATCGCTGTAATACGCAGAGTAAACTGAATGTCCAATAGATGTATAAAAAGGAATTATGAGAAAAGGTTAAGGAAACTACCAGAAAATAATTACTAATAGCGACTTCTGGAGTTGTCAAATATGCGGAAGATTTCCTTCTAATTGGTCAGGTACCTCATCGTCATATGACCGTTGTTCATGACCGTACGAGGTACTGCCCTCGGATCCTTCCCTTCGCGTTTAATCCCGGACCTTCGCCAATAATCCATTGTTTCTCCAGTGCGAAGTTAATTAAATACCTACCTTCTAATTGATATGAGGTAATCATGTTTCAGAACTGAAATATTCTAGTGATACAATTTTTAACGAATCTAAAACAGCCCCATGCATATTCTTCAAATGTATAACTTTATTCCCATTATTAAATCAAGTGATTTTAAATTTAATTCACATTAATAAGAATTTTGGCCCCACTGTGCATGCTTGATCTCTACCACTTGTGACTGGAACAAGAGGACAGCTTCTCAAGCCTTTTAGTGATTAGATACCTAGCCATGACTACTGAGTTGCATAAGAGTTCCTTATCAAGTTTTCGAAATCGTGAGAGTATCAGACGCATCTTTGACTGAAATTCACCTGTTGCTTATGAGTAGAGAATTTCTTTTAAAGATAGGTCGCTACTGGATTTGTTTTTTTCCTTCTCGACAGGTAGGCAGGATGTACCTTCAAACTCTGATATTTTCTCTTGCTGTAGGTTATTTGCCTTTTTCACGTAAGTGTCTTCTCGTTTATAAACTAATTTCAGAAATCTTCATCTGCCCAGTTTCGGAACATTTGAAATTGGAAACTTTTGAAGCCACTAAATGGCTTTCCTGTATGAGCGAACCATAGGTCGAGATAGTACTATTCGCAGATCGGGTCCAATTCCATCAGAACCCGACAACAGCTTTAGGTCCCAGTACTAGGTTAGATGACTGGCCTCGTTAGTATATTAGAAAATAGGCTCTTCATGAAATACAAGTATTTCCCAAGATTTCATTGCTTGTCAAGCATATGTTTTTATTTCTTTCCTTGCACACTTATTGTACAACTTTAGTATAATATGGGCCAAAAATCAGGATATACGAAAATGGCATTTGGGTGTGTGAAAATTGGCATATATGTCCCTGTTCTGATATAAGAAGCAAAAATCAAATAACAAAGGCCAGGAATTCAAAGCAATAAGCTAATAACGAGTATATATTCTTTCAATTTGGAATTCTGATGTCAAGGAATGTTCTAGTGGAGCAGTGGGACACACACATACGGTATCCCACCTCTCATGAACAAAGCTAGATGTACTAAATTTTGTTATGCGCAAAATATGTATATTAATATAAGGTGATATGTCTTCACTCATTAGATTTTTCCATCACAAATTTTTTAGCAGTCAAAATTTTTTAGCACTTTAGAGTTAAAATGATCAATTTTTTCTATCTTCTCTTGATCCCTTTTCTTGTCTCTCCACCATTTTTGTCAAGATTGAACAATTTTCTTCCGAAAGTCATTCTTAAAAAAACTATTTTGATCAATGTGAGCAGTAATGGTCATTAATTTTATGTGAACCATTATTGGAAATTTGTGTTTATCTAATGATATTTCTAAATATATTTCAGATTCTGAACAATTATTTCTGAATTATTATTTTGATGAACCAGGTTCTTATTAACATTGCTGAAATTGAATTTACATTTAATTTCAACAAAACATTCATACTTTCTTTTACAGGCTTGACATGTTTAAAAGTATTTCTTTATTCTCAATTTTAAGGTACTTGCTCAAAATTGTTTATGCCTCTTTTCATATTTAAGTAACTTCAATATTTCATATAATTATCACAAATTGATTGATCTACGAAGTCTGAAAGTTTTTTAACGTTACATTTTGTCGGAATTATTTATTTACTTTGAAAACCTATATTGTCTACGAAAAAGTACGAGTATCCTCACTTTTTAAAGTCACTATAAATAGTCTCTAATACGTGATCACAATTATTATAGAGGTAGGTAAGTAGTTAATTAACGTCGCACTAGAACAGCACAACGGACTATTGCTGACGATCCGGGATCAATACCGAAGGGAAAGCTCCAAGGACAATGCCTCGTAATTTTGAACCATGGTCAGATCACGAGACAACATCTAAGCTGGTACCCCATTCTCCAAACTTCTACACCATTCCAACGTGAGGACATTTGAGGCCACGACAAATTTAACGTGCACTAGCCCCCGTATACACCACGGTCTTTGGCTGGACCGAGTTTCGAACTCAACCCTCCAGTTGATAATCCGTTGCTCTTCCAACTGGGCTACCGCGGCCCTATTATAGAGATGTATCCATTCAACTGATCAGGCAGCTGTACGTTTATACGCTTTTAAATATATATATATATATATATATATATATATATATCGTTTGTTTTACTTTTAAAACAAAAAATAATTTCCCACCGCTGCGACTATGACGTACTATATAATGTTGCTATACTTGTGAGAACTTATGGAGCAAATACACTGCTGGCCAGCAGTGTATAAAAATTAAAGAAGCATCCAATAAGCTTGAAATTTGCACGATGCGTAGATCAGAAATGGATTTGCAAATGATTAGCACTGCAGCTTATATCATGTGCGCAAGTACCCCCCAGTAAGAAGTATAAAAAGGAATAGCAGAGGGAACCGGTTTTAAGTATTGGAATTGTGTTTTCTCGTTCCTGTGTATAGGAAGCCTGATTACGAATCGTTGAAAAAGTAAGGCAGTTATTCGAACACGTTTTAGAGTTGGACGAAGGAAGAATTGTGGCTTATCGAGACTGCATATCATCCTTCCGAGAAATCAGTAATAATAGTGTTGAACGAAATGAAGCCAGTGATGCGAATTTGGAATCCATGGGTGCAGGAGGGACGAATTGACCGACGTTAGCAATTGTAGCAGCCGCGCTACACTACCGAACGAGAGGACAGACATCTTGTGTGCATGGCTATTACGGATCGTACTGCAAAATCAAGAACTTAGCTCAAGAATTAAGGCGAGTTGCACAACATGTGTCAGCAAGTTCACTTCGACGTCGTCTGCAGTAACAAGGCTTTTAAGGCATCCATTGCTGCAACTACAGCACAAGTGTCTCTGCGGCTACAAAAAAGGGTACGTAGAACGCCGTACATGGACAAACGAATAGCATGACATCGTCTTTTCAGATGAATCTCGATTCTGTCTACAGCACCTCAATGGTTACATCCGAGTCTAGCGGCACCGCAGCGACAGACTACACGAATCTTGTAGTATTCATCGACATACCGGTGTGTCACCTGTCGATATGCAGAGCGCCATTAAATCCTACTCCCGTCCCTGCCTAATACGCATTGCCTATGTACATTCAACAGCTACCGGTACATCTCTGAAGTTTTGAAACCTGTTGTCCTCCCTTACTTTCAGGGCTTACCTGCGGCTAGTTTTCAACAGGACAATGCACGACCACGTAGCATGCACAGAGACGAAGCTAGACATTTTTGAGACTAGGGCGATTGATGTTGATTCCGCCCTTCGTCCGAAACAGAAATTATGAATTGAAAATGTATAAAATAGTTTTCTATTAAAATAATAGATACATTATCCTAATTAGTAATGTAATAATTTTTTAACTAATCGGTCGTAGTAGCCCACTTGGTACTAGAGTGGCAGATAAAATATCGAATGGTTACGAGTTCGAAACTCGATCTAACCAAAGACTGTAGTGTATCTGGGGGCTGGTGCACGTCAAATATGTCAAATGTCCTCGCGTTGGTGTGGTGTGGAAATTAGGAGAGTAAGATGCCAGCTTAAATGTTGACCTCGTCATCGGACAGTGGTTCAAAATTAGGAGGTGTCCTCGAATCTTTCCCATCGGGACTGATCCCGAATAGCTCGTTGTGTTGTGCCAGTGAGATGTAAATTCAACTACTTACCTACCATTAACTAATTGTTATTCACGTTTTTATTTATTGATTACAAGTAATTGTACTTTAGTTGCTGTCAATGTAATTTCTGTTTACCGGTGCATTACGTTTGCTGAAACGAATTTACACTTCCATGACTTTAACATAGCTGAAGACTAAGCAATTTGGACTAGTGTGTTGAATTTTTGTCATTATTCTAAATTGGAAAAAGAAAAATCAGCATAGTAAGTATTTGATTCGTAATAGACAGATCTGATTTATTCTTCTTGATTTCGGCGACCAGCAATTGTCAACAATTGCTAGTCAAGCAAGTACTCGGCTAGTCATTTGTTCTAAACGAATAATTTAATGCAAAGTATAAAGCAAGAAACAGCTTAAAGAAATTTTCCTCATGCCAAAATATTTGATTTTTGTAGTTCCTATATTAATAGAAAACGGATAGTGCAATTATTTAGTTAGCATTGCAGCACAGTAGCACAATTTCTCTGGTGTTCAAGCATGCAACACATCATGAACAAAAAGTGTAATATATAAATTTTACCACATTGCTGTGATAAAAAAATTATTTAAATTAATTTTATTGCATATTTTAATTACATTTATATTGTTTATGCAAAAAATTGTGTAAAACAATTTTCTCTCAATAACTCAGAAAAGATCGGGTGATCAAACACTTATAATAGAGCGCCAACCCTCTTCGGTAAAATCAAGTGTAAAAATATTTACAAAACAAACTTTTTAAAGAAACTCTTGGGAAATGAAACTTATTACAGAATTAAGGCTTACCTTTTTCCGAGAAACAATCGAGCAAGAAAAAATTTGTACTCCTACAAATAAACGTTCCACTGAGGAAAACTACTGTCACTGAATCTGGACTCGATTAGAAGACTCCCGATACTAATGGGAGAGGGAGGTTTGAAACATCTACAAGATAATCCCTTTTGTGTGTCACTGAAGCTGAGCTTTATTGGAAGACACCTGATAGTGTACTAATGGGAGAGTTTAGAGAATCTACAGGATAATTCCCCTTTTTCTGAGAAGGGGGATCCTTTAAGGTTCAAAATGTGCTGATAAAGCACAATTATTTGATCGATCTCTATAATGGTTGAGATATAGTTTCAAATATAATAATCATTATTATACCTTTAAGATCGAATTTCCTTTACACTGTATTTTTTGGCTAATGAGTACCATCCTTACACCTGTGGGTTTAAATTACTGAGCCCATTAACAAGTAGGAATCTTATGAGGATTGATTAACAAAATGACATTCGCAGAAAATAATGAGTAAAGTCAAAAACATTTGTCTTAACTTTTCTGTGGAAGGCATGTAACAAGGCGCCAGAATCACAATTGTCAGCTGCGATCATGTTTCATATCCTCTACATCGAATTTATACGCTATTATAACCAGTTCAAAAAATCCCTTTTTACGATATTCATTTCCTGTTTTAATCAAATTCAAAGCTAATAAGTCAATTTTCTTTTATTTTTAGTTTTTTTAAATTAAATTAGAAGATATTTAATGAATACCAACTTTATTTTTATATATAAAAAAAACAATTTTTGTTGTCGAAAAGAAGGCAAATTCATTTCTGGAAATAAAAGAAAAAGCTTTTCTAATTAGTGTGATACTCAATTTTAAACTCACAACATTTTGTGGAAAAATTGTGAAAAGAAAAACAAACGAAAAAATCAAGGAAAAACGATGAAACGAAAGTGTTGCCCCTCGAACCGAATCAAAAGAGTAAACTACCGAAGACCCAAATCTCAAAGATTCGAATCCCAAGTGATTCAAATGATCCGATGATTCAAATGATTTGAAGAATCATGATCTGATGAATCTAATGATCCGATGAGTCAAATGATCCGATTCGTTCACGAATCGAAACATCTTATCCGATTCATGGACGAATCGAGACAACTGATCCGATTCGTGAACGATTCGTTCCGAATCAAATCAGTTGGCTTTGGCTCCTACTGGCGACCGGAGAGACATTTTAATGCTCAATTGTTTGCTTTGGCGTCCACTGTGTATATATCCCCCCTCAGAACTTATTCAACCACTCTTCAATTAGAAAACAAACGCTAAATCTAAAAATATGGTAACCTTACAATGAAAACTAGTAACCCTACAGACTACCGCTGGTAAAAAAACAAGTTGGGGAGTCGTTGATTCGAATTATTTTGAAGGAGTCGGTTGACCGATTCGTTCACTTTAAAGATTCGATTCATTTGAACGTATTCATTTTCGTCCCATCACTATATGCAGCTTCTGGCGTCTGCACAATACAGTTCGCGTTTAGCAAGTCGAATGGAGCTGTAATTCCAATCATTTCATTCTTGCGCCATATGTTATTTAAATAATAAATATGGTTTATATCTTGTCCTTCATGTTGTTTCATTTTCGATTACCATAGTGTACATACTGTGTAGTGCTTTTGCAATGCTAACATTTTTGGGTATATAAAAATTTACCAAAATCTGTATTAGTCTGAAAAATGCTTTTCAAATAAATCTCTTACCGTTCTTAGTTTTAATGGGAAGTCTTGGGGTACGTGAGAGTATAAATTGCAAGGCCAAGCAATTCATGATATGCATCCACTGATACTTGAAAAATTAAAAATATTCTTTAGCCCTAAAGTAGTGTTCCTCAACCGCTGGGCCAACCAATTACACCTGGTCGTGAGAGGTTCTCCTGGAATTTTTCATTTTTGTTTCTTCAGCACTTTCATGAATAGATATTTTTAGTTAAAATAGTCCGAAGAAAATAACATTCGATTGTGTCGAAAAGCTCAGATCCAGAACGCCGAAATAATATCAGTGTAGCAAATGTCAGTGACCAATCAGCAAGGAAATATAACGAAACTTTTCCACTGGAATTGAAGATCGAGACATCCCCTGTATCCGATTCTCAAATCTTTTTTCTGAATACTATTTCGTCTCAAGTTCACAGTAAGTGCTTGTTTCGAAACCCGAGTGACGTGTTTTTTTTTTAAAGAAATAGGTCTATAGAGATTTAAATTTCAATATGAATAAGAAACATGGTCTTAGTTAAATTTTGGTGTTAAGAAATCTCGAATTGTGAAGGTGTTTGTGACGCACCGTATGCATAAATTTACAAATACTCTTTATGAATATGTCATACTTAATGCTTATGTTAGTTTAATGTATGAACTTAAAAAATGGGAAGGAATTTACCAATAAATTTCTTGGGATCGTCTCAACATTCTCACAAAGGTAGTACTCCTCTAGGTTATCTTTATCCCTAATCGAGTTTTGCTCAGAGCATGGAATATTGCATGATCTTTAATATCGCATTTACGAAATCTGCTGTTCCTAAAAAAAAGTAATTTTGAAGTTTTTCTGAAAAATAACAATAGAAATTTCCATAAAAATTTATGAATAAATCAACTTATTTGTGCGTTTTAAATTTACACATCCAGAAACATCGACAATTTATTTCCGATTTTTATTCTTTTTCCAGATAGCTACAAAATTTTTGAACGCTGTAATGGAACATCGTGGATAAAATTTCAAGGAAATTGTTACCTATTTCAGTCGACTTCGAAAGCACGCGTCTCTTATCACAATGCTGAAGACTTTTGTCGTTCTCAAGGAGCTCACTTGGCCTCTATTCATTCAGAAGAAGAAAATGAGTTCCTCTTGAACACTGTAATTATTAAAATATTTAAACCCGGTTTACCAAAAGTGTCTTTCAATAGCATTTAATAATTTTTCTTCGTTTATAGTCTGAAGAAGGTGGTTTCGGGGGCAGATTGTGGATTGGCCTTACTATCTTTTCTGGTAACAACACACCTCAATGGTCAGATGGTTCCCCTGTGGATTTCCAAAAAAGAGTTTATAAAGAATTTTACGTCAATGAAAAATGCTTCATGTTGATGCGGAGCCAAAGTATGTGTCATTACTTCATGAAATAATAAACTGTAAATTCATATTTTTATAATTCATAAGTTTTTTTGCGCTAAACTACAAAAAATTGTAGTTTCTATCGGTGGGAAAGCGGTATCCCTGTTGGAAGAGTAACGGATTAGGAATCGGATGGCTGCGAGTTCAAAACTCGGTCCAACCAAAGACAGTCGTGTACACGGGGGCTGGTGCACGTTAAATCTGTCATGGCCTCAAATGTCCTCATATTGGTGTGGATGTTTGGGGTACCAGCTCAGGTGTTGACCTCGTCATCTGACCGTGGTTCAAATGATGCTATCCTCTGGTCTTTTCCTTCGGAATTGATCCCGAACACCGTCGTCAATAGCCCGTTGTGTTGTTTCAGTAAGATGTAAATTCAACTATCTATCGACCTGTATAATATTTTTCGTTTTCATTCTAGGAGGATGGAGGCCAGAGCACTGCTCCCTCCATTATGCTCCAATCTGCAAAAGAGTCGAAAATACAATTCCTACTCCAGTTCCACCTCCAACTACCATCTTACCACCCCAGGGGTACTGCCCTAAGGATTGGATTCAATTTGGTATGAATTCAAATTATCAGTAGAAGAATTTGTGGAGCTGGGGAAAATACCTTTCCTTTCATTACAGATTTGACTCCTAAATTTCAGAATTTGTATCAGTTATGAACTGTAAATTAGCGAAGTAGAAATGTGTGACTATGTCTGTTATATGCCACTTTATTTTATATACTTGTCCTTTTTTACAACGTCTGATGAAATAGCTGATTCTTACTAAAATTTTGAAAGAGAAAGCCAAATTTTATCATTGTATTTTAAATGTTTTGTTGGAATTTTGTTTCTCTTTTCATGTTAAATTCACGTGTTTTTGTTATATACTGTATCTACGATTTTTAATGAGTTTAAGTAAAAAGATTTTAAAAGAATGACGTAGAATAGCTTAAGTTGCACGTATGCTATAAAAATCCAACCATCCATCCATTCATGTTTTGGAGAGAAAGCTTGGAGCTTAATAAATTAATTAGATAATATACGCATTTCATTATATTTATAAAGTGTCGATCGCTCATACATCAAAAGCTTTGTGGCTGAAAATACTTATTTAAGTTATGTATTTTAGGACAAAAATGTTTCAAATACTTTGGCGCTTTCGAGAATGAAAGGAAACAATACAAACAAGCAAGAGATGCATGTTGGGCTCTTGGGAAAGATCATGATTTAGTGTCTATTCACAGCAGAGAAGAACAAGGTAAGGTATAAATGTAGTTCTTTCCAATAGTAGCAGTCTTGTGTGACAATGAAATGAAGCAAAGGGTGTAAGGGAAATTTTAATAAACCTGTTATATTACAAAATGCGCAGCCTAACTGGTGTAGTAGTCATTGCGTTTGTTTGCTACCCAATAGGTCACGGAATAGAATCTCGGTTTGTAAGAGCATGGATGTTGGTTATCGTCCCTATTAGGAGTAACGGCAGCTTACTCACTGGGCAGCTTACTCCTCCACAAATACACAAGCTCTCGCCCCTCATAGTGCCAAAGGCCGAAGAGGTCACTGATTAGGAAAGAAAATGTTATAAAATTCTATTATCATGATTATGGTTGCATGAAATGAACAACTTAAAAACAACAGAGTTTTAGTTTAAAGTCAACAATATAGTAGATCGATGTGCATAATTATTAGTTAGAGGGATTTTCAGCAAACAAACCAGACGACTTGCGAAGATTTTACTTCTGTTGTCCAAATGCTTTCGTATGACACTTAGCTGGGTTACCTTAAAATGTAATGTATCACCGTTTCGGCAATGTTTAGGGTTTAATTTAATTCGTATTGACCAATCAACTATCGTATTTCAATTCTAAATTTATTTTTTTAGAATTTTTATTGACAAAATAAAGAAATCGTATTCGAAAAACAAGCCAAGTGACCTCACGTTCAGAATACGTAAAGGATACACGTATCGCCACACAAGCACTACCGCTCCCTACATTTAGCTTGATACTAAATGCCTCTCATAGTATCACTTTGTGTGTAACGTGTAAAACGATTCTAAAAAGGTTCCGAATTTTAAAGAATAATGCTTATTCGCGCAGCTTTCTTGACGCAGCATTTGTACGATCTTGGAACATCAGCGTGGATAGGAATGAGGCAGGTAACGTCCGATGAAATCGGGCATGATCTGGTTTTCGGCTGGATTGACAATTCTCGAACTGACTTCACATTTTGGGCGAAAGGACATCCACCAAGAGGCACCTGGGTAAGTTATCACGCGACTTTGAATTAAAATAAGTATTCTTGATGTCTGTCTACCACGAGAATACTCCCGACATCAAATCTGATTGGTGGCAGTCGTTATAGAAACAGGTCTCGTTTTTTTTAGTAGGGGCATTTTTTAAGTTACTCTGGGGAGTGACTTTACGCTATTTTGTCTTTTGCGAATGTTGACTGCGGAAAGAGGTAGTTCACTAGTATAGATATTCTCGGCAACATAAAATTCATAAAGGTATTTCGATTTGTCATGAAATGTGGCAAAGGAACGAACATGATACCATATGGAAAATTGGGTAAGATTCGTTTCTACAGAAACAGACGGGCAGACTTTGTGTCTGAAGCAGTTCTCGTGGTAGATAGACAATATTAATTGTTAAGTACACCTAATTCTGTTTTTGCACGAACCTTTTTTAAACGAATTTGATTTAACACGAATTCAAAATAAATATTTCATTCCCTTTTTACGCGAGTCATTTTGATTTAACACGAGCGGTCCAATCCTATTTCTAACAATTTTTTTTTTGCCTAAATTCTAAGAAAACAAAATTTCATTTGTGGCGCAGTAGATCATTTCTATTTTCTATATGTATAACATCTAGTGTGTGTGTTTTGAAACGCGTGCTTTCCTCTAGATCAGTGATTCTCAACCTTTTTTTTTGTCGCGGCACACTTTTAACGATTTCAAAATTTGGCGGCACACAAAGAAAAAGATAAGTTTAAAAGTTGTTTACTTACCTATAATACACTGTGTAAAATAGTTTATGATAATAATTGTGAATGTAAAATAAAATAATATAATATGTACTACAAAAACAACAGTACTTTTATTAAGGGATTAATTACAAGGTAATAATAAGAATACTTTTAATGAGAAATTTGAGCTTGATGTTTTTTGATAATTTCTGTTAGTAAAAAGAGAAAATAAAACTATTCTCATACTTCTTTTTCACTTCCTTTATACATTATTTGATTGGGGGTGGAGGTGGGGATACTGGGAACATTGAAATTTCTTCACGTTGGGGCGAATATTTCACTTTGTGACAGGTCACAGTTATCGAAGATAAAAACAGTTAAAATATGGTATTTAACTGTAAAAACAACAGTTTTCTTTTACAGTGTACTTTTCTTTAATTTAAACAAACTTTACTCGTAATAAAAAAAAGCATTATAATTTTTACTATATACATTTCTAAAATTTGGCGGCACACTCTAAGAATTTGGCGGCACACAAAGGTGCCGCGGCACAGTGGTTGAGAATCACTGCTCTAGATACATTACATAACGTTTTTATTATTGAATTTGGTGCACATCTACTGTATTCGTGCATTGTATTTTCGGAAGACATTTAGTATGTAGCTCTATTTCAAAGTGAAAGAATCTAGAGTGAAATTTGTGCACATAAATTTATAAATTTTGCCGAAAGTCAATAAATTGTAAGTTTACAAATTTTTCATACCTTTATTTATTAATTTTAATTTGAGATATTTTTCGGTAGCCCTTATATAATGTCACATAATTCACCCATTACCAAAACGAAAATGAAAGCGATTTCTTTGGAACTTAAAATTTAAATTTTAGATCGTCTTACAGCTGGACAAGGTGCTACGTCTGTAGGAAAGCATTTTGGTGTACATGAAGCTACCATAAGAAAAATTAAGAAAAATGAAGCTGCAATTAGGAAGTCGGTATGTTCTGGAACAAAAGTAAGTGTTAATTCATCATCATATACAAGAGATATTGTCAAGGAAAAGATGGAAAAGGCTCTGGTAATATGGATAGAAGATAAGTCACAAAAAAGAGTACCAGTAGATGGAAATACCATCAAGCAAACAGCACTAAGAATTTATAGACAGATTAAAGAAAAGGAGCCAAGCACTTCATCTCAGTTAAACAGAAAGTATGAATTTTCTGCAAGTACAGGTTGGATGACAGGGTTTCTTAAAAGGCATGCTCTTCATAATATAAAAATTAAAGATGAAACTGCATCTGCAGATGAATCGGCTGCTAAAGTATTCCCGCAGGAACTTGCTAAAATTATTAAAGATGGAGGATACACTCCTGATCAAGTATGGAATGCAGATGAAAAAAGTCTCTTCTGGAAGCGAATGCCGAACGGAACGTACGTAGCCAAATCGCAGAAAACTGCTGGTGGTTTTAAGGTAGCTAAGGATCGTGTGACCTTATTATTTTGCTCCAACGCTTCAGGAGATCGTATGTTAAAACCACTGCTGGTAAATCGAGCCCTAAACCCACGTTCAATGAAAGGTGTAGATATCAATAAACTGCCTGTTCACTGGATGGTAAAAAGAAGGCCTGGGTGACCACTGCTATCTTTACAGAATGCTTCAACAAATGTTTCGTCCCAGAAGTCAGACGTTACATGAATGTGAAAGATCTCGAATTTAAAGTTCTTCTGATTCTTGACAATGCACCCGGCCACCAACCTTGACAATGCATCCTGTCTTGGAACACCCAAACGTACAAATTCTATTTCTACCACCTAATACTACATATTTGATACAACCGCTAGACCAAGGTATAATTGCGACATTTAAAACATATTACGTAAAACGAGCATTCCAACACGTTTTGGACAAACTGAATGATGAAACACTAACAGTCATTGTGTGGAAGAAATTCTCAATTATGGATTGTATCAATCAAGTTGGATTAGCGTTAACTGAATTAAAACCAGCAACTTTGAATGCGTGTTGGGAAGCGGTTTGGCCACAATGTGTAAAAAGCAAAGATCCCATCATCCCTAATACGACCGAATTTCCCAACATCATTACAATGACACATACAATTGGTGGAGAAGGATTCGATGATCTATCGTTTGAAGATATTGATGAATTATTAGTTGATAAAGCCTTAAGCGAAGATGAAATATTAGAGGTTGTCCTTGAGACTCCTAATTCCACAGAACGTAGTGATAATGAAGAAAATGATCCTGTTCTAAATGCAGTTTTAATAAAAGAAGGTCTGGAACTGGTCAAAAAATTGGGTAATCATTTTGTCAAGCATGACCCTAATGAGGAACGCGCTGGGAAGTTTCAACGTGAACTGAAGTTGTTGACAGCCTCTTACAGAGAATTATATAACGGCCTAACCAAAACACGAACACAACGGTTAATAACTGAATTCGTTCATAAAACCGATGAAACATCAGCACCAGAGGAAACTCGTGTTGATTTTGCTCAAGAGATCACAGAAAGAATTTCATTAATAGAGGAAGAAGACATGCCCACAACATTTCTAGTGATAGCAGTTATATTCCAGTCGTACGCAAACGCATGCGCCGTTTATTGTCAGAAAATGAAAATGAATAAAAAAATTTTATGTGTAAAACAGAATTTTTTTGTTCATGAAGAATTTTTTTCATTTTCATTACATATTATTACATGTGTATTTTGTTGGAATAAAATAATAAGCTTAAAACGAATATTTTCATATGGTTTTTTAAATTATTTTTACTGATTTTTTTAGATCCGGAACCATCTTCTTTTCTTCCATAGATACAATGTCTTTTTTACACGTATTCTTCAGGAACGTATCTATCGTGTAAAAAAAGAATTAGGTGTATAAATACTCGGATTTGCTCTTTCCGTTATTTGATGTTTTCGGAACTCTTCTTAAGAATTTGTTTTATGTAATAATATATCAATATTTAGCAACATATGATAATGTTTAGCTTGAATTGTTACTACTTTAACTGAGACCTTATAGAATTTTTTCCTAAGATATGCCTAGACCTTTGAAAGGTTTTTTTTTTTTTACAGATCTTACAGTACTTACTTTAAAAAAGCCTTATAACTATTAAAGTTTAATCCCCTCGAAATATAACATTTTAGTATGAGTTTTCTTAAATTAGTGTCTAAAAACGGGATAAAAAGTTAACTTGGAGCACACGTCAGATTTAGATTGTTTTCGAAAAATCTCTTTAAAGGGAAAACCCTAAATTTTTTTCGTCTTATAATGAGCATTTAAGTGAAGCTTTACTTTCCCTTAAAATTACCTTAATCCTACAAACTTTCTTAAAATGCGCAATGTTAATTGATGTCACCAAAAGTTAGAATTCACTAAAATGAATACATTAGGATTTCTTTCCATTTGCTGGAAAAATTTTGCCGCTTGTGCACTGAGGTCTTCATTGAAAGATCTCTGCAGTCTGTCTAATCGTAAAAGAACACTATTATCTGTATGGATATTATCTATTGGACTAACAGGTTTATGTCTTCGCATCCCGAATTTGATTCATCATCGATACATAAAATGCAATTACCCGCTAATGAAAGAGCTCTTTCCTGCGCTATTTCGCCGAAATATTTTATTAGAAAAATTAATTTTTTAAGATTTGGTGAAAAGTAATGCTGTTTCATTTTTTTAATTATCAGAACTGACTAATGAAAAACCCCATCATAAATGTGTTTAAGTGATGAAGGATTATACGCTCTACCTTCCATATTAGTATTTTCTTGACATGAAAACAGGCTTGACGATCACATGGAAAGTTCAAATTAGGTGATTGTCAATAGGTTTAATGAGTACTATTTACTATTTATTGGTACTTGAATAATGAGTACTATTTATTGACACCTGCAGAGTATGATTCTAGGATTTGAAAACCTCATGTCCTTTTCAGTACAGCGATGTGACCATAAATACAACGCGATTTTGATTTCATAAGTTACACTACAAAAGAAAAACGTTATCTTAATTTTTATTTCATCATCTTGCACTCTTCATACATAAACATAAATTCGAAAGTGAGTCTCAAACACACTCAAAAATTAGGTGTCAATGAATAGAAAATCTAATCCAGTGGTCTCAGTTATAATTCCCTCCTTTTATATTTCCTGATGTTTCTTTTTCCATATGAAAACAAAGAGGCAGAAATGTAACGCGTAAATGTAAACGTTTCGCAACAAAACGTTAGCTACATATTTCCAAAAATTTTTGAAATCTATTTGTAAAGGACGGCGACAATATTTCACGAAATAGCCGTATTAAACACAAATACGTAATATGATTTTGCACAACCCAAAGAGCACCCTTTTCAATTGAGACCCCAAGAGTGAAAGTATCGTACAACGAAGAACAAACAAATGAAGAAATAGGCTACCTACGCATGCAGTTTCTCGTGAAAAGAAAATATAAATGTACTAAAAAATTGTTTATCTATATGCTTGTTCTTGAATAGACTTGTATCTTGTATTCTTACTGATGGGGATTCGATGCAACGACCTTCTAATGAAACAGACGGAGTGGACGACTCCTCCCACGACACGTGGGCGGAGTCGCTGTCGTAAGATCTCAGAAGTGTAGGTCATGTGGGTTTGGGAATCAATTTGGGTCGATTGGCAAAGTGAAAACGAATGTTTTTCCTCACGTTCGTCAAGTCCTACATTAGGATTTGTCCTTCCAAAACTATTCGACTTTCACCCAGAGATCTTCAAATCGTGCAATCGGGAAAAATAGCATGAAGACACACGCCAAGTTTCGTCTATTTCATTTGAAGGTTGATGATTTGGTGGGAACGACGTTCTATCAAGAGTCATATTCAAAGATTCCTTAAGTTTGTAAATGTTGATTTATATCGGTTATTCGTTTGAACAAAAAGAATCTACATTATTTTATTCGTAGAAATATTGCGCTCGCCTGAGTTTCGAAGGCGTCGCTAAAGGTGAATGGATTGCAGATTATTGTGAAATCAGCAAGAGAGGCTATGTGTGCCAAAGACCTACAGGTAATGTTATTTTTAAAATTATTTTGATGAAATATCTGTTTTATAAACCGTTAATCTACAATTATCTCGTTTCAAAGGTACGAATAAAAAATGAATGCAATATTTTCTTAAACCATGAACCAAACCAGAATTTGAAGTTCCAAAACAAAGAGCAAATTCTGTTAGAAAGCACATCCAAAGGATTGTTTCACAAGTATCATAAACATTATGAAGGAAATATAAATGGCACTATAAAAATTAGATTTTCTCCGAGGAGGATCTCTGATGTTAAAATCCTTCCTTTACTTGAGAGATCCCCAAATCTGTCTCCAATTGGGTATGTCTGGAAGAAGCTAGGCCGTCAATTGCACCATCCTTGGAATATGAAATCGAAGCAGCAGTTTCAGAAAGCTTGGCATAATTTGTCGCAGGAATGATATAAGGTTTGAGTAATGGTTTTTTTTTATTCGATGCCACGCCGTATATCAACATGTATCGCCAACGGAGAGGGGTTTTACAACTTGCTAATTTATGACTTTTCTTGTATAATTCTATAATAATGAAGAATCTTCTAGACCATTTCTTTCCCTTCATGTGCATCACACAGTTACATTTCGATGAAACTCTAGGTTCGAGTGGGTCGATTCTTTTTTTGGACAGGAAGATCTTCTGTCTGATACGACATTTAAAAACACAAATTTGATAACTTTGACATTCGGTCATAAAAATTTTCCCCTTCTTTTAGTTTGACATTTTTATGACAAGTCTAACAGTGCAGAAAATAATCAAGAAACGGAACGGAGTGTATTTTTTATAATGATATTTAATATATGTAGTACGGTGTCTAGGGTGTGATGAAGTGAAGCTGGATGACACGGAGATTAGGACTAACACAACATTTAATTATTCTACGAACTACTATATACATGAAAGGTTACATGGATGCCGGCACAGCCTACACGCTGGCACATGCACGAATTGTATAAACGGCGCTCCACCTGCTCGTGGAAGCGTTCAAGTCCAGCTCAACTCGAACTGAGTTGGGGAAATAAAGTTACAGTTACAGTTCTACTCCGCACGCTGGACGCGACCTCTGGTGGCGGCATGGGGATGGATTCCACATATATTAGTTTCACTTAATTAATTCATTCATTATGGACGATGGTTGTGAAATAAAAAAATTTGCTTTGTTTCATCAAAAGTCCGACTTTCAAAAGCATGTAATACCCTCTATAACAATCACTTTCTGCCATGTTATCAAGTGAAATTGAAATGGGTTACATGAATTGGGGAGGGGATGAATTTACATTCATGATTTTTAATCAATGCACTGATAGGGTTATTTTGTTATCGTTTTCTAGACTCCAGTGGCCCAGTTCCAGTTCATGAACCTTCCAAATGTGATGCCGAATCTACAGGATACCGCCAGTCCTGTTATCGCTACATGTCAGAACCCGAAAACCAAGAAAACGCTGAAAAAACATGTCAGAGACTTGGAGGTCATCTGGTATCTACTGTAGACAGCTTTGAGCAGTCGTTTTTGTTCAATTTTATCGGTTCGAAGTCCAAAGCTGTATGGAATGGGCTCAAAACGACTCAGGTTGGCAATCATTCATGCATACATTTAATTATCTCCCTAAATTTTATTTCGGTAACGAAAATTTTATTACCATACAATTCAGCAACTTACTTTTTACAATTTTTTTTATCAACTTACTTATTGTGCAGTCAATTTAGCTTCATTTTTGGTTCCTTTGGGGTAAGGAGTCACGGTAGCCCAGTTAGTAGAGTCGCGGATTAGCATACGAGGGTTGCGAGTTCGAAATTCGATCCATCCTAAGACCGTCGTGTACCTGGGAGCTAGTTCACTTTAAATCTGTCGAGTCCTCAAATGTCCTAACGTTGGCGGTGGGGAAGTTTGGAGAGTGGAGTGTCAGCTCAGGTGTTGACCTCATCATCCGACCGTGGTTCAAAATTACGAAATATTGTCATCGGATCTTTCCCTTCGGAATTGTTCCCGAACCGTCACCAATAGTCCATTGTGTTGCTTTAATGCGACGTAATTTCAACTACCTAATCTTTTTAACTTGTCGAAGGCTTTTTAAAACGCTTTACTTAGACGTTAAGCAGACTTTTTGTGACCTGGGGCAAATGGGGCTGGTTCTCCCTCTGGGCAAAACAGAATTACATTTTTGAAAATGAAGATTCACACACATTTATGGCCGATTTTTAATTTGTTGAAGGCTTTTAAAACCGCTTTACTTAGACGTTAAGCAGACTTTTTGTGACCTGGGGCAAATGGGGCTATTGACGCCCTCTGGGCAAAGCAAAATTTAATTTTTGAAAATAAAGATACACACACATTTACGGTCGAATGGCAACAACAGATTAAATAATATAAAATCCACAATTACGGGAATCATTCATTAATTTTTTCCGATTAGTTTAAATGCTTGATTTCAGCTATGGAGATGCATAATATTGCTAAAAGTAAATGGTCGATTGATTGATTGATTGTTGGGTTTTATGGCGCAATGTCATAAGAAGGACAAGCTGCGCCACTAAAACTGCACCGAAGAGCTCGTCACTAACGAAATACTTAAGCAATGATTTTTGATTACAGACGTAATGAGAAATCTGAAACGTAGAAATCTTCGTAGGAAAGAAAATATAAACGAAAATAGATTACGAGTCAAATACCAAATTACCTTTGAACGGGGGAGTGGGATTAAATTGAAGTGGACGTTGGGGGGAATCCAATTAGGGTGACATTACTAGGTGTGCTTTTTTCTATGCATTTTATTAGAAATAAGAATTAACGTAAGTAAAAGTAATCGAAATGCTGCTATACATTTTTGTGCATTTTATTTACAAGTATGAAATCCGCGTTTATGTGAATGTGGATGCTACATTCATTGTAAAGGTATTGAAGAAACGTAAGAATTGTGAGTAACAATAGATATAAGCATTTTTCATCAAGAGGTATAAGCAATTAATAAAGCGGGTCTTCTAGTATCTGCAAATATATTTCTTTAACGCATGCGACACAGAAATCGACAGTATTGTATACAGGCGAATAACAAACGAATATAAACAATAAAAAAATCAACCCAAACCCGATTTTGCCGCTTAGTTCAAACATACTTTATTTGAGCTAGAGTTGCATATTGTTAAAACAACAGAAGAACGTGCTGCCCTAATTAAATTCTTCAGTAGGTTGATGACAGAAGGTAATTAGAAATATGGGTGATAGGAAGCGCAGAAAAGATAAGCAAACGTGAAAATAGGTTTCAGCTTGTTTTATATTAGAGCTTGATCGGACGTGGTCAGGTCCCTCCGCCACCACTCTGGTGTGATGATTGAAAGTAAGACCAGCAAGAAGTACAAGAAATGCTTCTTTATGTTTTTGATCAATTTTGTCTGGTTTGGATATGACATGTGCATATCGAAGCGCATCTTCAATGTGAATTTATCTAAATACATCGACCTTCTAATGAAATAGACGGATCATGTGGGCGGAGTCGTTGTCATAAGATCTCTGAAAGGTAAATCACAAATCGACTTAGCCGATTGGCTATGGAAGCGCTGACTAGTGCTTTTGATCACGGTAGATAATCACTTTAACCAATCAATAATTTAGGATTCGTACTTTTACCCACAACCACGTGACAGATCTTCAAACCGAGCAACTGGAAGAAATAATATGAAGCTGCGGCCACATGCTCCGTCTATTTCATTTTAAGGTCGATGTCTAGATAAGATATGAAATGAAAGGAAACGACGGCACTGTCATCAATAGATGTGCACAATTAAGACACTAAAGCGCAGATGCTATGCACTGGTCTGTTAGTTTAAATAATTTTTATAAAATACTAACATAATTACTCGACCTTACTCAGTTTGAATTGGTTTACTATAGATTGAAAAAGTGACCAGCGAAATAATCACTTTTCTCTTTCGTTGAACGATGCCAACATCATTAAAGTATCAGGAAAATAATTATTTAACTGCTTTTCGACGTCTTTATAATTTCTGCATTTTACTTTCGACTCAAATCGTATGCATGTATATTCATGCATGTAGTACATTTTACATGCATTGCACCCCTGTTTGACAAAACTACCAAAACTACTAATTTTTTAAACGAATAAATTTGTTCTTGAAAATTGATTTGGTG
This sequence comes from Meta bourneti, assembly GCA_933210815.1. NCBI lineage: Eukaryota > Metazoa > Arthropoda > Arachnida > Araneae > Tetragnathidae > Meta > Meta bourneti. Next base: position 51,244,417 of record OW119924.1, on the reverse strand, counting down.
TCACATGCAATCATAAAATAACTTGTTTTGAAATTGAATGTCTTCAGTACAAAGTTAATCGATTACAATTTTTCAAAAACCGGAAGGTCAATTTTACATGGTTTTTGAAAAGAAAATCTGTTTCAAACGAATGCTTGAGATAGCAAAGTTGTATAAGAATAGCTTCAACACGTAAAATAAGCCACCTTGACCTTCTGATACTATGACAAAGAATTTTTAATATTTTACAAGTCCTAGTTCTTTTAACATTAACATTTTTTCAATAACGGCAAAATTCCTTCTTAAAATTTGCTTTATTCTAACTTACATGCTTCTTTAAATCGAATACTCTAAGGCGGTGTTACGCGAGATGGAAAGGAATTACAATATTGTTAAAAAATATTTTAATTTATTACAGAAAACAGCGAAATTAAAATAAAGCAAAGTTCAATACAAAAATTGTTCTGAATATTCTTTTTTATCTCCTGATCTCACAAGTTGTCACAACTTACAACTAAAAATTGGACAAAATTTAGAAATGTCAAATTAATTCCTATCGAAATAAACAGAAAATATCATTGCACGTGGTAAACGAATACGAGTTACCGTTTCGTTGTAAAATATCGTCTTACCCAAATATTCTGAAATAGTTAATATTTCGTAAAGAGAAAAAAGACTCAAAGTAAAAAAAGTATTAGAATTTAAATTTCGTAAAAATAGTTTTTGAAAAAATAATTTTTCAGCAGTAATGGTAAAACGATCCAAGTAATCGCAATACTCAATATACCTTCTACCTACTCTAAAACTACCAAATTATGGTTGATTTTAGTAGTTACTCAGATTTTTTAGCATGAAACTTGCCTAAATATGTAAGCAAAGGAATTTGAAATAACGTATTCACTAAACTAAAATATGGTTTATGAAATACATTGCATTAAATATGTTGAATGCATTTTATGTGATAGTTAAACACACAAACATAAAAAAAGACGTAAAATGGGAGGACAGACTAACTCAACAAGTTCAGTCACCAAATTAATGGAAGTACTCACTATGCATTCATTAAAATAAACCCAGCCGTTTGGATGTAGTACGGGCACACGCATACGGACACACAGATGAACAGACAGACACCAAAAGTTCAAGTCACCGATTAGAAGGGCCCAAAACGGATAAATAACTTGAAATGTTTTCGAAAATATTTAATGAACAATCAAACACTCTATTTTTATTTATATAGATACCTGATAGTGCGTGTTCAAGAGCTATTGATGTTTCAATTTATTTTCATTTTAATATTTATTGCGCATGCAACTTTCCCACGCAATTTTGATTTTATCTTTAACTTGAATTAACTTTTCTTCAAAACATACCCCTTATGATCCTAATATTACTAAGTCTCGCAAAAGACCCTCATCTTACCAAAAAATTTAATGCATTCACACCTCGCCCTGAACGGCGATGTGATGAATTTAGATTCTCTCTTCTGGCCAATCTCATAAACACCCCACTCACCCTAATTTCTATACTTACTGTCCTTTTTATTATTATTATAATTTATTTATTTTAATTTCTTTTCCCATAATTACCACCATAGCTCCTGCGTTATTTCCAATTTCCCTTTCGGATCTGCTTGTCGTCTGCCCTTTCTTCTTTAGAACGTGAATTGGGCCCGAATTGTATCATTATTTAATTCTATCCTAATTTATTTTCCTTCTTTTAAAGTGCATTTGTCACTCCCCTTAACTTCCTTCTCTTATAGCATCTTTTTTTATTAGTATAAATTCTCCTCTCAATTATGATGTGGAGGTAAGCAGTTATCTGCCAGGTACTCCGTAATTGATATTTCCGTTCCGTTCCGAATTGGAATTCTGATTGGAAGAACGATAAAAATTAGTTTTCAGAAGAGAGTTCGGCAGTCGGCGTCATGTAAATATGCAGTTTTGTAGGACCCAATTGTCCTTCAAAATTCTAATTCCAATATACGCAACACTGCAGCTCTATCGAATCAAAGCTACGGCTCCGTAGAATCAACGGCGCACATTTTTGGTCATACGGAGCCGTAGCTTTGGTTCGATAGAGCTGCAGTGTTGCGTACATTGGAATTAGAATTTTGAAGGACAATTGGGTTCTACAAAACTGCATATTTACATGACACCACTGCCGCACTCTCTTCTCAAAATTGTCCGCCGTTGATTCTATGTAAGGTCCCAAATGTCCTACAAATTTCTAAAGTGGACTGTATTGCGAAGTAGTGCATATAGAAGCTACACTGGAATTCAAACCTACAAAATATTTGTTAAAACTTCATATTTACATGACATCGACTGAGGAACTTTGTTCTCAAAACTAATTCCATTATAGAGCACTCGCAACCACGTGGTCTGACCATAGCAACGCCGGAATGACGTCCCTAGCAACCGTTGCTGTAGGACAAGCAATGGCTTCTGTTTCATTAGTAAGCATGGATGTTTCAGTGCGAAATCGCTACGATCAAAAAATATCTATCATTAACGGAATGGATCCGTATGATTTGGACAATCCAAACGCCTCTTCGAATCCTGAAGATTTTCCAAAGATCAATTTATGGTGTATTGGACATTATTTAGTTTTCAAAACTTCCCACTACATAAAACTTCCCAATGCATAACAATTTGTTTGTCCTACAGCAGTTAACAGTTAAGAAAAATAACTGATCGTGACGTCACCTGCGAATGCTCTATTCTTCCAAATCAGAGAATTCCAATTCCGCTTAAAAATAAAATCAAAATTGTGCGGGAAAGTTGCACGCGCAATAAATATTGAAATGAAAATAAATTGAAACATCAATCGCGAGCTCGAACTCTCACTGTCCAACAATACCAATTAAAACCCTATTAATTTTGTTAATCAACTATTGTTCGCAACATTAATTTTTGATTCCAATTCATTATTGACTTCTGCATAAAAAAATCTATCAAAAAGCCGGGCGTTGTTAATGGCTCCTGTTAATGGACGGGTGTCCAGGATGTTCCAGGACGGGTGTCTGAAAAAGCGCAACCTGTCTTTCTTCGTGTTCTCCAGACGTTTGAGAAGAGAATTTTATTACTTTGACTTCTCTCTCCTTCTCTTTCTTTTCAGAATAATAATACAATTTCTAGGGCTATATGAAAGGGAGAACTGGCTGTTAAGCGTGGTATGATATGGATGGAATGCTTGAAATCATTCTCTTCACAAGCATTGATTTTGAAAATGCTTGTGGCAACGACGTCATGCTTAAAAGCAAGACATTTTTAATAGAAAAACCACAAAACTCAAATATTTCTGAAATGCCGCCTCCTTAGACACTGGTGCTCGTGGCCGCCGCCCTTGTCGGCCCCCTAATTACGCCTTTGGCTTTACTACTCTTTCTTTAGAAGCAGCAAGGGCTGAAGCTTTGTCTTGAAAAATCAGATCTGATGACTCCCTTATGTCGTGATTTCGACGATATCATCAGAGAGGGTAGACAGTAAATGAATTATTCTTATCAATTCTTACAGTGATGTGAAATAATTAGAGTGGGAAAACTAATCAAGATTTCAAAAATTTGAAATTTTGAGATCAGGTAAATAATATGTGTGTAGTTATATTGTCTCAAAATTTACAACTTTCTTTTGCCACATTGCTTATAAATGTGAATCAAAAGTAATGCGTTATGTTTTATTTTGAGCTTTAAATACAGTACTAATTTTTTGGGGTATGTTTTCATCGAAGTTTTTAAATGAAAGGCATAATCAGGATACATCAGACCAATTTTAGCTTATCTGCAAATATTGAAATATTACCCCACACAGTTTCACCCACTTTTGATGTTAAAAAGCGACATATTTCTTAGAAGTAGTTAAATTTATGTGTGTTTAAATAAAGTAATTATTCAAAAAGTATATAAATAAAATAATAGATTTCAAAAACTATTTAGAATAATTGAAAATGCATTGTTGGAACTTTATTCAAAGTTCCCTGTTTCTTCGATACATGCTAGTTTTATGTGAATGTGTCTATTAAACAGAAGAATATCCGATTATCAAATTTGGAGTTTTGAAAAAAATCTTTATTACATTTTTCATGAATAGTTGGTTTTAAAAATCAATATCAACTATGAATCAACAATCAATTATGAAGTCCTACTTGTGAAGTAAAAATTTTCCGCATCATTCGATCCTTATCGTTGAACCAGTGGCAGCTGGTACGGTCTGTCGAAAAAATATCGCAATAGCTCTTATTCTATTCTGATTTCTTTCCTCTGCTTTACGAGTGGAATTTTTTATTTGAAGTGAGAGTTACGAGAGAAATAAATGTATTGGAAGGGACGGTTTCCATTCAATACTTCTAAAAGATGAATATAAAATTTACCTTAACAATATGCATTTCTAATTTTATTTTCAAAACGATGTTCTTGTAGAATTCTCAGCTCCTTTTCGAATTCTTCAATTTGAAAACATGTGATGTTCATAACTTCCTATAAGATCTGCTTTCGTTTAGGGAACAAGATACCTAAGTTGGACAGATAGTCAACCATTTTATTACTCTAATTGGGCTGATGAACAACCAGTACTGATTCCAACGAAAACCTCATGCGTGTTTTTAGATGTCAACAATGAACTAAAATGGAACGTAACCGAGTGTTCTTTGAAACTGCCTTATATTTGCAAATTTACTGATGGTAAGTCTTTACATATTGAAATCAATTGAAATGCAATAAATCTATTTGTAATGGTTATAATTTTCTGAGGAAAAAAATTAATAAGTCCTTACTGTTTGATCGAAGTTTTGTAAACCTGCGAATGCAATAAGTATGCTGTTTTATTATACAAATGATAATAATTACAATAATTTAATTATACAAATGATTAACACTCATGAGTGCTGTTAATTATTACCTTGGAAATTCTCAGGAATTCGAGCCATACGCATAAATTCTCATTCATTTCTTAAATATTTTGCAGAAATTTCACCCAGCTTTCTTGAAGTAAATGGAATTTGTCCCAACAAAGAATCATCTTGGATTGATATTGGAGATGAATTTTGTTATCATGTGGCCAACTCTTCAAACCATATTCTAAGTTGGGATGCTGTGTCACGCTATTGTCTTACAAAAGGTACAAATTTGTTTTCTTGGAAACAGAATCAACTGTAATTTTGTTTAGTCAAGAATATACCTAGCAATCTATTTATATAGAGCAGAGTTGGAATATGTCTTTCTGTCTGTATGTTCTCTATACAAATCTATACCGTTTGACCAATCCACACCAAATTTGGTACACTTATAGATACTTTAGAACCCTATGGGTAACGTAGGCTACATATTAACCCCCGTTCTATTTGTCCTAGGTGTGCAGAGGGGACTAAAAGAATTCGAAATCCCCATAGGAATAACGTTGGGTATAAAACGACTGCGGTACGTAACTCAGTTTGCTTTACCAGTATTGATGGAAAACCAATTTTTCCAATAAAATTGTTTTACCAATATTGCTCTAAAAACGATTTTTTCCAAAACAAATTAAATTATTGTATAATATTTAAGTTTTGACTGATTTTTTATTTCTTCCCATAATATAAATAATTTATGAATACTTGACTGATGATAAAAGGATATTTAAAATATTTAATTTAACATAACTTAGATTTTTTAATGGAACACGAAAAGCCCAAAGGAAAACTCATTGATCATAAAAGCGTAATTTTTCTGTTCGGTATCTGCCAACACCAGAATTAGTGTTTTATTTATAAATTTGATTATCCCTTGGTCCTTACAGATCAAATACTTAGGAGTAATCCTAGACTCTCATCTTAATTGGAAGCCGCACATAGAACACATACGAGACAAATTTCGGAAAACTTTTTTTTCCCGCAGTCATGTATTCACTTACTATTCGGAGCTTAACATTATCACTAGACAACAAGAAACTAATTTACTTATATTTCGTTTGGCCGATCATAACATATGCTTGCCCAATTTGGGGGAGCAGCTCGTGAGACCAAAATTTAAAAAATCGAACAGTCTTTTCCTTCGCCAAATTACAAAAACCAGATGGTTTTATCATAATAGCGATATCAGAAAAGCCCTCAAAATTCCCTCGATTAAAAACTTCATTAACAAAATTTCCCACTAATTTTTCTCTGAAATTGAAAGAAATACCAACTCTGCAATAAAATAAATTGAAAAATTTATGATCCAACGCTCCCACAAAACAAAACAAGACCTCGCAAAACTATTCTTGGAGACTGAAAAATCCTGCCAATTCCCCCAATTCAATCTCCCTCCATTTGTTGTACGGTCAATGATAACCCTGTGAAGAACTGTGTGAACCTTTGTGAAGCTGTTATCCATTTCAACGCTTTTGATCAGTACTTCGGAGCTCTCCCAAGTGCTCATCCAGATCGAAGCTCAATTTTTTCAAGATTTCAATAAAACAAATTTACTTTGGGCTGGAGAGAGGCCTAACCCCCCTCGTTTACCTAGAGCCAGAAAAAAAACTCAATACTGAAAAAACTGTCAATATATATATTTATTATTCAGTTCTTTTCTTATCTACCAATTTATTAGGATTCCCAAATTCCAAGGCAAGTGCTTTGATCAAGTGCTATACTGTCAATACTGGAGATTGAGGCCCCTTCGGGGCCATGTTCTCCATGGCCTCATCAACACTTATAAATTTGATTTAGAATTCGATGTTTGTGTTTTTGAGTTAAGATAGCGAAATGTTGCGGTCATATTTGAGCGTTTCTCAGTTTTATGAATGTGTGTTCTTTTTGTAAATAAATCATCATTGTCTTTATAAATATTTTTCAAACGTCTTTTTTCGAATTCCTCTATTTCAGAATATACTCAGGAAGTCGAAATTCTACATGCTTGTTCATATCTTTCGTTTTTCAGAATTCTACATTTTTTCAATGATCGTTTCTGTTCTCAATAATCGTTTATTTTTCGTTTCTGTTTGTATTTATGTGTTCCAGTATTTTACATATTGCAGATATATTATTTAGGAGTCCAATTTTAATGAATTATTTTTATTTTCTGCAAAATATCACTAGATATGGGTAATTTCTTGGCTATTATATGCGCATTTCGACCACTTTCCTTAAGTTTGGTTGAATACGTGTTGGTGTGTAGAATTCTGTTTCATAAAAATAAATAAAATATACACAACGCAACCTTTTCAAATAAGGTGTTTTTAAGTTTAAGTAAGGTATTTCTTATTTTAAAATGACCAGTAAAGCTAAAATAAAATTATTTTAGAATAAGATAGGTTACATTCAATTTAAACGGGCAGCCATACATTGTAGTTCAAAGATATTTCTAAATTGACTTTTGAAGCAGTCACCTTAGAAAAACTTTAGTCTTACAGCGTGAATATGAAATGCGATGAATATGAAATGGATTATATGGATGGATATATAATGTATACACATTTGCGTCTGAAGTAAATTGTAGAAGCTATGAAAAAGTTAAAACGATGTTAAAAAAATTCATTTCCGTACACTTAAATGATGTTTGCATTTTTCTATGAAAGAAAAGTGATTATCTAATCACTTTTCAATCAACATTGAACCAATTCAACCCGAGCAATACCAGGTAATTCTACTAGTAACATTATAAAATTGAGACAAATAGAAATCATTTAATAAGTTCTAACGAGAAATGAGCTCAGCAATTACTTTTTTTAATTTATCTCAAAACCTTATTTTTATTCATATTGCATTTATGTGTTAAATTATTTTTTAAACTTTCCGAAATGCGTACCAATATTTCTTGTTTGATTTTTTTCGTGATGATTGCTTGTCTTACGAAAAATCAGAACAAGATCAGAGGGATGAAGCAAAACTTGCAAAACAAAACAGTATATCGACATGAGCCAGAATATGGATTTATCCGTCGTTTGATCAAGCAGACAGATTCGGTAGTTGATGATTACAGCGCATTTAGGTAGAATTGGAAGTTCTTTGGTGCTTCTTGTGGATCATTTGATTCACTGTGCTTCTTTCGGTTTTAATGTTTTAGAGCCAGCATTTCGCGCGACAATAACTTCGCCTCTATAAGACCAATTGGCGGAGCTTGTCCGTTTATGGACCTTGTACCATAAACCCCAAACCATAAGACCAATTATTTTCCAATCCAAATTATTAAATTTTGTTCAAAATGAAAAAGTTCAGCTCATAAAAAATTTAATGCGTTATCTGGAAGATAAAAGTGATTCTTTAAGCTGGTTGTGTCTCGATCTTACGCATTACCAAATATTCAGAGCAAGATTCGCCACTGACAACCCTAATACAAACAGGTTTGAACTTTTCGGACTATTTGAATTCCGAGTAATTTATTCCTACTAAACGACTGATGAAGACGAAAATAATTTTATGAGTTTAGGAATAAGAAATAAAAATAGTAAATTTCACAGTGCATAGTGTGAACATACATTTTTGAAAAGTAACATACGCTTTTTAAAAGAAGTTCCCTTTTATACACTGCTGGCCACCCAAATTGCAACACCAAGATAGACAAGAGATATCACAACAAAATTTATTTTGTAGATAACATGTTGACCAAGTATCAAATGATTAAATTTATAGACTTCTGTGAAGTGTGGTTCCTGCCAAAATCAGTAGCCAGAGTAGCCGCCATTGTTGGAGATCACCGCTGCCACACGCCTCGGCATTGATTCAAAGAGACTTTGAATGTGTTCTTGGGGTACAGCAGACCAAGCAGCTTCCACACGTTGCCAAAGTTGATCTGGTGTGGCAGCTGGGGATGTATTCTGGGTCAATCGTTGAGCAACCATGGACCACATGTTTTCTATCGGCGAAAGATCCGGAGAGCGAGCTGGCCAGGGAAGCAATTCAATCTGGCGATTGACGAAGAACCCTTGGACAATGCGTGCCACGTGTGGTCGCGCATTATCCTGTTGAAATATGGCTGTGGGCAAGCCCTGAAGGTAAGGAAGGACAACTGGCTCCAACACCTCGGAGATGTAGCGCTGGCTGTTTAAAGTACCGGCAATGCGTACTAGAGGAGTGCGAGAGTGATATCCAATACCGCCCCATACCATAATACCCGGTGCATAACGCAGCTGTTCAGCATCCTCTCTCCACGGTGTCTCCAGACTCGAATCCGACCATCGTGGTGTTGCAGACAGAAGCGTGACTCGTCAGTAAAGACAATTTCATTCCATTCTGCCGTCCACATCCTTCTTTCATCGCACCATTGGCGGCGGAAACGTCTGTGGTTCTGCGTCAAGGGTAGACGAAGCAATGGACGTCTTGCGGACAGACCACTCTGCTGTAAACGGCGTCGAATGGTACGCGCAGACACTGGATGATGCGGTACAGACTGAATGTGCTGTGCTATGGTTCGTGATGTGGCTGAGCGATCCGTCACTGCCATACGCACAATATGCCTGTCATCACGTGAAGTGGTGCACTGAGGTGGATGCGATCGAACACGTCGGTCCGTCGTACCCTCCTGCATCCAACGATCACATATCCGCATTACAGTTGTTTGGTTTCGTCCAACACGACTACCGATTTCCCTGAAAGATAATCCACAATCTCGGTAGGCCACTATCCTTCCTCTGTCGAACTCGGATACTTGATCAAAAGATGATCGCTGTTTTCTACGAGGCATAATTGATCGTTTTTTTGAAAAAACCACAAGAAAAACACAATTGCCGTACTTGAAATCGTCGAAATCTCCAAGCCTTAAATAGCGCTTTGAAGTGGCGCCACAGGCGCGCGTGATGTGCGTCTGCGCTGAAATTCTAATCATTTGCATATCTCGCCTCCGCTAATGCATGTTGTAAATTTCATATTATTTGCATGCTTCCTTCAGGGTGTTGCACTTACGGTGGCCAGCAGTGTATTTGCATTCTTAGATACATGTCCTAATTCATTGTCTTATGATATATAGGTATGAAAATGACTAGAGGATATTCAGACCACCAAATAAACTCTTTAGTTGCATACTTCTGGAGAGAATCCTATCCTATTCATTTGGGATTGATCAGAACATTTGATAAACGTAAGTTTGCTTTGACATTTTTAAATTCGCGTAATTACTTAAAGAAGTTCGAATGGCTTAAAAATGTGTATCCTTTTAAATCAATGTATTATTTTAATATAAGTGGCATATATGTCTATTTTTACACATACGTGCAGGAGAAAATATATAAACCTCACGCAGGTTAGTTTATTAACCCCTCAAGTTAGTTCATTCAATATTTCTTCCATTATAATTTACAATGAAAGAAATATTAAACACGGAATAGAGGAAACATGACTCGCTTATTCCATCCTCCAATACAAACCTGCGTTTTTTATCTGTTATTTTTCTAATTTATTGCTCCTTGGACTTTCAAAAGGTGGGTTTGGATACAAAGAGTACAGAAATGAAAAAAATTGTTGCACATTTTCAATCTTTGAAATTGAACAGGTTTAATTTCAGATGTTAGGACGATGCGTTTTTATTTGAAGTCCTATAAGTAATTACAAAAATTTCCTCTAAAGAAATATCTTTCCAGTTTAAATTATACCTAATTTAAACATGTAGCTTTGAGCTTCGAAAACCATTGATTGCGAACAGTCATGCTTTCCACGCATATCTACACAAATTATAAACCAAGAAACCAAATAGCGCTTATCCATAAAGAAATTCTAATAAATTCCTCCTAGACAAAATTGACCTCCAAAAGTAATAAAGTATTTCCAGCAGATCTTGAGATTCTTAGTGATTGAGAAGAAAACAGCTTGTAAATTTTGTGTTTTCTTTATGGTCTAGTAATCGATGATAGTTTCCATTTTGTTTTTTAATTGGGATGAAGCTATGTTAGACCGGATAGAGCTGATAAAAATGCCGGATGCAAATGATACGATTCGAAAATACCGGTTTTCCCTATAAAGTTTATTGATTGGAAAAACTAAAATTTTGCAAATTTTCTCAAGTACATCGGCTCGTACATTCCCCACTGGTAGAATTTCTCACAAATATTGTTTGCTGCAAAGAAAATGTATCAAATTTTACCAATCTAAGTTATAGTTTATTTAGAAACACACACAGCACAGCTCGCCAACTGCAAAAACTGAACTGTTGTCGCTCTCATTGTATTGCAATTTATTAGAAAATAATTAAGTAATAATCATACGACATACGAATGTAAAAATTCAGATCGAGTTTTTCTTCATTCACAGTGTTGCGCTTTGATTGGTTGATAGAAGCTCCTACGTCACTCGCATCAAGGGTAATTGGTAAAATTCATAAACACGGTCCTCGGCTCCTTGCTAAATTGGTGACTGAAATATTTCTTGCCAAACGATTTCGATCGGCCGCTATTTTGAATGCCTTCCTCTTTCGCGCAAGTGGAAATGCATGTAGCAAATCTACGACGGGTTACCATATTCCGAAATTTTCGCATATTCGAGATGCTAATTATTGCCAATTGGCAATGGTATCGTGTATTTGAGTCTAACGAATAAATTGGTTACATGATGAGAGCACACGTATTAGATTTGACAACTATTATTTCTTTGTTAGCTTTTAATTTAACGACCAAAGCTAGTAAAAAGGTTCATTATTATTTATATTAGAGAAAGTCTGTACAATATTTAGTTTGATATTAGGCATTGTGCAGCCTAGTTGACATAGTGGTCATAGGTCTTGTCTGCCACCCAGTAGATCGCGGGTTCGAATTCCAGTTTGTATGTGAATTGACATTAGTGATTGTTCTTGTGTAATGAGAAGCGGTGGCTCACCCATTGAATGCTCTTTCACAAGTAGCCGTCATTCCACCCTACTGAGTGGTCAGTGGTCGGGGTTGAAAAAAATATTATGCATTGCGTTGTTTCCAGAATCATTCATTTGGACTGATGGCAGTCCTTTGAATTTTACAAACTGGGATGAACGAGAACCTGGAACTTATACAAGTGGGAAGGACTGTGCTGCATTCGAGCAATCTTCTGGAAAATGGAAATCTATTAATTGCAGTGAAGGAGGAGTGACTGTTTGTCAGCAACCCAAAATTAAAATGTGTAAGTTTTCGTTAAAATAAAAAAATTTCGTTATTAAAAAATGTTTAATATTTTGAATATTATAAAATATTTTTTCAAATCCTGTCTTTCAATCAAAACTATGTATTAATCAGTTTTCGTTTGATAATACTAGTATAATTATTTTCCAGATTCCTAAGAGCAGTTCAGAAGATTCACTGTAATTCGGCTCTGTCGTGTATGTGTATGTTTCCTAATTTGAATAAAATATTTTTCTCAAAATAAAACCTGTTGTTGAGGAAATAAGTGCCCTACACAAAGTAATAGCAGTGACATAGACAAAGGGGATGGGTGGGGAGTTCTGAGGTCCCAAACCCTCTAAAGTGTTGGTTTCAAATTTTCACTTACCTTTGCAAATTAAATATGAATACATCGATGACTTTAAAAATATTAGATGAATAAAATAACAATTATTAAATTAATAATTCTCTAGAAAATATGAAATAATTCTTCAAAGGGACGAAAAGATAAAGAGAATTTCAAGAATTAAGATTCGAATACTTGCCTAGAATTTCCTATTGTCGTGTGCCATAAACATTTGGCGAACATAATCGTTGTATAGTACGCTCCGACGAGAAGGCAGTCGACTTTGAGTCAGTCGATTTTTTAATAGGTGTAAAAGCTCATTATTAGAGAAAAGGCTGCCATACCAAAAACATGAATGGCAATCACCGTGATTGGTTTTCGCTGCGCCAACTAGTTAACAATGCTACCGCTTTCGATGCCGAACGATAAATTTAAAATCAGGATTTGTGGTAAAGATGTTAATCGTGGAAGCACTTGTTTACGCGTTCTAACCTATCACCTAATTTAAAGAATAGATTACAAATGCTATATACGGGTATGTTTTTGTAAGATAAAAAGATTTAGTCAAACTCTTTAAAATGTAAGTCCAAATCCTTCAATTGGCAAAATATTAAATTTCTAACTTTGGGCCCTTCCGAAATGAAATCCTGACCAACTGATTAGTAGAATTCATAAATATATTAAATTTCAAAAGAATAAATGAATCAAATGGAATGAACAACCCGGAGAGCTTTTTAAAAACATTGTAATAATCGAAAACTGTTATTCAAATTTTTAAGAAATGAATTACCATGGTACCAAATTTAAATTTTTAGCATACAAGGATTTTTAGAATACAAGGATTTTTGTGCGAGATTCATGTTCGGCGGATACTACGACACTTATTTTTCCCTGTAATTTTTAATGAATTTCAGTATAATTTTGTGATAGTGTCCGGGATATAGTTTTACAAATGAAATATTTTTCTGACTGCTTATCAAGCAATTTTATTGAGGGTATTTAGATGCAAGACTTATCCCGGAAGTATCTATGACACTATTTTTTAAATTAAGAAATTAAGATCCATTATTTCCTATATAACTATATATATATAGGGAATAATGGATCTATATATAGTAACTATAGATATATTACTGTTTAATCTATCTTGAGAAAAATACTTTCAAAAAGTAATGTCTCTTACAAGTTTTAAAAAATTGTCTTTAAGATGAAACTTGGATATGTTAAATCTGCAAAGTTCATTTAATACAAATTTGTCTCATTAAAAATTTGGTTTAGTTGGAATACTTTTTCGGAGATTTTTGCAATTCTCAATCACAACTGAATCACGCGTTTTCAATCTAAAAAAAATTTAAATTTCTATACTGAATTAGATTTTTCAATAATTTATACGAACAAGAAAATTGTGTGAGGGAAGCTCAAATCAAAGTGAGGTTAATGTAATATCAGTGCCACTGTCGAATGCATACTATGTCGATACACTTGAATTAATTGCTAGTTCTAAGGGTCAATATATTGATCCTTTAAAAAGAAATTTGAAAAGTTTTGATGGAAAACTTCAATTAAAGTATAGATTTTGATCTAACAAGACAATAACCCAAAACATGGTGCTTTGGCTATAAGGATCGGATTGTCTTATAACGTCTACCATCTCCGATGAAAGCTGAAGTAATCACGGAATTGTATGAAATAATCAAATCAGTAGAAAACCTATCTTCAAGCTGATTAGAATAAAATTGGTTTGATCAAATACCTGGTGCAAACAATCTGACTTGAAGCAGTCTGGGTGTTAGATAAAATGCAAAACAAATATAAATTTTCATGTTTTTGTTTAAATTTGTACTTTTTTTACGAAAGGTGACCCAATACTTTTGTATGCTGAATTTCATATGTATAAGTAATATTTTAAATATTTTTAACAAAACTTTTCTTAATAATTCGATTATTTTTATGAAGCTAAAATAAAAAATAAGGATACTACTGTATGGTTGTTTTGAATCGGAACTTTAGCTACATTCTTATAAAAAAACAGAAAACAGTTAACATGGTTAAAATATCCAACAAAATACATGATGTGGCCGAATATTTTAGTGACCCACTGTATAAAACTGACTAAATTTACTTAAACCTGGAAACAACATTCTCTTTGAACACTGCAGAAAAGGAACAATATTTTGGTGGGGTTTTCTTATCATTTACAAGCAAAAACTGGGATTAAGATGAACGGTTGCAAAAATTTCTTACGGGTATCAGAAACGTTGTTTAGCTAAAACGCAGCAAAAGCAAATTTCACGTTTTGATTAAAAACATTAAAACAAAACTATAAAAATCTATTTTTTATTTCATCATATCTGTGTCACAATTTGTATTTATGGTTAGAAAAGATCTCCAATTATAAATATTTTAAAAGTTCTGGATCTTCAGAATTGAGCGTTCAAAACTACGCTGCTGGCCATGAAATGCATCCAATAGTCTAAATTTGCAAGATCAATAGATCATGGAAGGATATGCACTGCAGCAAATATATGTAAATCATGTGCGCAGTAACACTTCTTGTAAGCAGTATAAAAAGAGAACAGAGAGCGGGTTTTAAGTATCGGAATTATGTTTTCACGATGTCCCTATATATACAAAGTTTAATTATGTCTCAGAGAAATACGGCAGTCATACAAGCACGTTTCTGGGTTTGACAACAAGACTTGTGGCTTATGGATACTGCGGATTGTCCTGCCGTGAAATCGGTGCTCGCATTGGACGAAATCAAGCTACAGTGGCACGTCACATCACTGAACGAGAGGATAGAAATATTATGTGCATGGCTATTACAGAATATACTGCAACCTCAAGGACCCTAGCTCAAGAATTAGGGTGTGTTGAACAACAATCTGTGTCAACACGTACCATTCGACGTGATCTGTAAAAGCGGGGAATTTTTTTAAAAGCGTTCATTGATGCGACTACCTTTAACTCCACACCGCAAGTTTCTGCGGCTACAATGGTGTGTAGAACGCCACACATGGACAAAGGAATGGCATGACATCGTCTTTTCAGATGAATCTCGATTTTGTCTACAGCATCTCGATGGTTGCATCCAAGTTTGGTGGCACCGCGGCGACAGACTGAATGACTCTTGCATTATACATCTCCATACGGTCAGTGACCTGGCGTTATGGTAATGGGGCACCATTGGACTCTACTCTCGAAACCACCTAGTAAGCACTGCCTAGTGCACTCAACAGCCACCGCTTTATTTCTGGTTTGGAACTTGTCATCACTTATCTTCAGGGCTTGCCTGCTTCCACTTTTCAACAGGACAATGCACGACCGGACTTGGCATGCAACGAACGACAACTTTTACTTGTATGGCCTGTCCGTTTACCAGATCTATCGCCTATCGAACACGTCTGGTCGATGATAGTCCAACGACTGGCACATCACCGACCACCCACGGCTACGCCAGATGAACTTAGGCTAACGTGTGGAAGCAGGACTGGCATACGTGTGTTGCAGACGTGTAGCAGTAGATATTACAGCCCATGTCGGCTACACAAAATACTGATTTCTTCAAGTCGAACGAAGCTGTAATTTCAAACATTTTATCCTTGTACTTTATGTTACTATTATAATATTGTTACTATTATAATAATTATGTTACTATTATAATAAATATTGATATCTCTTGTCCGTCATGGTGTTGCATTTTTGATTGTCAACAGTGTATAATGAATATATGACTCGCTCTCAGTTTTGACTTATGCTTACTATTTTATCTTACTAGCCTATCAGACCATTAATTATTGTGAATTAAATTATTTTAGACCATGAGAAGTGTTCTTAAATATTTTTCAATAAGATAACAGATTTTCAATACGAAATACATAAAAATCATTCTCTTCACAGCACACCCATTTGAAGTTTTCGGATTTTCTAACTTATTCGAAACAACTGCATACACTAGGTTAGGTCGTGTTGCAGTACCAAAATACATCAGACTACCAACAGATTGGCGGAAAAGAATTTTTTTCCTCAACAATGCATTTGCCTCATCACGTAACCTCTTTCCCTAACATACGTAACTTTGGTCGCAGAATTTTCTTCGCATAACATGTTGATTAAAAATGTTGAATCGTCCTTCTATCATGTTATTTGCATTCCAATAATTGATTCAATGAACCTGTCGTAATCTTGAATGATTGACGATGTTGATTCATAAACTCCCCATTTCAACTTTGTCACTCCCATCATCAACATATTTGACAACAAAGTTTCTTTCCTTTCTTCTCTAACAAATAGAAAGATCAACCATGGTGACTTTTAGTTCTTGTTTCTTCATGAAATCCTCAAAACTTGATTCCAGCCAAGGGGTGCTTGCTTGAGTCCATGTGAGCTCTTTCTTAGTCGATAGACGCGCCCACTGTTGTCTCTAAACCATTATCGTTGCATCATGAAACTTTCTCCTGGAGAGTTCTATACGAGAAGGCAGTCTTTATATCAAATTGTTGTAGATGCAGTTGCTCTTTTTCTGTTACTTACAGAACAGATCTCACTATCATTACGCACTACTGGACTAAATGTCTCATCATTATTAAAACCAGCCTTTTGAGCATGTGCTTTTGCTACCGGACGAGCACGATATCGCTACATGGTACCACCAGGATTAAATATCTTTCTCTGTACCCACCGACAGTTGATTACTTTAGAACCCCTTTTTTTGGGTCTATCAACTAGTCCCTAAGTTTCATTTTCATACAGAGTATCCATTTCTTTCTTCATGGCACCAAGCCACAAGTCCCCTTCATCTGAAAAAAGAGCTTCAGCAGTATGTATAAGGATTTTCTGGATCTCCTACAACACTTGCTAGAATAAATTCCCCTGACTTCATCCAAGACATGTCTCTTCTTTCACATTTTATTTTTGACCCATCTTCAAAACCATCTGAAGATTTTTCTACAACCTTTCCACATCTCTCTGAAATTGAGTCTTTCTCCACCTCCTCTGAAACAGAAGAGTTACAGAGGCGTTCTAGCTTTAGGAGATCCACATAAGGAGATTTAATTATATTATGTTGGGGAAGGAATATAAATTTGATAGCCATCTTTTCATTGACGTGTTGTGATCAAAAGAAGGGTGATCAGGGGAAGGGAGCACTGATCCCATTTTATGAGGGAAGGCTATCCGTCTAGCATTTGTGTAAACCCTTGATGGTTTTTCCTCCGAGACGATTCATGTAAAATCCCTACCTGTGTTTATGTCGAGCAATTGGTGCACGACCCCCTAAGACCTGCTGGAATCCAAGCGTCACCTGTGACATCAGGTCACCTGGAAGTTTTCGACCAATCACTGCTCGCAGTGGCATGACGCGGCGAATTTGAGGTGGCTCGCCCAGTGAGAGAGCGACTTTTAGGGAATTCTGGTTGGACAGATGGGATTTTTTTTATGCCCATGGAGAAGAAAGGACAGGGGCAACTCAACCTTTGAACTCTGGGAATATAAATAGCTTGGTGAAGGCTGACTCGGCCTCTCCTCCTCTTGCTCTTCCTCTTCCTCTTCGCCTAACTAGGACTATCGAACAATAGAGCGTAATTGCTAGTTTTCAGTCTAGTTACTGACCTGTCATAATACTAGATTTGCAGCTGATTTACTGCAAACTAACATGTCATCAGCTGAAGCTGAGATGACGGAGGTGTGCCAGGATGAAATTGACAAGATAAGGGCTCTCACTCCAGAAACTCTCTGTGAGCAGAAGACCCTTCTTCTACGTGAACTGGATAACGCGCAAGTAAACCAAGATGTCCTCAGCAATGCCATGGAAGGTGCCCGAGACACACTCCGGATTGTTATGCAAGAGGCATACAGAGCCAACCAAGCTTCCTGGGACAAATTGCAAGGTCAGTGGTCGATTTTTTCTAAATTTGATTGCCCAAATACTTGTAATGGTCATAACGTATCGCGAAAATCCACTAAACGCCCCTGTAATAGCGAAGATTCGCAAGCAACAACAAATAAGAGGATAAATGCAGTAGCTAATAAATTCACGTTTCCCCCAAAGAGACTAACGTCGAAAAATCACCTGACTCTGAACCAACCGCAACAACCAGTTGACATTACGTCAACAAACAATTTTAACCTACTTGATGAGGAGATCGACGAGACTCCAACTCCCAAAATGCCCCCTATTCATATTCGTCTTAACGTCAACCACTCAATCCTATTAAAAGAAATCAAAGACAAACTAAATCTGACCCCCACTTACAAACTATCTGGAGACTTTATAAAAGCGACCACCAACAATGAAGCAGAATACAGAGCCCTAACTCAACATTTAACAGACTCCAACACGGAATATTACGTCCTAACCCCCCGTAACTCCAGGCCCGCCAAAGTTGTTCTAAAAGGACTCCCTCGGGACACCCCAATTGATGAAATCCAAGCTGAGCTTGAATCCAAAGGCTATGTGTTTGAGCGAATTGCTCAAATGACGCAACAGAGAACAAGAAATCCCTTACCTATGTTCTTGCTAACTCTCCGCAGAACAGACAAATGGGAAGATATCTATACCCTCACTACCTGCCTCTACATGTCCGTCAAAATAGAGCACTATAAAGGAACCAAGGGCCCCTCGCAGTGCTTTAACTGCAACTTATTTGGACATAGCAGTGAAAACTGCCACCTAAAGACCAGATGCTTGAAGTGTGGACTGAACCACCGCACTGGTAAATGCACCCTACCCAAGCAGGAAAATCCTCGCTGTATCAATTGCCAGCAACTAGGCCACGTGGCATCCTGGAAGGGGTGCACCAAATATCCGAAAAACCCACCTCCACGTAACCAGAGTAATTCCCAAAATAACACCTTCAATTCCACTAAAACCCACAATAACCTCTCCTATGCACAAGCACTCAGTACCCGACCAGCTCCCCCCCCCCAGCCGCCCCTGCACCCACACCCTTGTTACCAAACCATACGACCGGGCAGACCCGTCACCCACCCCAAAACAAGACAAACACAAATAACAATTTTTCGGAATTCCGTGAGGTCCTGGACTTTATAAGTGAAATCAAACTAATTTTTAACCAACTGGGAGACCTATCCACCCTCGTCCAAAAAATGAAAACCGCACCTAATGTCATAGATAAAATATTTATAATTGCCGAATATCTAACAATAATGCCCAACTCACACCAACATGACTAAGCAAAAACATGGCTTGCGTATCTGTTTCTGGAACGCAAACGGCTTACACCAAAAATTGGACGAACTGAGACTTTTCGTAGACGAGTACGCTCCCGATGCTATCTTAATACAAGAAACTCATCTGGGCCCGCAAAATAGAGCCTTCATTGCTAACTACTCATGCTACAGAAATGATAAACCTTCCACCAGAAATCATGCCCACGGCGGCACTGCCATCATGATCAAAAAATCGATTCCCCACCATCACATCCCCACACCTAATCTAAAAGACATTGAAGCTACCATAATATCAATAACCCTCAGTAATCACAATGCTATCACACTCATCTCTATATACCGACCATCAAAAACCACGACTCAAAATCTGAGAGATGACCTAACTGCACTTTTCAATATTAACAACGACACAATTGCATGCGGAGACTTCAATGCACACCACACCCACTGGAATTGTTCAAGTACCAACCTTCCAGGCAAGACATTGTACGCCCATACATGTAAACTCGGTATAGACATTATTGCCCCCACAACACCAACACGATACGGGATAGATACTGCATCAACCATTGACCTGGCGCTGGTGAGGGGATTCGGGTATCCTTATGAGATAGCCTCGATACCCGAACTTTCGTCAGATCACAACCCGGTAATGATCACCTTTGACCTAGTAGTCACTATCCCGCTACAAACAAGAGCCGTTAATACCAACTGGGTAACTTTCGCTCAAGCACTACAAAACAACACCTCATATACTCTCCCCAACATCACAAATGGTGAGGAATTAAACGAAGCGATTGAAAACCTTACTAATCAAATAAAAACAGCCCATACAACTGCATCTAAGAGGAAATCAAACAATAATAAAACATACATTCCCAAGCAAATATCCGAACTCATAAAGCTTCGAAATAAACAAAAGAGAGAATGGCAATACTTTCGTAACCCAACTCTCAAAACAGAACTAAATAAAACCCAAGCCTCAATTAAAAAAGAAATCAGAAAATGCAACAATCGGAACTGGCATAACCACCTAGCCAATCTTACAACCGAGGACAACTCCCTTTGGAATAAAGTCAAATCAGTCAAGAACAAGAGCACAATAATTCCGCCCCTCAACGGCCGAACTAGAATCGCACTTTCAAACCAAGATAAAGTTGAAACGCTCGCAGACACCTATGAATCCCAATTCATTGAAAACAACATACATGACCAACACACAGAAATTACGGTTGACAACTCCATACATAACTTCCTGAACAGACCACACACAAGCAACATCGAGAGTAGATAGAAAATGCGGGTTCTAAATCAGTGGTGGAGAAGGTGGAGAAATCGAGTGGAGTTGAGTTGTACCGGAAGTGACGTCATAACCGGAAGTGGAGTTGAGTTGTACCGGAAGTGACGTCATAACCGGAAGTGGAGTTGAGTTGTGCCGGAAGTGACGTCATACCTAGTGGAGTTGAGTTGTTAGTTTCGTTTTCAATTTTGAGTGGAGTTTAGTTGTTTTCTTCCTGCTTCGAGTGGAGTTGAGTTGTTAGTTTCGGTTTCTCGGATTTCGTCGAATAACACGTGTTTACGTTTTGGACTTGCGAATTTCAGAGGGATTGGATTTAAATAGATTGCTCCACCACATCAATAAGTTCGATCAGTTTTTATCTGCGTTTCTGACATAGAAAGGTGAATGTGGTGGAGAATGACGTCATTCCAACGTGTTCAAACGTGGAATCAAACACGTGGTGGAGAATGTGGTGGAGAATGACGTCAATCTAACGTGTTCAAACGTGGAATCAAACATGTGGTGGAGAATGTGGTGGAGAATGACGTCATTCCAACGTGTTCAAACGTGGAATCAAACACGTGGTGGAGAATGACGTCAATCTAACGTGTTCAAACGTGGAATCAAACATGTGGTGGAGAATGTGGTGGAGAATGACGTCAATCTAACGTGTTCAAACGTGGAATCAAACATGTGGTGGAGAATGACGTCAATCTAACGTGTTCAAACGTGAAATCAAACACATGTGGTAGGCAATGAAGTCACTCGAGAGTAGAGTAGAGTTGAGTAGTAAGTTTACCTCCGCGTTTCTGACATGAAAACGTGAATGTGGAGAAGAAAAGTTTTAGTACCGAATCTGGCAATGGTATGTAATAAGGTTATTTGTGGACTCGCAGAATGGCAACACCTGGACCCATTCTAACAGGTCTGACCAGTAAGATTCTTTTGACTGCAAAATATCCCAGAGGAGGACGTGTCGCTGCCCTGAAATCTTGGAAGTGATATCACTTGTATCTTCAAACGTGTTCATTCCTGTTCCTTAGTGCTTTTAGTGGAAAAACATGAAGCGATCATTTCCTTTTGGATATACTTTACCCTTTACAGATCAAAAAGTGGATATGCTTTCTGAGGCCGATTCGTCCTGAAACCAGTCCTTTTGTCATCTACCCTTCTGAACTCCAAGGCATTGAGTACACCCCTCTTTCATGTCTGAAACTAGCCTTTTGTTATCTACCCTCCTGCATTCCAAAGCATTGTACGTACTTGTCCTGCATTCCAAGGGATCGGCCCCTACCTGTATTTCAAGATAGTACGTGTAGTCGTTTCGCATTCTCATTCTATCCTGTGAGCGTGTGTAGCGCTTTCTCATTTTCCTGCCTCTTATACTTAACCTGTGTGTGTGAGAGAGGGACGCATTCTCATTTTTCTCATAGAACTTTGCAAGCCAGTATACCATATGTAATGAATACACACGTTTGTGGACTTTGCAGCAACACCTACAGCTCCAAGTTTAATTTGGAACGTCATGTTTCTTCCGTGCATAACGAGGAGTCATTTCCGTGCATATTATGTGAGCGAAACTTTAATAGAAAATCAACCCTTCAGCGACACGTAGCCAGTGTACACGAAAACAATGATTTCCGTTGTGATGTGTGCAATAAGGCATTTTCAAGACTTGACGCACTTACGCGACATAAAAAAAGCCTCCATCAACAACCTCCAAAAAGAAAAAAACCCTGCGAGGCTAACCCTGAGAAAAGCAAGCGGCCCAGACGCAGTGAAAACTTTCAAGGGGGTAATAATGTGAATCCTGGACCATCAACGGGTGGAGTGAATCCTGGACCATCAACATCAGCGGGTGGAGTGAATCCTGAAGCATCGACATCAACGAGTGGAGCTTCTTCTCGAACTGTGCGACGGAAAGAGAGTGCGTTTGGAAATCGTCTCTCTACTTGGACTCTTTCGAACCCGCAAGGCATACTAGATGTCTTCGAGTTTATGGAGGCAAAGAGGAGCGCAGCTGTGGAACTAATTACAGAAATTGTTCATCAGCAGAATGCAGTAAAGGTAAATTTTCTACTTATATGTATCTATGAACGTTTCTCGGAAGGCTCACTTTTCAAAGAGTGTTCTTTTAAAACTAAAAATGTTGCATTATTATCTATAAATGAAATTGACTACGCTTTCAGTATTGCTTCAGAAAAAATTTTAAAAGAAAGCGAAGAATTTGAAATGAAGGATTCAGGTTGGGCCCTTAAATCTATTGTTAAATTGGAAATACGATGTAATAAATATTTACCTTTACGAGGAACTAGTTTTATAGAGTTACCAAATGAAATAAAATTAAAACGTGCGGTTGTAAATGTTAGAAAT
This sequence comes from Meta bourneti, assembly GCA_933210815.1. Taxonomy (NCBI): domain Eukaryota; kingdom Metazoa; phylum Arthropoda; class Arachnida; order Araneae; family Tetragnathidae; genus Meta; species Meta bourneti. The sequence goes on along the minus strand of OW119924.1, from coordinate 51,221,238 downwards.
TCAGACAATGAATGTTTTCGTTGGGCCATTTTAGCTGCATTATTTCCAGCAGATCAAAATACATCCAGAGTTTCAAACTATGTCAACTTTAAGGATGCTTTTAACTTTTCTGGGATAAGTTTCCCTACAAAACCAGAAGAAATAAAAATATTTGAAAAAAACAATAATGATATTTCTATTAACGTTTACTCTTTTTGTAACGATATGATGATTTTTCCATTAGTAGTCACACCCAAAATTAAAAATAAACACGTTGATCTTTTATTTATTAAAGAGAAAGAAAAATCTCATTATTGTACAATTACTAGTCTTTCACGTCTTGTTTCAAGTCAATTAACCAAAGGAAAGCGAAGACATTTCATTTGTAGACGATGTTTAAGCTTTTTTAGTTCAAACGATAGTTTAACTTTACACTCTGAGCTTTGCAAAATGAATGTTCCTTGCAAAATAGAGATGCCTTCTGAAGAGAAGAAGTGGGTTTTTTTTAATAATTTCAAGCATTCTCAATACGTGCCTTACGTTATTTATGCTGATTTTGAAACATTGACTGAAAAAGTATCCACCTGTGCTCCTTTTGATGATGATTGCTCATACACTAACGTGTACGAAAAGCACAAGCCTGTAAGCTTCTGCTATTACGTAGTCGGTCGAGGAGAAACCAAACCTCCGGTAGTTTATAGAGGAGAAGATGCTTCGCGGAAATTCATAGAATGCCTTCAGATGGAGGCGCAGATCATCGAGTCAAAGTACACAAACTTTGTGCCGATGAAGGAATTGAATGAGTCGCAGAAAAAACTCCATGAATCAAATGTGTGCTTCATCTGTCAGAAGCCAATCTCAGCTGGAGACATAAAAGTGAGGGATCATGACCATGTGACTGGGAATTACCGAGGACCGGCACATGCGTCATGTAATTTCAACTACAAACTGCCAAATTTTATCCCGGTTTTTCTCCATAACCTCGCAGGTTATGACTCGCATCTTTTTATTCGGGAATTAGCGGAGGACTCTAAAAACATAACCGTGATTCCGAATACAGAAGAAAGATACATCTCGATTAGCAAAAAAACCGGGATAAAATTTAATTTGAGGTTTTTGGACACAATGAAATTCATGGCCAGTAGTTTAGATACCCTCGCGAATAATCTCCTACAACATGAATTTCACCATACGAAGAATCATTTTCCTTCAAATTGGAAACTTATGATAAGAAAGGGTGTGTACCCGTATGATTACATGGATTCCATGGATAAATTTTCCGAAACACAACTTCCATCTCAAGAAAAATTTTATAATGTGTTAAATAAAACAGCAACTACGGATAGTGATTACGCTCATGCAAAAAATGTGTGGAAATCTTTCAACATTAAAACCCTCGGAGAATATTCGGACTTATATGTTAAAACTGATGTTTTACTGCTCTGCGACGTTTTCGAAAATTTTCGAAAACTATGCATGGCATCCTACAAGCTAGATCCTGCATGGTATTATACCGCTCCAGGACTATCTTGGGATGCCATGTTGAAGAGTACCGGAGTGAAAATAGAACTTTTAACAGATTATGACATGCTTATGTTTGTCGAACAAGGAATCAGGGGAGGAGTTTCTCAATGTTCTCATCGACATGCTAAAGCAAATAATAAATATATGTCTAATTATGATGATTCTCAGCCCTCCAGCTACCTTCTCTACCTAGACGCCAATAATTTGTATGGTTGGGCGATGTCCCAGAAACTACCTATCAAAGGATTTGAGTGGTGCAACATTATTGATATAGATACACTGCGTAATGATGACCAAAATGGATACATTTTAGATGTGGACTTGGAGTATCCACAGGAACTCCATGATCTACATAGTGATTATCCATTAGCTGCCCTAAATGCCGTTCCTCCTGGGTATAAGGAAAATCGCTTACTACTAACGCTCACTCACAAGGAGAGGTATGTTATTCATCATAAATCTCTTTTGCATTATTTGGATTTAGGTCTAAAATTAAAAAAAATTAACAGAGCTATAAAATTTATAGAAACAGATTGGTTAAAAACTTATATAGAACTGAATACAAATATGAGAGCAATAGCTAAAAACTCTTTTGAAAAAGATTTTTTTAAACTCATGAACAACTCTATATTTGGAAAAACCATCGAAAATATTCGACGAAGAGTTGACATTCGGTTATGCTCAAACGAAAAGTCCGCTTCAAAATTGATAGCTAAACCTAATTTTAATCGCAGGACAATTTTTTCAGAAAATTTAGTAGCCATTCATATGCAAAAAACTAAACTAATTTTTAACAAACCCATCTGTATTGGTATGTCAATACTGGATATATCCAAAACTTTAATGACTGATTTTCACTATAATGTGATAAAAAATGAATATGACGTAAAAGCAAAACTATTATATACTGATACGGACTCTTTTATTTATCATATTCGCACAAATGATTTTTTCGAAGATATTAAAAAAAATTTGGACCTTTATGACACTTCAGATTTCCCAGAAAACAATAAATATGATATTCCCAAATTAAATAAGAAAATAGTAGGTAAAATGAAGGACGAGAATAGTGGTAGTATTATGACCGAATTCGTAGGGTTAAGGTCAAAAATGTACTCGTACAAAGTCGAAGGTAGGAAGGTAGTTAAGAAACTGAAAGGCATCAAAAAACAGTCAATTGAACAAAGCATTAACTTTGATGACTATCTAAAATGCCTATTACATAAACGAAATAAGCATGCAAAGATGAATCTAATCACATCCAAGCATCATACTTTGTATTCAATAACCCAAAATAAACTTGCCCTCTCCTCCACTGATTCCAAACGATACGTTCTCGATGATGGTATTCATACGCTATCTTGGGGGCATTACTCGCTTGTCTGATGTAATGTATATATGTATATTTGCTCTAAATTCTTTCGTATTGTGCTATACTGAACGCTTTCGTATTTTGCTGTACTGAATGCTTTCGTATTTTGCTGTACTGATTGCTTTTGTATTTGATTTAAAAAAATTAATATGAGATGTATTATATATATATATATATATATATGAGATGATATATATATATATATATATATATATAATACATCTCATATTAATTTTTTTAAATCAAATACAAAAGCAATCAGTACAGCAAAATACGAAAGCATTCAGTACAGCAAAATACGAAAGCGTTCAGTATAGCACAATACGAAAGAATTTAGAGCAAATATACATATATACATTACATCAGACAAGCGAGTAATGCCCCCAAGGTAGCGTATGAATACCATCATCGAGAACGTATCGTTTGGAATCAGTGGAGGAGAGGGCAAGTTTATTTTGGGTTATTGAATACAAAGTATGATGCTTGGATTTGATTAGATTCATCTTTGCATGCTTATTTCGTTTATGTAATAGGCATTTTAGATAGTCATCAAAGTTAATGCTTTGTTCAATTGACTGTTTTTTGATGCCTTTCAGTTTCTTAACTACCTTCCTACCTTCGACTTTGTACGAGTACATTTTTGACCTTAACCCTACGAATTCAGTCATAATACTACCACTATTCTCGTCCTTCATTTTACCTACTATTTTCTTATTTAATTTGGGAATATCATATTTATTGTTTTCTGGGAAATCTGAAGTGTCATAAAGGTCCAAATTTTTTTTAATATCTTCGAAAAAATCATTTGTGCGAATATGATAAATAAAAGAGTCCGTATCAGTATATAATAGTTTTGCTTTTACGTCATATTCATTTTTTATCACATTATAGTGAAAATCAGTCATTAAAGTTTTGGATATATCCAGTATTGACATACCAATACAGATGGGTTTGTTAAAAATTAGTTTAGTTTTTTGCATATGAATGGCTACTAAATTTTCTGAAAAAATTGTCCTGCGATTAAAATTAGGTTTAGCTATCAATTTTGAAGCGGACTTTTCGTTTGAGCATAACCGAATGTCAACTCTTCGTCGAATATTTTCGATGGTTTTTCCAAATATAGAGTTGTTCATGAGTTTAAAAAAATCTTTTTCAAAAGAGTTTTTAGCTATTGCTCTCATATTTGTATTCAGTTCTATATAAGTTTTTAACCAATCTGTTTCTATAAATTTTATAGCTCTGTTAATTTTTTTTAATTTTAGACCTAAATCCAAATAATGCAAAAGAGATTTATGATGAATAACATACCTCTCCTTGTGAGTGAGCGTTAGTAGTAAGCGATTTTCCTTATACCCAGGAGGAACGGCATTTAGGGCAGCTAATGGATAATCACTATGTAGATCATGGAGTTCCTGTGGATACTCCAAGTCCACATCTAAAATGTATCCATTTTGGTCATCATTACGCAGTGTATCTATATCAATAATGTTGCACCACTCAAATCCTTTGATAGGTAGTTTCTGGGACATCGCCCAACCATACAAATTATTGGCGTCTAGGTAGAGAAGGTAGCTGGAGGGCTGAGAATCATCATAATTAGACATATATTTATTATTTGCTTTAGCATGTCGATGAGAACATTGAGAAACTCCTCCCCTGATTCCTTGTTCGACAAACATAAGCATGTCATAATCTGTTAAAAGTTCTATTTTCACTCCGGTACTCTTCAACATGGCATCCCAAGATAGTCCTGGAGCGGTATAATACCATGCAGGATCTAGCTTGTAGGATGCCATGCATAGTTTTCGAAAATTTTCGAAAACGTCGCAGAGCAGTAAAACATCAGTTTTAACATATAAGTCCGAATATTCTCCGAGGGTTTTAATGTTGAAAGATTTCCACACATTTTTTGCATGAGCGTAATCACTATCCGTAGTTGCTGTTTTATTTAACACATTATAAAATTTTTCTTGAGATGGAAGTTGTGTTTCGGAAAATTTATCCATGGAATCCATGTAATCATACGGGTACACACCCTTTCTTATCATAAGTTTCCAATTTGAAGGAAAATGATTCTTCGTATGGTGAAATTCATGTTGTAGGAGATTATTCGCGAGGGTATCTAAACTACTGGCCATGAATTTCATTGTGTCCAAAAACCTCAAATTAAATTTTATCCCGGTTTTTTTGCTAATCGAGATGTATCTTTCTTCTGTATTCGGAATCACGGTTATGTTTTTAGAGTCCTCCGCTAATTCCCGAATAAAAAGATGCGAGTCATAACCTGCGAGGTTATGGAGAAAAACCGGGATAAAATTTGGCAGTTTGTAGTTGAAATTACATGACGCATGTGCCGGTCCTCGGTAATTCCCAGTCACATGGTCATGATCCCTCACTTTTATGTCTCCAGCTGAGATTGGCTTCTGACAGATGAAGCACACATTTGATTCATGGAGTTTTTTCTGCGACTCATTCAATTCCTTCATCGGCACAAAGTTTGTGTACTTTGACTCGATGATCTGCGCCTCCATCTGAAGGCATTCTATGAATTTCCGCGAAGCATCTTCTCCTCTATAAACTACCGGAGGTTTGGTTTCTCCTCGACCGACTACGTAATAGCAGAAGCTTACAGGCTTGTGCTTTTCGTACACGTTAGTGTATGAGCAATCATCATCAAAAGGAGCACAGGTGGATACTTTTTCAGTCAATGTTTCAAAATCAGCATAAATAACGTAAGGCACGTATTGAGAATGCTTGAAATTATTAAAAAAAACCCACTTCTTCTCTTCAGAAGGCATCTCTATTTTGCAAGGAACATTCATTTTGCAAAGCTCAGAGTGTAAAGTTAAACTATCGTTTGAACTAAAAAAGCTTAAACATCGTCTACAAATGAAATGTCTTCGCTTTCCTTTGGTTAATTGACTTGAAACAAGACGTGAAAGACTAGTAATTGTACAATAATGAGATTTTTCTTTCTCTTTAATAAATAAAAGATCAACGTGTTTATTTTTAATTTTGGGTGTGACTACTAATGGAAAAATCATCATATCTTTACAAAAAGAGTAAACGTTAATAGAAATATCATTATTGTTTTTTTCAAATATTTTTATTTCTTCTGGTTTTGTAGGGAAACTTATCCCAGAAAAGTTAAAAGCATCCTTAAAGTTGACATAGTTTGAAACTCTGGATGTATTTTGATCTGCTGGAAATAATGCAGCTAAAATGGCCCAACGAAAACATTCATTGTCTGAATTTCTAACATTTACAACCGCACGTTTTAATTTTATTTCATTTGGTAACTCTATAAAACTAGTTCCTCGTAAAGGTAAATATTTATTACATCGTATTTCCAATTTAACAATAGATTTAAGGGCCCAACCTGAATCCTTCATTTCAAATTCTTCGCTTTCTTTTAAAATTTTTTCTGAAGCAATACTGAAAGCGTAGTCAATTTCATTTATAGATAATAATGCAACATTTTTAGTTTTAAAAGAACACTCTTTGAAAAGTGAGCCTTCCGAGAAACGTTCATAGATACATATAAGTAGAAAATTTACCTTTACTGCATTCTGCTGATGAACAATTTCTGTAATTAGTTCCACAGCTGCGCTCCTCTTTGCCTCCATAAACTCGAAGACATCTAGTATGCCTTGCGGGTTCGAAAGAGTCCAAGTAGAGAGACGATTTCCAAACGCACTCTCTTTCCGTCGCACAGTTCGAGAAGAAGCTCCACTCGTTGATGTCGATGCTTCAGGATTCACTCCACCCGCTGATGTTGATGGTCCAGGATTCACTCCACCCGTTGATGGTCCAGGATTCACATTATTACCCCCTTGAAAGTTTTCACTGCGTCTGGGCCGCTTGCTTTTCTCAGGGTTAGCCTCGCAGGGTTTTTTTCTTTTTGGAGGTTGTTGATGGAGGCTTTTTTTATGTCGCGTAAGTGCGTCAAGTCTTGAAAATGCCTTATTGCACACATCACAACGGAAATCATTGTTTTCGTGTACACTGGCTACGTGTCGCTGAAGGGTTGATTTTCTATTAAAGTTTCGCTCACATAATATGCACGGAAATGACTCCTCGTTATGCACGGAAGAAACATGACGTTCCAAATTAAACTTGGAGCTGTAGGTGTTGCTGCAAAGTCCACAAACGTGTGTATTCATTACATATGGTATACTGGCTTGCAAAGTTCTATGAGAAAAATGAGAATGCGTCCCTCTCTCACACACACAGGTTAAGTATAAGAGGCAGGAAAATGAGAAAGCGCTACACACGCTCACAGGATAGAATGAGAATGCGAAACGACTACACGTACTATCTTGAAATACAGGTAGGGGCCGATCCCTTGGAATGCAGGACAAGTACGTACAATGCTTTGGAATGCAGGAGGGTAGATAACAAAAGGCTAGTTTCAGACATGAAAGAGGGGTGTACTCAATGCCTTGGAGTTCAGAAGGGTAGATGACAAAAGGACTGGTTTCAGGACGAATCGGCCTCAGAAAGCATATCCACTTTTTGATCTGTAAAGGGTAAAGTATATCCAAAAGGAAATGATCGCTTCATGTTTTTCCACTAAAAGCACTAAGGAACAGGAATGAACACGTTTGAAGATACAAGTGATATCACTTCCAAGATTTCAGGGCAGCGACACGTCCTCCTCTGGGATATTTTGCAGTCAAAAGAATCTTACTGGTCAGACCTGTTAGAATGGGTCCAGGTGTTGCCATTCTGCGAGTCCACAAATAACCTTATTACATACCATTGCCAGATTCGGTACTAAAACTTTTCTTCTCCACATTCACGTTTTCATGTCAGAAACGCGGAGGTAAACTTACTACTCAACTCTACTCTACTCTCGAGTGACTTCATTGCCTACCACATGTGTTTGATTTCACGTTTGAACACGTTAGATTGACGTCATTCTCCACCACATGTTTGATTCCACGTTTGAACACGTTAGATTGACGTCATTCTCCACCACATTCTCCACCACATGTTTGATTCCACGTTTGAACACGTTAGATTGACGTCATTCTCCACCACATTCTCCACCACGTGTTTGATTCCACGTTTGAACACGTTGGAATGACGTCATTCTCCACCACATTCTCCACCACATGTTTGATTCCACGTTTGAACACGTTAGATTGACGTCATTCTCCACCACATGTTTGATTCCACGTTTGAACACGTTAGATTGACGTCATTCTCCACCACATTCTCCACCACGTGTTTGATTCCACGTTTGAACACGTTGGAATGACGTCATTCTCCACCACATTCACCTTTCTATGTCAGAAACGCAGATAAAAACTGATCGAACTTATTGATGTGGTGGAGCAATCTATTTAAATCCAATCCCTCTGAAATTCGCAAGTCCAAAACGTAAACACGTGTTATTCGACGAAATCCGAGAAACCGAAACTAACAACTCAACTCCACTCGAAGCAGGAAGAAAACAACTAAACTCCACTCAAAATTGAAAACGAAACTAACAACTCAACTCCACTAGGTATGACGTCACTTCCGGCACAACTCAACTCCACTTCCGGTTATGACGTCACTTCCGGTACAACTCAACTCCACTTCCGGTTATGACGTCACTTCCGGTACAACTCAACTCCACTTCCGGTTATGGCGTCACTTCCGGTCGTGACGTCACTTCCGGTACAACTCAACTCCACTCGATTTCTCCACCTTCTCCACCACTGATTTAGAACCCGCATTTTCTATCTACTATCGAGCCTTCCATACCCTCAGAGGTCTACACACACATCAAATCCCTTAAAGTACAAAAAGCACCTGGACTTGATGCCATCACAAACAAATCACTCAAAAAACTCCCACTGAAAATAATTTGCATTCTTACGAAACTGATCAACATTATGCTCACTTTAAATACATTCCCTGACATTTGGAAAACTGCATCAATAATTCCTATTCTAAAACCTGGTAAAGACAAAGCCCTGCCAGAGAACTATCGACCAATTTCTTTACTATCGACCCTGAGCAAAATAGCGGAGGCTATCATATTGAACAGATACAAAAATTTTATACAAACTAACAATATTTTGATGCCTCAGCAATTCGGCTTTACGCCACAGCTTTCGACAACACATCAATTGCTCAGAGTAGTCGAATATATCAAAACTGGCAAGGATCAAGAGAAAGCTACCGGTGCAGTATTTCTTGACATTGCAAAAGCCTTTGATAAAGTATGGATTAAAGGCCTAATATACAAGCTCATAACACACAACTTCCCAGACCCACTAATAAAACTTATCATCTCATACCTCACGAATCGGAAATTTATCGTTCATGCAAACAACACCAATTCCACCCCACGAAAAATCCTGGCGTCAGTTCCACAAGGATCGAAACTCGGACCATACCTATTCAATTTATACATGAACGACTTCCCACAGCAACAAAACACTTTCATAGCCATGTTCGCGGATGACACTGCAATTCTAGCCCAAGACCACAACCTCAAATACTTACACTCCATGCTCCAAAAACACATTTGTGTTCTTGAATCTTGGCTGATTAATTGGAAAATTAAACTAAACGTCGATAAAACCATAGCCATTATTTTTACCAACAAGTATAAAATGCCCTGCAAACTGCAAATTAACGGAACTAAAATCCCCTGGGCCCAGGAAGTTAAATACCTAGGAATAATCCTAGATAAAAGACTCACTTGGAAACAACACATCACACACGTAAGTAACAAATTCCGAGACGTTAAACGTAAATTGTACCACCTAATTGCTCGGAATTCGCCAATGACTATTGATAATAAGATACTCGTCTACCTTCACTATCTCAGACCAGTTATCACATACGCAAGCCAAATCTGGGGATCTGCAAGCAACAAAAACATTAACTCACTTGAAGTACTTCAATCAACAACGCTCAGGACTATAGCTAACGCCAGATGGTTCCAAAGAAACTCTGAAATTAGACATGCCATCAACACCCCCTCTCTAAGAACCCACATCGCCAAATTATCCACCAATTTCTTCCAAAACCTACCCAATATTCCTAACGAATCCATACAACAGATCCCCAGATATGATGAAACACTCCCGCAAAATAGAAAAAGACCAAGACACACCCTACGCCTCCATAAATAATACATCCCAGGTCCACATGGAAAAACTGCAATGATCCTCGCATCTCACTCTGAACCGCATTCTAATTTTCTCTAAACATTTATTATTATTGTTTACAGTAACTGATTAAATTCATTCTTACTTTAACTAATTCTGGGTAATCAAATTTTGATCAAGTCACCCCACTGATTATTCTACCGGAGGTTAAGGCCGCTTCGCGGCCATGCACTCCGTGCTACGCACGCCCCACCGCTCGAGACTCGGCCTCTTCCCTTTTTGACTTCTCCGATCTCGCTTGACACGCTCTGGCTGAAGACCACCGATTGAGAGCTCGGACCCGAAGTACGACGACTTGACGGAGATGAAGATAGCTCCCCAGCTAGCCTCACGTTGGTGAAATAACCTGAAAATCCGATTACAGCAGACCTCCAATGCTTCGCCACAGCTAGCCTGCCGACCAGTGGTTTAAGTTTCGGGTTGGACAAACCGACGTCCCTGGGAAGAATTCCGTGCCTCTCCAGATCCTGCACCGTGCCTCTCCAGATCCTGCACCGTGCCTCTCCAGATCCAGCACCGATGAGGAGACTCCCGATGCCCGATCACTAGGTTATTCTGCAACGCTCGACTCCTGAAAACCCAACTCCATCCACCCGGCAGAAACAGATAGGCAAATATCTTTTGTATATTCCTTTCTTGCTTATTGATTAGGTCAGGCTCCCGTCTTTATTTTGACACTAATCGTCTCGGATGGAAAATTCAGCTTATATTGAAATGTGAAACTAATTATTATATTTAATGTTATTCTTGGCCATCCTAAAAATAGAAATCCAGAATTTGTCCTTTTGTGTGGCTATTTTGTCTAGGTTTCTTCTTGCACATGTTTTAAATGTTTAAAAAATAAAAGTGTTTGTTCACATTGATCATGTATCCCTGCTATTCCTGTACATCATTTTAAACACAGCACTATCACAACTTATAGTCAGTAAGAATCTTTTACATTTCAGGGTTATTGCTCATTTAGCATTGTAACCATATTAATAACCAAGGGGAATTCTGCCAACCCAAAGGGCTTTAAAAGAATAATTCCAACAGACGCATCCCATAAAATTACTTGGAACACTTTTGTTATCATACTTACGTCTAAAGTTCCTGGGTATCTGAGCTGAACAGTTTACTCAGAACACAAGTAAATGATCTAACCTGGTCACTGATTGACCTGTCCAAAGCTGATGTGAACTTCTGTGTTCTTCGGGTGATATTCCAATACGATTTAGTGGATATACTGCTGTTACACATACATGCATGAGTTCTCAAGGATCGAGGCAAGCCTTTGATAAAGTATGGATTAAAGGCCTAATATACAAGCTCATAACACACAACTTCCCAGACCCACTAATAAAACTTATCATCTCATACCTCACGAATCGGAAATTTATCGTTCATGCAAACAACACCAATTCCACCCCACGAAAAATCCTGGCGTCAGTTCCACAAGGATCGAAACTCGGACCATACCTATTCAATTTATACATGAACGACTTCCCACAGCAACAAAACACTTTCATAGCCATGTTCGCGGATGACACTGCAATTCTAGCCCAAGACCACAACCTCAAATACTTACACTCCATGCTCCAAAAACACATTTGTGTTCTTGAATCTTGGCTGATTAATTGGAAAATTAAACTAAACGTCGATAAAACCATAGCCATTATTTTTACCAACAAGTATAAAATGCCCTGCAAACTGCAAATTAACGGAACTGAAATCCCCTGGGCCCAGGAAGTTAAATACCTAGGAATAATCCTAGATAAAAGACTCACTTGGAAACAACACATCACACACGTAAGTAACAAATTCCGAGACGTTAAACGTAAATTGTACCACCTAATTGCTCGGAATTCGCCAATGACTATTGATAATAAGATACTCGTCTACCTTCACTATCTCAGACCAGTTATCACATACGCAAGCCAAATCTGGGGATCTGCAAGCAACAAAAACATTAACTCACTTGAAGTACTTCAATCAACAACGCTCAGGACTATAGCTAATGCCAGATGGTTCCAAAGAAACTCTGAAATTAGACATGCCATCAACATCCCCTCTCTAAGAACCCACATCGCCAAATTATCCACCAATTTCTTCCAAAACCTACCCAATATTCCTAACGAATCCATACAACAGATCCCCAGATATGATGAAACACTCCCGCAAAATAGAAAAAGACCAAGACACACCCTACGCCTCCATAAATAATACATCCCAGGTCCACATGGAAAAACTGCATTGATCCTCGCATCTCACTCTGAACCGCATTCTAATTTTCTCTAAACATTTATTATTATTGTTTACAGTAACTGATTAAATTCATTCTTACTTTAACTAATTCTGGGTAATCAAATTTTGATCAAGTCACCCCACTGATTATTCTACCGGAGGTTAAGGCCGCTTCGCGGCCATGCACTCCGTGCTACGCACGCCCCACCGCTCGAGACTCGGCCTCTTCCCTTTTTGACTTCTCCGATCTCGCTTGACACGCTCTGGCTGAAGACCACCGATTGAGAGCTCGGACCCGAAGTACGACGACTTGACGGAGATGAAGATAGCTCCCCAGCTAGCCTCACGTTGGTGAAATAACCTGAAAATCCGATTACAGCAGACCTCCAATGCTTCGCCACAGCTAGCCTGCCGACCAGTGGTTTAAGTTTCGGGTTGGACAAACCGACGTCCCTGGGAAGAATTCCGTGCCTCTCCAGATCCTGCACCGTGCCTCTCCAGATCCAGCACCGATGAGGAGACTCCCGATGCCCGATCACTAGGTTATTCTGCAACGCTCGACTCCTGAAAACCCAACTCCATCCACCCGGCAGAAACAGATAGGCAAATATCTTTTGTATATTCCTTTCTTGCTTATTGATTAGGTCAGGCTCCCGTCTTTATTTTGACACTAATCGTCTCGGATGGAAAATTCAGCTTATATTGAAATGTGAAACTAATTATTATATTTAATGTTATTCTTGGCCATCCTAAAAATAGAAATCCAGAATTTGTCCTTTTGTGTGGCTATTTTGTCTAGGTTTCTTCTTGCACATGTTTTAAATGTTTAAAAAATAAAAGTGTTTGTTCACATTGATCATGTATCCCTGCTATTCCTGTACATCATTTTAAACACAGCACTATCACAACTTATAGTCAGTAAGAATCTTTTACATTTCAGGGTTATTGCTCATTTAGCATTGTAACCATATTAATAACCAAGGGGAATTCTGCCAACCCAAAGGGCTTTAAAAGAATAATTCCAACAGACGCATCCCATAAAATTACTTGGAACACTTTTGTTATCATACTTACGTCTAAAGTTCCTGGGTATCTGAGCTGAACAGTTTACTCAGAACACAAGTAAATGATCTAACCTGGTCACTGATTGACCTGTCCAAAGCTGATGTGAACTTCTGTGTTCTTCGGGTGATATTCCAATACGATTTAGTGGATATACTGCTGTTACACATACATGCATGAGTTCTCAAGGATCGAGGCAAGCCTTTGATAAAGTATGGATTAAAGGCCTAATATACAAGCTCATAACACACAACTTCCCAGACCCACTAATAAAACTTATCATCTCATACCTCACGAATCGGAAATTTATCGTTCATGCAAACAACACCAATTCCACCCCACGAAAAATCCTGGCGTCAGTTCCACAAGGATCGAAACTCGGACCATACCTATTCAATTTATACATGAACGACTTCCCACAGCAACAAAACACTTTCATAGCCATGTTCGCGGATGACACTGCAATTCTAGCCCAAGACCACAACCTCAAATACTTACACTCCATGCTCCAAAAACACATTTGTGTTCTTGAATCTTGGCTGATTAATTGGAAAATTAAACTAAACGTCGATAAAACCATAGCCATTATTTTTACCAACAAGTATAAAATGCCCTGCAAACTGCAAATTAACGGAACTGAAATCCCCTGGGCCCAGGAAGTTAAATACCTAGGAATAATCCTAGATAAAAGACTCACTTGGAAACAACACATCACACACGTAAGTAACAAATTCCGAGACGTTAAACGTAAATTGTACCACCTAATTGCTCGGAATTCGCCAATGACTATTGATAATAAGATACTCGTCTACCTTCACTATCTCAGACCAGTTATCACATACGCAAGCCAAATCTGGGGATCTGCAAGCAACAAAAACATTAACTCACTTGAAGTACTTCAATCAACAACGCTCAGGACTATAGCTAACGCCAGATGGTTCCAAAGAAACTCTGAAATTAGACATGCCATCAACATCCCCTCTCTAAGAACCCACATCGCCAAATTATCCACCAATTTCTTCCAAAACCTACCCAATATTCCTAACGAATCCATACAACAGATCCCCAGATATGATGAAACACTCCCGCAAAATAGAAAAAGACCAAGACACACCCTACGCCTCCATAAATAATACATCCCAGGTCCACATGGAAAAACTGCATTGATCCTCGCATCTCACTCTGAACCGCATTCTAATTTTCTCTAAACATTTATTATTATTGTTTACAGTAACTGATTAAATTCATTCTTACTTTAACTAATTCTGGGTAATCAAATTTTGATCAAGTCACCCCACTGATTATTCTACCGGAGGTTAAGGCCGCTTCGCGGCCATGCACTCCGTGCTACGCACGCCCCACCGCTCGAGACTCGGCCTCTTCCCTTTTTGACTTCTCCGATCTCGCTTGACACGCTCTGGCTGAAGACCACCGATTGAGAGCTCGGACCCGAAGTACGACGACTTGACGGAGATGAAGATAGCTCCCCAGCTAGCCTCACGTTGGTGAAATAACCTGAAAATCCGATTACAGCAGACCTCCAATGCTTCGCCACAGCTAGCCTGCCGACCAGTGGTTTAAGTTTCGGGTTGGACAAACCGACGTCCCTGGGAAGAATTCCGTGCCTCTCCAGATCCTGCACCGTGCCTCTCCAGATCCAGCACCGATGAGGAGACTCCCGATGCCCGATCACTAGGTTATTCTGCAACGCTCGACTCCTGAAAACCCAACTCCATCCACCCGGCAGAAACAGATAGGCAAATATCTTTTGTATATTCCTTTCTTGCTTATTGATTAGGTCAGGCTCCCGTCTTTATTTTGACACTAATCGTCTCGGATGGAAAATTCAGCTTATATTGAAATGTGAAACTAATTATTATATTTAATGTTATTCTTGGCCATCCTAAAAATAGAAATCCAGAATTTGTCCTTTTGTGTGGCTATTTTGTCTAGGTTTCTTCTTGCACATGTTTTAAATGTTTAAAAAATAAAAGTGTTTGTTCACATTGATCATGTATCCCTGCTATTCCTGTACATCATTTTAAACACAGCACTATCACAACTTATAGTCAGTAAGAGTCTTTTACATTTCAGGGTTATTGCTCATTTAGCATTGTAACCATATTAATAACCAAGGGGAATTCTGCCAACCCAAAGGGCTTTAAAAGAATAATTCCAACAAATTGGTTCCGTGACTTTCTACTGACTGAGCTTTTGACGGTGCTGTGTTCAGGAGCATGACTTTCTTAACCTTCACATCGTACAATTCTTTAAAGAAAAATGTTGTATTTGTGATCAGTTTTTGCATGTAATGGTGATTCCCACTTGCATTTACGGTATTTTTGAGTGATATCTACATTATCGTTTGAATATTTTTGTTGTATTGTAAAGTAACGAGGTACGAAAGCACTCAGGGTAGCACTTACACATTAACATTTAAATATGACCACAAACAGTGTCCTGCAGAGTGGTGAGGTCATGGCGTCTGGAAGTGTGGTTGGTAATTTTGTCGCTGATGGGCTGACTGCTGACAGACTCCAACTTCTTCCACAGTTTGCTGATGGGAGCTCAGGAAATATTAGGGAATTTTTAAGTGAGTGTAAGGAATTGGCTGATCACTTTAGGTGGTCCACCAGGGATCTGTTTGTCGCTACGAAACTGAGATTAAAGGGCGAGGCCAAGGCCTTGTGTAGAGAACAGAAACACGTAATCACTGACTTCCCATCCTTGGAACAGGCCCTAATTGATAGATATGCACACAAGAATGATTTATCATTAGCAGTGCATGAGTTTTTCTCGTTCCGACAGCTACCCTCAATGCCAGTGGCTGTATTTATGGCAAGAGCTGATGCACTGTCATACAAAGCATTTTGCTCTGGGGAGGACGACCATGCTGTCGAAGAACATTATCGACGTCGTATGCTGCGAAGCATGCTGTTGGCAAATTTCTGTCCGGAAATTAGGAGGGGGGTTATTTCGGCTGACCCACAAACGATAGAGCAAGTCAAGGAGGTGGCTCTAAGAGAGGAGCGTGGTTGGCTAGCATGCAAAGTGGAGGCAACCCATACAAGGACTGACCACAGCTACTTTCCTGAAGATGCACAGGTCTTCTCTGCCCCTGCTCGACCATCAGAGCAACAAAATATGTGTAAGGTTATCGAGTCTCTGTCGAACCAAGTCAGGGACCTATCTGTGGAGGTAAAAAGTTTGAAAGAGGAAAGAACCAGGGAGAGGCAGCAGGGATCAGTGCAGAGAGAGAACAGGTCATGTTACAACTGCGGTAGGGTGGGACATCTCAGTAGAGATTGTAGATGGAGGAACGAAGGGAGATATACAGGCCCCCCACCACAGCAACCAAGGTGGACCAGATACGAACAATACAGACATCAGAATCGGGAAGCTCCCCCTCAGTTTATAAACCCACAGTTTGCCCTACCACAGAGGTATCCTGGACCTCCTTCTCACCAAGACAGGAATTTAAACTAAGTTTGGGCCAACAACCCACTGTACGACTGTTGGAAGAGTCCCCATCCTTGGTACAGGAGATTTTTGCTTGCCAAAATGCACATGATTCACTTCCGATCATTGTAACACATGTTTTTGATGTACCACAGAAGACGCTCCTTGACTCGGGAGCAGGTCTGAATTTGATTGACGCCACACTACTACAACACGAACATGTTATAAGGACACCCTGTTGCGTTAGGGTCAACACAATAGATGGTAATGGTTTCGAAATTAATCAGTGTGTTTATATAAACACAAGAATAGGCAGAGATAGTTTCAACATTAAGTACTTTATCATGCCACACAACATGTCAGGAACATTTACATTAATTCTCGGGAAACCGTTTTTGCAACAGTACAAATGTCAATTGAATTTTGCTGATAATTGCCTTGTGATTGACAAGAAGATAATAAAGTTTAATGAGCCAGAGGAGCAATGGGAACAGCCCGAAACAACGAATAATGGAATCCCAGCCTATGCATATGCTATGAGTAAGTCAGTAATTCCACCCCTTTCACAAAAAATTGTTTATGCTCGGGTGAAAGGTCAAATCAATAGTGATATTTTTTTAGCGGAGCCAGTTTGGAAAAGTGGAGATAAACAGATTTCAATAGCACGATCAGTATATCATAATAAACCCGACCAAATTCCCATTTTAATAGTGAATCCCCAGGAAACCAGCTACCACTTAAATAAATTAACTAAACTTGTTGAATGCCGTCCCTTGATTTCTTCACATAGAGTCCCAGGGTTGGACCTCAATTATTTTGCTCAAGACCCAAATTTTGGTAGCTGCGAAGAAGCAGACTTGGAATGGAGTAAAACATTTGATTTAAGCCATTTGTCAAACACGGATAAAAATAAGATAGAGGCTCTATTGGACAAATACAAGGCAGTTTTTGCTGGATCTGTGCAGGACCTACCTGGGTGTGACACCCTGTTACATCGGATAAACCTGACAGATTCAGCCCCTGTTAAAAGAAAAACATACAGAGTTCCCTACAACCTAAGGAATGAAATGGACAGCCAGCTCAATATCCTCCTTGAGGCAGACATACTCGAACCCTCGACATCTCCCTATGCGTCCCCTGTGTTACTTGTTAAGAAACCCAATGGAGAATTCAGGTTTGTGGTAGATTTTCGAGAGTTGAACAAGAAAGTAATTGCAGACTCGTATCCCTTACCATTAATTACTGAATCAATTGACAACCTGCAGGGTAGCAGATACTTTTCAACCCTTGACCTTACGAGTGGGTTCTTCCAGCAAATGCTTGACCCAGAAGATAGGCACAAAACAGCCATTACCACCAACCAAGGCCTTTTCCAGTTCAAAAGAACACCTTTTGGCCTAAAAACCAGTGCCAATTCTTTCCAAAGGTTGATGGAAGTTGTCCTTTCTGGATTAAAGCCAGCTCAGATTTTTGTCTACGTGGATGACATTGTGATCGCCTCCAACACTGTTAATTCCCATCTCGAGAAATTAGAATTAGTTTTCAAAAGACTCCTCCAGCACAACCTTAAACTCAAGCCATCCAAGTGTAAATTTTTGAGGGAATCAATCACCTACCTCGGTTTTGTTGTATCTAATGGGAAGATTTTCCCTGACAAAAAGAATATAGAAGTGGTAGAAAAATTTAAAACCCCAACCTGCAGAAAACATGTGCGATCTTTCCTGGGATGTGTCAATTACTACAGAAAATTCATACCGGATTTTAGCCGCCGTGCTATCCACCTCACTAACTTAACTAAAGAGTCCAAACAATTCATTTGGACACAAGACGCAGAGAGAGAGTTCAATGACCTCAAGGTAGCTTTGGTTGAGAAACCATGCCTTACTCTCCCAGATATGACTAGGGACTTCGTCCTATACACCGACGCTTCAAACTCGGCAATAGGTGGAGTTATTGCCCAGCTAGATGAATCTGGATTCCCTAAACCAGTGGCTTTTGCTAGCAGAAAACTCAACCCAGCTGAGCGAGTGTATAGCACCACTGAGAAGGAAATTTTGGCCATAATATTTACAGTTGGTTACTTTAGACCCTACCTCTATGGGAAAAAGTTCACAGTCTATACTGATCATGCAGCCTTAACACATATCATGAAATTAAAAGATTCAACGGGTAGAATTGCACGTTGGGCCCTCACCCTATCAGAATTCAATTATGAGGTTAAATACATAAGTGGTAAATGCAATAGGGTTGCAGATTTTCTTTCACGAGGACTGGACTACAACACTGCTCATGCATTGCGGGATTCGACAAATAGTCTTAGGGGTGAAACGGAAATTAAACAAGTGTTCACTCTTGAAACCGAGAACAGCGGGTCTTGCACCTTTGAGGACAAGATTTTAGAGGAAATTTCACACAAACAAAAATTGGATGAAAAATGTAAAGCGATTATCAAAAACTTAAACGAAAATAAACCGGTTCAACCAACAAAACTTAGATTTTTTATGCAAGACGGAATTTTAAGATGTAAGCAAATTGATTTTTCCAATGAAAAAAATGGATGCACTAGGGTCGTCCTCCCAAAATCCATGACATACTGACACAATTTCACGATTCCCCTTCTGCTTGTCACCAAGGAGTGAGGAAGACTCTTTCCAAAGTCAAACGTTTCTATTATTGGCCGGGGATGTACAGACACATTGTTAACTGGATAAAATCATGCAATAGCTGTATGGAACGACGCGCTCACAAACCAAGAAAATTAGCCCCCCTACAACGTCCTTCAATTCCGGAAGGTCCTTTCCACAAAGTTGCCATTGATATTGTAGGACCTCTCCCGGTAACTGAGAATGGCAACAGATTCATAGTCACCTACATTGACCATTTCACCAGGTGGTGTGAAGCTTATCCAGTACGACAAACTAAAAGTGCCGACATAGCGCAAACATTGCTCAATTTCATTTCAAGATTTGGTTGCCCCTTTACGATTCTTACTGACAAAGGGATGAACTTTGTAAATCAGGCCATGCAAAGTGTTTATGCATCGCTAGGAATAAAAAAGGTCAGTACCACGGCGTACCACCCCCAAGGGAATGGGATGCTAGAGGTATACCACAGAGGACTAGGTAATGCCCTGAGTCACTTAGTTAATAGTAATCACGACGATTGGGATACTAAATTAGAGTATGCCCTTTTGGCATACAGATCAACATGGCACTCGGCTACAAAGCACACACCCGCATTTCTTGTATATGGGAAGGAGCTAAATCTGCCCTACCAGATGTTCGAGTCGGAACCACCATTTTCATATGCAGATGACTTTTCAACCTCATTACTTAGAAGACTGCACAATGCTTATAATGAGGTAAGGGAGAATTTGGTTCAAGCAGCGGAATCACAAGAGCGGTATAGGGACAAGTTTACAAAAGAAAAGGGAATCAACGTGGGAGATGAAGTATACCTATACTTCCCTAACATAAAACCTGGGTTGACAAGGAAGTTCAACAAGCCAAACAAAGGCAATTTTGTGGTCACAAAGAAAATTTCTGAGGTGGTATTTGAAATCGCTGACAAGAGCTTCCCCAACCGCAAGCAAAGGGTAAATATTGAAAGGCTCACGAGAGCCACCCCACGATTACCCCATGGTTTAGCTCCAGGGAAAAAATGTGAACGCCCAACATCCGAATATGATTGATAAACAAACCCCAACAGAACCCGAAAGTTGTACAACTGGAGAATACACTGGAGTGTCAAAGGGTGTAAGAGGTTGGGTTTATATACACCCACACGGGCAATCAACGAGAAATGGTAATACTACCCAACAAAACACAAACCCCGGAAACGGGACACACCCGAACCAGGGAAATCCTGCAACAGCGCCAAGCCCTCACACATACAACCTACGTAAAAGAGTGAATGGTAGGGTAGTCCACTAGATAAAACCTTTTTGAAATTCCGAACAGTTTTGGAAAAAAAAACAGTAGGGGATACTGTACATTTTTGTATTTTTTTTAGTTTTTACATTTTGGGGGAAAGCAAAATGGCTGGAATTTATTGGGTTATGTAATTTTTGGTTTCTTCAAAGGGACTGACTGGGGGTTGGTCGCCTCAAAGATTGGGGATTACAAGTTTTTAGGGTTTTGAATTGAATAAAAGGTAGGGCGGAATTTTTACAATTGGAATGTAGTTTGAGGAGAAATTTTGTTTTGCTGGAAGGTCGATCACACAGAGGGGAGAAACAACATTTCCTTTGCATGGGTTAGACATTACAAGAACATTTTAAGCATGGTAACCCAACTTTTGTCTGCCCTGAGTCATGACTAGATATGGATATCATGAGTGAATGCCTGAAATTTTGTTGAAATACTTTATATATGTACGAACGGCCCCATATTGTTTACATTACACGTGCTTTGTTTACCTACTACACAATTTTGTATATTATGCACACATGTATATATTATCCTATACGTGCTCTTGTTTACATTACACACATGCTTTTGCTTACCTACTTCATGTTTTTGTATATTATGCACACATGTATATATAATCCTTCACGTGCTCTTGTTTACATTGCACACATGTCCTTGTTCGGACTTTACACAAGCTATGGTTCACATTGTATGCAGATGTTTTTGTTTATACACTTGCCTTTGTTTACAGATACACACTCAATTGTTTATAATATTTAAGGGCTGGACGGATGGTCTTGTTGCAGATGTATTTGATTTTTAAAATATGGGTTTCTGTATGAACGCAACTTTTATGTTGACCAATAAGGGTTGTTGGGTACTGATGTGTGGTACCAGCCCGCCTCAAGTTGTATTCTGAAGGTTCTTTGCTTTTGGTGCAGTACTTCGGTGTTACAGTGTGTTCTACATGGAACCACATTCTCCTCTTGATATATATTTGCTTATGAGAAAAAAAATTTTCAATTTTTTTAGGAAAAACAGGGGGCATTTGTTGTGATCAAAAGAAGGGTGATCAGGGGAAGGGAGCACTGATCCCATTTTATGAGGGAAGGCTATCCGTCTAGCATTTGTGTAAACCCTTGATGGTTTTTCCTCCGAGACGATTCATGTAAAATCCCTACCTGTGTTTATGTCGAGCAATTGGTGCACGACCCCCTAAGACCTGCTGGAATCCAAGCGTCACCTGTGACATCAGGTCACCTGGAAGTTTTCGACCAATCACTGCTCGCAGTGGCATGACGCGGCGAATTTGAGGTGGCTCGCCCAGTGAGAGAGCGACTTTTAGGGAATTCTGGTTGGACAGATGGGATTTTTTTTATGCCCATGGAGAAGGAAGGACAGGGGCAACTCAACCTTTGAACTCTGGGAATATAAATAGCTTGGTGAAGGCTGACTCGGCCTCTTCCCTTTTTGACTTCTCCGATCTCGCTTGACACGCTCTGGCTGAAGACCACCGATTGAGAGCTCGGACCCGAAGTACGACGACTTGACGGAGATGAAGATAGCTCCCCAGCTAGCCTCACGTTGGTGAAATAACCTGAAAATCCGATTACAGCAGACCTCCAATGCTTCGCCACAGCTAGCCTGCCGACCAGTGGTTTAAGTTTCGGGTTGGACAAACCGACGTCCCTGGGAAGAATTCCGTGCCTCTCCAGATCCTGCACCGTGCCTCTCCAGATCCAGCACCGATGAGGAGACTCCCGATGCCCGATCACTAGGTTATTCTGCAACGCTCGACTCCTGAAAACCCAACTCCATCCACCCGGCAGAAACAGATAGGCAAATATCTTTTGTATATTCCTTTCTTGCTTATTGATTAGGTCAGGCTCCCGTCTTTATTTTGACACTAATCGTCTCGGATGGAAAATTCAGCTTATATTGAAATGTGAAACTAATTATTATATTTAATGTTATTCTTGGCCATCCTAAAAATAGAAATCCAGAATTTGTCCTTTTGTGTGGCTATTTTGTCTAGGTTTCTTCTTGCACATGTTTTAAATGTTTAAAAAATAAAAGTGTTTGTTCACATTGATCATGTATCCCTGCTATTCCTGTACATCATTTTAAACACAGCACTATCACAACTTATAGTCAGTAAGAATCTTTTACATTTCAGGGTTATTGCTCATTTAGCATTGTAACCATATTAATAACCAAGGGGAATTCTGCCAACCCAAAGGGCTTTAAAAGAATAATTCCAACAGACGCATCCCATAAAATTACTTGGAACACTTTTGTTATCATACTTACGTCTAAAGTTCCTGGGTATCTGAGCTGAACAGTTTACTCAGAACACAAGTAAATGATCTAACCTGGTCACTGATTGACCTGTCCAAAGCTCATGTGAACTTCTGTGTTCTTCGGGTGATATTCCAATACGATTTAGTGGATATACTGCTGTTACACATACATGCATGAGTTCTCAAGGATCGAGGCAAGTCACTCACAAAAAGCATTGAACACATACAAACGTCCCATTCTCCCTTTCTGTAACTCCATTTTGTTCGGTTGGGTACGGTATACCCAATGTCAATGCTATTCTCTGTCAAGCAAGGATTTTTCGAACATTAGCAATGTCGAATTCTCCTCCATCACAACACAGCCATGATTAGCAGTCTTATTGAGAAAGACGTGAAAGCAAGAACTGAGTTCTTTTTAATTCAGAAAGAATATTTTTCGGTATTTGCTATAGTCGTCTTTCCAACACACGTAACATCGTGCATCTCTGAAAGACTCAACAGGTCCAATAATATCTAGGGTTCATTACCATTGTATTAATGACTTAACCTACTGACAGTTTTCTGTAAGGACGCGGCTTGAAAGGTTTTCTATGTGCTTTGCCGAGAGCACATCCATCACAGAACTCGTATTCCTTCATGGGGAATTTGAATGTCATGTTGCTTAACAACTTACGAACGTGCCGTTTATTTTGGTGTCTAAGACGATCATGCCAAAGTTATAATAGTTCAGACGCCGTTGCTACACTTATTTCAGCTGGACAAGTTGGAATAACATTACGCATGTAAATGATGCAAATGTACCATCATTCAAAGATCACACAGCAACAATTTCTTTATTATAATAAAATTCAACATTTCGTCTGTTCATTTTCACTTCGACGCCATATGTCGAAGTCTGTCGAACAGAAAAATATGCCTTTTTACGTCTGGAATATACCAAACATTTTCATACGAGCGGTGTAGCATTTGCCATGAATCACACTTCGATATCCACTCTGCCAGATCTAAATTCATAGCTCTTATTCATACCAGCAAGAGAAATTTCAATTGGCGTACAAAAGTGCTTATATGCTACAAAATTGTTTGTTTGCCGTTATGTGATGAAAAGCACCAGTCACAAATACATACATCCGGTTGAGTGTGGTTGATTACAGCAGCAGTAATCATACAACTGCTTACAGCTCACCCGTATCATTTCTTGGAGGTATATATTATTTTGATCTCTTCTTCAGACAGTCTCTACACAGGTGCCCGCCTTGTATTTTTGAAACACATCTTGTCATTAACATATCCAACTTTATTTTTAGGGAAAGTTTCGGAAACATTTTCAGCGTTTTATCACAGCTGTTTACTTCGATGCACGAGTCTGAGGTGCAAATGCGCTATAGTCTTGAGCAGCAGAAGACTTCATACTCTCCTCAATAGCGCATAAATGTTTCTACAAGGTTAATAGTTTTACCCTTTTCAGAGTCTAGAGCCTCCCATACATTGTTGAACTCTTGGTATTCTGACCCTACAGTGAGAAGAGTTCTACTGCGTAACAATTCTGTTGGAATTGAATTGGAACCAATACATATCACTTCCTTGTTCATATCGTGGGGCCTCTGTAGTCTGGTTGGACGAGCAACGGATTAGCAATCGGAGGGTTGCTAGTTCGAAACTCGGCCAAACCAAGGACCGTCGTGTTCGCTGGGACTGGTGCATGTTAAATCTGTTGTGGCCTTAAATGTCCTCAAGTTGGCGCAGTGTGGAAGTTTGGAGAGTGGGGTGCCAGCTCATGTGTTAACCTTTTCATCTGACCGCGGTTCAAAATTACGTGGTGTTGTCCTCGAATCTTTCTCTTGGACCGTCACCAATAGCATGTTGTTGCTCCAGTGTGACGTTAATTAATTACCATTACCTTGATCATATCGGTGTATATTCTTTCCACCTTAGAAACATGAATTGCAACATTATCCTTAGGATATTCGTCACTTAAAAAAATTGAGTCATTAGCAAATTCAACCTTTGAATACTACTTTTTGTTCTTATACACTAATTAGTTTATCCCAAATGTCTATAGCATTGGAATATGTAATTACAAGAACAGCCAATGATGAATTCAGAGAACCACCGCTTTAGTGTGATCATGACGCCATTCATAAAGCCTTCTCATAGTCCTCATCTACATCAGTTTCAGAAAATTGAACGATTGAAGTCGAATCGTGTTGCTCAAAGTACATTTTCATTTGCCACTTCGAATTTTTCTATCTGTACTCTTAGATTCTAGATTAGACTTAGATCTGTACTCTTAGATTTAACTTCTCAGAATGTTCACTGCAATGACTACGGGCCAATATATATATATATATAGTGTTACAATACAGTCACGGTTAACCATTACATCCCCTTTTTTAGTAAAAGTGAATAAGCTAGAAGTTTCGTAAATTAAGTTTGTATGGTATTTTAACAGTTCTGCCTGAACGAGTTCTGTATTGAGATGGTAATTGTTCAGGTGAATTGGCATTTCGCCACTGTTTGAATCATCAGGAAATGCTGCTTCACTGGAATAGGCATTTTCCATGGTGGATTCCTGCGATTCTACTGGCTCTATATCTTTGGTGATGTAGGGTCGAAGAAACCACCGAATTCCTTCGATAAGTTATACCTTTAGTTGTCTTGATAATGAAGGATCTCGGTCCTTTAGCCTGATCGATAACTTCAGGTGGGCACCAGTTCCTGTGTCCTTTTCGGAACCATACTTTTTGTTCGTTACTGTGTGGTCCTCGTTGAGCCATAATAATCCCGATTCCTTTATCTGATGCATCGGTTTGCAAGATAAATTCCCTACTATAGTCCGGGGCATAAAGTACGGGTTTTTCGGTGAGTTTCCCTTTTAGTGTTTGGAATGCGTGCTCATGCTCTGGTGTCCATTCTATCGCTTCCTTTCTATGTTTTCCCCTTAAGGCGCGGGTTAGGGGTTCCGCGATGATAGCATAATTTTTAATATATCTTGAATAAAATCCTCCA
Organism: Meta bourneti; assembly: GCA_933210815.1. Taxonomy (NCBI): domain Eukaryota; kingdom Metazoa; phylum Arthropoda; class Arachnida; order Araneae; family Tetragnathidae; genus Meta; species Meta bourneti. The sequence continues at coordinate 51,195,230 of OW119924.1, read as the reverse complement.
CATAAGCCTAGAAATTGGCGTATCTGTGTTTTCGTTTTGGGGGCCGGAAATTCCAATACCGCCTTTGTTTTGGCTTCGGCAGGGGATCTGAGACCTCCACCTACCTCGTGTCCCAAATATTTCACGCTGCTTTGCGCGAACCGACATTTTGACGGTTTAATCGTTAATTTGGCTTCCGCGATTTTATTTAGAACTAGGCCTAGGTGTTTGAGATGATCTTTCCACGTATTTGAAAAGATGGCTACATCATCTAAATACGGTACACTAAACTCGTCGCATCCTTGCAAGAGTTGTGACATGAATTTTGAAAAACAAAAAGGGGCATTTACCAAACCAAACGGAAGGACTAGTGGTCGGTAAGTTCCAAAAGTAGTCACAAAAGCGGCTAATCGTTGAGCTTTGGGACTTAACGGAATCTGCCAATACCCTTTTGTTAAATCGATCACAGTGATGTACTTTGCTGCTGACACCTCTATTCTTTCGTCGATATTCGGTAAGGAAAAATATTCGATTCTAATTACGGAATTTAATTTGCGGTAATCTATACACAAGGTCTTGGATCTTTGCCTTGAGCTTCCACTAATATCATTGGAGAAGTATAATCTGACTCTCCTATCTCTATCAGTTGGAGGTCCAACATCCCCTTGATTTCAGTTTTTAAAATTTCTGTTTGTCGGGGCGACGTCCTATAGGGTTTTGACCTCACTGGTTGATTACTGATCAGGTCTAGATCGTGTTCTAACAAATCCGTCCTACCTGGGTCATTTGAGAATATTTTCTTATGAGACCATAGTAACGTCTCGAGTTGGACGATTTGTTCAGGGCTGCACTTTCCAGCTAAATCACTATCCTTCACTATCTCCTCGAAATCATCCAAATTGGGGTTTGACGACGGGTAATCTATTTCTAAATCCGAATCTGACGTTCCGGCATTCTCTCCACTAAACAGTAAGTTGACTGCTTCCGCCCGCTTATTATAAGGCTTTAGTAGATTTACGTGGTACACCTGAGATTTTTCGGTTTTACCTGGCATCTTAACTATGTAGTTAGTATCTGAGAGTTGACTCTCGATCACTCCAGGGCCTATCCAACTAACAGATAATTTGTTTGGTTTGTACGACGCTACGACTAACACCTTATCTCTTTTTTAAAAATTCTACGTACGGCATCTTTATCCTACCAGGTTTTCCTTTTATGTTGCATGTCTGAAACTCGTTCATAGGCCAATTCCTGACATTGTTTCAACCTGTTAATTAATTCGAACACGTACTCGGTCACGACATTTTCTTCTTCCTCCGGTTCTACCCAATGTTCGAAAAGTAAGGTTTCGGGGATACGAAGATTCTTTCCGTGTACGAGTTCAGCTGGGCTAAAATTTGTGGACTCATGAGTCACCGTTCTTAATGCTAAGAGAGCTGCGGGTAGATTTTTCTCCCAATCTAATCCCGATTCCAAACATAAAACCTTCAATAATCTTTTCACAGATCTATGCCACCTCTCTACTGAGTTACTTTGTGGGTGTCTAACAGAACTGTGCGTAACCTTAATGCCAAATTTGTCAAAAAACGTAGTGGTCAAATTGCTTGTGAAACAATTGCCTAAGTCACACTGTATTTCCCTGGGAAATCCCAATCTACTAAATATAATCATGAGGGACTCCACTATCAATTCGGAACTGATGTCGCGAACGGGTATCGCTTCAGGATATTTCGAGGCCATGCAGATAGCAGTCACTAAATACCTATTATCCTTACTTGAAAAAGGAAGGGGTCGTACGGTATCTACATAACTTTTCGAGAAGATCTCTTTAATCACCGGCACTAATTTTAATGGGGCTTTCTTTTTCTCCCTTGGTTTCCCCACTCTCTGACACGGGTCACATGTTTTTACGTATTCTTCTGCATCCTTAATGCAGTTTGGCCAAAAATACTACCTTAATAACTTATCTTTGGATTTTGTCGAGCCTAAATGGGCGGCGGCTTCTTCGTGGCATAACCTTAAAATTTCATTCCTCATTTTTGCGGGAATGAATAATTGTTTCCTTTCCTCACCTCGGTGAACTGCGGTTATCCTAAACAACAAATTTTTATCCACCCTACATTCCTGAGTTCGCTTTTCTTCCACTTTCTCCCACAGCGCAATCAACTCAGAGGATTTCCTTTGCGCGTTCGAAAACTCCTCGGGGGGGTTACTTTCAAAATCCCAGTTGTTTGCTCTTCAGCAGGAAGTAAATGTATCGGGAGATCGCCCTCCTAGCTACTTGATTGATGGGGTGGTTCTTCGCTAATGCAGTTGGGGGGTTTGTGTTTTCCCAAACTCCCGGTTCGTTTTTGTCTACGCGTCACAACTGCATTCACTAACTGTGGGTTTTTCCTTGCCTCCTCGAGCAATTCTTGGGTCGAGTTTCCCAGGAGATAATGGTTCAATTCTACCGTTCTATCTACTACCGCTGTTTTAATGATTATCTTGCCGAATTTTTCACTTTCTAAACTTATTGTTGCTACCGGTAAACATAGGAAATGATTTTCCAGAGCCTGTTTCAACCAAACGGTTTCTCCGGTGTAGTCTTCCGACCTTACTAAGTGGTTGGGAAATACGTCTAAACTGGTTCCACCAACTCTCAATATCACGGTATTTATCCCATTTATTTTAGCCTCACTCAGATAAGGTGCGGAATTCTCCTCGATTTTTAAATGATTCACGCGTTCGTGATTTGGGTTTTTCCTTAGTTCAGGGCATTGCGGTCTCAGATGATCCGTCGAGTGGCATATGTAACACGCCGGCGCTGTTCGCCGTTCAAATTCTCGCTTCCTCCACTTTTGTTCATTAGGATGTGGGTTCCTCCAATTCGGGCATTCGCTCTTTTCTGGCTCAAATTTCCTCACTACTGCAGGTTTGTTGTCAGGTTTAGTCTTATCTGGGAAACGTTTTTCTGGGAGCTTAGCTATGAGAGGTCTCCTAACAGTGCGTCTAGCAGCTTCATATTGGTCTAATTTAAATACTAATTCTTCGGGTCTACTATGGCTGCCCACTGATCTATGAAATACTCCTTAATCTCAGGAGGAACTCTCCTTTTAATTTGATCCGTTAGCATTAGGTTTTTGAGGTCCTCAAAACTTTCCACTCTGACTTCATCCAGCCATCCCTCTAAGTAACTCCTTAGTTCAAATATTAGATCTTTCCAGGGCGCTCCTGATCGTCTCTGATGCTGTGTAAATTTGGTTCGGAATGTTTCCGGATTTAATTTAAATCTGTTTAGGAGGGTACTCTTAACATGATCGTAATCTTCTGATTTTTCGGGGGGCTCTCTCATGATAATTTCGGCAATATCCATCAGGAGTAAGTAAAGAAGGTGAGTCACCCAATCAACCTCATCTATTCCCATCTTTTTCGCCTGTCTTTCAGACAAGGTGAGAAATAGGGCTATGTCTGCTTTTTCCGGGTCAAATTTTTGCATTACAGATTTTAAGTTTTTCGTTGGTATAGAATTATCCGTTTGTGACGAACCTAAGCTATTCGTTTCAGCGGCTTGCGTAATCCTGAGTTTCTCTAACTCGAACATTCGCTCTTCCGCGTCTCTAGCATGTGTGTCAGTTATCTCCCGTTCCTCAACTATAATCTGCAACTGAGCCTTCACCCATTCTTCGTCGCACTGTGGGTGCTCCGATATCCTTGTAGTTATATCTAACACCCTATCATTAGGTCCTAGGTCGATACCTAACTCATAAGCGAGTTTCTGCAAATCTGCCTTACATTGCCGTGCTAAAAAAGCCATTTTAAAATTCTCCTGTCCCTTACACAAAATTATGCACACAATGATATACTAATATAAGTAATCAATACTTAAAACACAATGCAACACTATAAAACAATGTACTTTAAATTTCAAAACAATCTTAACTCAAATTTCACAAAATATACTAAGCATAACTCCACACAGAATAGTTCGGTAATTTTTGAGAATACAACAGTACTTAGTTTCAATAATTGACTTATACTCTAATTTCAAAGGAAAGCTCTTCCTAAATGATAATACAAATAGTTTTATAAATTTTTCAAATCAAGTACTTTTCTAAATGTTGCAACCACTCAATTACACTTACAATATAATTTCATTAAGACAATTTTCAATTTCTAGCACATTAATTTACTACAATTTTGTGCCTCTAAAGTGAAATCAAGCCTTACCTGCTGTCGTACTGCACAGGAATTCGTCGCTTTCATCTACTTCAGATCAGGGTTACTGGTCGGTCATTTTCCACACAAAACTTGGTCTTCTATTTCTTTTTCGAGAATCGTTGTCTTCCGTAACTGTATTTCGGACCAGGCGTCCTTTTCTCCGGAACTGGATGTCGAACGGTGTCGCTACTTCTCCAGGACTGGATGTTGGTCGATTCGACACTCCTTCAGAACTGGATGTCGAACGGCGTCAAACGGTTCCGCTACTTCAGGACTGGGTGACAATCGGTTCTGTTACTTCTTCAAGACTGGGTGTCAATCGGTTCCGCTATTTCACGACTGGATGTTGGTCGGTCCGCTACTTCACGACTGGGTGTCGATCGCTTCCGTTACTTCTTTACGACTGGGTGTCGATCGCTTTCGCTGCCACCATAAAAGTAAACTAGTCTGTAACGTCTTGGTTTACGGGTAGCTTAGACTAGTTACCATCAAAAGTATCCGTTTCTAGACTAATGTAATTTATTTACAACTTTGTACAATTAGTCGGTAAAAGGAATGAAGAGTTCAATTAAGTTCGTTGGAAACTCCAAAGTTCTATGGAGGCGCTTTTTTTGGTTGCTTGCGAGCCTCACAATTCACTCGGAGGAGTCTAATTCACGGCTACGGGTGAGCCTTTTCTCAACAAAAATACTCAGATGAGTATAGAGTCCCAAGGCCTGATATCTCAGTCTTTCCAGATCGGATCAGATCAATCTCCACTACTAGGATGAGCAGCTGCACAGATCTCTCGGAGGCTTCTCCTTCACGGCTACGGGCGAGCCTTTCTCAATAAAATACTCAGGTGAGTATAGAATCCCAAGGTGGGTTAAATCGGCCTTTTCTAGCTCGGATAGGCTATCCCGAAAGATGGTAATCTTTCGCCGTCAGTGAACGGGTGTTCACTCCTATCTCCAAAACGGTCTCTGCTAACCTCCTCTCTCGTTTCAACCTTCCTCTGTCGGATCCTCTCTCAAAAACTCTATATATCTCGGGTGCTTCTCGACTACTCCTTTTCGTTTCGGGTAGGCCTTGTAACGGCTGCTAGGGAAACGGACAATCTTGCCGGCGGACCAAGCGCCGAAGAGTAAGCGACCACCACGGAAGTCGAGATAGGGGATCTGTTCAATCTTGCCGGCGGATCGTGCCGAAAGGAAAGACCACCCGTAAACATCTTTTAACGACAGTACGCTCCAGGTGGCGGAAAATCGGGGTGGCTTCGAAACAAAGGGCAGGCGCCTTTCTGTCGCTCTCTATGACATTTCGAGACGAAAAGGACGGAGATGAATTACGATGACCATTGCCGACAAGGGTTTATGGTCCCCTTTCAAGTCCGCCGAAGTCTCGTAAAAGTTAAGGGGAGAGGCCAACGTGAGAGCGCCATTCGGGAAGGTCCGAAGATGGTGATAATTTTCAACAGCCAATCAGCACCGACTAAAAGGCGGACCAGAAACGAAAGGAGGAGTTGAGAAGCACCCAATATATATAGAGTTTTTGAGATCTTAAGGATCAGACAGAAGAGAGAGAGGAGCAGAGAGAAGAGCTGAGAGGGCTTGGAGAGCTTTGAACGAGAACAGCAGAGAGAGAGGCGGTCAGCAGAGAGACCGTTTTGGAGATAGAAGTGAACACCCGTTCACTGTCGACGCATTTATCCCGCCATGGGATTCTATACTCACCAGAGTATTTTATTGAGAAGGGCTCGCCGTAGCCGTGAAGGAGACCCCTCCGAGAAACCTGTGTCGCTACTCGCCCGAGTAGTGGAGACTTCACCTAGATCTAAAGTTCACCAGAACTGACAAGGCTGATTTATCCCACCTTGGGATTCTATACTCACCTGAGTATTTTATTGAGAAAGGCTCGTCCGTAGCCGTGAAGGAGAAGCCTCCGAGAGATCTGTGCAACTGCTCATCCTAGTAGTGGAGATTGATCTGATCCGATCTGGAAAGACTGAGATATCCTGCCTTGGGACTCTATACTCATCTGAGTATTTTTGTTGAGAAAAGGCTCACCCGTAGCCGTGAATTAGACTCCTCCGAGTGAATTGTGAGAGGCTCGCCAGCACCCTTAAGAAGAGCCTCGATAGAACTTTGGACTTTCCAACGAACTAACCTTAATTGGACTCTTCATTCCTTTTACCGACTAATTGTACAAAGTTGTAAATAAATTACATTAGTCTAGAAACGGATACTTTTAATGGTAACTAGTCTAAGCTACCCGTGAACCAAGACGTTGCAGACTAGTTTACTTTTATGGTGGCAACGGAAGCGATCGACACCCAGTCGTGAAGAAGTAACGGAACCGACCGACATCCAGTCGTGAAATTGCGGAACCGATTGTCACCCAGTCTTGAAAAAGTAGCGGAACCGATTGACACCCAGTCCTGAAGTAGCGGAACCGATTGACACCGTTCGACATCCAGTTCTGAAGGAGTATCGAACCGACCGACATCCAGTCCTGGAGAAGTAGCGACACCATTCGACATCCAGTCCCGGAGAAAAGGACGCCTGGTCCGAAATACAGTTACAGAAGACGCCGATTCCCGAAAAAGAAATAGAAGACCAAGTTTTGTGTGGAAAGTGGCCGAGCAGTAACCCTGATCTGAAGTACACTGCTGGCCACCGTAAATGCAACACCCTGAAGGAAGCATGCAAATAATATGAAATTTACAACATGCATTAGCGGAGGTGAGATATGCAAATGATTAGAATTTCAGCGCAGACGCACATCACGCGCGCCTGTGGCGCCACTTCAAAGCGCTATTTAAGGCTTGGAGATTTCGACGATTTCAAGTACGGCAATTGTGTTTTTTTTTGTGGTTTTTTCAAAAAAACGATCAATTATGCCTCGTAGAAAACAGCGATCATCTTTTGATCAAGTATCCGAGTTCGACAGAGGAAGGATAGTGGCCTACCGAGATTGTGGATTATCTTTCAGGGAAATCGGTAGTCGTGTTGGACGAAACCAAACAACTGTAATGCGGATATGTGATCGTTGGATGCAGGAGGGTACGACGGACCGACGTGTTCGATCGCATCCACCTCAGTGCACCACTTCACGTGATGACAGGCATATTGTGCGTATGGCAGTGACGGATCGCTCAGCCACATCACGAACCATAGCACAGCACATTCAGTCTGTACCGCATCATCCAGTGTCTGCGCGTACCATTCGACGCCGTTTACAGCAGAGTGGTCTGTCCGCAAGACGTCCATTGCTTCGTCTACTCTTGACGCAGAACCACAGACGTTTCCGCCGCCAATGGTGCGATGAAAGAAGGATGTGGACGGCAGAATGGAATGAAATTGTCTTTACTGACGAGTCACGCTTCTGTCTGCAACACCACGATGGTCGGATTCGAGTCTGGAGACACCGTGGAGAGAGGATGCTGAACAGCTGCGTTATGCACCGCCACACTGGTCCTGCACCGGGTATTATGGTATGGGGCGGTATTGGATATCACTCTCGCACTCCTCTAGTACGCATTGCCGGTACTTTAAACAGCCAGCGCTACATCTCCGAGGTGTTGGAGCCAGTTGTCCTTCCTTACCTTCAGGGCTTGCCCACAGCCATATTTCAACAGGATAATGCGCGACCACACGTGGCACGCATTGTCCAAGGGTTCTTCGTCAATCGCCAGATTGAATTGCTTCCCTGGCCAGCTCGCTCTCCGGATCTTTCGCCGATAGAAAACATGTGGTCCATGGTTGCTCAACGATTGACCCAGAATACATCCCCAGCTGCCACACCAGATCAACTTTGGCAACGTGTGGAAGCTGCTTGGTCTGCTGTACCCCAAGAACACATTCAAAGTCTCTTTGAATCAATGCCGAGGCGTGTGGCAGCGGTGATCTCCAACAATGGCGGCTACTCTGGCTACTGATTTTGGCAGGAACCACACTTCACAGAAGTCTATAAATTTAATCATTTGATACTTGGTCAACATGTTATCTACAAAATAAATTTTGTTGTGATATCTCTTGTCTTTCTTGGTGTTGCAATTTGGGTGGCCAGCAGTGTAGATGAAAGCGACGAGATCCTGTGAAGCACGAAAGCAGGTAAGGCTTAATTTTACTTTAAAGGCAAAATTGGTAGTAAATTAATGTGCTAGAAATTGAAAATTGTCTTTATGAAATTATATTGTATGTGTAATTGAGGGGTTGCAACATTTAGAAAAGGGCTTGATTTGAAAAATTTAGAAAACTATTGTGCTATCAATTCATGAAGAGCTTTCCTTTGAAACAAGAGTAAAAGTCAATTATTGAAGTTAAAGTACTGTTGTAATCTAAAAATTATCGAAGTATTCTGTGTGGAATTATGCTTAGTATATTTTGTGAAAAGTGAATTAAGATTGTTTTGAAATTTAAGGTACATTCTTTTATAGTGTTGCATTGTGTTTTAATTATTGGTCACTCATATTAGTATATTATTGTGTGCATAATTGTGTGTGAGGGACAGGAGAATTTTAAAATGGCGTTTTTAGCAAGGCAACGTAAGGCAGATTTGCAGAAACTCGCTTATGAGTTAGGTATCGACCTAGGACCTAATGATAGCGTGTTAGATATAACTACAAAGATATCGGAGCACCCACAGTAAGACGAAGAATGGGTGAAGCCTCAGTTGCAGATTATAGTTGAGGAACGGGAGATAACTGACACACATGCTAGAGACGCGGAAGAGCGAATGTTCGAGTTAGGGAAACTGAGTATTACGCAAGCCGTTGAAACGAATAGCTTAGGTTCGTCACAAACGGATAATTCTAGACCAACGAAAAACTTAAAATCTGTAATGCAAAAATTTGACCCGGAAAAAGCAGACATAGCCCTATTTCTCACCTTGTTTGAAAGACAAGCGAAAAAGATGGGAATAGATGAGGTTGATTGGGTAACTCACCTTCTTTACTTACTCCCGATGGATATTGCCGATATTATCATGAGAGAGCCCCCTGAAAAATCAGAAGATTACGATCATGTTAAGAGTACCCTCCTAAATAGATTTAAATGAAATCCGGAAACATTCCGAACCAAATTTACAGAGCATCAGAGACGATCAGGAGCGCACTGGAAAGATCTAGTATTTGAACTAAGGAGTTACTTAGAGGGATGGCTAGTGAAGTTGTACAATCAAGTTTTACAAAAACATGTCACGTTCCCAAACGTTAATAGAACTAAACCACTCGACGAGAATCCTTCCGATAAAGACCTTGAAAACAATTTTGATATAGAAAATGAAGTTCTTGGATCCGTTTCTGTGAAACATAAAGAAACTGCAGTGAAAATTATGGAGTTCTTAAAACACCATAAAATTTCCTGGAGTCAGAACAAAGAAGTCAAAGTGAACGATGAGATTATTCCAGGCTCAAATGTTATTCAATTCATCAATTTTCTTTTGAGAAACAGAATTCGAAGACCAGTGGCCTTTGAACAGTTTGAGAAAATACTGACGTTAAATAATTTTCCTCGAGAATTTTTGAAAAATACTTATTTAACTGATGTGAAAACTATGTATGCCAAACCTAAAAAATCCATAAAGAGACTGTCTTCAAGCAAATGGCTGCAGTTATGAAAAGCAACTTTGTAATTTTTTCTTGAATAAAATACTTTTTTCCATTACCTACTTGTGAATTTTATTTTAAAGTTAAATATTCATAAATTTAATAGTTAGGTCAGTTTATTTTTTCACACAACAAATTAACTTTTTTACTTTAAAATTTTAACACAAAAAATCGTAGAAAAGGTCATATAAAAGATACTCGTTTTTGAAAAAACAACATTTATTTGACACGATATATAACATTTTTTTACACCATTTTACAAATAATTGCAACACGTATTTACATTAATATCCATATGGAAGAGTGGAAAAATTGCCTTGCCTTACTCTTTTTGTATATACAGTTTTGTATGTTTTATTTTCTTCCTTATTGATAACTTTTCGTCGTAATTTTTCTTGCTCCACCGCCGTCCATTTCTCTCCTGACAGTGATGACATCAATATTGAAACCTGAATCTAGGGCAATTTCCTCCTTGGACTGCAGGACTTTCATGACTGAAGTCATTACTTTCTCCACTGTTAAATCGGAAACAGGCAAAATCAAATGTGTGGAGATGGGTTTGTCAAGTCCCTCAGCTTGGATGCAAAAGCGTACCAGGTCCGAGGAAGCTAACCCCTCGGTAGTCCGACGAATTAATGTAGCAAAAAGCTCGCGAACAGCATCCACGATCGCCACCAAGGGTACGCCTCGCACACCTTCTGAAAGCCTTTCTGGATCCACACGGGCACTGTACGTGATTTCTTCTGCCTGGTACTTGTTATTTCTCCGCCGCGATCGCTCGACGAGTATCACCGAGATCTGTAAGAAACGAGGTAAATAAAAAAAGAATAAGAACATACAAGATACTAATATAAATTAGTACTTAAAAATGTGGACAAAATATGTAATTACACTAGAAACCACGTCATCAGCAATATTCCTGGGTCCCACTTCAGATGACTCGCTGCGGCCAGTCTATAAACGAAAACAATTAATAAAAGTACACTTTTCCATAGGATCAGGAGTTCGAAAAAAAATGTAAATTACCTCAAATCCTGAACCCACTTGGTAATACAAGGGAATAGGCGGGTTTTCCAGAAAATATCTGAGACGTTTCATCTAATATCTAAAAAGGACATTAGAAATAGGCCAAATAATCAATAACAGAAAAATATGTTACAGGAAAAGCAACTTACATCATCATCTGAATCCCTCATGGGAAAATCAGGGTCTTCAAATAAAATCTACAAGAATAAGGGCAAAAAATGGAACATTTAGTAGGCATACTAGCATACATACTAGCATGGCATCATTAAAATATTCACATACCGTACTTTCAATGTTAAAAAAATGAGGTATAAAAATAAGAGTTTAAAGAAAATATCTAGGAAATTCCGTTTTAAAATATATTTTTAAATGTTTCTAAATAATCTAAACAAAGTTATTCAAAAAAAATTGAAAAGTACTGGGGACTTACCATATTGGTGTCATCCATAGATCGCTTCATTTTTTCAAAGTAAAAATCCCGTTGTATAAACAAGCGAAAACTAGCAACGAGTTGCAACGTAGTTCAAAGCGCTGTGATTCACTGAAATAGTATAATGCTGCTATACTATGTATGTTCTCCTATTGGTCCATTTCATGTATTCCTCCGCGTAACCTGCGTAGGAAATGTACTGTGAGTAGGTTTTTCAAGTTCAGACTTGCTCGATGGACATAATTGTGACGTCACATCGAAATCTCAGAAGGAAAAAAATTCAAGTCCCAAACGTAAACACATTGACGTCACTGGTTATGAATAAAGTAAAAACATTAAGAAATGAATTCGTTCCTTATATTAATTACTTTTAAAATCACTAGATGGCGCTACAAGTCCTTTTGTAAAAAAATAGAAAATTTAATTTTTGCAAGAGATCAAATATATATTTAATTAAAATATATATTTAAATCAATCAAGACAATGATAGAAGAAATAAATTCCTTTAAAACTAATTGTTACTTCTTCTACCACTAGATGGCTGTACCTGTCGAAATAAAAATAGAAACTTAATTAAAAAACCCACCACAACTGTTAAAAACTATTTCTAAAAATAGCCCATTCCTAATACTAAGAAAAAATACAAGTCCAAAAGAGAGAGAGAAAACACTACATTAATTCATCACCCGCAGCTAACTCACCAATGGAGTAGTGGTAGCGCACTTGACTTCGGATCCTATGGTCCCGGGTTCGAGTCCAAGAAATTTCTTTTTAATTAAAAATAATAGGGTTTCGAATTTCTCTACCAGATGTCACCACCAGTGATTCATCACCATGGCAACGCAACTTCAACAAAACGACGCCATCTTGAAACAACTCAACAGCATGTCGATACGTCACTTCCACTTTTGGATGACGTCACAAAACAAGATGGCGGCAAACCCTCCTGAAGGAGTACGGGGATGTGAATCGATGACGTCCAAAACAAGATGGCGGCAACCCCTCCTGTAGGAGTACGGGGATGATTGACAGGTGACACGCCCCCTTCCATTGTGTTCCGCATGCACTACTGGTTACTACTAACCGCCATATGCCAACCGATGGATCAGGGCATTTTGGAAACGCTAAAAAGGAACTATCGCAGGAAGCTACTGTCGACAATGATAGAAGAAATTGAAAAGGGCAAAAAACGATTGAAAAATTGAAACGCATCAATGTAAAGGATGTTGCCTATTGGGTTGCAAAGGCCTGGGTTGACGTTAGGGCTCCAACAATTGCCAAATCATGGAAGAAGCTGTTAGATGAAGATGAAATTTTCTGGGATCGAAAAACACAGATGAAACCGAAGAAAGCATTCTGCCCTTATTTCAAAGTATCCCTGGATGTGAGGATGCATCTTCGCAAGAAGTTGAAAGTTGGATGAACGAAGACGATCAGTATGAAATAGTAACTGATGAAGAAATTGTCGCCCTTGTCAATAGCGATGAAAACCAAATTGGTGATAAAGCATCAACTGTTGAGCCTTTCAGAATCTCGCATAACGATGGAGTTAAGGCTCTAGAAATCGCCATGAAATACGTTGAGCAACAAGAAGCTATGGGGATCGACATAATGATGCTGCAAAGATGGCGAGACTTGGCAGCGAAGAGACTCTACTGTATTGAAGTTTTGTTTTGAAATAGAATTCTATGGTGAATTCTAATTTTTAAGTGACTACTCATAAACAAAACAAAATTGTTTTGATTCTCGAGAAGATTTAGTTACATGAGTAGTATTAGTAACTAGTTGTAATCATTTCTGTTTTCAACGACGACCATTGATTCGTTATGTTTTGAAATAGAATTTTAAGTGTAGTTTCGCAAGATTTACGAAAACGGAAGAGTAATAATTTTGCTTTCGTTTTAGAAATATTTGATAAAAGTAATGATTTGGAGTGATACTTAAATTTTGGATAATCAGATGTTGATATATCATTCTGATAAAGTATTGATTTGGAGTAATATTTATATTTTGGAAATCTAATGTTTGCATGTTATGATACTGCCCATTATGATTTGAAATATAATTAGTTTATTGCTTTGTATTATTTTGAGTTTATTATGAATATAATGCATGAATGTAGAATTGCATATTTTGGTATTACCCCTGTTTAAATAAGTGGCATATTTTGCTAAGGGTAAAAACAGGATTTGATTGCATTAGCAAATGAACTTGATATTACTATCGATGATAATTTTAAGTTAATTGATATTAAAAATGCTGTACTAAGAAGCGCTATATATGATGAAGAATTCTCTAGGGAATTATTTAATAGTATAACTAATGAAAGGAAAGAAAAAGAAGAGCGAGCTGAAAAAGAAGTACTTCCTGCTGAAAAAGAAAAGGAGAGCATGTTTGAGCTAGAAAAATTAAAATTGCAGGCAGGTGCTGCAAATACGAACACTTAACTCACAATCTGTTTCTGTCTAGTGTTGACACAGATTTTCCTAGAGTTGAAGAGGCTAATCCCTAACTTTGATGCGAAAACGGACGATATGAGTATTCTTAAATTTGTTTGAAAAGCAGTTAACTTTTTTAAGGGTACCAGTTGCAAAATGGGTAGATTATCAGATCGGTCTCCTCCCAACATTGATAAGTTGGGAGCACAAGAAACCGATGCGGATGCTCCAAATTATGGTTAAACAAATTCTACTTAAGCGTTTTAAAATGAGCGCATAGAAATTCTGCCAACTTTTTGTACAATATTGCTCAAGTCTCGATAGTACATTGCGCGATTATTATTTCGATTTACGAAATTTCTTTGTGGGTTGGCTTACAGCACTGAACGTTACAACATTTGAGCAATGAAAGGATTTAACGATTGCTGACCAAAAAAAGAACCCCTCCTGACTACAAAGAACACTTCCTTGACCACTGGTTTGATTGGATTGATCCCAAAGACTTAGCAGTCAAATTAGATGCCTTTGAAGAAGTCAGATGTGTGAAACCGAGAAACGTAACTCAAGAACCTAAGAAAAAGGAATTTCCGAAGTTTCGACCACGAAATGAATTTAGAAATGTCAAGTTTGATCCACGGAGAATAAAAATGTGTCATCCTAGAAACGACATTAAGAGTGAGGATCGACCTCAACTTAGTTGCCATGGGTGCGGAAAAGTGGGAGTTATAAAACCGAAACGTCCACCTGTTCTCCAGCTACAAAAGTGGAAAGAACAGAATTTGGCTCTTTGCATCTTTTATGTTCAATTCGACAATCTCAAACAACCCTATTGAGAATCACGATAAATGGGATGAATGGTATAGCATGTGCTGATACTGGAGCGAGTCACTTGATTGCTGGTGAAGTGTTATACCGACTTGTTGGAGAAAAAGGAATAAAATTTGAAGCAACAGTTCTCAACGTCACACTTGCTGATGGTTTTGAGAGAGAAACCGAGGTACGCAGAACAGTGCGCAAAACCCAGGTAGATATTGAAATTGAAGGACGTTTAGTCAGAACCGAATTAATTGCCTTTCCAACAGCGAAAGACAATCGAACTCTGTTATGGACAGACTTTTTGCTGAAAGCCAAATTAGTGTTGTATGTTCCAAATCACCACTGGTATTTTAGTAACTATTCGAGATTGAAGTTTCCCTTTGCTGAAGACACTTTCCAAAAAACTGTCGAAGTTTCAAAAGCAATTGTTGATATTAATACAATACATTTGAGAGACGATGAAGAAAGGCACGTCGTGTAACGTCCCATGATCCTGAATACGGAACTCTTGCTAGGAGGCGCTTTTCCCGGTCTGGCTGCGCAGATGACGTCAGAGTACAACGGCAAGAGTCGCCGGAGTTTTTTTTTTTTAGATTATTAAGTGAATGATGAAATCGCAATCGAGAGGGGTGCGGTTGCCCTTTCGCGATGTGTCTCGTCTGTGAAATTTTAAACTAGCTTTGTAATATGTATGTAAATATTTGTTGATAATATAGAATTATTTTGTTAAAAAGTGGTCTTACTTTTATCGTGGATATGGTACAGTCGCTAGAGAACAAAGAACAAAATTAAACGCGTTGTTAGAGAATTTCTCAGGTATATTTCGACCAGGGGAAGAAGCAACTCCCAAGATTCAACGTTATATTAATACATGAAAGAATCCTCCTGTTTCGCTGCCACCCTATCGCATGTCCCCTGACAAGAAAGAAATTTTGAAAAAGGAATTGGATGAACCCTTAGAAAATGGTACTATAGAAGAATGTGAACCTCCGTACCCTTTACCTGTAGTATTAGTTCCTAAGTGTAATGAAAAAATACGCTTATGCATTTATTACTGAAAAAATGCAATCGCAGTAACTGATAACTATCCCCTCCCCAGGATGGAAGATTTACTTCATAACGAAAAGCACACTTCATACGTGTCTACAATTGACTTAAAGGCAGGTTATCATCAAATTGAAGTTAACCCTGCCCATCGTGATAAGACAGCTTTCATTTGTCCTTTCGGAATTTACAGTATCGCAGAATGCCTTTTGGGTTAAAGAACACCCCTGCAACTTTTCAGAGATTAATAAACAGTTTTTGGAATTTGTTGAAAGATCTGCTAGTTATTTCTTATTTAGATGATATCGTATTGACTGAAATCTTTCAAGAACATCTTTATGACTTCGAAGCTGTTTTAAAAAACTACAAGAATTTAAATTGCATGCTAACCATGAGAAGTGTCACTTCACGTGCAACCATGTCAAATATCTAGGATTTTACATAACGAAGTCTGGTCTGGAAGTGGATCCAGACAACACTGCTGTCATTCAGAAAATGCCACCCCAAGGACTGTTAAACAAGTTCAGTCATATCTAGACCTGCTCGTGGTATACAGGAGATTTATTCCTAACTTTTCAGAAGTTGCAAGACCCTTAAGCAATATTTAAAAAAAGTCTGCTGGAAATGGAGTAAAGAAGAAGTAAATACATTTCAAACCTTGAAACAACCTTTTGATTAGCTCACCTATTCTTCGTCAAAATGATTCAACCAAGCCTTACACAATTCGAACTGATGCTAGTAATTACGCACTAGGCGCAGTTCTTTTACAAGGTACTGGACTTGAAGAGCATCTTATCTAATATGCCAGTCGATTCCTCACAAGTGCTAAAAAAGTTATTCGACAACATAACGCGAAGCATTAGCAGTAGTATGGGCCTTGAAGAAGTTCCGGGCTTACATTGAAGGGCAAGAAATCACTGTTGCATATGACCATCAGCCTCTTAAATGGTAATGAATTTAGAGTCTACTACTGGACGATTAACTAGATGTGCTTTAGAAGTCCAATCTTACAACTTGAAGATGGAATGCATTCCATGTAGAGCTAACGTTATAGCTGACATGGTGTCAAGACCGTTTGCCAACACACGAAAGGAACGTGCGAAATGTGTACCTTATCCAATGATATGCCCTCGCGTAATCTAGGAGATATCGAAGAGAGCAACTGAAAGATGAAAATCTCAAGAAAATTATCGATTCTTTTGATAGTATCGAAAAAGACGAAAGTTTTGCAAATTATTCTGAGAGTCATGAATCAAGAAGTTTTATGTAGATATTCCCCTGACTCTGAGTCGAACGAGGCTCAGCTGGTCGTACCTATTCGAGAACGAGAGAAGGTTCTTGAAAAACATCATGATGCATCAACAACTGGTCATTATGGAATCGAAGGAACATGTAACAGAATAGCAAAGCGATACTTTTGGATTAGTATGAGTAGATACATTACCGAATATGTAAAGAACTGTACTGAATGTTGTCGGTACAAACCTAGTAACTAAAATCCCTCTGGACTTCTTCATACACCTATCTACTTAGAACGATTTGAAACTATTTCCTTAGATCTCTTTGGGCCCCTACCCGAAACAAAAGATGGAAAAAGGTGGATCTTCATCATAGAAGACTGCTCCACTAAGTAGGTAGAACTGCTTGCGTTAACCAAATCTACTTCTAAGGAATGTGCAATAATTCTGATCGAGGAAGTTTTCATGAGATACAGTGTTGCCAAGACGAGTTATTAGTGATAGTGGCTCATAGTTAATAAGTGCCTTAACGCAACAATTATACTACCTTTTAAATATTAAACAAGGTTTGACACCGGTCTATCATCCTCAAGCAAATCCTGTGGAAAGAAAGAACAGAGATCTTAAACCGCGTTTGGCAATATTAGTGGGTGATGACCACACTACATGGAGCGAAAATTTGCCAATTATTAGATTTGCCTTAAACACCACTAAGTGCGACTCAACAGGACAAACTGCTGCTTATCTGCAGTTTGGTAGAGTTGCAGTTTGGTGCGCAATATGGATGATATTTCACACGATTTTCGAAGCTTTGTCGATAATGACAATTTCGTCAAAGAGATAAACTACTTATTTAAAAAAATCTGTCAGTTTCACGAAGCAAATAAAAGTTCATGTTGAAGAATGTCAAAACAAGCATAAACAGTATGTGGACAGGAGTCGTAAACCATCACTTCAGTTTAAGACGGGTGACAACGTTTGGGTTACTTTGCACCCAATAAGTCAGGCTAAAAAAGGCAAAACTTCAAAATTCATGTCCCGGCATGATGGCCCATATGTAATTGTGTCACAAAGGTCTCCTATCTCTTCTACAGTTGCTGCTAAAGATATTTCTTCACCTATAAGAAACTACCATGTGTCTGCCCTTGTACCCTACAACGACCCTGATTCCCGACCTGTGGCGCCTATTCACAGAAGGGGACGACTAAAGAAGCTACCTGATGATCAGGAGAAACAAGATCTTTCTGTCAATGCCAGCAGTCTTGAAGACACAAGTGGTTATCCATCATCGAGGTCCCAAAAGAGGCATTACCTTTCCTGTCCACCTCGCCGTATATAGCCTCCACGTCGTGCAACCTGCCTTCCGAGGATGGTTGAGGGGAAGTGTGTAACAAATCGAACTATTTGCGCGTTGAAAGCGAACTGAACTATTGGCGTGTTGACAGTCAACTACGCCATAAACTTTCATCAATTTCTTGGCACGTTGGCAATTGCTTCATCAAACTCTGATAACCCTTTTCTTTGTAGAAAGGGTTGTTGCTTTCTTCCAGGCGTGCGACTGCGCTGTGTCCTTGTATACAAAATGTACATATATTTGTATGTATAATGTTTGTATGTCCTTACATACAAAATGTTTTCTCAAATTTGTACAATTTAAAAAATAAATTGTGTTAATTTTAATCCTCAGAAGTTAATTTGTAATATTTTAATGTGTGTGTGTGTGAGAGAGAGTAGAACAAAAAATACAACCACAGAAAGTATAATGTTTCTTCATGAATTTCTTTATTAATTTATGGCACACACATACATTCGATAGAAATTTTTCATTAGGGAAATTAAGATAAATGTTATTTAAATATATAACAAAAGTAGTATATGAATAATCACATAGAAAATGGGCCATAATTCTTAAGGATTCTAATTAAAATAAATTTTAACTATATAAAAAACGTGTAAATAATAAAATAAATACTACACAATACCAAAAAATAGTACATAAATAATACAATACATAAAATATGCAGCAATTCAATATAATTCTGAATACCACATTCCATAGAAATTTTTTACAGAATTCTTTAAAAATGTCCGTAAGGTTAATTACGATCGTTTTAAATTTGTTACAAAATGCTAAATGTAACGCTTTGAGGTAGTTAATTAACGTCACACCGTTGACACTTTGAAAGATTGTTAAGAAAAATCAATAATCGGGCGAATAAAAAGTCTAAACACTACATAGAAGGATTTCATTTTTTCTACCAGAAAATTGAGATTTAAAATGTTAGCGTAAGTAATTTAACTTGTAAAACTATTTTTAAAATGGAACACAATTTCACATTATTGATTTGTATTGTATATTTTATTTTATGAATGAACTGAAAGTAACTTACCTTTTTTCGAGATTACGTTAAACAAGAAAAGAGATCTTGAATGGAACCTTTGATTTACAACAGGATGAGGGGTATTTCAATTAACGTCACACTGGAACAACACAATGGGCTATTGGTGACGGTCCGGGATCAATCCCAAAGGGAAAGATCCGAGGACAACACCATGTAATTTTGAACCACGGTCAGATGACGAGGCAACACCTGTGAGCTGGCACCCCACTCTCTAAACTTCCACACCACGCCAACGTGAGGACATTTGAGGCCACGACAGATTTAACGTGCACCAGACCCCTTTGTACACGACGGTGTTTGGCTGGATTCGAACTCGGAGCCCTTCGGTTGCTAGTCCGTTACTCTTCCAACCGGGCCACCGCGGCCTACAACAGGATGAAAATTTAAGTCATTTCTATCACCTGAAAAATTAATTAATGAATTAAAAGTTCAAATAAGATAATTAAAATGTATTCTAAAGAATTAAAAAAAAAGCTGAATATTTTTGTGAAAAAAAAGGACCAAAGTTACAGCCGCAGAGATTACGAGATGGCTATTGTTGAGTGAAATTTGGGGAAAAAAAACCCCTCTGGAATTAGGGTCCACAAACCACAATCGAGGGCGCTGTAAGTCATACCTTGGGTGACGCCTCTGTATCCGTTGAAATTTACTCTGTGGGTTATTGATTTCACATCGCACTGGAGCAACACAGAGGGCTATTGGCGACGAACCGGGATCAATCCAGAATGGAAAGATTCGAGGACAACACCTCGTATTTTCGAACCACTGTCAAGATGACGAGGTGAACATCTGAACTTCCACATTATGCCAAAATTACGTATAGCCTATCGTGTTGCTCGAGTGCGACTTTAATTAATTGCCAACCAACCAAAATGTGGATATTTGAGGCCACTGCACCAACCTCCATATACTCTACGGTCTTTGTTGGGTCGAGTTTCGAACTCGCAACTCTTTGGTTCCTAATCCGCGATTCTATCAACTAGGCTGCCGCTGACCTATTTTATTTTATGGGAAAATTCTAGATACCGTGTAATTTAACTTTGTTAAAAATGTCTGTTTCCCAAATTCATGATCACGTTGACGTGGTGTGGAAGTTTGGAGAGTGGGGTGCCAGCTCAGGTGTTGTCTCGTCATCTGACCGTGGTTCAAAATTACGTGGTGTTGTCCTCGGATCTTTCCCTTTGGGATTGATCCCGGACCGTCACCAATAGCCCGTTGTGTTGCTCCAGTGTGACGTTAATTGAAATACCCCCCAAATTCATGGTTTAGTTCAAAAATAAAGATTCCTGTTTATTTATTTACAAGAGATGGCATCCATATAATGTGCTTCTACTTTTCGCTTGTGTCCCACCGTGTCGTGGCAACGTAAAGTTACAACTTTCCATAAGATTTGTCGTGAGACAAGTGAATGATATGGCCGCCAATGGTAATTATTATAATATTTTGTTGTAATTAAAAACATTCCAATCCAATATTCACTGAGAAGTGTTTTAAGAATCTATTGTTTCAACGAGAACTTTACAGCAGATCGATTTGAGTCCGTATTCAATATTTTAAGTTGCAGGCTTACTTCGCTACGTTAGCGATGTCCGCATGTGGTTGTAAATCTTAACGTTTTATGGCGTGTAATATCCTTGTGATTGAGACAATTTTTGTGGTGCAACTTCGAATTATAAGCTTTTCTTATCAATTTATGTATATTCATTAGCTTGACAATGGGATGCCAATCATTGTGATACTTGTTTTATACGCAGTAGAAATACCGATTTGATCAGAATGCTTGAAGTGTTAAGAAATCAATTATTTTTGTCTGGTAAAAATATGTTAATTTTTAATTTAATCGTGGAATCTCAATTAATCGGTTTCACTCTACACCCGACGATATTGTTTTTAAGAATGCACTGGAAATATGCGCAGTTCAGATCATATTCAAAAAAGTATTACCTTTTTAGTTTTCAGTACCTTTATTAATTCGGTGTTGATTTTTAACTTTCTGATTTGAAAGTTATATCTTCTGATTTGTATGCCTTTATTTTTATATTTTTGTATCAAGTAAAATTGAACATCAATATTTTTCTAAATTATTAAATTTCAAAGCATGAAGGTTTTTCAAACGCTCTATTGTATTGATTTTGCTTAACACGATATTGCTTATTCATAGATGGAGGGAATATATTTTGTCAATCATGTTACAACATGAAGAGAGATATTTATCAGAGAAATTGTGCTGTTGAGCTATGGATTTGAATCAGGTAAAAACTGCAGGTGTTGCAAAATGGCTGAATATAAGTTCTGATCCAGAAGAGCTCTGGAACCACTTTCTGTAACTTCACGTCAGATTTCGGTGATTACTTCCTCTGAGCTTATATTTGATATGTGTGCTTGTTATTTCAACTTGAAAGAGATTATGTTAATGCTGTCTTCAACTTCCTCAAGAAAGGAGATTTTATTTTTCTTTGAAACAAGGAATACAAACTTTACTGTGATGATAATAAATGAATAAGAAAGACCAGTTTTTGTGTACCACTAACTTCAGAATTTGAAAATTTTGGATAGCCATACATTTTCACTCTTACACACACCATCATACAGGCATGTTATATTAATATTGCAGTTCGATTGGTAACACCAAGTAAACTCTAATGTATTTTTCCAAACTTCTAAAAATTATATTAATGTAGTGCCTGCAATTAAATTAGCAGTACAGCTGCACTATGAAGACTTGTGGCAATGCTTTTGGTAAGTTTTGTAACCATGGTAAAACATGTTTTAAACACCATATTAGGCTTAGCAGTATAAGAATAAAAAGATTGAAGTGCTTCTCCAACTTTAGGCTTATTCCTATATACTTTCCCTTCCTACAAATCAACTATAAGCCATCTGAAAGTAATTTTTTTGCTGCATACTTCATTGAAGCATTGCATTTTATGCACAAAAAGGCTGATTTAATCAACCGATTCCTTAATAAATCTAATATGGTTCATTACAAGGTCCTTGGATCTTTTACTTTGGGATTGATTCCAGACTCGCCAATTGCCCATTGTGTTGCTCCAGTGATGTTAATTCAACAACTTACCAACCTTAAATCCAAACAAAAGCTGCATATCCAGACATAATGAATGTAAATCAAGAAAAATTAAACTTGAAAGTTTGTGCAAGTACATCTTAAATCTTTGTAACAACACTAAAAACAGAATACATGAATAAAAAGATTTAAGATTTTAAAAATGATTAAAAGAGATGGAAAATAAAATCAAGAAACAATATAACCTGATGTGGGTGCACTGTGCTGTGTTTAAAATACAAACTGAAAGTTACACTAAAAAAATTCCTCCTAGTTTACTGCAAAAAGGAAAAAACTAAGAAAAAGATTGAAAATAACTGTGAAAATTGAAAGACAATAAAAGAAATGAAAAGAACATTCCAAATATCTTGAAGCAAAAACAGTGGGGAAATTTATGTTTAAACTTCTCGGTTGCCACAATGTTGATCAGAAACAGAGTTGCCAATCAATTCACAATAAAGAGCACACATAAAAATGTATGAAAAGCATTGCTACAAGTCTTTAACCCTGTGGATACGGAACTGGATGAAAGTTTCTCGTTGTGAATGGCTCGGATTCTTTTACACTGAAGAGCCAAGACATTATGACCACCTACTCAATAACGCATTGCGCCTCCTTTGGCCTGCAAAACAGCTGTAACTCGCCTGGGCATAGATGCCACAAGTTCTTGGTACATGACTGTAGACAGGTTGTACCAAATGTCTAAGCAGCTGTTATACAAAGTCGAGATATTCGGACATGGTGGTGTTTGAGCTCTGAGCTGCCGCTCCATGACATCCCAAATGTGCTCTATCGGATTAATATCCGGTGAGTTAGGTGGCCAGGACATTAAGTGGAATTCATCAGTATGCTCCTTGAATCACTCCAACACAATCCGAGCCTTGTGACATGGGGTGTTGTCCTGCTGGAAGATTCCATTTCCAGTTGGGAAGACAGACACCATGTAAGGGTGCAATTGATCCACAATGATGTTCAGATAGTTCACAGCGTTCATGGTCTGTTCTACCACAACTACGGGTCCCAGAGTCGCCCATGAGAACGTCCCCCAAAACATAATACCGCCACCACCAGCCTGTATATGACCTGCTGTACAAGAGGGGAGCAACTGTTCACCTGGCAGACGGCGTGATGAATGAGAAATCGGGATTCATCTGACCAGGCAACTCATCCATGGTCCAGTCTCGATATTCCCGGGCCCACTGTAGGCGTTGTTGACGATGACGCTTGGTCAACAGAGGCACACGAGTGGGACGTCTGCTGCACAGTCCCGTATCCAACAGTGTCCTCTGAACTGTGTTCCGAAACACTTGCGCTTGGACCTGCATTGTATTGGGCTGTCAGCTGAGCCACCGTCTCTTGCCGATTTTGCTTTACCAAGCGGGACAGTCTCCGACGTCCTTTTTCTTTGATGATGCGCGGACGACCAACACCTTGGCATCTACTGCTGGTGTCACCGTCATTTATCCACTTTGCATGAATACTAACAACGGCATATCGTGAACACCCTACCAGTCATGCAGTTTCCGTGATACTCGTTCCGAGTCTTCGGGCCATTACTATCTGCCCTCTATCAAATTTGCTTAGATCAGCAGCCTTTCCCATCACTCGCAAAAGTAAGTGCAAGAATGATTACTTACCTTCTCCAGCAGCAGTTAAATACCATTCTCACTTACTCACGTGCCCTCCACATCATCCAGATGAGTTCAGTAAAAAATGTGGGGATGGTCATAATGTTTTGACTCGTCAGTGGAGACTGCAAACTCCAGAAGAATCGGCCGAAGCCCATTACGATTCCCACCCCTCTTTTCTGTACAAAAAGACCCTTGTGTGTGAACAGCCTTACCTCCGTTGACAAGGATGTCAGGGTTCTTGACAAGGAGCCTTGCAAATGGTTTCTCCTCGAGTCTGAGTAAATGAAAAGAGATTGAAAGAAGATACACTTAAAAAATCAAGGGAAGTTTTAGTTTAGAACATGCAGAAAAAGCATTCTTGTCCTGCATGTTCCTTGGGAAATCCATAGATTATTTCATAATAAACTTGAACACAGATAAAGGAATCTTATTCAAAAGACTAAAGAAATTCTGTAAGGAAATTAATACAATGTCCATAAATCAGATATCTAGAAAAAAATGGTCAAGAATTTATTTCAAATATAACAGTGGTAATTTAAAAATCCTATAACTTTAGCAATTTAAAAATTAAAACTAACAATTTATTGACTGAAAGGGTTTTAATTTTAGGGGTATAAAATTATAGATGTTATAGATTAAATGAAATTTATAATATATATGTTAGATTATCAATTTCATTTGTCGCGATAGATGGAAATTAAAACGTATATGTACATATTGTTTTCAAATTGAAATTAAAAATATAGTAAGATTTTACCACCTTTGTTAAAATTAAGTTTGTACCCTTAATATTTGCAAGCATTTTATCAACCATAATCATTTAGAATTAAAATTGTAAGAATTTAATGGTCTTTCCTGTACTTGGCGAACTTTTTATACAGTATGACTTCAATTGGGCCGCCTAACTGGTATAGTGGTCATAGCGCTTGTCTGCCACCCAGTAGGTCGGTGGTTCGAATGCCTGTTCTTAAGTGCATGGATGTTAGTGACTATCCTTGTTAGGAGTAGCGGTAGCTCACGCATTGGGTGCTCCTTAAATGACCATCAATTCACCCCTTGTAGAACTGAAAGCGGAGTGATCAGTGATCGGGCTTGGAAAAAAATGATTTCGAATGGACAGATGAGGAAAAATTTCAGCCTATTTAACTACTGCTGTGTTTTATGAGTGAAATTTGTTTTTTAACACTTATTCTTTCTACTTTGGAAGAATAATCCAAGAAATGGTTTTTTATCATGCTTAATTGTTTATCATTTTCTTCATTTCTGAGATTAATTTCAAAATGATGAATGTATTTTTTACTTTAAAAAATAATGAATATTTTATACATAAGGCTATGTTTATAGATGTGAATAAAGCCATAAGAAAATAATTTCTAATGCCATACTAAAAATAGAACTTGGTTCCCGTTAGCCTGAGTTTTGAAAACTAACTGCTATAATATAATTAGTGTGATATCATCTAAAATTTATGAGAATTCCATAGACGCATCAGTAGAATGACACATCAGTAATATAGCATTTGTATCAAACCAATTTCCATATTACCTTGGAGATGACCCCTTTTGCAATCAGCAAGGCGGGTTCCCAGGCACAGGATTTTTATACAATAAACCAAAGAAATAGTCTTGAATAAGACTTCTATTTTAAATCAACAGACGGGTATTGAAACCACTACCTGAAAGTAGGGAGCAACATCAAAGCTTGTCACATCAGTATAAATTGAGTCAAGAGTGCTAAATACAGCTGTAAACAGGTTTTTTATGTTGTGATGCAAGGAATTAGTGTTTCAAGGTACAAGAGAGGTATGTTAGCATAAAAAGAAAACAATCGTGAGAAACCATTTTTCTTGATCTGTGTCTGTAAAAATGGTGCTGAAGACAACTTGCCGGCCTTCCGAGTGTTAATGACCATAGGTATCGAAGTTACCACAGCCCTTTCAGTGTACTGAGAAGTATATATACCTTCTAGGCATACCCATGACCCCACAATAGAAACCATAACATCTGGTGATAAGGTTACGACATGCATTCCTCTCCTCCCTGAGGAAAGCATTGTGAAGTCTGATTTTGGCCGTTTCAGCAAGTTGTTTGTAAGGCCTTTTGGCCTGCTCCTGTTGCCAAATGAGGAAACAATATTCTGCCACATCGTTTGTAGAAGGTTAAATTGCAAATGTACTAAATTAGCTGTCATTCTTAATGTCATACATTTCTTCATTTGGCTTCTTCCACAAAAAGGTCGTCCCTCTTGCCTTAAATGTAGCTAGCAGCAACCAAAATAAATTATTTTACATTTAAATCCAGCTAACTTAAGTTAACAATGCTGGAAACATGCAAGTTGGTCTGGTCTATCTAAATTCTACAGTGTTACCATGACTAGTTAAAATTTTCCCACCTCTTATAAACAGTTTAGAAATTTTTTAAAATTATAAACATTTATTCATCACATAAAGTGCCTTTTTCGCGATAACTTTCAAAACTGTCGTAATAAAACTCGTCTTCCAAATTAATATTCCTAAGACAGTCTTTTATGCTTATAAAGTTGAAAAATGGTTAATTTCTAGTTTTCCTATTTGGGGGTTTGTATGTAGTATGATTTTGGTGGTAGGTGATATGATGGATTCTTATTGCATTTCTCTTTATTTTATTTGTATCATGACTTTTTTATGTTATTATCCAGGCTTTATGAAATAACATAATGGGCTGGAGGCCACTGGTTGGCCTGTCTGAACTTAAGGGTGCTTAAGAGTACCTCATTTGAATTAAAAAAAATGATCAGTGGATTTGTCTACTGCATTAGCAACCAGCAAGGTGGCACAGGTTTGATTTCTATGCACTAGCCAAGCATCAGAAAAACTACAAACCCTGCATCTTGCGTCTTAGTGTATTCATTTTTCTTTTTATGAATTAAGTTAGGATAATTTCTAATTTGTATAGTTATCAATAGCTGGTCTTAAAAAAGTTATATGTGTAAATTCTTTTTGTTAGCCAAGAGCAAGAGAAAGGTGAAGGGAAAAACCCTTAATTTGAATACGTTTTTGGGAGAAGATCATGAAGCTCCTTCTGGTTTTGCAGTTGTTCAGCCTCGTGCCCGTATTGACTGGGCAGATGCCATGGATAATGAGGAGATGGATGGTAACTCAATTGCTTTTTGTATTTTATAGTGTAAGACTTATCTTGTCCCTTGCTGAGATATAAACTATTTTGTCACAACATGCTAGTTGCTTTTTTGATGTATGAAACTTCTACAAATAGTAGATATGCACGAGAACCCTCAACTAAATTTATTTTTTACTAATTCTTTAATTAATTGTAACTCATAAAAATAGTAATATTTAATTGAATTATGTAACAAAATTAACTTAAGTCATCTAAAAAATAATCTTGATTGTTCTATCTTGTACACTAACTGCCAAAAGTTAAGCACGGAGAGGAAAATGTTAATTTCCGGAAGCCAATCTGAATTTGAGAGGCTGCATTTTGCTGCTTAGGTAGATGGAAGTATGCAAATATGTTCTGTAACAGCCGATCACGGTTTCGTGTCGAGGAATATGCAAAAAAGGCAGTTGTATAAGAAGCCGGCATTGTGAAGGGTTAGAGGAGTTTCATGTAAGTGCTGATAAAAGTGTTTAGAACTTTCGTACCTTAGTTTTCACGACGGATGTGTTTCTATGGCTTCCAGAAGACGAATGGCAGGTAGTGAGCGCTGTTGTTCTGTGGGACGCATTGAAGCAGGACAATCAATCACAGATGTTGCCCTTCGGCGTTCATCATTCCGTCATTTCACAATTATGGAAACAAGCCAAACAGTTGTCCGAAGACCTGTGGCCAGTTGCCCAAGGGTTACGACCCCTGCGGAAGATCGATATATTGCTGTTTTAGCCAAGCGGAATCTAAGAGCGACCTCCAAACATGTGACATCTATGGTTGCAGCGTCCATTGGTAAGACGATATCTGCCACTACTGTTCGCCGAAGGCTACACATGAATGGACTGTATGCCCGGGTACCACGAGTTTGTGTTCTCTATCTGACCAATCTAGAGGGGCACGATTAAAGTGGTGTCGGCAACATGTGAATTGGACTGTCTCATTTAGCCAACGTTATGTTCATAGATGAGTCGGAGATTTGCCCCGGAGCCAGATGACAAGTGTGTAAGGGTCTGGAGAGAACAAGGCTCACGCAATCGGCCCAGAACATCATTGAGCATCACGAGGTGGAAGCATTATGGTATGGGCAGGGATTTCTTTGAGATATCGCACCGACCTGCATATCTATGGACGGGTTCTGTGATGACTGTCCGGTATCGGGATAAAGTCCTAGAACCCAATGTGAGATTGTGCGCTGCAGCAGTTGGTCCTGCTTTCGTTTTAATGGATGATTATGCGCGCCCCCAGCGAGCCAACATCTTTGAAGACTACCTGGAGAGTGAGTGGATTACGCGTATGGATTGGCCGGCTTACTCGCCCAACATTAATCCCATTGAAAATCTTTGGGATGCCCTCGGCCGTGCTGTGTCTGCACGTTTCCCACCCTCAGTTCACTCTCACAGAGTTGCAAACTGCTCTACAGGAGGAATGGCGATTACTTGACTCTGGGGTGATTGATCACCTCATGGAAAGCATGGTCACACGCTGTAAACTGTATGAAGATAAGGGCTGGTCACATATCCTATTAATGTCTGTTTTGTTTGTTTGTTTTGGATTTAAACATCATTTTGTTAATGACTCGAATATGACTTCATCTTATAATTTTTGAAAATTCAATATTGTTTTCATCTTTGTAATTCTTTGTTTTGTTTCATGCATAAACATATTTGCTACTTTCCTGCCGCATTTCGTGTCAATCAAAGATGTACTTGTCAATTTTTTCACATTTTACCGCTTCATGCTTAACTTTTGGCAGTGAGTGCAGTTGATGACATCCCTTTACTAGAAAAGATAATTGTAGCTTAAAACTTCAGTATAAATAATCAGAAAGTAGCAAAACTCTAGGATTAAAAAAGCTTTAAATTCTAAAGCAATCAGCATCAATTCAGTGGTAAACATTTACTGTACGGTCACCCTTGGCGACTTTTTCAAAATCTCGCCAAAATGGCGACTTCTTGCACGAGCGAGATTTAAAGAAAACAGCGTAGTGAAAAATGGGTAAAGATGTAGAATCCGAGACATGTTTGTAGCCAAATCAAGATGGCGTCCAAAGCCAGGATGTTCTTAAAAAAACCGCGGACTTTCCTACGCGAACAACCTTTTGTATAGGGCAATAATAAATGAGGAATGCTCAAACAAGCAATAATAAGTAAAAAAAATTAAAATAACGGTCTAATTAATCCTGTGGATGTTCTTAAAAAAAAACGGGGACTTTCCTACGCGAACCTTTTGTATAGGGCAATAATAAATGAGGAATGCACAAATAAGCAATAATAAGTAAAAAAAATAAAAATAACAGTCTAATTAATCCTGTGGATGTTCTTAAAAAAACGCGGACTTTCGTACGCGAACAACCTTTTGTATAGGGCAATAATAAATGAGGAATGCACAAATAAGTAAAAAAAAATAACGGTCTAATTAATCCTGTGGATAGTCTTAAAAAACCGCGGACTTTCCTACGCGAACAACCTTTTGTATAGGGCAATAATAAATGAGGAATGCACAAATACTCAATAATAAGTAAAAAATATAATAACGGTGTAAATAATCCTGTGGATGTTCTTAAAAAAAACGCGGACTCTCCTACGCGAACAACCTTTTGTATAGGGTAATAATAAATGAGGAATACACAAATAAGCAATAATAAGTAAAAATAAATAAAACTTACGGTCTAATTAATACTGTGGATGTTCTTAAAAAAAACGCGGACTTTCCTACGCGAACAACCTTTTGAATAGGGCAATAATAAATCAATCACCTTCAAGCTCTCCGGTTTTGCTAATATATTCCGTTGCGACCCGGTTAAGCGGTAACCAATTACAATCCTTCTAAAAAGCTAAGACATCAACTAACACAAAAAGAATTCAAATTTTAAAATGGTTACCAATCATAGAACGCAAAACATCGATATTTTGTTAAAAAATATGCGTTCGTTAAAAAAAAAAAGAAGCGCTCTTTCCTTTTCCGAAAAACCAACCTTTTCCAAGGTCCAATAGGGTTGCTGCAATTCCTTGTCGGGTCGGATGGGGTTGCCATATAAAATAATTTGTCGCCAATGTGGAAAAAATCGCGCCAAGGGTGACCGTACAGTAAATCTGATCCAATTCAGTTTAAAAAAGGATTAGATTTGCTTATTTGAATTAATTGTTTTTATGTTAGTGTGGATTGAAGTTCTTTTTGTTTTCTAAAGATCGATATACTCTGGACTACAAAAAAGAAGAGAAGGTAGTTCTACCTACTGCTCCAAAAGCTGCTCGTGGTCCTGATGTGGATATTGCTAAAATTCCTTCTAGTCCACCATTCACAGCATTCCTAGGAAATCTGCCTTATGATGTCTCAGAAGATGATATAGTATTTTTTTTCAGACAGCTTGAGGTACTTAAAATATGTTTACTTTCTATTTTTAAGTCTGACAGAAATTAACGAATAATATTATATTTAGATTGCATATTACGTTTTATAAAGATTGTACATGTGGAGATATTTTACCACAAATTAAAACTATATGTCTAGCCCACAGATAATTTGCAACCAACTATCAGCTTGTTGATACAGCTTGATAATAAGAATGTTACTTTTGTATTATATACATAGAATGTAAAAGTGGGTATTAATGTTCAAATCTAAAACCGTAGATGAGCACTTAAATTTATTTATACCATGGCTTTAAAATTTCATTAGCTGCATCTCTGAACGGTCGATTTCCCAGACTTCTTCCTTTACAACTTTAGGTGAGAGAAGTATGAATGACTTTTACACTGACCAACTAGTATGCTTTGCTTTCAGTTGTGTTGCAATGCTGCTTAATAAGATTTTGATGATTCATTTAAAAAAAATATCAGCATGATTTTTTTCAATAACCATTTAACTTAATTATGGTTTCAGCACATCAGGTAAGGTCTAAGCACATATGGAGTATAGTTATGTTTTCTCTTTTTATGTACTATTTTCTTGCACATGATTAAAATTGATTACTTTACGAGTTTGTTAAAAATTAACTACTAAATAAAAGTTATATTTTACCAGCAATATTCAATTAAACTCAACTTCATGAAAAAATGCTCTTAATATTTTGCTTTCAAAATACTTTTTTAACTGAATAGAATCCTCATCAATCCTTGTTTTGAAATTATTGGGAAAGTTCCAGTAGGGTTGTTATTTTATAATTGTAAAGGTTTTAATTTGATTCAAAATCAATTTTTCTAGCAAGAGAAAGATGCTTAAATGACCCTGTAAATTTCTTTATCAAGTGAGGTCCATATGCACACCAGTCTCCAACATTTTGATCTAATTTTATTCTTAAAGCAGTGAAATTCTTATTTGATTTTAGAAAATCTTTTCAATTACTATAAAAAACTTATGTCACCAAAAATAGATTCATATAACTTTTCTATATGAATATTTTGACTGACGGTGATAATTTTTGGTACATTGGTGGCATTGGTAATTTTTGTATATGGTTTTAAAGATGATTTTTCAATCATCTTAAAGTTGAAAATACTTTTGGGATCACTGTTCCGTTTAAAACTAATCAAAAGTTTGTGTAATCAAACTGTTCCAAAAATAAATTGAAATTATTTCAAATAATTTTTAAGAAATATAAACAGTATTATACCATTTTGTTAAGATCATGAAAAGTGTAGGCTTTTTAGATTAAAATAACAAGTGCAGCAATTTCGATGTTTAATATATTTTGAAATTATAGGATCCCATTCTTTAACAGATACTCTTGAATAAATAAGGTAAAAATCAACCTGTTCAAAATTGATAATTTGTAAAGTAAAATATTGAGTTATTGGAAAATTTTGAATGTGAATAGTGATTATCAACATTAATTATTGAAAACTGGAAGTCTAAATTTATGAAAATAGCTTGATATATTTCTGCCAATATCGCAAATAAGCATATTTGAATATCAACAAACTACTATGTAATATTTAGTACTGAAAGCAGGTTGATTTGTCTCCTGTCATCTTTTGCACCCTGAGGGCTAATTAAATTGGCCAAAAGCAAGAAGATTGAAAATAATGCAAAAACAGAATGTTTTAAAACGAAGTGGTGATAAGAAAAAGTGTAAAAATCAATTAATCAATACTTAACCTAATTCTTATTGACTATTAAATAGATAAGGACAGAAAAGTTATAAATCAGGTGTGAAAAGAATCTAATTTATTTATGAAAATAATAGGATAAGTTTATGTTAGTTTTTATACTAATGTGCATTGGTTTTTGGTACAACAGTTGTACCTGCCATGTTCTGAAAGTTAAGAAATAATAAATTGTGGCTTCTTTAAGACGGGGCATTCACAGATTTTGGCGTATGAATTACTCATGGTTCGTAGTACACCTAAAAATTCTTGACTCCTGGGAATAATTTTTTTTTCTAGGTCACTGAAACACTCCTGGAATTAACTTAACATTGGAAAATTTTAATTTTGATTAGAAACGCAAAAAAATAAAACAGTTAAATTTCCTGATTGATTTAAAAACCTATTCAGATGTAAATGAATACCAAAAAGAAAGTGGTCGAAATGTTTGGATGGGGTCCTAAAGTAATTGTTTCATAAATGTCTGCAAAGTTCGGTTAAACTGGAAATTTACTTATCTATTTTGTTTAAAAATTGAATATGGAAAGTGCCTGCTACTATGGAAAGCATTACTGTAAACTGAGAAAGGCCTGTTTGTTTTGTGGTGCAACAGTTGAGATGAATGTGTGGGTTAGTGATTGTTCCAGTTATGGAATATACCAGTTCACAAGTTAGTTTGAACTGGTTATTCTGTAAGTATATAACTTTTTCATTCTTGACTGCTCCATCTCCTTATGGCATATAATCTCTTTGGTCAGTCTTTAATTCAGGATTTTTTTTCAGTCTCACCAAACAAATTTTATTTTGAAATTTTTTATATTACAATATTTGACTTATATTAAACCATGCTTTAATTTGAAAAGAAGTTCATATACATCACTTTATGATACTTTCAAGTATAAAATAAGTACAGAAATTAAAAGTGTTATTTTTTAAGGTCAAGAATGTACGTCTACCACGTGAAAATGGAGAGAAAGGCCGCATTAGAGGTTTCGGATATGCTGAGTTCAATAATAAACAAGATCTCATTCAAGCTTTGGCCATGAATAGTGAGGTATATTGAAACTACTTCCTTAAGTATTTTAAGATATATCAGGTATTTCTGAAAAATTTTAGAATTGGTTGCGCTTCATGTGTTATTTTAAACAATTTATTTTGCTTTCATTTATATAGTTTTAAACAGACTAATGTGTCTAGCATTTGAGGATAGAAGAAATAAGTTACCAATTGTTATTGATTATAATAAACTGTAAAGAGTACAAAATAAGTTTTTTAACCAAGTTAATGTTTTTGGTTTTAACTGGAAAATATCTACAACAGCCTCCTATAATCCACAAAAGATCTGTTTTATAATTATTTTTTTCTTTGCAATAAGTTTTATAATTTATGGTGCTAAGTAGTCATAAATAGCTGCATAATTCTCAGTTGCCTTTGCGTAGGCAATCTGAGCTCAGTAAAGTATTTAAAAGAAATATATATATATATATATATATATATATCTAATAAAGTGATTAATGTTCTCTTATTGACACTTATTTCATTTCATTTCAGTCCCTGAAAAACAGAGCCATCAAGGTTTCATTAGCTGGAGAACATGGTATGTACACTTCAATATCTCTCGACCAAAGATAAAATTGTTTCTATCTACTTTTAAACTTTAGTTTAAACAACTAAATTGTTACCTTGCAGATGGAGACAGGGATCGTCGTGATGGTGGAAGTGACAGAACTCTGGGTGATTGGCGCTCTGGAGGATCATCTACCAGGGATGAAGCACCAAGGAATGGTGCGTTTGATTTTTATTAATCCTTAAATTCTATATCTAGTATTTTGAATTGATCTATACATAGACAAAAATCAGAACGTGCAAAAACATTTAGTTTGTATCTATATCTTACACATCTACCACTCCACTTTTTTGGTTGAAATCTTTATCAATTGTATAAATGGCAATACATTTTTTTTACTATTTGATTCACTCAGTGGTTAAGAGGTAGGTTGTGGTTTAATTAATTCTCCCTAATAAAAAAAAATTGACGAATCATACCATTTGCAAAGATTTAATTCTTTAGATACTGAATATACTGTTTTGAAGTTAACTATTGTAAATTGAAGCACTCTAAATCAAACATCAAAGTATTGGAAGAATATACCATGATAAATAAAATGTATCTTTTTGCATTTACAAGTCCACAAATTAAATGTCCTGTCAAGTTTGAACTTTTTAACTAGTAATTTTAATAATTGAAATATGTGAATATGTATGCACATATATTGATGTTACACTATACATTCTCTTTGAGTTGTTTTGAAGAAATGATTAAATGAAGCTTTTCCAACAACTTTCAAATAAAATTGTTTATTATATTTTATCATCCACTAATCTATTTTATATTTTTCAAAGTAGATAGCTATCAGTCCAGAGGAGGCTTTTCAGATCGTGATTCATTCAGAGGGAGATCCAACTATGATAGACCATTTGAAAGAAATGAGAGAAATGGTGATAGATATGGAAATGACTTTGGAAGCAGAAATGATCGGGATTATGGCAGAGATCAAGATCGATATGATAGAAGAAGCAATGATAGAGGTTATGGTTTTTCAGACAGAGGTATATTTCATAACTTGCATACATCAGTTGTGTATTTTATTGTAGTATTTTAATTTTGTATTATATTTATTTAGATATTTGGCCATAATAAGGTCATGATACTTGACCTAAAAATATCATAATAAAGATAAAAAGTGCTCTCAAAAATAAAATTTATTGAAACTAATCAACTCACATAAAATTGGAATTTTTTCTTTATAACATGCTGTATAAAATCTCAGGAAGATGAAATAATCAGATATCTGTTGACTTCCCAAAAGTAAGCCCTTTCAAAAGTTGACAATAGAGTCACAATTGCATAGCACTGAACAGGATCTTTTCGTCAGAATTAGCTATTTTCATAGTTCTTACTTGTCCATCTTTCTATTCTGATTTATATCAATTTAAAAATGTTTTGTAGTATAAATAATGATTCTCTTGAAAAGATTGCAAGAACTTTAAAAGCAAATGTCATCAATGCCATTAAATAACGACTTATTTTAATTGGCTAGTTAAGAATTAGGTTGATTGTTGACTTGATTTGCAAACTGTACACTGATTCTTTTTGTTTTCCCCCATAATTTTCGGTTTAGTTTTTGTATCCATGTTAATGAAAATAAATTATAGGTAAAAGAAATTTAGGGTAAAAATATTTTAAATTGAAATACAGAAGAATGTAGATGATATTGTCATGCTGATTTATTCTCAATATTGTATCAATTACCTTTGAAAAGTTTCTTTTGTTTCAATTGATAAGTCCAGTAATGCATAATATATTGAATAACATAATGCAAGTCTACCAATGTGTTGATTTGAAAATGTAATATTGTGCAACTAGCAAATCATCCTTTCTAGCTGAAATTTAAACAGCTTAGTTATACATGTTTTTAATTCAGCAAACTAATAATATTTTTCTTCAGAAAATAATGTAATTAAATGTAGCTAGTTATCAAATTGTTACATTCTTACAGTATAAATGTTGAATGAGTATCAGTATAAAAATTAATTCTGCATATTCACAGCTAATGTACGAGTTTTGTATGGTTGTGAATATTGTTGAATACAAGAGATACAGAAGCATATTTTGTAACAAAGTCATTTTGCTTATTTTTTTTCAAAGGTATGAGTCGTGGAAGCGGTAGAAATGAACGTAGAGATTTCCGAGATGGTGGCGGATTTGGTGGTAGAAGGGAAGATTCTGGTAGAGATATGCGTTACAGGGATTCTGCAGAGAGGGATGGACCTCCTAGAGAGAGTTATGATCGAAAACCAGTGGACAGACCAAGTTATGATTCAGGTTTGT
Source organism: Meta bourneti (assembly GCA_933210815.1). Lineage (NCBI taxonomy): Eukaryota > Metazoa > Arthropoda > Arachnida > Araneae > Tetragnathidae > Meta > Meta bourneti. Next base: position 51,159,253 of record OW119924.1, on the reverse strand, counting down.
CCTTTAATTATCTTGTCTTTAGAATGAGTCATAAACCTACGATTTCACATTGTGATCACTAAAAGTAGTATATCTACCTATGTATGCTTCAGTAGTAGTGGTTAGATCTAACTGTTCAGACTTCGGTAAAATCCATGTTTTAAAATCTTATGTTGGAGAACATTACAAATGTTTGCAGAAGTACTCTTCTGCAGCAATTTACTCTTAAAAAATTCTGATGCTTTAAATTTTTATTTGGAGATAAAACTACTTTCTTTAATTAAGATAAATAATCTGTATTGTGAAATTGCTGAAATGAATAAAACAAATATATTATCCAAGATTCAGAAAGTACTTTCTAATTACCTGGATAGATATGAATCAATGTGACAGCTATATTTTTAATAGCAAAGACAGTTTCATTAGTTCATTGTTAAAAAATAAAAGTCCTGTTAGTGCTTATTTTTATATTGAAATCTAGCACTCGTGTTTTTCCAGAAACCACACTATGACAAAGTGCGCCATGTATTAGGTTGATGCAAAAGTTCATCCTGTTTTTTGACAGAAATTGAAGAAAAATTTTATTTACTAAAAATTACATGTAATCAATATAGTATGTGCCATTCTGTTCGATGACCTTCATCTCTGGTAGCTGCATAATCCTGCACTCATAAAAGTTCTTAAGTTTCTGGCTAAAGAACTGATCCAGGTGACAAAACTTTCTGAATCACTTATGGCACATGGAATCGTCAACTATACCCTCATCATACACCACATCTTTTGCATCTGCAAAGCATTCTTGCCTTTTTCGGAAATAGAAAAGCATAATATGTTGAAAATGCTCCTTATTTTCTGCCATTTGTAATGCTTAACAAAATTAAAAAAAAAACAACCATATAATACAATTTTTTCCCCAAGTACTCGCTGAAATTACTTCTTTCAAACAACATCATTTACACGTGTAATGTAGATAACACTTTGGTTTTGCGATGCAATACTGTCTAGTGCCAGAAACGGGACAAACTTTTGCATCAACCCAATATGCTGGAACTTCCAGTTGGAAAAAAATGAAAATGACTTTCTATGTTGCAATAAATTTGATATTCTCCAACAAGTTTATCAATGTTTGCATGAAACTCAGAAAATCTAGTCTTAAACTGATATTCTTGTTTCTTTTTGAAGCTTTCACCTTCCCAGAAAGTATCAATGATATAAATTAAAAAAATATTTTGCAACTTCACTCACTAGCACCATCATACTGAACCCTTGTATGTCATTCGAATTCTTAAAGTTATATGATGTCTCTTTTATTAAGATAGCTGGATGCCTGCTTAGCATTTTTTTATTATCTCACAGGTTTGCTCATCCCTGCAGTAAAATAACATGCATTAAACTTGCCAAGATTATTCAAAATAAACTTATTTTATTAATTAAAACTAGCTAATGTTGCTAAAAAGTGCTTATTTGTATTAAAACCTGGGTGTACCCTGTGAATGTATGGTATCATTTGGTTTTCAACTACAAATTCAAAAATGAAAATGCAGTTTTATTGTAAATACCTGTTGTAATGTACTTTGAAATTTCATCTTTCTTTGTATTTATTAGAACTTATTGTTTGTAAAATTAAATTCAAGATTTGACAATGAACCAGTCTCCCCAATGTATTGCAATGTGTTTCCTTTTAGATTCTGTTATTTAATAAGAGTTTGTGATTTTAAGAGCAAATAAAACTGTTTTGCTGTTTCTTTTGAATTGTTATGTTGGTCTCATGTATGTTAAAAATGTTTTTCTTAATTTAGGTAATGGAAATAGAGAAAGAAGGAAATTACAATTAGCTCCTCGCACGAAACCAATAGAGCCTGTGCCACCTCCATCTGAAGCAGTAGGGACCAGTTCAATATTTGGTGGAGCAAAGCCAGTTGATACTGCTGCCAGAGAGCGCGAAATCGAAGAGCGTCTAGCTAGGGAAAAAGAAATCCCAGTTAAAGATCCTAAAGACAGGTACTTAACTTAAGTGATTGTAAGATAGCTGATAATCAATATGTATTCCAGTAATTTCATGCAAAAGTAACATTCCTGAATATAATTTCAGGGATGTTAACTCTAGACCAAATAATTGATCGCTGCTGTTTCATACAGCATATTTCTAAGAGTAGTAAAACTTTCATTGTGTGTATGTTCATTTATTTACTTGCCCGATGAAACATTTCTTGACCAGGTCTGGCCCTTGTGCCATAGAAACCAACCATCTGCCCATGTCAAATCTTTGAGTGTGAAAAAATGGATGATTTGGTTGAGCTGCATACTTAATTGAGCCTTTTGATAGTTGTATTTTTGATGTGCCATCATTTCTCTCAAAATACTTGGTGACTGCTACTCCTCGCTTGAAAAATACAGTCAAACATTAAGACAAACTCGCTTAATGCGAATTACTGATAATACGAATTAAATTCCAATCCTGTCAATGTAAATAAAAATGTCACAGGGTTCCCATGCTCCTTAGAAACTCCTTAAGAATTCCTTATTTTTAGCTATGATTTCAAAGAGCCCTTAAAAACTTAGTTTTAAAATCAAGTCCTTAAAAACTCCTTATTTTTTCCCAAAATTAGAACACCAAATTTTTCTGACGGCAGTAATTTTCTGATTTGTCCCGTTTTCGAGCTTCATTGTCCGATCTTGGACGGGAAGAGTGGCAGGTTTCACTGTGAGACAATGTTTATCCTCCCCTCTTCAGAAACGAATACAAAGAGGACCGCTGATTGACCCTCTGAAGGGGTGTGACTGCAGACACCTCCCAAGGTTGATTGATGGGTTTAGACCATTGATGACCATTTAGTTCATTGGGTCTGGGGAGATAGATGATTTCCATTGATAGATTTGCTCGTGCTTCGTGTTCTCGCATTTATCGGCTTTTTCCCAGATGTTTTCACATAGTTTTTACAATGATCAAGTTTCTAAACATTTGAAGAAAAAGCACATAAATAACAATCTTTATTACCACATTGTCCCCATAAGCAAAATACATGGCAGATGGATTTGCATTAGGTGCTTTGTGGGGATGAAGAACTTTGAGGAGAAAACTTGGTTCCACTGATAAGGAGTGACAATTTTGGGCAGACTTCGATGCAGAGATGAAGCTCTTGGGGGGGGGGTAAAAAGTATGCCTGGAAAATGTGCTTTTAACAGCTTATGGACTACAAATGAAAAGTATCGATAAAAGGATTGCAGCTTCAACTGATTGCCATAAAGCAAAAAGCCAAAAAATTGCCAAAAGAATTTTATATTGGAAGAATGGGGGAAGTGCTGTTAAAGCTCATATGAATGGTAAGTAAATAGAATAACTGTTTTATTTAGTGATTGTTAGCTGTCGTGAAAGCTTTTTTGTTCACATTTTTTTACACATAAAAATGTGTAAAACAATCGTTTTCTAAATGCGTTAATTTATTTAATAGTGCTGATATTAGAAAAATGTGGTCCGATATAATTAGTAAATTAACAAACAAAAACGTTCCTCTTAAAATGGAAAACAAATAGAAAAAACTCAGATGGAAACTCTGAGTGTAGAAAAGGGTAATTTGAATAAAGTAAAATGCAAGTCTTTTTTTTTTTTCTGACAGTACGAGACGGTACAAAGGATGAGTTAATTCTGGCTAAGTTTAATTTTTTCTTAGCTGTGGCAAAATTATTGCAACCATTCCTTCAATTTTATCAAAACAATAAACCATTGTTGCCTTTTTTTGGAGATTATATGTTAAAGCTTGTAAAGCAATGTGTGGAATACTTAAATCTTCTAAAACCAGAAAAAGTTAATATAAGTACCATTCAGAAGCTTTCCAAATTTGATTTTTCTGACTAATTGTTCTCCTGTGGATAAAATCAATATAGGGTTCACCAGGGGAAGAATAGTAAAGGAAAAGTTAAAGGGGAGAAAAAAATAACGCCTTGTGCTGCCTTTGATTTGCGGCGTGATTGCAGAAGTTTTGTTATGCAAATGCTACATCTCATGGCTAAATCTCCTGCAGCATATTTGCTTGTTCAAAGTGCTTCATGTCTTGATCCTGGACATATGGTTAAATATCGGACCAATTGCATGAACACCTTGAAGCTTGTACTATCGCACTTTACTCAGAAAAAGCTTGATGCAGAAAGATTGATGATATATTACTTCAATTCAAAGATTTTATGGAAAGCACCATTTTCAAATCTGCTTCATTGTTTCAGAATTTTGAACCAAAAACAATGCGCTTAGATAGTTTTTTAAATGACTTTCTTAGTATAGATGCCCAGGGGAAAACTGGAAAGTTATGAAAATCATTATGATCTTATCTCATGGCCAGGCTTCTGTGGAATGTGGATTTAATATCAAGTCCTTAGAAGTTGAAAATTTAAAAGGAAACTTCTATATTACAGACTTATTTATGAAAATGCTAATGATATTCCAAATTTAGTAATTACTAAAGAAATGAGAAAATTTGTTTCTTCAAGGCAGAAATATGTTATGCATTTAGAAGAACAATGCAAAAGTGTGAAGAAGACAAATTTAGAAAATAAAAGAAAACTTGAGCTAGAAGAACTTTAATTCCTTAAAATCGAAGAGAATTTGTTTTGAGGTTGATATAATGGAGAATAGAAAAGTCAGCTGAAGAACTGGCTAATGAGGCAGAAGCTTCTGAGGACTTTTCTCTTTTAAAAAGTGCAAATGCACTATGTAAAGAAATTATAGGAAAAGCAGCTGAAATAAAGGAATTAGATAAAATAATTTCTTAAAAAACAAATCAGAGTTAAAATTTATTTGTAAGACTTTTTTCATGGCAATATTTGACAAGATAAATGGAAAATAAATGTTTGTTATTAAACTTCTTTCTTATTTTGTAGAAAAATGCAATGATTTTTAGAATTTCATTTCTTTTCCCCTTAAGATGACATCCTTAAAAATTATAAAAATTTATTTTATTGTGGTTAAATGGGGCTAGAAAGCTTATAGGTGTAAAATACATTCATCTTTTTTGTGCATTGTTTTTAGAAAGTTAACTTCAAAGCACACAATGTATTTAACAGACAACATCAAAAAATTAACTTTCAAGTTACTATAAATCTGCCAACAGTCCTGCATACATCCCTAATTTTTGTCTACTAGGTTGACTCATACAATGAAGGTGCAATATGGTTTTTGGTATATCTCGATTAGTCCTTATAAAAAATTATTTGTGTGCTTAGAAAGTCCTTATTTTTTATTTGGAAAAAAGAGTGGGAACCCTGTGTTAACTCATTTGCTTAAGAATTTGGGTTACACTAATCTCTGGTTAAGATCAAGTTTTCAAAATTTAAGGCAAACAGATTCTTTTTTAATTATATTAGAAATATTAAGTGACTCCAAAGTAATAGAAGATATATTTGTGGAAGATAGTGAGGAAGAAAGAATAAATGGAGCTTCTGTTGAAAGACGAAGGAAAAGGGTGTATAAAAGAAGCTACTGTTGGCTTTGAAATTGTTCACCACTTTATGTTAGGCTGTGAAAATTCATCTGCTCAATTAACCTTCTGCATACGTCGGGGCAGAATATCGTTTCCGTGTTTGGTTACTGCAGCCGGCCCAACAGCTTTACAGGCAACTTAATGAAACCGGCCTTTACAATGCTTTCCCCCAGGAGGAGAGGGAATATGTGTCGTCCCATTATCACCTAATGTTCCGCTTTCTATTGTCGGGTCGTGGGTATGCCGAGAACGGACAGATTCGCGTGTATCTCCTTTTCATTTATTCAACCTCTTATACTAGATGCTGGAGGATACACAATTTGCGAGGCTCCTCGTCGGTAACCCTGATATCTTTGTCAATGGGGAGATAAGGCTATTCACACATGGGTCTCTTTGTAGCACAGAAAATAGGGGATGGAAATCATAATGGGCTTCAGCGATTCTTCAGGAGTTTCAGGTCTGAAAGAATCCAAGCCTTTCGTAACAAGGGGATTCGAAACTTTCGGCCGGTTGGGCTTGTCCCCATATCCAGAGGGTTAAACAATGTTGACCACATCAAATGTTTTCTTAAAGAATGACATGAAACCCACAAAAATTGATAACAGAATTATTTAAAGACAAAAATTGCGTAACCAGGAGATATATGCAATTAGGAATTATCTGTGTAATCAAGAATTATCTGCAAAATCAGGAATCATCTGTATAATAAAGAATCTGTATAATCTTTGATGATTAATACCATTTATCTGTGAACCAAGAATTGTATAGTAAGTAATGTAAATACATTAATATTTCATTTTATTGTTGAAATGATTTTTCTGAATTCAGATAACATGAACTATGATTAATATTAATTTGTTTACGGTCCTGTGAAATTCGTCTTAACAAAGTTTGATTGTACATTGAAATTGTGTATTTTATTGCCTTAAAAATACTCTTGCGTATTTTACCATTTTAAAAATACATTGATTACATTTGTATATAACAGATTTGTTTGATGTTTACCTTTAGGGATACTGATGTTCGAGTCCGGAAATTCAGTTCTGGCTCTGGTATGAGCAATAGATCAAGACGTTCTTCCGATTCAGGTCCTCCAGGTTCCTTACGAGATGAAGAAGATGCAGTTCCACAATATAAGCCACCCATTCCTAGACAAGTATGCTTAATTTCAGAGTTAATTTTTTATTTTAAGAACTGCTTAAATAAGTGGGCATATTTAATCCAATACTCTGCATTTTCAGCTGGAAAGGGATAGTCAGCAGTTCAATACTCTCCCAAGAACAAGGCAAAGATGTGAAAGCAATAGTAGTACTGGAAGTGAAAAGGATGGTTACAAAGCAAATCAACCTCAAAGCAGTAGGAAAGGTAATTGTTTTAAAAATATGTGATTATATCAAAGATATTACATATTTAAATTATAATATAAAGGTATAAGCTAATGCTAATTAAAGTATGCTTTATGTTTTGTTCTGTTGAGAGTTCAGGTTTAGTTCAAGTTTTGTGAATGGGGAATAATGGCAAAAATAGCCTTGGCAAAAGCAAGGCTTTTTATGATCCTTATTATAGAAAAATTATTTGTTATTGAGTAACTTATTTTTTTTTTGTTAAGGTACAATTGCCTTGAGCAAACTTCTATTTAAGGAATACTTCTTTTTAACAGACCTTGATGTATCAGATCGACTTGGGAACATACACAGGCAGGTTGCCTTTGTATTTTCCAAAGTAGAATTAATCCAATCAAGCTCTCCAAGTATGAAAATTTTCAGTTTTTTTAATGCTTTTGCATTTTTAATATGAACTTTCACACATTTCCAGAAAAAAGAATTGTTATATTTGAGGAGTAGGAAGCAGTGTATGCTGATTTAAATCAAGTGATTTTTATTTTAAAAAAATCGTTGATTTAAATCAAAATTTTAAATTTCATTTTTCTTTCTGTTATGTTTAATAATATTGAAAATGAAATAATTGAACAAGATACATGTAATTTTATTCAAATAAGTTAAGAACCTTGCTCGTACTGAGTTCATCCCAAAATTATAAAAATCATCCCCCTTTGGAGACACTAAATAACAGTATTTGTTACACATACATTTCCATCTTGGGCCATTTATCAATAGGTGTCACTCACAAGCCTGCTGATCAGATGAGAGTTTTGTTTTAAACATTCCATGTGACTAAATTGCACAGGTCAATTTTAAACCATTCTCCATGTAATGAGTGAAGATGCTTGAAATATATTCACTCAAATTATTAAAATTATTACAACTTGCTTTCAGATGTTCTGGTTATTTAGTATTGTAGTCTGTTCATAAAAAAATAAAAGACCCTTACAACGAAAAAATTTTCTGTAGTCTTTTATCATAAAAGCATTCCAATTTTGCACATAAATCTTTATAATTGGCAATTTTAATAGTTTCATTTTGTTTTCTGTAAATATTGATTAATTTTTATTTGAATTTATTGGGAAATTTTATGTATTGATCCCTTAGAATTCTTTACATTGCTAGAATAAATATTCAATAGTTATGGAATTGAAGTTTGAAATGTAAAAGTTAATTAATTTACCTATCTGATAATTGAGTTAGTATGTTGAGAAAAGATTATGAAGAAGCAAAAAAGCTTATTTCAATGATTGTGATTGGAATGATACATTTTTATGGCAAGCTCAAAATTCCACTGAATTAGCAAGTTGTGGGGGACACTATTGCACTTGTTCTATGCTGTTTATAGTGAAAAGCTTCGTTTTCTTGTGTTATGTAAAACCCCTTTTGTGTGCTTGAAGTATACCTATGAAATACTTGTCAATGTTCAAAGAATTTGAAAACTAGGCATTTGATTTCAAATTTATGTATATTCACGTCTCGTTTTTTACTGTTAACTTAGAAAAAATAACGATTTTTCATCAAGTTATTTTTGCAAGCTAAATATTAATGAGAATTAGGAATTTTTTTCATGATGCAAGCTCCTTTTATTGGTTACATAATTTTTTCTCAAAAGCAAGTCGAGCGAATTAATTATTTTCTATCAAAATAATTAAAGTAATTCAAAACATTTTACTCATGATAAATATATAATGACAAAAAATTTCTGAAATTTGTATGATTGAAGAAATTCTTAATATGGTGTCTGGGATCACGTAACCTTATTTATCTGGGTTCAAAACTTTCACGTCACTGGTAATGGTTTAAACTCAAAGTAATCTAAACAGCTACAGAACCAGATGGAAAAACATTGCTTATGCTTGGCATTTGGGGCACTGTTCTATTTGCTCTATCATGTGATTTACTTTACTAATTCCTACGTTGCGTTTTATTTAAAAAATTTATCCAGCTATATTTTCTAATATGTTAATGTTTTATATAAAAATATTAATGTTTAAGTAAATCAAAACTATCTAGAAACTACACTAATTTGCATGCCTCATGTCCAAATTTAAACTTGTACTGGCAAGTAAACTTGTATGTTAAAATCATAAAAATCCTATTTAAATAAAAAAAATCTTATTTAAATCAAATCCGATGTTTTTGATTTAAAAAAAGTCATGATTTGTTTCACACCCTGGTAGGAAGCTGTTGAAATTTAACTCTTTCAATCCCATTTAGCAATTCATTTTTTAAAACAATTCTCACCATCTTAAATTTTGCAAAGCAGAAACTAGTAAATCAGGTAAAGGTCTAAATTTTTTTTTTTTTTGGGGGGGGACCCTTAAAACTGAAGTTAAATCTGATACTGCTGTTCTTAAGAGAAAATGTGTTCCTAGATCAGTTTTTAAATACATTTTTTAAATATGTCAGACTTCTGAGACACCATGTGTTTTGTTATGTTAAAAAATAAGATTAAATAATGAGATTTTGATCTTTGAGTAGCATTTTTTGTCAGTATTATCTTACACAAATCATTGAATTTTTATAAAAGTTAAATATTTTCTTTCAGAAAATTACAATAATAATTATGCAAGGAGTGATAATTCAAATGATGCCTCATCTCATAATGATGATAATTCATATTCAGAACCTTCGAAAGGAGGATTTAGAAGTGTTAAACATAATCATGCACATCGTGATAATTCTAGAGAAAGAGCTTTGCATGGAACAACGTTTGAAGAGCCAAAGCCACCTGTAAGTTTGAAGCATTCATAAATCTGTCATTATTTTTATTTATGTTGTAATTAATAGGTAGCATTGTAATTAAGTAGTTTTTTCAATTAGATGGAACAAAGTAAAATAATATTAAATTACCAATAAACTTGTAATATTAGTAATTTTGTCATCTAATGCAAAATCATCTTCTGCACTTTTGAGTTGTAACAGAATTCAAACATACTGATCATACCTGTGATAAAAGGGTTTGGTATTTGGTATACATGCTAACATTTTTCAGTGATGTAGTGTGGTAAACATGTGAAATGTTTGTTTTTTGTTAATTACACTGACAGAAGTGCTTAGTGTCCACAGGTAAAAGTACTAAAATTTGCAAATCTTACCAAAAAACTTTTTAGATTCTACATTACTGTAGACGGTTTAATACCAGAGTTAATTCCTGTTTCTTTGCTTTTATGCGAGTGATTAAGCAACATGAAATTGTATTTATATTAGGGGTCCCTATTTTACAAAGTAACATTTTGACCCTATAATTTTGTTTCATTATGCTAAAAGAGTAACTACTAAATTTGAGCACATGAGGAATGTTTAGAGGTAGCTCAATGAGGCTTCCGTTTCTAATATGAAACATGTGAAAACATTGCCTGCATTTCATCACTTTGTCAGAATGTATTTATTCCAATTCTATGTGTGTTGGGCTCTAAACACATGTAATCATTTTTAGTTAACGAAGCACCTAAATTTACTACATCAATTGTTTAGCTTTAATTAAATACACCATCTTTTGATCAAATAAAAATATAAGTTCGCAAGGCAGTATTCTTGCAGAAAAAGAAATGAGCTTAGAACACATGAAGATAATCTTATTAGAAATTTGGTTTTGACAAAAAACGACTGCTGCAAAAATATGACATACTGAAATACATTAAAAATTTATGGCACATGCCACTAATTATTGATTGAGATAAGAGAAGTTGACCAATGGGTCAGTATCTGAAAACATTTCTCCATTGCTTAGTTTCAGGACACATCTGGAACAGAGAAAGCACAAGCAGCTAATTTATTAAGTACTAGCTGAATTACCCGGCATTGCTCGGGTTTAAATGGTTAAATGTTGCTTGAAAAGTGAATTAGAATAATTCACTTTTCTTTCACAGAAAAATGCAATAATTTAAGTTGTATGGAAAATACGTTTTAACTTTTTCATAACTTCTACACTATACTTTGGGCGCAAATATGTACATTTAATTCCTGAATATATTGCAATATGTAAAAGATTAAGACATAAAGACAAACGGAAACGAAATTCTGACGAAAAAATACAGAATTCTAAAAAACGAAAGATGCGCAAAGTGTCGAATTTCGACTGCCTGAGTTTATTCTGAAATAGAGCAATTCGAAAAGACATTTGAAAAATATTGATAAAGACGATAATGATTTATGAAATTTAGTAATGCTCAAATATGACTGCAACATTTCGCTGTGTAAACTCAAATAGACAAACATGGGATTCTAAATCAAATTTATAAAAAAGTAAACATTAATTCTGGTGCTGCCAGATACCGAGTAGCAAAATTACGTTTTTATGATAAATTAGTTTTTCGTTTGTGCTTTTCGGAATAACTGTGCTTGGGTTAGAAATAAATGTAATGGGTGTAGACAAATTAAACTGAATAGATAAAAAAATTTTCAAAAAGCAGAAGGTCGATTTTACAGAATTTTTAAGAAAATCACTGCTTTCAACAGAGGATTCACATGTATCTATTCTGGACATTTTAAAATAAGTTACATGCCTTACCTAAAAAGCTTATGAAACAGAATTCTACAAACAAATCATTACGTATTCAAAAAATTATTTAAGGAAAGTTGGTTGAAGTATACACAAACTTTCCTTGAAAATCATCCCTGAACTCCTGAAAATCTTTCCTTGAATTTCCTTGCAAAAATAAATATTTTAAAATATTCTTTCTTCATCAATAAAATATCTATAATTTATTACATCATGAGAAAAACTAAAAAGTCAGTTCAAACATAAATATTGTAATTTAATTTGTGTTTCGGAAAAAATTGTTTTTCGATCAACACTGGTAAAGCAACCATAGCTGCCTAAAGCAATCAATCTATGCTCAATGTTATTTTTATGGCGATTTTGAATAGTTTTTAGCCCCCTAGGGACAATAGAACGGGGGTTAAGAGTTAGCCTATGCTGACTGCAGTGTTCTAAAGTATAAGTGTATCAAATTTAGTGTGGAGTGGTCAAACGGTGTAGATTTGTATTGAAAGTATACATATATACATACACACATCCTATTATATATATATATATATATATATATAGAGAGAGAGAGAGAGAGAGAGAGATAGATTGCAGGATTGATATCTTGAAAATGTATAGTTCCTGCGAGGATAAAGCAATTTCTAATAGACTGAATAGAGCTTTCCTAGAGTAGAAAATAATCAAGCTTTTTTTCTTATGACATCAATGTAAAACAATGCTTTTTAGCAATTTAGGATTTCTTTGACCTTTAAAGGACACAGACTTGAAATTATTTCTATCTTACTGGAATTTAATTGATAAAGAAAATTATAAGACAGGTATCCAATGATGGAAACATTTCATTTCTCATGCAAGTTATCAATGACAATATTCTTGAATTTGCTGATCATCTGTTGAACAACCAGCAAAGAGTAGATTATCATAGGATCAGAATTCCCGGAAATAAATAATACAAGCTATTGTAAAAATATTCCTTGGAAGTATTCGTACTTGAGGAATTTGGTTTCATCTTATTCCTCAAGCATCTATTTTAGTATTTGGTGTTTATAACAAAATGTGTCATTGGATGTCAAAAATCCTTTAATCATTCAAAATATGAATGTTTTGGTTTGAATTCAAAATCACTAAAATAGCACATACATATCTGAAGTATGTTTGTATTTCAAAACTTGTTTGGCTGCTTGTTCATCACAATGATTTTTTAAAGCATCCCATGATTTTGATCTTGGTGCTTTTACAAAGAAGACAGTTGTTTTTTTATGTCTACACTAAAATGCCAAATTATTGGGAAGATTATACTTTGAAGTATTAGAAATTAAATCTGAGCTATTAAAGCAGTTAATGATCATGCTCAAAAGGTATAGCATTAATTCAAGATTTTAATGGAATATTAACTTGAATTGAGCCCAATTATGACTTACTGCAGATGGTATAGGTGTATCAAAAGGTTATCCTGAATGCAATACAACGAATTGTCACAAACATCATTTACCACTATTAATATTTATACATGACTTATTAATTCTAATGTTCCAGATACAATTTTTTAATAAGTTTCACAGGGAAACATTTTGTTTCACTAAACGTTAAGTGCTATGCTATACAATGCTTTAAAATACCAAAATGCAAGAATCTTTGGGCTCTCTTTGTAACAAGTATAATTTAAAAAATAAAATACTTATGAAATTTTTTGTCAATCAAATCTTGTTGCAACAAATTGAGGGTGAATAGATGTGTTTTTTAATTTGATATTGTTATTTATGTTGTAAAATTGATTGTCCTGTTTATGCTTAATTTTTTATGGGTTAATTACTTTTCAGGTGTATACATCAGCAAATAAATTTTCTCACCTCATTAATGAAACAGACGACCCTGATCGAGGCAGCACCTCAGAATAGAGGGGATAGAATGGCTAATGGAAAGAAACTTGTAACTACAATTTGAAGTTTTAAATGGCCTTAAAAATGCCGGACATTTTCCTTTTTCACATTTATGATTGTGACAGTTCTGAACAAGTTCGTTGCATCTAAATGTATTGTGTAAACATCATCCGGTGCCGAGATAGGCATTGCAAAACCCATTAAATAGGCCATATTAAATTTTGAATTTCTTTTAATAGTAATGAATTTGCAATATCTTTATATTCTCTGAATGAATTAAAAAATTGACACCAATTTGTTTTTATTCAAAATCGTAAACCAAGCCTTGAGTTGTATCAGACTAACCATTCTGTTATACGAAATATTATTTTCGAACTTTGTATTTTTCTTGGCAATCTTGTTACGATTCATTAATGCGAGGACACATTTTAAAATTTCCTTATTCAATCTTGTGCCCCAAAATGTATTTAGAATAGAATTGATTTATTTTAAAGATCATTTTACCACAAATATTTGATTGTCCAAAACTATTTTCCTATGCTTTTAAATATGTATATGGATGTATTTTTTTAATGAATTGTTAGTCACCAAGTTTGATTCTTTTCAGTACTTTGTCAAACAGAAGCTTGTTGAATAAAAACTTTTTGTTTTGTTTTTAATTGCTTTCATTTTATTTTGGATGTCTTGTCCAGCTGCTGAATGGGTTTTGATTTCTTTCCATTGGTATTTTTAATTTACGAAATTGGTAACTTAATATTCTTCCTCTATATTTTTGGGTTAACATTTTGATATTCAGTTTAATATATAGACAATATGAGTAAAATAATTGTCAACTTATTTAACAAATGGATTAAGTTCTCAAACAAGTTTGACTTTTAAAAATTTTCAAAATCAAGTTTGACATGTTTATTGTGAGTTTAAAGCTTTATGTATTTCTTGATTTGAATTGTAAAATCTTGTGAAAGATTTTTTAAGAGGTATGTTACATTCTGTGCATACTATTATTTTTATTGTATTAAATAATTGAAACGAATGGGTTATGCTTTATTTTTTGTGGTGTCAGTTCTCCAATCTAATTTTCATCTCTGTAGTGATTCTGTCAGAAAATGGCCTGAAAATGTAACTTACACATTAGCTTGGCATATCTTGAAGCAATTTAAATTGAATTAAACAAAAAAATCTTGTAGTTTGAGCTGTATGTTTATCTGTCACAGTTGAATTTTAAGGAAAGTAAAATGTTAGGTTGAATTGTTTAATTCTTTTCTTTAGCAATCTTTTAATGATTGGATTTTTTTATTGCATCAATATTTTAATGTAATTATTGTTTGTAAAGAAGGTTTGTTTTACTTAATCTATAAATACTCCATCTTTAAACTTGGTTTTTTTAAAAACTATTTTAATAGATTTAATACATAGTTTTTACTATTAGAATTTTCAGTAGTTCAAATCACCCTGTTAACCTTTAACTTTAAATTAACAAATTTAATATTTTTTTCTAAATGTGCACATTGTTTTGTAAGTTCACAGGTGCTATTGTCATTGACTACTGAAATTTTGTAAGTTATCCTTTTTACTTGAGAGTGCTAAATGAAAATCTGTCTTTGGACATGTTCTTTGTCGTATGTATTAATTGCTGCACTAATTTTATCTTAGGTTTGACTAAAATGTGTTAATTTTGAAATTCCATTTGGGGATTATCCAAGCAAATAAAAAATTAGTATATATTTTCTAAAGGAATTTAAGATAAAAGTTTAAAATGAGAATTGACTACCTACATTTGTAGGTATTAAATTGTTATTCTATACGGAAAAAACTTTTCTGAAATAAATTTATCTGGATTATCCAATATAGATCAGTGTTATATTTCGTTTTTCAAAAGTTTAAATAAAATGCAATGTGGGCAGTGTTATTTGCTATTAATAATGTCGAATCCTAGTTCCATTAATCTAGTGTTAACAATTTGAAATAAAAACTTCGTGGAATTTTCTTGTTTTCTTATAAGACAAATATTCAGCTAAGTTCATTTTGAAAACATTGAAATTTGTTTTGATTAGAAAAGTTCCTTTTTTATTTCTGATTTGTGCAGTAAAAATCAAAATCTTTCTCTTTGTGAACAGAAACATGGCTGGCCCAGAGTTACTGGTACTCTTGTAAATACTTCAATTGCCTTCTTTACATGTTTCTCGTGCACTCATTTAAAAAACACAAATTTTCATAATTGCTAAATTTAGCTGAAATAACATTTAGATGATTTCATAGAATGTAGTTAAGTGTGTTTCATGTATTATACTATAGTAGAATGAGGACAAAATTTTCTGCAAGAATGTTAAATATTTATATTGTACATTATTGACAGAGCTAGTTTGCTTTCTGCTCTAAATCTCACTGTGTGAAAACTGTATAGTCATTTTATCAGCATATATGCTGGTTTAAATTATAAAATGAAATGCATTTCTTAGGCCAATCATGTGACAGTTGTGTAAATTGAATAAATATACAGATATTCATATTATCCTAGTTTTCTTTATTGTGGCTTTTTAATTGCAGTGAATCAATTTAGTTAAAGGAAGTTAATATATATGAAAAATAAAATCTACTTGGATATTTGGAATTGGTTATCATTCCTATGAGCAAAACGTTATTCATGTTAAGATTCCTTTCTGTAAAAACAATATATTCAGTGAAACACATTAACATTTTTACGTTAAGTTCTTTATTAGATAATTAAATTGATTATTGTCATAGTGTAGGAATACATTCCTCGTGATTTCCAATTGCGTTGCTTGAAATTGAGTATAAAATATATTTTAATTTAAATTATTGAATATATTTCTTAGCAAAAAAAATAGGAATGTACTTGAAGTTTTATTTCAATACTCTGTTGTATCCATGTAAATTCAGCTAAGAATAAATGGTGCAAAAAAATTGAGTTAACCTATAATTTTGCATTCCAACATCCCCTTTATTGTGTTGTATGCCCCGTTATATTTCTTAATAAATTAAAGGGCTTATTTTGTCAATACTAGAAAATCATTTAGAATCATGTGTCAACCTTAAGGTAAAGTACAAAACTAAATATAGCTTTTAAGGGACTAGTTATAGTAAATATTAGACATCTTTCGATTTTTCCAACCAGACCACTCCATGGGTCCTAGTAAAGATGCTCCATGGTCTAGTACAAAGTGTTTTTAATTATTGGGATACATAATTACTAGTGTGGTATGTGAGGTTTCATTTACTAAAATTTCTACTTCAGAAGCTACTTGGCCATGGTGGCCCGGTTGGAAGAGTAATGGACTAGCAACCAGAGGGTTGAAAGTTCGAATCAAGCCAAACACCATGTACAAAGGGGGCTGGTGCACATTAAATCTGTCGTGGCCTAAATGTTCTCACATTGGCATGGTGTGGAAGTTTGGAGGGGTGCCAGCTCAGGTGTTGCCTCATCATCTGACCGTGATTCAAAATTACGTGGTGTTCTCGGATCTTTCCTTTCGGATTGATCCCGAACCGTCACCAATAATAGCCTGTTGTGTTGCTCCAGGGTGACGTTAATTTAAAAAAATCAGAAGCTTCTCATCAATTTTTGTATGTATATTTTACTGATACCCAAATGTTTGGAATATATTATTTTCTCTTAAGCCTTTAGAATTTCAGGTACTGGTGGTAGTTGAGATTAGTAAATGGGAAAGCCAAGAAAAGATTGAGAAACATTAGTCTGGTACAAGCAATAGCTCGGAAAATAAGGATAAGAAAAGTAATATAGAGCAAGGATGTTTAACTTAAATTTGAATCAATTATTCATCCCACATTTAAAATACTTATACTGCATTCGTTCCCAGCATTAGGAGTTGAATGAAAATTAAAACAGCATCGTAATGATTATGTACAATGCATCTTAAATCAGGGTTCAAAGGCAGATTTTGATATTAGAGAATAAAACTCATATGGCAATTGTTTCCTCACCATTAACTTGACTTTAAAAGGTTCCTCATCTACAGTTAGTTTTCTGTGGAAGGCAAGATTTTACATGTTCCTACTGTGAATTTAGTTTTATTCCAACTATTTTCCCAAAAAAATACCCAGAAATACATTGTCTTGTTGATGTCTTCCAATTTTGCCATTCCCTGTTTATGTAAGCAACAGTCAAATGAAGACCTCAAAAACAAGAACATGCGACAAATATTTGGAGGACGCTTTATGAATATATTAAAACTTAGTTTCACCATAACAATGTTAAATTTCTTAGAACTGCTTTGATATAGACTTGTGGCAAGCAAAGGCAACCCTGCTTTATTACGAATATGGCAGTTTCGCGATTATTTGAATCTTCTATTAATTTTTGTAAATCGTTCATTTTTTATTCCATCAGACAAAACTAATAAATTATTCAACTTGGACACCTATAAGAATATTTTAGAAAAAGTAAATATTTTTTCATTAAAGTAAGAATAATTAATTGTGTGGATTTCTTTCTATTTTTAAAATTCCTTTTAATTATTTTCCGCTAAGCTTAAAATGGTTGCTTTCTAAGAAATTCTTCCTTGGCAACAAAAAGCATTGCCACAAAGTCTCAAGCTGTACCAATTTCTCATTGAGTGCAATGAATATGCATCTTTGCAATAGTGTTCCTTATTAACAATGGATTCTACTTTTAATATTGGTACAAAATTATAAAGTGCAAAGTATATTGCTATTGAATATGCTTTTGACAAATTTTTTTTCGATTGCTGTAATTCAAAGGCATTTGCGTACTTCTGTCCGTGTCAACAGATGTGACTTGGAAAATTCTGAATTTATAAATTTGGCTTTGCATGTGTGTGTTGAAGACTTACTTCATAAAGATGATAACCAATCAATTATCTACATTTGATTTAAGGCTTGTACTTCAGGTTGTAAAATTTATTGAATTAAATGTAAAGTTTGGTTATTAAAATTATCAATTTGGTATGGATGTAACTACACTGGAACTAATGTATCAAAGACAAACATTAGTGAAGTAGCATGGTATTTTAATGACAAAGAATGTTAAAATACATTAGCTGTTTAAAGGCACAAAAAGAAAATTGAGCGAAAAATATATATTTGTCATTCTTTTCAGATATTTGTTAACACAGCAAAACAAAAATACCTTTTTAGTAAAAATATTTGTTAGGTTTATGTTAAGTATCAGTTTGATTTCAGCCTAGGTGCTTCTAAACTAAGCTTTTCACATAAGGTGTTTCTAATTGGACGAAGAAATTCGACCGATTCATTCCAATCGGTATCACATAGTAATTCCGTGACATCATCAACAATATCGTCTTCCAATACATCATATGTAATGAATGCCTCATAAAGCTTATTAGCAGTTACTTTTCTTATTCTTGGGAACCTGTGGCACAAAAAAATTACAAGTTTGTTCAGAGATTTCCTCTGGCAGGATTTTGAGAGTTGAAGCAGATTGCAAAATAAGTCCACAGCTGCAATGATCTTCTGTGGATCTCTTGACTTGCGAGAACATTCCCAAATAAGATGCATAAGCTGTTCATAGAATGTCAATTCCTCATTGTTATTAAATATGATGCCAGAAAGTAGTAAATAATTGATCATTTTAAAGAAAGGTATTACAATGCGATCATTCTGATAGTTTTCCTTTAGGATGTATAACAATTCATCAGCAATACTTTTCATCATGTCACTGTTACTCTGATTAGATAACAGATATGTAACAAGAGCAGAACTTGAGTACTTTACCTGAAATATAGGTTTAGATTTAAATGCGGAAAGGGAAAAAATATATAACAAATTCACCCAGCAAAATTCCTACAAAAGTTCTTCCAGTTCATCCAGAATGTGGATGATGCGATGCCTTGATTGGAGAATTAGGTTGCAATTTCAATGCACAAATATTTTCTGTTATGTTATGAATAAAATACATAACTTTTGGTAAAATACCAAATACAATTCTATTCAAAATCAATTTTAAAAGTTGCTTTGTGAACTTAAGGTTAGGGGGACAAACCTTTGTTGGGCTCTTTGCCAAACCTAACTTTCATATTACTTATATTCAAGGAGCAAATGTTAATAAGTTCACAAAATAAAAAAAATTTAAAACATGCATGCTGTATACAATGAATAAAAAGATGTATTTTGAGTTCCATTCACTCCAATTTAAAAAAATTACAACATTCAAAGAAATGATTTAATGAAAAACTATTGTAGTAATAATTTATAAAAATTCGTAAATATTTATTTTATTTTAATTAATATTGATACAATATTTATAGCACTTTGAATTTTCACTTATTTAAATCATGTTGGCAATAAAATCTCAAACATCGATAGGTTATCTAAAAATCTAAATCTGCTTATATGTATTATGAAATGAATTAAATATCAGATCACACATCTAGATCACCAAGTGAGAACAAGGGAAAATTGGAAATTTAGATGCAAAATGTTTCGATTAATATTCCAAAATGATTTAAGTTGGGGAAAATTTGAAATATTACAGCACGAAATTATTTTAATTCATCCCAGATTATCATTGTACTATATTTCTTGAAGTATTTATGAGTTTAAAAGATTCAAATTTTTACTTACCATATTCCCACAATGCTATCTCATGAAGTATTACATTCTTAAGCATGTATCATCTAGTATCCTAGTCCTATTAATATCCTTGTGGGACAACTTTTGTAGAAATTACATTTTGAAGTAATATAACTACACCGCTGGCCAGTGAAAATGCAACTTTATGAAGGAAGTATTCAATGGCCTTGAAATTTCATGATGTTCATGGAAGGATAAGCAAATGATTGGCATTGCAGTGAACATTCCCTGTAAGCAGTACGTACAAAAAGGGAAACAGCTGGTTTTAAGTATTGAAATTGTCTTTCCTCACTTCCTGCATACAGGAAACTTAATTATGTCTTGTTGAAAAATACAGCAGTCATATGAGCACGTTTCCGAGTTTGACAGAGGAAGAATTGGGGCTTAGCGAGACTGGATTTGTCCTGCCTAGAAATCAGTGCTTGCATTGGTCGAAATGAAGCCAGTGGCGTAAATGTGGAATTGGTGGGTACTGAAGGTACAAACTGACCGATATGAATGATTGTAGCAGACTTTTCACACACTACAGAACGAGAGGACAGACATCTTGTGCACAAGGCTATTATGGATTGCACTGCAACATCAAGAACCCTAGCTTAAGAATTAGGGTGTGTTGGACAACAATCTGTCTGAACGTACAATTCGACATGGTCTGCAGCAGCAGGGAATTTTTTCAGTGTCCATTGCTGCGAATACTTTTGACTATACACAACATGCGTCTGTGGCTGCAATGGTGCATAGAAAGCCGCACATGGACAAATATGGTATAATTTTTGAGACAAATCTTGATTCTGTCTATAGCACCAGGATGGTCGCATCTGAGTCAGGTAGCACTGCAGCAACATATTGTTCCATCACCTGGCATTATGGTATGATGTGCCATTGAATTCTACTCCCACACCCGCTCATACATACGCATTGCTGGTACTCTAATAACAGCAGCTACATCTCTGAAGTTTGAAGCCTGTTGTCCTCCCCTACCTTCAGGACTTGTTGAAAATTGGTGTGTGGCCAACAACATGTGGCTCTACAGTGCGGGACCACAAGTGGCTTGCAGTGTACAATTCCTCAATGTCCATTAGGTTTCACTTCTTTCATGACCTGCCCGTTCAACAGATCTGAACCCATCCAACACATCTGGTTTATGATAGCTCAAGGACTGGAAACCAGACCACCAGCGGGTACGTCACATAAACTTTGCAAATATGTGGAAGCAGCATGGACTGATATATCCCAAACGCACATCCAAAGCCTTTCTTTCAATGTTGAGGCATGTATCAGCAGTTATTGGGCAGCAATCCAAAATTATGGGTTCTTCACATTCCTCAAGTTGAACGTAGCTGTAATTTCAATTCATTTCATCCTTGTGTCTTATGTTATTTGTATAATATACGACTTCAATATCTTGTTCTTCAGTGTTGCTTTTTCGACGGCCCCAGCAGTGTATTTAACAATGTATATCATTTATGAATATTGAACAAGTAGAAAACTTCACCAGTAACTATTCTAAGTTTAGCACTAGTTGAAATAACATTGAGTGGTAAAATAACATCACATAGGATCGAAAATGTTTCATCACCTCTGAATTATGTCATTAAGGTACAAGTGTGAAATATTGTGCACAAATGATAAAGGGAAAGGTAAAAAGTATTGTAAGAAATGATGTATATAAAATTCTTACAAAAATAAGTATATTTGTAGAAATTGGTTTGAATTTAGTTTTGAATACTGGAAGCAACTTAGGGCATAGCAGCTTTTGCCACCCATCATAGAAGAGATGAAGTAGTATGCCAACTGAAATCATTTTAAGAAAGAGATGTCATAAGTAATTCACATAATACACTTACAAGTGATTCAGTTAGACCTCCAACACTGACAATAAAACCAAGTAATAGGCTGTGCCGGTAGCATGGAAAACTGAGAACTTTCACAAAATGATGAAAAGTGTCACTCGGAGACGCCCAGTTGATCTCATCAAATACTTCTGTACTAAAGATTTCCAGTAAGTCAGAGTGGTGGGATACATGAGGTACTTTTGGATCACTAAAATATGTAAAGGAAATCATACTCGTAATTATATAAGCAATTCCACGAAACATGGGACATGGAAGTGCACTTTTTTTAGAAAATTAAATTGCATTTTCTTTAGTTCTTTTCCAGATAGTTTAAAGTTTTTAAACTTGAATTTGGCAACACCTTGTGCATTTATTTTCAATACATGGTCAGCTGTTCTAAAACCGTAGATGTGAAGTTTTTTTACAGTGAACTTGGCTGTCTTTGCAGGCAATTTTTTCTTACATTATTGTGTATTTGTTTAATTTTCATTAAACAAAATTAAGCCTAATTTTGTAACAAATATCCATTACTATATGGAAAAATTTCCAAAAAGTACTTACTATAGTGTAACGTGAGTCAAAAACTTAGTGTTTTTTAATTCTTTTAAAATATTTTGTTTAAAATTAAAAATTTCACTTTTCCTCTTACTTAGCATGAAGAGTAAAATTAAATGACACATTTGATTTTAATTCATACTTTTTCTTAAAAGACAGAACACATTTAATTTTGTAACGTGAATTGCGCATTAAGTTAAATGTTGTACACAAATAATTGGCTTTAATTTTCCTATTAAAATTTGAAGTGCAAACGATTTTGTGATAGATTTATTTAAAATTTGTTTTTTCCTCATATAATATAAAAATTATATTATGGCACCTACTACAATTGCAGACTCCAAGAACGAAAGCTCAGAGAAAAACTAAAGAAAGAAATTATGACGAATAAAAAGAAAAGTATCGTTTTACTATGAAATGCTGATGCAGAAGGGAAAAAAGTTAGAAATAGAGTTAAAAAGTATTGCGTTTTAAGGAACAAACAGAATTCAAAGAAAAAATACCTGAATTGTACAAAAATGCGAACACTTTTGCCAAAGCTATGACCCAAGCTAAAGAAGGTTTACCTAGCACACCACATCTCAATGAAGTTGTGGTGAGTAAATTGTTTAGCAGCATTAGTAATGAGACTTTAAATGCATGCTGTGATTCAATTAGTTATAATTCAAAGTCATCAGCATTGAGTAGAGATAAAATAGACAAATTTATATTCATATTTTTAATGAACAAGATGATATTAGCCGAATGGCTCCTGGACATAAAGACGTTACAATTTGGGAATATGGCCTTAAAATAAAAAAACAAGCTCATCTTATGTGGTCACTGAAGGAAGTGTTTGAAATGTTCAAATTGGAAAATCCATCAGAGCATGGTAAGAGCAAGATTTTTGAATTGTGCCCAAAGCATGTTCTGTTGAATAAGATTCTGCATAATGTTGCTTATGTATATACCATGAGAATTTCATATAGGTGCTGTAAATACATTACACTTCTATATTCAAAGTGTTCCTGCTTACTTCCATTATTTCCCAGAAAAAATATTGCGCAGTCCTAGAAATTGTTGGCTAAGTCAATGTAGCATTTGCAAAGATACACAAGGTTTTTAAACATTTTATCCATTACTTGGAACAAAAGAATTTCTGGAGCATTATTACTTGATGCCATCAAGCTAAGGCATATCAATGCGTGATGCAAGTTGACTTTTCTGAAAACTACACTTGTACCTTTCAGGATGGGATCCAAGGTGCACATTGGAAACAGAAACAAGTGAGCTTGTTTACAACTATTTATTATTTGGGTTCCATCCATCCTGTAGTAATAGCATTGGATTAGAGATTATTCAAAGAGATTATTATTGAATACATCTTTTTTATTACAAAGATTTTAACTTGTGTGCAAATGTTGAAATATGGTCTGACAGTCCATATACGGAGGGCAGTTTAAAAACACACCTAGCAGTCTCTTAACACACTGCAACAAAGGTACTATTTTGCAACATCACATGGTAAGGGTCCAGTAGATGGAATTTGAGGCAGTGTGAAAGGACATGTTTTCGATCAAGGGAAAGAAGGAAATGTTTAGTAAATAATGTGCACGAATTAGTAGAAGCTGCTACAAAGTGGTGAAGATTAATGTTTTTCATACAAAAAAGAAATAGCAAAATTCAGATTTAAACACAATTTTGAATCAAAATGATAATTTATTTTGCATTTTGACTGCACATAAGTATGTTTATAGGACATTATTTAATTTTAAAAAATTCAATTTCTTTTAATAATAAGCAATTATTCTAAAAAAAAAATAAAGTTAATTTTAGCACCAATTAAAACTTCGAATACGTTATTATTAAGCATTCAGTTCTCAGAATTCACAAATGCAACGTGAGTCAAAAAAAGTATGTAACGTGAGTCACATAAATGTCAATTTATTTTATTAATTAAAGCAGTAATTTAATTTTTCTTAGATTTAACATGACCTACTTTTAGTGAAGTATATGAATTATTTTTTCTGATTAACTTCTGTTAGAAGAGAAAAGCTCATTTTTGAAAGTCTAAAATATTGATGTCCCTTTTTTGTAACATGAGTCATAGTCCGAAATGTTGCCATTGAGGAAACTAAATATAAACTAAAGTTCTAAATTATGGCATAGATGCTTTAAGAACATATCAATGAGTTTATAAATAAATTTTTGTTTAGTAATCTTCATCCATTCTTTATTTATATTAAATTTAATACTGAAAATTGATGTCTGATTGTAAAGTGAGTCACATAGAATTGCCCATAAACACAACATGATATTGCCATAAAAGGGTTATATGGCATATCTATTAACATTTGCCCCATACATGTGCATTAGCATAATACTTAAAAATCCCTTCGCATATCAACAAAAGTTATTCTGCAATGTTTAAAACTTTTTTGTCCTGTTTCCATATTAAATAAAAGTTATTCTTTCTAATTGCAATCGTGGCAACCACTTATACATCTTTTCTAGGAGATAAAATATAAAGGAGAAAACAAACATACAATATTATTAAATTATTCATATGAAGATACCAAATAAAAGTTAACCAGCATTGTAAGAAAGTTTATGTATACCAGAACTTAATATTTCCTAATTTTCTAGTTATGCATAGAATTTTCATGCTGGAACTCCTAATTTTTTAATAATTATAGATACTACAAAATTATGTTCAAAAAGTTTGTTCCTGAATGTTTGGATCAGCATTCTGGGGGTTATTTTACAGTTAAAGATGACGTCAACTTGTACAATTTGCTTTAATATAATTTTATACGGGGAAATACTCTTCGTACAAAGAAAGCTGAAAGACCTCTGGTAACCACATTGCTTGTCTGGGGTTACCTAGAGGGCATCTATATTTTAATCCTATTCTTTTTGGAGATGTATGAACTGAAATGGACGTAGTCTATCGTGTCTAGACCAAGTGGAATAAGAAACAAGCTGAAAGTTTTGGCTGAAAACTTTCTGAAAGCTGAAAATTATTCGTTCTACAGATTAATATACCGTTTAAATAAGTTCTTTTTTGTATTTAGGAATGAATTGAATTTTTTCGTATTATATGTGTTTAAGTAAAACTTACCTCAGCAAAAGACTTTCGAAAACACTACCAGCTACAGCACGAGTTCTATCTATCTTTTCTGTACATTGTTGCAATATGACACAGAATGTTTTACAGATCAGGTCTTCAGATAACATCTTAGGTTCTTTCTTAAGAACAAGATGAACGATTTCCTAGAAGATGCAAAGCAATTTTAATCAATTAGGTCTGAAATATTCTGTTAGATTTTGGTTTATACAAGTAAAAATTCTAAAACTATATTTTCAGAAGTACATATCTCAGTAGCAAATAGAGGAGAGGATCTAAAATTACTAAAAATGCATAGCCTATTTTTGATAACATATTATATAATTTTACGGATGGAATGTAAGTGCAATATTATGGATAGAATTATCAAAATCTGACTCCCATTTCTAAATCAAACAATACAAAAGATATTGTCTGATTCCTTCCCTTTAAAATAATTTCCCATTAAAAAAAATTAAACTCAATGCATTAATTAAAACATTTCCATAGACAAAAGGTTGCCATGGAAAGAGTGAGATAAAATAATTTAAATTTCATGCTGATAAGGAAAATGGAAAAAAATATTTACTCCACTAATTTTTAGGTGAAGTAAAACTCAATTTTTTAAACTTTGCAGCTAGGTTTATGGAAGTCTAGATTCTTATACGATAGCTAAAATAATACAGCTTGATTTTGATCTCGGCAAACAAATAATTTTAGGTACCAAACAATAACAGAAAAACCCACCCCCATCCATTGCATATGAACGAATGAAAAAAATGCACATTTACGAACTGGAAATACACTACATATACACTTACTGCCAAAAGTTAAGCACGGAGAGGAAAATGTTAATTTCCGGAAGCCAATCTGAATTTGAGAGGCTGCATTTCGCTGCAGAGGTAGATGGAAGTATGCAAATATGTTCTATAACAGCCAATCACGGTTTCGTGTCGAGAAATATGCAAAAAAGGCAGTCGTATAAGTAGCCAGCATTGTGAAGGGTTACAGGAGTTTCATGTAAGTGCTGATAAAAAGTGTTTAGAACTTTCGTACGATTAGTTTTCAAGACAGACGTGTTTCTATGGCTTCCAGAAGACGAATGGCAGATAGTGAGCGCTGGCGTTCTGTGGGACACCTTGAAGCAGGACAATCAATCACAGATGTTGCTCTTTTCTTTGGCGTTCATCATTCCGTCATTTCACGATTATGGAAACAATTCCAAACAAGCCAAACAGTTGTCTGAAGACCTATGACCGGTCGCACAAGGGTTACAACAACTGCGGAAGATCGAAATATTGCTGTTTTAGCCAAGCGGAATCGAAGAGCGACCTCCACACGTGTGATATCTATGGTTGCAGCGTCCATTGGTAAAACGATATCTGCCACTACTAGGAATGGGAAATACTGTTCTTTTAGGTGAACAGTTCTTTGCTGTTCCTATTCTTTCTAAAAGAACTGTTCTTTAACCTGTTCTTCTGCTCACTACTATTCTCACATTCAACTTGAGACATACGAGCCTTGCTCCTATAGCAACCACCCTTTATGGCGGGAGTTTTAGTGGTAGACACACAGGGTCCAGATTCTGTTGACACCTCATTTTTTGGTAAGTACTTATTGTAGATAATACCGGAAAAGGCTAAGTACAAAAAATTACTGCTAGCGTTTTCGAAATCAACGATTTTTTATTGGGGAAGATTTTTTCCTGTTTTCACAGAAGAAAACGAAATCTATGGTTGCAGCGTCCCTGTTCGACGAAGGCTACACATAAATGGACTGTATGCCTGGGTACCATGAGTTTGTGTTCCTCTATCCGTCCAATCCAGAGGGGCACGATTAAAGTGGTGTCGGCAACATCTGAATTGGACTGTCTCATTGGGCCAACATTATGTTCACAGATGAGTCGAGATTTGCCCTGGAGCCAGATGACAAGCGTATAAGGGTCTGGAGAAAACAAGGCACACGCAATTGGCCCCAGAACAGCATCGAGCATCACGCATTCCGAAGTGGAAGCATCATGGTGTGGGCAGCGATTTCGTTGGGATATAGCACCGACCTGCATATCTATAGATGGGGTTCTGTGAAGGCTGTCTGGTATCGGGATGAAGTCCTAGAACCCACTGTGAGATTGTATGCTGCAGCAGTTGGTCCTGCTTTCATTTTAATGGATGACAATGAGCGTCCCCATCGAGCCAACATCGTTGACGACTACCTGGAGAGTGAGTGGATTGCGCGTATGGATTGGCCGGCTTACTCGCCCGACATTAATCCCATTGAAAATGTTTGGGATGCCCTCGGCCGCGCTGTGTCTGCATGTTTCCCACCCCCAGTCACTCTCACAGAGTTGCAAACTGCTCTACAGAAAGAATGGTGATGACTTGACTCTGGGGTGGATGATCACCTCATGGAAAGAATGGTCACATGCTGTAAACTTTGTATGAGGATGAGGGGTGGTCACATATCCTATTAATATCGGTTTTGGATTAAAACATAATTTTGTTAATGACTCCAATATGACTTCATCTTATAATTTATGAAAATTCAATATTGTTTTCATCTTTGTATGTAATTCTTTGTTTTGTTTCATGCATAAACATATTTGCTACTTTCCTGCTGCATTTCGTGTCAATCAAAGCTGTACTAGTCGATTTTTTCGCATTTTACCACTTCGTGCTTAACTTTTGGCAGTGAGTGTATTTCATTTTACAGAAACAAACAATATACAATTTACATTAAGTACAGTATAGTACATATTACATGAACTTACACTCTAGACATACATACATATTCAAATTTTAAAATAGCCTGTTATTTTCTTTTATTTCTTCGAGGCTCGTGCTTTCTGAGCGACAATGTTCCGCACTTTACATAGAAGTATCTGCTTTGCGTTTGCCTTTTCTTGTCCCTCAAACCACTCTATGCATTTTGATAATATTGTTTCTGCTTCTGTATGGCTTAACGTAGTTTTTTCATTCAAAATATAACACTCGTCTTCGTCAATTTCTTCTTTGATAGCAATCATACTGGAAACAATTTCATCGTCATTCAAAATATCAAAGCCTCCGTCCTATTTGTTACATACCAACCACTCTGTTACTTCTGGCGTTATGTCTTTAGCATTCAGTAAATTATTACACAGTTGCACAATTTCGTCGACACTAACATTCTCAGTTTCCTTAGGTTCGCAATCATTAGCTTCAGGCCAGAGTTTATTCCACCCATTTTTAAGATTTGACACTTGAAGATCATCCCATGCAGCAGCAACATTGAAAATTGCATTTTATGTTGTACGTTTTCCAAAACTCTTTTACAGACATTTCATCATCAGATGCATTTCAGCCAAATGAGCTCTAACTTGTGGCATAAACACTTTGTGGAACCAATCGGAAATAATATCTTGAGACATCCAAGCACTCTTTTGAGCCAATAGGTAGCAGGCAATGGTTCAAATTAAAATTTTTGAATACACAAGGTGGTTTTGCTTTTCCAATCACAAGCAGGGGTAATCTGATTGCCGGTGGCATTTGCACAAACCATTAAAGTGATCCGATCTCTTTGGACTTTAAAACCCAGGGCTGATGTCTCCGAAAGTGATGCCAATGTCTTTTGTGGTAAAGCTTTCCAATTGAGCCTGGTTTCGTAGTAATTGTACACTAGTTCCTAATTGTACACTAACAAGGTTTAATTTGGCGACTTTCTCTTTAAATTGATCTCTGTACTTGGCAATAACTGCACTAAGTTTTTCACCACTAATGTCTAGTTTCTGAATGCCATGGTGACACTTAAACTCATCGAGCCATCCTATGCTTGCTCTAAAATTAGAATCTCCATCAAGTTTTTAGTTCATTTCAACTGCCTTGGCCACTATCATGGGCCTGAAAGTGGGATTCCTTGACTCTGTGCTTGTATAAACCATTGATACACAACAGTATCCAGTTGGTCATATTTTGCTGATTTTATGGTTTTACGAGTCTTAGGATCTCCATCGATGTTTTGTATTTTTGAAACATGTTCTATTTTTCAGCATTGCGTTTAATGTCATTCACTGTGGTTCTTCCAAAGCCGTAAATGAGAGCAATACTAGTTCGTTTCAACTTTTTTTCAAACATTTAATAATCTCAATTTTCTGGTTGAGATCTAACATGACACGTTTACACTTTTCAGCCATTTTTTAGTTGTACAAAAACAAAAAAGAAAAGAAACCTTAACAACAGAACTTATTGGTGTGAATGTCACTATCGTATACCAAAACAATTAAGCCACTACGCAACAAATAACATACAGCACCGAGCCCAACAGTTTATCAAGCACAACTGAAACTGACCATGTGTGTGATAGCTAGGCAGGCCAAGAACGTGACTCATCAATAGAACAATAGTGCGCCACTTCGGCGCCTCCACCACTCAGCAGTAAAGCGAGGATGATATTTTGCGGCAATTTGGTTACTGTACATAGAGTACAGTATGTATGTGCATACATACTAATAACTTTTTATATTTAATTAACTTTTAATAATGAACTGACGGTTAACAAAAATTAACAGTTAAAAGAGTGATGGTTAATCGAAGGTTCACTGTACTTTAAAATGAGTACATGTGCATACACCATATAGGTTCATTAATATATAAAAAATAATGTAGAATGGAAAGGATAAGAAAAATAGTTACTTGTATAGCAATCATAGCTGCTTCTCTTACAATAGCACCAATTTCACCACGACTGTCCAAAGTATAGTCATTTGTGCCAGCCAAAAAACTATTAAAAAGAGCATCCAAGTTAGACTGACAAATATAATCCTCTTCATTTCCATTGTAATCTATTCCCACAGTGGCTGCTACCTGTGAAAGAGCTTTGATAGCATCACGACGGGCCTCTGCCCAGCTGGAATTCATTTCTGTAAGCTCAGCACATTTTGATAGGCTTTGTATTGTGCACTTTACATTACCTTTCAACATGAAATGTGGAAAAGCCCCTAACAAAAATAAAAATACTTGAATAGGTATGGTTCTTGAATGACTGATTCATAGCGTAATACATCTACATTAAATATTTTTAAAATAAACATCAAACAAAATATAGTTCAACTTTCATAAAAATATTCATCTATAAAAATTTATTTTGATGCATTAAAATAAAAACCAGCATATTAGATAATGAGATAATTTTATTTTAGAGTAAAATTAACTCTGAAAAAAGGAAAATAAGTTAAATATTGCTATAAGTTTTACTTATAATTTAAGTTGGGATTTTTTTGATTATCTTACAATAACACAGCCAAAGAATTTCTAAATTTAAGCAAGCTAAAATTGTTTATTTTGTGGTAACACACAAAAGGGTAGTGTAAAATTGGTCAAGAGAAAAATTCAAAAAAAAACTTCATGCTAGAAATACACTTAGAGTTTTGCAAGAACAGAAGAGCATATTTTTATATTTCTGTAAGAGCATATTTTTATATTTCTGTAAGAGCATATATTTATATTTCTGTAGTAATTTTTTCATTTTAGGTAATTTTTACATTTTCTGCAATATAATTTCATTTTTTACACTGGTTAACATTTCTAAGGCTAAGTTCCTCACAGTAATCCCCTATTGTAACAGGTGAACTACGAGCACAGCACAAGCAGCAGAGCTATAAATCTCAGAACTATTGCTGAACAGAAAGCGAGAATGAAAGCAGTGTCACATCGGCTACGATCATGAACACATCCCTGTAACCTTTTACCTCGAGATATTTTAATGTTTGTGCGACTCATGTCCATTCCATTACAAGTTTGGAGCCCAAACGTGGGGCCAGGGTTTTAGTGTTCTGCAGTGGCGTCAAACTCACGATTTTAGGAAGCCTCATCAAAGGTGTATCCCATTCAATAGGTGGAAAGGATTTCCACCTATTGAATATAGGTGGAAATCCTTTCCACGTGTCATCCTTATGCTCGTATCCCCGAGTGGTGATGAAGAATGATGAGTTTATTTTAATTTGTTTAAAATCATTCTTGTCTAGCAGTACTTTCGATATTTGGCCAACATGTGCCCAGCAACGGAATTTTGAAGTTTCGTTTTGTGTTTAAACAGTATTATTGTTTAGAATAGAGTGGAATCTTTTTTAAGTGTTGTTAATCCTTTGGCTCACAAGTGCTTAGTAAAGTTTTATATGTTTGATAATTTCAGTTCTTAGGTGTGTACTGTTTTCATTTGAAATTGAAAGAAACAAGCCCAAGAGCAGACATTAGGGCGCAGAGACAAATCATAATTTCCTCGTTATGCTTTGTTTTGATAATAATATATATAATATATTTCACAGTAATATAGAATATGGTGATTGTGTTAAAGATTAACCAATATTTAATTTGAGAACATTTAATCTCAGTAAATACATACTCAGGACTAATAAAAACTATATATTAATTAACAACGAACTTCAAAAAGTGAATTATATTCAAATCAAGGACTTAACTGTGGCTAACAAAGCTAACAAAGATGGCCTTTCTTGAAAAAGGGCAAAGAGATCTGAAACTCCTTGCGTAGGAAATGGGGTTGAACCGGGCAGACTTAAGGTGATAGAGCTAAAAGATTTAATAAGTGCCAAAACTATGATGAAGAACTAGTAAAGAATATGTTAATTAACATTATTGAAGAATTGATAAAAATAGACAGCTGAAGAAGCCAAAGAGAGAGCTTTTGAATTAGAATGCTTGAAGTTGCAACTCGAAACCCAGAAGGTTACCCAGTCCTCAACAGCAACTCCCGTTCAGTACTGAGAAACCCAGGTGGGAATTAAAAAGGATTCTTCCCCAATATGATCCTAAAGACAACGGCATGGAGTTGTTCATGAACCTGTTTGAGCATCAACTGAAATTCTTAAGGGTTCCTGAAGCAACTTGGATCATACATTTGATTGGATCGCTACCATCTGATGTAGGAAGGCTTGTCACCAGGGTACCTGAAGAATATCAAGATTACCAAAAGGCGAAAGGCATGCTTCTTAGAAGATACAAGCTAACTGCTGATAAATTCAGGCAACTGTTTTCTCTACATTGCAAGAGTCCAACACATACATGACATGATTTCTATTTTGAACTGACTAGTTATTTTGATGGTTGGCTCTCAGAGCTGAAAATTGATGATTTTGACAAATTAAAAGAACTCATCATAGCTGACCAGATAAAGAAAAGAGTACCTCAAGACATCAGAGATCATTTCATCGATAATTGGCCAGATCCAAATTCACCCTAGATCTAACAGAGAGGCTCAATACTGTCTCAGAAACAATCAAAAGAGATGCTTATCCCCTCCATTTCAGAAAAAAGCTCACTATACCGGAAATGAAATTCTCAATCCTGTACCGTTCAAGACAAATCAGGCAAACAGAACCAGTCGAATAAAATCTGGTGACAATCAGGAGCGACCAGCACCAACATGTTATGACTCCAGAAATGTCGGATTCATTAAATCCAAATGTCCTTCCACAGAAGCAATCCTTTCACAAAATCTGCCTCAGATCGTTTTGAGAAGATTCAAATTGATAGACCAACCATGGTCTAATGAAGTTCCAGTTATGAATGTTACGATAAATAGAATATTTGGCACAGCATGTGAAGACAGTGGAGCAAGTCACTCTATCGCTGGCGAAAGATTGTACCATGTACTTCAAGATGAAAGGGTAGTATTCGAGAAGTCCTTTCGCATAGTAACCCTCGCTGATGGACATCAGACAGAGATGGAAGTTCACACAGCCTGTGTAATTCTATGTCTAGAAGGACATGCCTTCTAATTAACCCTTTTTGCCCTCCCAGAGGCTAAAGGAAATCATACCCTACTAGGAGCAGATTTTCTGAAGAAAGCAGGTGTTGTTTTGAATCTTTGAGACCATGCCTGGTTCTACACTGATAAGCCAAATGAACGTTTCCCATTCATTGCGAGTGCTCAAGTCCAATCCTATGATATTAAAGAAAGTGATAGACCAGAAAATCCATGCCTTCTTCGTCTCGATGAAGGTGAACATTTAACAGAAGATCAGTGCAGAAGATTAAATGCACTGTTAACTCACTATGAAACTAACTTCAGTCTGGGGGAGAACGAACACCTCACATCGAACACCGGATCGACACAGGTGATGCTCCCCCAGTTGCTACTACTCCTTACGGGAAGCACCCCTGCAAGAGAAATTTTGAAGGAGAGCTTATTTTCACCGCCCATGCTGAAATAAGTGAATGAGGCTAAATCATTTGTCCTCAGAACTCACATGTCAAGTTGTGCTTTGGGTGCAGTCCTTATCCAAGGAGAAGGCCCAGAACATCCGATTGAGTACACTAGTCGTCTGCTAACCCCAGCAGAAAGGAAATACTCTACTACAGAATGCGAAGCCTTATCAGAGGTTTGGGCACTGGACAAATTTTGAGGAAGAAGCATTCCCCAACACGCAATACGGAGATCAAGTATGGGTAACCTCACACCTTGTGAGAAACAAAGCTAAGAGGAGGTCGGCTAAATTTGTACCTCGTCAAGACGGACCCTATTTGATTTTGACACAGCATTCTCCAATAAATTATGTTGTTGCAAATCCTGCATCTCCTGATATTCCTGTTCGAACATATCACACGTCTGCCCTCCGCCCATGCCTTAACACCCCTCAAAATGGAAATGTACTCATCACCCCACTGCTAAGGAGAAACCGACCCTGAAAGACTAGTCCAACAGTGCAGCAAAACTCAAGACACAACCATCCGATACTTCTCTTGGCTACTCGTCGAGAAGTCTTCGTAGCCAGTAGTAGGGGGAGACTGTAATGAGTGAACTACGAGTGCAGCGCCAGCTGCAGAGCTATAAACTTCAGAACTGTTGCTGAACAGAAAACTATAACGAAAACAGTATCACGCTGGCTGCGATCATGAACACATCCCTGTAACCTTTTCCTCTGAGATATTTTAATGTTTGTGTATGTATAATTTTTATGTTTTAACTTCTTAATTAAACTATTGTAAATGGTTAGAGCGACTCCAGATTCATTCCATTACACTACTAGAATTTAGCAGTGACTGAATTCAATAGATGCCATCACTAGTTGAAAGATTGCCAATTCCATGAAATCGTGAGAGGTGTATTGTGATCATGGGTAGACTTTTGTGTGCACAGATGATTGTGACTGTTTTGTGTTGCTGAGTGAGTACAGGTGTGCAGTTTTGAAATAAAGCTGAGTGGCAACAAAAAGTGAAACTGAGATAAAGTAGAAGCAGTATACAGTAGAAGCTGTAATAGAAGCTTCAGACAGCTGTTGCAAGTGATATGCATCACATTGGCAATTCAAACATTCATCCTGGACCTCCCATAGAAGTAAGCACTGACTGAGGCAAGCAGCATTTGAAATTCGTTGGAAGCATCATTTGGCTTGTTTGAAAGTGTGAATGCTCAAATACAGTGGACTAGCCATCCATTGTTGCAATACATAGAAAGACAGTGCAATATCGGTCAATCAAAAAGTACTTCATGGTGGAAATAGGTTGCACTGCTATAAAAACTACTGTATTGTAAGAAGTTAATTTTTGTAGTGGTGACTAAGCTCATCAGATTCAGTAAAGCTAAATGTTTTTGTTTCTGTAAGCCACCAATTGCTGCAGAAGTTACAATGACAGTAATTTGTTAACCACAAATTTATAATTTAAACTATACATGCATAATAAATGAGTTTGAGCAATATCTTAACTAGAGCTTGGATTTTGAAAACATTGGCATGTTTAGAGACCTAAGAGCATATTTTTATATTTCAGCAGTAATTTCTTTATTTTAGGTAATTTTTACATTTTCTGCAATATAATTTAATTTTCTACACTAGTTAACAATTCTAAATGCTAATAAGGAGAAATTCATGCCTACAATTACTAAGTATATTGGTTTGTTTAGTATACATTTCTACATTTGTTTTTAGTAGCAAACTATATAAAATATTATAAAAAAGATATTACAATTCATAATTTCACTAACCTACTGCAAGTGCAAAGCCACATCTTGTTTCCATGTGATTAGAGTTCAGTTGTTCCAAATAGTATTTTGATAGTGTAGAACACTGAACACTTTGAGGAGGAATGTACTGATTACAGTAATGAGGTAGAGCAGATACAGCAGAAGATCGAACAGAGGCATCGGCATGTTGAAGGCAACCATCTAACATTGTCTGCCATTTTTCTGCATAAAATATGAACTATATTTAATTAAAATATTCTGCCATAAAATTGTAAAAATACATTTAACGAGACCTGGAAACTTTCTTACTGGAAAGGGTTAGTAAGGAAACTTATTTTACATATTAAAACATTGAGAAAAAGGGTTAAATTTCAATGATTTTAAAATGAAAAACTTTTTCATATGAAACACTCACTCATGTACTACAGAAAATAAATTACTGTTATATTTCACTAGGTGTTTCTGAAAAGTACAATAAAGTAATTGATTATACTAGATACATTTAAAATTGTTCTTATTAATCAATTAAAGTTATCAGAATTTTATGATTCCTAGACTGAATAATAAAAACCTGGAGATATTTCAAGTTGATTATTAGTTTTAAGCTGTTTAATGGTTACAAATTTTAAAAAGAAAAAGCCTATTTTGCAATTACTTTGCGGTAAATCTACCAATTTCACTAATATGACAATGAATTACTCATTAATGCAAAAGCAATGTCAACATATAGTCTTGTGAAATTCGAAGTACAATAGTATGTGAACTAGTGAATAGATAGAAACATTTGTGCAATGAATTCTGTATCCAAGTACCAAAGTAACAATATTCAGCATAGTAAGAGTAAACATAAGTTCCATTCCATTCCATATATAGCTGTAACTCCAAGGCAAATGACGTTCCCTAGCTGACTGCCAGAGTGTAGTTTTAAAATTTTTAATGGTTGGGACTTGTCCCTGTAAGCCTGAAGAAGCAAACCATTTACTTAAAATTCCATAATTTTCATTTTCCAGGAATACCACACCAGAAGTATCAGGCAGTTCAAATGAAAGAATATTAAAACTATATAAGAATTGGCAATGAAACACAAAACATGTGGTATACATTTAAAATAAAAAATAATCTGAAGCCAAAAGGGAAGGAAATCATAGGCATTGTGCATCTCTTTTTTATATAGAACATAATTGTTTTATATCATTGGTATGCAATAATAAAAAGAAAAATAATTTAAATATATGCAAATTTAGGAAAACGTTTTGAAAAATCAGAACCTTAATGAAGCTGAATCGAGGATAACCAGAGCTAAAAATAATCCTTACTTAAATAATGAAAATATTGCATAAGGCAAATACAAAAATAATTTATAATCATGAGACATAACACAATTTAAAAAAATCAGAATTAAGAGTTATCTAATACAAAGATATAAAACCATAAGTATAAAGGTTTCAATGTATCTTAAAATTATAAAATTATTGTTTTATTGCAATAGAATAAATAAGAGTATTGGGACACAACATTCAAGATAAATAGTTTTAATACTGAGAGATAACTAACAAAATTTAAATTTTTATAACACATGAAACCCTTCCCTCAACCTCTTCTGATGTTAAAAAGGTTGGTTGGTTTTATGGCGCAAGGGCCATATTTGGCCATGCTGCGCCAGACACAACATACAAATATTAAGTAATAAACATACACAATGAAAATTTTACTGACACAGAAGAGATAAATACAACAATGCATCTGACGGGAATCAAACCTGTGCCCCCTACAACTCAGTTGCTAGTGCAGTGGGTATACCCACTGAGCCACAACAGCCCCAATATTAAAAAGGCATATTATAAGAAACTTTAATATAAGACATAAATACAAACAGATTCGAATAAAGGTTTAAAAGTCTGGACAGGTAATTAAGTATGTAAAAATATTAGATATTAAGTAACAAGTTTTTTACAAATCAAAATTTTCTGCAGATTACCTATCAAACTTTCATCATTATGAAAAGGCATAGCAGCAATGGATGATTTTTCAACAAGAAGGCACACTGCATTCCTCATAAGGATTCCTCCAAGTCCACGAAACAGGCCTCGTTGGTCCAAAATAAATATCATTGATTTGATTTTTTCTACAGAATCAGAGCCTGCACATATAAAAAAAGATAACGTATCATCATAAAAATTATATAAGTTTCAGTTCTAATAAGTGATTTAAAATAATATTTTTTGTTTGGAAAGATTTTCTAACTACAGATTTAATGTGCACATACCTATTGTGTACACAAGGAAGATTTAGTGAGTAACATAGATTTAACCTAATACTTCTCAAACCATACACCTGCAGAATGAGTTTTGTAATGTATTCTAATGCATACCACTCTGAACGATTTGGGTGGTTGTTTTCGGGGTCAAGAAGGGTAGGCAAGGAAATGGAAAGATCACTCTACCTTGGGGTTGATGCCTGTACACACCTAAAGATATGTCCCAAGGGCATGAACAATTTGCATGCACAAATCCCCCACCAAAAGCTAAAAACAATAAAGTACACATATAAAACTAAAATCGTTTATAATATTGAATAGTCATATTATTTAATATTTATCTTATTGTGGTTTGCTTATTTATGCTAAATATAACATATTGCTTAGATTTATCTTGCAATAATTTTGCTATATATAGCTCTTTTAATAATTTTAAAAATTAAAGACAAATGCTGAAAGGAAGCATGACTTATTCAGAACACTTTAGGGAAAATGTTCATTATTAAATAATACGTGTTTTTAAAAATATGTAATAAAGCTCAATTAAGACAGCTATAAATTATAAACATGGGGCAAAAGTATGAAAGTTTTTACCCCAAGACCGATCTTTTGGCCTTTGGTACTTACTACAAGGTGCGAATTGATGACTATTTGTAAAGGAGCACTCAATGGGGATCTGCCACTACTCCTAACGAGAACAATCACTAACATCCATGCGCTTACAAACCGGGATTCGAACCTGCAACCTACTGGCTAGCAGACAAGCAAAGCATGAAAGTGCGTTAATACATAATATAATTTGAGGGCCAGAGGTATCTTTAAAACAAATTGTAATCAGAATGGTCATTGTTTTCTACCCCTTAATTAGGAAAAGAAATTAAGTTAATCTTATTTTATAAATTAAAAAATATGCAACATTTTCTCAAGCTTTTTTCAATATTTGCAGTCAAACATGCCACTACCCCAAATTTTAATAGCTATATGCAATTTAAAGTCCTCATCTAATCAAAGATGCTCAAGGAAAGTGTTAGGCTTTACTTTTGGCATATTATAAATGTGATAGACAATAGCTAAATTTTCAATTATATAATCAATAACTATAAAATAGCTTTTGTAGACAATATATTGGTATCAAGATTTTTTTAATTTTAGAATCCTTACTTATACAATTCTTTAGCTTTTTCATACTTTAATATATA
Source organism: Meta bourneti (assembly GCA_933210815.1). Taxonomy (NCBI): domain Eukaryota; kingdom Metazoa; phylum Arthropoda; class Arachnida; order Araneae; family Tetragnathidae; genus Meta; species Meta bourneti. Next base: position 51,120,567 of record OW119924.1, on the reverse strand, counting down.
TATTTATATATATATACACATTCAGGGAATTATTTTATGCAAATCAAATTTGTAAAACTACCAAAATTAAATAAAAAAATAAGATGTAATGAACATTCTATTGGAAATCATTCAAAAATAAAAAATTGAGTTACTTCAAACACATATTTTGGCTTTCATGTAAATAGTAACAAAACACTATAATCAATAAAAATTATTTCAATTAATTAAAATATAAATGCATACAGTACTCTAAAAATAAACAAACCTAAAACAGCATCAATTGTTTTTGTACAGCTCTTTCCATTTGCCAATGCATGAATGATTTCTGCTATAGAAAGTATTGCACCATGTCGAGCATTTAAGTCTATGCCTACAGCTTGGGTTAGTAGATGTGGAATTGCTGTTTTTGGCATGAAGTCAGGATCTCTTTCAGTTAAATTATGCAGAGCTTTTGAGGTCAGTTCTCTGACAGCAGTGTCCCAATGATTAATTTTATGCTCCAACAAGTGGTTAATAAGTGTAAATGTATATTCAGGAAATTGTGCAATATGAACACTGAAAAAAATAAGACATGCATAAATATGTGAATCACAGATGAAAATGATCATGATAAATACAATTATTAAATTTTTGTGTGAAAAAAGAGCTAGTATGAGAGAAATTTAAAAGTGAAAAGTATTGAGCACATGAAAAATGCATTTGTGAGGATTTAATTCAAGGGAAAGCCTTTTACATTGAGAAACAGTTGTGTAAAAAGCTGATTGGAGATCATAACATATTTATACCCCTATTATAATTTTATGTACATATTCAAGCTTTGAAACATTTAATTATATTTTTATTAAATAAAAAAAACCTCACAACTTTCAAATTATTATTTCATGTTGCTTACTATATTTCGCAAACTAAGGATATTTATTAGTTATTTGCAATTAAATATTTTATTATTTAATGGTTGGTTCAGTAATTAAAATCAAGATGCAGATATCATTAGATTATATTGGGACCATGTAACTTTCAAAAGTAGCACATACCTCAAACTTAAGAAGGAATTCTGACGAGAGCCAACAGCATAATAGTCAGTCTCAGTTAGAATGTCTATGCCATGAGGGAAAGTACCTTGCCTCCCAACATTTTCTTGGAAGGCAGCAGATGCAGCTCTGCGACAAGTAATTTCTCTAAAATGTTAAAATTATTGAAAATATTTTAGGCAAATAAACTGTAAACACTTAAACTTGTGCAAATGTACAGAATTATTGCTATCTAAAATTCAACACATTAATACTCTTACTGCAGTATTCACAAGTCTCGAGTAGATCCAAAAGTCAGATTTATCCAAGTACTGTATCAAATAAAATATGAATTAAGTGATCCACCAATTAAAGTGATAAGCTCAGCATGATTGGCTACAACTGTTCCCTTCCCTGATCCTGTGATTTTGTTTACATTTCTTATGAAACCTGAATCTAAGAGATATATATTCAATACTGGCCTAATATTTCATTGGCAGAATTTATTCCCAATTTTGATTTTGATAAAATGCAGTTCTAATACATTAATAAGGGATAGGTTTATTAACACATTTTAAATCAGGTTAGGAAATACAACATAGTACTGGTATTTACTTCTGGATTAGATTTTTATGAATATTTAAGTTAAGCAAGAAAAATAATTATACTCAATCCCTTGACAAATCAATGTAATCTGACTACGTTTATGCTTGTCAGTGTTGGTGCTATATTAAGTAACATACATTGTCATTTTTGTATTATATGTAATAAACCAACAAAAGCATTTTTATTGTTTATAAAGTTAGAAAACAATGAATTCAAATTCCAGTTTTAATTAGTATTAGTAAATATAAAAACTTTAAGTTTCAATTAATCTTAAAATACTTAAATAAAATAATGTTACTATTAATATTACAAATAAAAATTATGTTAAGGCTTAATTTCAGAGATTAATCAAGTTAAATGTAGAAATAATAATATAATGTGGTACTTTCAATTTCACAATGAATTTGCAGCAGCTGTGGTCAACAAAGCAGCATGTTTACAAATCACCTATGTTCCAAACTATCTATTCCTAGCAATTCCAAAAGTTGATAACATCACCAATGTTTCATCACGTGAATAAATTTTATGTAAATAAATTGTACAAATCGCAGCTGCCATACCTAATATTTGAGAACCCTTGAAATTAGTTTGGTAGAAGAAACTTGCACAGAATGAAGTGTCATCCATTTTGTTTTGTTGACGATCTGCTTTCCTCACAAAAAGCTAGTACTGCGCATGCATTAACCCTCAACTGAGCATTAAAACTCTGATTTGAGGATCAAAATTTAGCACTAAAACAGCAGTTTGAATCTTGAATCAGGCATTGTGAATAGTTTTGATAATCAGGGGATTATATTTGATCGATGGCGTAACTCGGACTTGTGAACAAGGCTGTTAGTGTTTTCCAAACCACAATCTTGAATTCTTTTAGTACGAAAACATGGATTGTATTTACATGCAAGATTTCCAATACTGCTAATGGAAAGTTAAATATTGTTATAAACTAAAACTGTTTGAGTGTACTATGCATTTAAAGCAACAGTGAAGCAATTAAATCCTAAAATCTACTATAAAATGAAAATTTTAAAGTGAAAATAATGAAATAACCCAATTCAATGGCAATGTCTGTTCATTTCTACTAAAAACAATTGGTGAAAAATTAGCTGCTGGTAAAAATAAGTTTTTAGTAATTTTCATTTCAGTACCATTTTGGATTAAAAAATTATAAACTATTTTCTAATAAATTGTTTGTTGCACATTTATTTAAAATTTAAATCAGCTCATTATCAAATGAGCAAAATATATATAATATCAACATATCAGGCTATTTCTTCATATTTTTTTTTTACCAGAAAGGAGCTATGAAATCAAACCTTAAGTAATATTATATACTACCTTGAAGTTTAGAGAACATAATTTTTATTTGAAAAATTCAAATGGATGGCATTATCATCTGCAAATAAGCATATTTTTATATACTAACCGATCAAATACAGTAGCAACTAGGAGAGCTCCAGCAATGCTGTTCACATATGGGTGGAGAACAGCAGGATCATATGCTCTAGCAAAAGACCAACAAACATAACAAGCAGCATCTCTAATATGTGCTCCAACTGAAAAGTTGCCTCGTTGCTCATCATAAATTAAAGCTTTTAAAACAACACTAACAACCTTATCTAAATGTTGTGGAAGGATGAGTCCTCTTCTCCCTTAAAGAAAACAGAAGTATAAAAACTAGCAGAATTACCAGACTTATTCAAGTTGTATTGGTTAACTGTAGTGAAAAAAGTGACTAGAATAATCACTTCTATCTTTCCTGGAAAATGCCAACATTACTTAAATGTCACCAAAATAATTTTTAACACCTTTTCCACATTTCTATATGTACAACTAACACTGGACCAGGATAAGAAATATCTTGATTTAAAAAAATCGGATTTATTTGATTTCAATCAAATTTTTAAAAATTTAAATTGGACTTTTATGATTTTAATTAATCTCTTGCCCTTACAAGTTTGAACTTGTTGGACACGAGACAAGCAAATCAGTGTAGTTTCTAGAATTTTGCTTTATGTTAAACATTAATATTTATGATGAATAACATTAATGTATTAGAAAATATATCAGGGTAAATTTTTGAAAGATTAAAATGTGACATAGGAATTAGCAAAGTTAATCACATGATCAGCAAAATTAATCACATTCAACAAATGCCATGTATAAGCAATATTTTCCCATCTGGTTCTAGATTACAGTTTAGATTAGTTTGACCCATAACCGGTGGTGGCATGGAATTTTTTGGACCTAGATAAATAAGGTTGTGGGATCCCACTAACACCATACATAAATTTTTATGCAAAATTTATCAAAAAAACAAATTTCAAAATTTGTTTGCATTATATATTTATTATACATGAATAAAATGTAGAGAACTTTAGCTATTTTTTAATGAAGTAATTAATTGGTTACTTTTTAATGACTTGTTCTTGAGAAAAATGTCACCAATAGAAAATAAAAGGAACTTGCAACAAAATTCGTGAAAAAATTCCTACTTCTCATTTTTAATATTTTGTTTGCAATATGTTCTTATTTGTAAGTAAATAGTAAAAAATAAGAATATACATAAATTGAAATCAAGTAAGCCTATTTTTAATTTTCTGAGCATTTCAGTTATAAGATAAGTATTTCAAAGTTATATTCCAAGCACACACAAAAAGGGTTTATACATAACATACAAGAAAATGAAGCTTTCTCTATGAACAGCATAAAATAAGTGTAATAGCATTCCCCATAACATGCCAATTGAGTGAAATTTTGAGCTTGCAATAAAAAATTCATCAATGATCAAAATAATTTTCCGCTTCAATCTATAATTTATTTTGTTAACATACTTCAATTCCATAAATACAGAACAGTTATGCCAGCAGTGTAAGGAATTCCTAGGGATCAATGCATAAAACTTCTTTATTAAATTTAAATAAAAATTTACCAATCACTATTACAGAAAACAAAATGAAAATATTAAAATTCCCAATAAAAAGATTTATGTGCAAAATTGGAATGCTTTTTTGTGATACTGCAGAAAAATTTTCATTGTGTCTAAGTGTCTATTTTTTTCAGAAACTGAGTACTTAACTTATTTGAATAAAATAAAATGGATCTTGTTATACAAATGTTCCTCGTTATTGCATTTTCAATATCAGTAAACTTTGTACAGATAGGAAAATGAAATGTAAAATTCCGATTTAAATGAATGTATATGAACATGAATGTATGATTTGCATCCAAAAAATACCCTGCTTTGGACGCAAATCATATACATTCATGTTCATCCATATAATAGATTTCACATACATCACATTCATACTATGTTTGGTGATAAAACAACTAAAGATGACTACTAAAAAAGTCAGTTTTGAGGGGTTTTGTGTGTGGGGAGTATGAATACAGCTTCTTTGTTTCCTGCAAAATTTGCGTAACTCAAATTACAAAAAGGATGAATCTACAGCGAATAGCCTAGCACTTAGTTTTCAAACCAATATTTTTTTACTTGTGGCCCTCTTGCACCTGGCATGTCACACTTTCAAATTTCGTCATCTTTAATGGAAGGATTAATTAATTTGATAAGATATTCATGACTTATTTTTTAAAATGAATAGACACAAACAAGTACTGAAAATGGAAAACACCGATTTTGCACTAAAATGACCAAAAACGAACAAATAATTTGAAATGGGGAGAAAATATTGTATGTACAAACACTGCATTTTTATTTACATATATAAATTGGATACGATTAGAGAGGAAAACTAATTTGAATGAAAAAAGGAGAAGCAAATGAGGTATATAGTACATTCTGGTCCTGTTATTACACAAGACACTAGCTTTCTGAATTCTTTCAAAAATCTATTAAATTAATTTTCAAGCACTATTAACATTTTTAGTACGAGAAATGCGAAACAATTTTATTCAAAAGAAAACGACAAGAAATCAGTTGTTTAAATCCAGCAGAAAAATAATGAGGAGAATGCTAACAGAATTTTTGACTGAATTCTGAGATTTTAAATCCAACTATATAGTACAGTGAATTTAAATACATTTGATGAGACTCAAGATTAATTATCAATGTTAGAATCCTAATTTCAAGCACAAAAATATAAAAATATGCAGTATAAATGCTTAATGTGTGTACATGAGATTGAAACATCAAAATATAAATAACATTAGTTTTAAGGCTTAATTTTAAAATTATGAGAAAAGAATGAAAACCAACTTCTTGATATGATGAGGCAGAGAACAGTAAGATTTTATTGTTTTAGAGGAACATAAGTAGACTTTTTAGAGATAAAATCTTTGCAGTTAGTACATCATGCAAACTATCTCTTTCATTACCAAGTTCAGCTAAGGCCAAGCAACCACCATGCCATGCAGAGTCACTTTCCCGCAAACTAAAAAGCTCCAGAACAGAAGTCACTACATCATCTGCTAATTCCTTAGGTAACCTCCCAGTTACTCTGCCAATCCCTTTGGCAGCAGACCACCTGCAAATCAAAGTTGCATCATACAATCTGTGAATTTTTTAAAAAATTCGGATTTCCCAAATTGGAAAGAAAGAAAATTGAATTTTTAAAATATAATGTTCATTATTGCTTTGAAAAGATGGTAGCTTCAGTGGGTTTCAATTACCAAGCATGCAGGCTCTGACATAAGGCAAAATGAATAGCAAACTTTATTTTTGACAAATCCAAATATTGCATAACTTATACAATAACCAGTAGCAGCAAACAAAAATTGTGTACAGCAATCCACATGAATAACATCTTGAGAAGACTTAGCTAATGTGATCACTGAAATTAAAATATTTTCTGCTCAAATTTTTAATTTTTCTCTCAGGAAAAATTATCAAAAAATATAATTATTGAAAAAACAATTTTTACTTCATCCTTTATTGATTTTCAGAACTGCACAGCAAGTGCAGATGTTTTGAGATGGATCACCATACTTCACTGGAAAATACAATATTTTGGCTCCTAATTGAGATATTGATAAATAGAATACAGGTCCAACATTTCCATTTTATTTTCAAAAATTATTACTGTTGCTAAATTTGACACCCAGTTTGCAAATGAAATATATCAGATTTCAATTATCTTTTTTACATGAAACAAACACTAAAAATGCAATAGAAAGCAACATATTTTAACTATCCCGGATAGTTAAATCCGCAATATTATCAAAACACATGCTATCAAACTCATAAATCAAAATGCTAATTTCCACCAATTCCTGTACAGATCTCATGTCTGTTTTAACTATTATCCAGCTATTCCTTGTATTAATACCATAAAAATATCTATAATCTTTCATCAGTTAAGCTGTGTTGGGAGACCCATAAGTGCATGTTTTATTATGGTCTTTTGAGGAGTAACAACTGAATTTTAAAGTAAATTTTGGAGATATTTTAAAACTAATATTATATAAACCAAAAATATTAATACTTAATAAATATAAAGGCAACCAACTTTCAGCCATGAATTTAAGGGAGACTTAGTCATGAAACATCTTGCACATTTTTAACAGCTTGTGTCACTAATATTCATGGAATGGATAATTTTTAACAAAACAATCAATTTACATTGTATGACATACAGTGTAAATTGATAAATATAGAATAAAAATTAATAAATTTGTATGGTTCTTAGACCTAACCTATATGTATTTGTACACTGATGCTGCACAACTAAGCATTTTTTATCATGCAAATTTCAAAAACTCTTTACAACTATCGTCAATTAATTGCTACCATTAGCTTTAACTTAATAAGCTCTAAGCTGCTTTGATTCCTCTGATCAATCCATTTATTACTCATCAGAGGAAAAACTTTTTCAGTAAGGGCATTTGAGCCTGAGATGCTTAAAACAAAGTCTAAGATCTTATTAAGGTTTGGTACATCAATTTGATTTTTCTTAAATCACTGAAAACATTGAACCAACTATATGTTCTATACTTCCTGTTTATAATTCGGAAAATGATATTCTGTTTTAGATTAGTACATGCTAAACTTTCTATTATCACAATTCAGGTAATTTTTCGATATTTATGTATGAGTACCCCCAGATCTTTATGGCAGTTTATATTGGAATGAGGAGTAATTTAGAAGGATAATTTAAATTTTGTGAAGTTAATTGTGAACAAAATATAGAGAACTAGAAAGTTAATAAGGGAGCCAGGACCCCCCAAATTAGTTCTAAAATGGAAGTTCCTGGGAAATATGGGAAAATTGGTCACTCCAATATACCTAAACCATAAAATTAAAAAATATTTACCTAATTATAGTATCTTTATCTCTCAAGCCAACTAAGAGTTGTTCAATAATATCTTCAGTCTCATCTGGAATGTCATAGTCTTCATCATCAACAGATTCTTCGTTAGGAGTGGCTTGTTGAGCTACATCTCCATATGCTAGGTTATCTGCCAGTGATCGTTTACCTCGACTATATCTCCAACTTGCAATTTTTACTCTTAAGAAACTTAATCCTATGAAATAATAGAATTTGAGCATAGATAAAACAATTAGAAGATAATTCAAGGGAATTAGAACAAGCAAATAGATTGGATTTATTAAAGATAAAATTTATTAACTAAATATTTTATAAAGAAAATTAGTAGGTCATTAAGTATGAAATGTCCAATTTCGAACTGAAAGTTTGGTTTATTATATCTCAAGCAAGAAGCAGTATAATTAATCAAAGTATGTGCCTAAACTATCGATACAGTTTTGCCATATTAACTGTAGCTTGTTAATGCCAGCAGCGAAACCTGGACAGCAAGTGCTGGGAAAATCGCGAAAGGCAAGTGGTCCAATGCCTGGAAGAAATGATACTCAGTTGGTGCAAGGTTTGGGGAATATGGTGGGTGACAGAGAATTTCCAAGTCCAGCTTCTGTAGTTTGAGCAACGTTATTTGTGCAATAGGTGGTCGAGCATTGTCCTGCAAGAGGATTGGCCTGTCTTTATTCACCAATCTCGTCTCCTTAATCCCAAGCTCCCCCATCATTTTATCTAATTGGTTATAGTAGACATCCACAGTAATCGATTGACCAGGTCTCATGAAGCTGTAGTAGAAAACACCAGCAATGGACCACCAAACAAACATCATTAGCTTTTTTGGTGAATATTCGGTTTCAGAGCTTTATCTCTATCTAACCATTGTGCCGAATGCTTGTGAGTGTCGAAAAGAATCCATTTTTCACCACATGTAACAATACAGTGTAAAAATGGTTCACCTTTATGTCGCAACAGCAAAAAAGGCAAGCTTCGAAAGGATTTCTCTTCTGACGCTCGTTTAATTCATGCAGAACCCATCAATCCAGCTTTATAACGTTACCAATTTGTTTCAAATGGTTTAATATTGTTGGAATAGTAATGTCAAACCTTGCTGCTAATTCACACGTAGTTTGAGATGTATCTGCTACCTTGCTCTCAGGTCGCCCACATAGTTCATTTTGAAGATCAAAATCGCCAGATTGGAACTTCTCAAACCATCGACGTACTGTGTGTTCATTAGTCACATCCTTGCCAAACATTTCGTTGACACTTCAAGTTGTCTGTGCTGCATTAGTTCCATGACAGAACTCATATTTGAAAATAACGCGAATTTTTGCCTTATCCATGGTTTACAAAATTCCATCTGCAAAAGGCAATTCAACAGATAATCACGAAAAAAACATGCGTCTAAAAGGCTGATGACGTACCTTTACAATAAAAACTCCAAAGAACTGTCAAAGTGAAATATCAGAGATATCGGGTATCACACTTGGTACTTGAGGTAATCGGACATTTCATACACAATGACCTAATATATTGTTAACATTTAATAAATTTAAGTTAAAAAATTATTGTAATTATATAATCACACTTCAGATGACATTAATAATTAGACTCATACATGACAGAATGGTTTTTACCCAACAGATCAATTTCTTGAAAGACAAATTCAAACAGACCAAAGAAATATTAAAATTGGTATTAAAATAGGTAGGTATTTTAATTAACGTAACACTGGAGCAACACAACAGGTATTGGTGAAGGTTTGGGATCAATCCCAAAGGGAAAGATCAAGAACACCATGGTCAGATGACGAGGCAATGCCTGAGTTGGCACACCACTCTCCAAACTTCCACACCGCGTCAACGTGAGGACATTTGAGGCCCTGACAAATTTAATGTGCACCCTTATATACAACGGGATTTGAACTCGCAACCCTCCAGTTGCTAATCCAACTCTTCCAACCGGGCCACAGTGGCCGGTGTTACAATAGAGCTCTCCCCAAAGTACTGCTATGCTGCCTCAACATGACAGGGGAGGGGAGGTGTCATTGGGCAGAATGGGTCAAGTATGTTCGGAGCTAGCTCTTGGTAAGGTCATCCTAGAACTGAAGGCCATTCCATTATGCCCAGCTAAAGCAGGCAGAGGCCAAGTCAGCTTTTTTTTTATGTCTCACATATCCAATCTAACAGAACTCTTATGCCCAGTTTCAATTTGGACAGTTGAAGCTAATGACGATCAAATTGGGTTGTAAGCATTTTTCTCTGCACTCTAACCACAATTTAGTTCAAGCTTTGCCCAAACACACCATCTCCTGTCTTATCAAAAATAGAGGAGTATATTCTGTCATAGAAAATTTTTTGATAGATTTTTAAGGATATGAAAATAATTTTGGGATGCATCTATCATAACATAAAATTGAATTAATTGATAAACAGTATTCCATGTTATTATAGCATTTATACTGCTAACACATTTGTTTCAAAAATTAAAAAAAAGGAAAGTAAGGTTGATGGTTATTTTTCTGTTACATGAGGATTAAACAGAAATTTTAACAAAAATTACCTATTCTCTGGATAAGCTTCAAAGCCATTTTTCTTACAACTGAGCTTCCACTGCCTTTGAAACCACATTCTAAAATTTTTCGCAGAATCGGAGCACCATAACTTTTCATATCATCTCTTTTCCCATGCTTAAAAAGCAATGCCAATGAGGATAATATCCCAGCTTGCAAGCTTATTTCATTATCACTGGACATCAACATCTAAAGTGATGCAAATGCAAACATAAAATAACTCACTTTTCATACATAGAAGTAACATAGTCAGATAATATCAAAATAAAATTATTTTCAGTCAAATCAGAAAATAGTTAAAATGTACTGATTGAAAATAAATTTTCTATGAAGTCTTATTTGCATTTTCTACGTAGTTTTTCTAAATGCATGAAAACAAGTTTCATTCTAAAACCAATCAAAGTATAGTATTTTAATTTTTTTAAATAGAAAGGCAGAATTTTGTCATCAATTGTATATTATAAATAAAGCATCTATTTAAATTTAGTTTCTATCAGTTATTAAAAACCTGCAATAATAAACTCTCATCTTTAAACATACAAGATTAATAAAATCGATTTGTTGCTTTCTGCATTGGATTCGAATGCATCCAAAAATTGAGTCCAGTGTAGCACAAAAAGCAAAGCTGAGTAATTATTAAGATGTGCAGTATGATGAAAGCTTCCTTGGTATTTTCAATTATCAGGATGCCAATAGTAATTGTGTGCCAAATGTTTGTGCAAAATTTAACTAGAAATAAGAACGTGTGCCAAAAGTTGGCATGAAATATAACTAGAGATAAGCATGGTAACCCTAACGACACATACAGCTTCATGAAAAGAATGATTTTATTAAAATCAAAATAAATACAATTATTTTAATAAAATAGTTACTTTTCACGAAGCTATAAAAACATTAGGATTGGTATTCCTATCATTCTTATCTCTAGTCAAATTTCATGCCAACATTTGGCACATTCTTATTTCTAGTTAAATTTAGTACCAACATTTGGCACACAATTACGACTGGCGTCCTGATAACTGAAAAGCCCCATTTCCTCTGAATGATATTTTATGATTAATATTTCCTTTTATTTGTAACATTCTATGAAAAGAATTTCTATTAAATATTTTGTAACCAGAAACACTAAAAAAAAAATCCATGTATGTCCCTGATTACACAATATAAAATAATAAACTTTTAAAAAGAAATCAAATATCTTTTAACCATAGTTCATTTGTCTATAACATAAATAAAGGAAACATTGTTTTGACTTTTCATAAATAAATCTGGTTAATTGCAAAAGAGAAGTGTATTTTGATTATATCAACACTCAACAATACATTTTACAATAAAAATCCGATTAACATTAGATAGTAAAACCCACAATGTATTAGTGATTACAAATAAATTACCTTTAAGCTCCAATCTAAGTATTCTCCAAGATAAACATCTTTGACATCTGGTCTAGTAATAAAATGAGCAGCTAAAAATGCAGCTGCATCCCTTGCTTTATCGCTAACACTTAGATACAATTTAATTACATCTATAATCCTGAAAAGATAGTTATCTAAGATGTAGAAACAAAATACTTCCAGTATAAAAAATATAAGTTTTTATTATAAGAAATTCCCCCATCAAAGAATTTGCTTTATATTTAAAAAAGAGATCAGTAAAGAAATATAAGGATTAATTTTTGTGAGTTTTGACTGCAATTATATGGGCATTATTACACTGAGCCAATATGATCCTGTTTCAGGATATTTGAATGTCATTTGTAGCAAATATTTGCAATGATTGCAGCCAATCTTCATTTTACAAAGATCTTGGATTAGCTGGTAATAATTTTAATCTGACTACTTTTGTGATAACTAGTTGATAACCTGAAGAATGGAGACTTATAAAATCTTCACCCAAAAAATTATGCTTTCAGATAGTTTAGATTCATGGGTTAAAAGAAAATTTTTACATAACAGAAGATACACTTGATGTGGATACCAATTGAAATGGTCGATTCAATTGGCAGTTTTATAATAAAGGTATAAACCTTATTAGGAACTTTGAAAAGCACTTTTGAATGGAGCATAGCAACTGTCACATATATAAGGAAAAAATTGACATAAAAGTTTTCTTGTTTCAGAAAACAATTGTACATTTGTGATAGCTAAACATTGAGTATATGGAATGTATATTTTTTACTTCATGTGGGGTCTTTTGTAAGTCATATTGGAACCTGGAGAACAGATGTGAGAGCCCTGCCGTGTTCTTTGATAGGTAAGTCTCTAACAATAGTTCATTATAAACACAAGTAACACACATTCTATGAATAGTAACTCTCAGTCTGAGATATTTATGAAAATCCTTAATTCCCAAAGGATTAAGAATTTTCATAAATGTCTCAGACTGCAGACACAGAATTACTGGTAATAGTAATAAGTTCTAGTTGAAAGTATTTGACAAAAAGCAATTAAAATAGGTAGGTAATTGAAGCAACATTGCACTGGAGAAACAAAACAGGCGGGTGAGATGTCGAATCCGAGACCGTGGCGATTTATCGCCAAACATGGTAACCTTGTTGTTTTGATTCAGCTTTATGGCAACCCTATTCAAAAGGTGTTTCGCGTAGGAAAGTCAACGTTTCTTTTTTTTAACGAACATACTGGCTTAGGATGCCATCTTGATTTGGCAACAAAAATTGCTTGGCGACAAACATGTCTCGGATTCTACATCTTTACCAAACAGGCTATTGGTGATGGCTCTGGATCCTGAAGGAAAAGATATGAGGACGACCTCGTAATTTTGAACCAGTCAGATGACGAGCCACATCTCTCTCTTAGCTGGCACCCCACTCTCCAAACTTTCACACCATATCAGGCAATTAAAATGGGATGGTTTAAACTGGTTGTATATCTTTAAACAAGCTTTATTTTACTTTATGTTTTTTCCTGCATAATTGAGCAAATAAAATAATTTTAGGAAACATTTTTGAGAAAACTAAGCAATTAATTTTATTGAACCAACTTTTCTTTAGTATGAATTACAAATGACCAAAACTCTCACCTTTGCATTATAGGTTTTTTCTCTGAACTATCATCAGTAGTGTCATCTAAACGATGCATGTGAAATGGAATCATTACAATAATTGACATCCAGAGCAGCAGCATATACCGAGCCTCCCAAGTCGCAGCATCATGAGGATCTTGTTCATTGAGCAATGCCAATACTGGTTCAACATCACTCACCTGAAAAGAGTTTTATATGAAAGTAAACATTAATTTGTATTGCATACATTTTTAAATGAAGTGTCATGCCTTTTTGTTCACTCAGACATAAGCAATCACAAGCTAAGCATATTTTATGCAACCTTATTTTTGGTTGATTTTTATGGCATGATGGCTAGATCTGGCCAAGCAACGTTTAATCATAAAGTAAATAAAAATACACTCCCAAGGATTTTTGGTACAGGAGAAATGCATCCAGGGTTGAATTGAACATGCACAACCTTCTGCTTGAATGCTTCTCATGCTGTGGGCAAATCCACTATTTTTTGGGGTTGACTTTTATTGTGCAAGGACCATATTTGGCTAAGCTATGCTGAACAACGCCAGGTAAATGGACATACACACAAGGAAAGTTTTACTGACACAGAATAGAGAAATACACGCAGGGAGAAGGAATCTGACTACTACTTTTTGAGATACACGTAAACAAGTACCAAGAGTTACCAATGAAGGGTGATGAATATTTAAAACAATAATAGTACCTCATGGGGTAGATGCCGCAATACCACCTTGTAGCCTCGAACTTTGGTAATAATATACAGGAATTTGAATGCAAGATATTGCAAATTCCTATCATTTTCCACATTCCGAGCAATTTTAAGCAGTTCATTCAAAAAATCGTCTAAATAACGATCCAAAAGGTGGGGTTGTTCTTGGTATTGGTTTAAAATATATATAAAACGTTCAATAACTTTCTCTGATAATGATTGATCATTGTGTACAGTTTTTAACTGATTAATTAAACTAATGATCTCGTCAAATTCTTTGAAAATTTCTAAAGCACAACCTAAACCGACAGAATCCGTATCATCTGCATTGCCTTCACTACATGTTCTGTTACGGCTGGTCTCCATAGTGGTGTCTGTCAATTGGAAATAAAAATAATGTGGAGTTGAGATGTTTAATGTTTATTCTATTTGAAAATAATAACATAGCAGTTTTTATTTTGAATTGAATTGACTCATTGAATCCGACCACATGGACGCAAGGCTTATTAGAGAGAAGAAATATACAAGAATATGAATGAAACGTATTACTATATGTTTAATGAATACAGTAAGTTAAATTATAAGGATGGAAGTCACAAGAAAAAACTTCAACTTCCATTACAAAATTGTTTTTGTAGTTTAATTTTCAATCCCATGCTTTCGCTATTTAGCTGAAAAAGCACGGTAAAGCAGATAGAAATAATTACAAAAATTAACCATGGCTGATGAACTTGATGAAACTACTACAAATGAAGATCAAAAACCACAGAAAAAGGTGGCAAAGCATGACAGTGGAGCTGCCGATCTTGAAAAAGTTACTGACTATGCCGAAGAAAAGGAAATCAGTAGCCAGGACATTATTGGGGTATACTTTTTATAAAAGTTACTTTAGATTCATTTATTCAACCATTGCTTACACCTAGCATGATATTTGGGAAACTAAAATGTACAACACATGTTCCTTTTTCATCACAAATCATCAAAGATAATGAATTAAATGCTTTTATTTATACTGCTTCAGTATTTATTAAGTTAAAATAAACTCATATTCATATCGTCGAATATTTAAGATTAACAAACACATTTACAGCATTTTAAAGCAAGACAATGCATCATAACCAATTTCAAAATCTTATCTAAAAGAGTGCCAAATATTTTGATATCAAAGGTAGGTATGTATTTAATTAATGTTGCACTGGAGCACAACACAATGGGCTATTGGCGATAGTCTGGGATCAAATCCAAAGGAAGATCAAAGGATACCATGTAATTTTGAACCACAGTCAGATTATGAGGTCACACCTGAGCTGCACCCTTGACATCAAAGGAAATTGCCAACAATTTCTAATTTTTGCCGTTATGTTGGAGAACTTACGGAACTGTCAACTTACTGAAATCTAAGTAAACACTCCACATTCTTAGTGATATCTGGGACATTTTTCTTGGAGAGGAATTCTTCATTTACTTAATCTTCACTAGCTGAATTATCCGGCGTTGCAGGTTGAATTGTTTGTAATTCATCGTAATATTACTCAATATTCCTGTGGAGATTTTGAATTCTTTTTAGCCCCCTAACAGACCCAGGACAAATCGAACAGGGTTAATATATAACCTATGTATCCCGCAGAATTCTACAGGATGAATGTACCAAATTTAGTGTGAATTGGTCTGACATTGATCGTATAAATACGCAATGTTATTCCTATGAGGATACAGAACATAAAGGTGACAAAATAGGCTCAACTTAAAAGATGTTACATGATGTATGGATGACTATGTAGTACAAAATAAAATTGCTAGTTAATATGTTTGTTACACCATTTGATCAGTAGACAAAGAAGGAAATTCATTGTTATCTAAATCTTATGTTTGTGTAGCTATTAATAGCCAAGAAAGCTATTAATAAAGCCATCTTACCACTGCTACTTCTGTATTTTGAAAGAATATTTTCACCTAGCAGTTTAACTAAACTTAGTTTTCACACTTAAAACTTTTAAACAAGTTAGGTTAAGAAAAAATAAGAAACATTTAATTTAATTATAATTAAAAATTTATTTAATTTAAAAAGCTAATTTTTACTATTCCCTGTTTAAATTTTTGTTGTTTTCGTAATATAGAATTTCAAGTATATTATGGGGATTTCTATTATTAAATGAAAGAATAAAACCAACAAGGTCTAGAATTAAATTGTTTGATTCTGAAAAACATTTATCCTATTATCATTTTCTAAACCCTCATTTATCCTGTTATATTTTCTAAACCTTTCATTTTTATACCTGATGTTTAATATACAAACCAATTCTACCTAGAAACTGCACTTTGACTTACACTTCTAACAAGTTTAAACTTATATAAGCAACAATTTATTTAAATTAAAAAATTGGATTTAAGCCAAACAAATCTGATTTTTGTTTAAAAAAATCATTAAACTTGATTTTTTTTCATATCCTGGTACTAAGTAATTATTTATGTTTGCTTTTTATCTTTTCAATTCTGTAATTTCTATCACATAATAGATTGTTTAAAAATGGCATGCATGCATTGATATTATTTCCAGACAAAATAAAATTCAATTTGAGATATTCATATAAAAATAAAAAGCAGTTCATTATGTTTTACTATGAACATTGTTTAATAATTCTATGAGATATTTTAAACTGGTACACAGCACATGAGATAAGGTTTTAGGATCAAAATTGCTTGCTTTTTTAAATTTTATGTACTTAAGTCACATAGTTTTGTTTTTCTGCAAAAGTAAGAACATTTTATTTGTGATATTTCTTTCTAGGCAATGTCCTTAATTGGCGATAAACACTCTAAAGAAACAGCAGAAAAAGCTGCTCGTCAAAAGGAACTAGCCAAAGTCATCATAAAGAAAGATGATGTCGAATTAATTGTAAGTGAAATGAAATGATAATTTTGTTATAAAATCACGATTTTTCTTGGATGGAATCAAGTATAGTAGCACATACAGGATTATTTAAGGAGGTTTATCAGAATCAAAGTGAATTTTGTTCTGATACACCTTCATAAATAATCCTGTATGATGTACTATTGAAAGTTATCTGAAAATTACTTGTAGCATTAATTTCCTGTTTGGTTGTAACTTTGAATTAAACTTGTATAAAACATGTATGTTAACAGTACAAAAAATAGTTTGTAGTTTTTCTAGGCTGAATTTTTAATACACTTTTGCTTTGGAAATCTTTTAAATTATTTGAAATATTTCCTGATTTTTGGAGACTTATTTGGAATAAAAAATGTTAACATATTTTTCCTGTAAAGATATTCTAATTTTTCCATGTTGATTACAAACTTAATAAATAAATAAATTCGTGAGTGGGGCTGGAACAGGATATGCCGATTTAAATCAAATGATTTTTATTAAAAAAGCATTGATTTAAATCAAAATTTTAAATTTCATTTTCCTTTCTGTATTAAATGTAATAATATTGCAAATTAAATAACTGAACAATATGCATGTCACTTTATTGAACTACTTTAAGAACTTTGCTCGTAATCAGTTCACCCCAACAATTATACTGAAAATCATCCTTCCCTTGAAGACACTAAATAGCCTTTTTTGATAGAGATCATAATTACCAGACAACTATGTATATCCCTCTTGGGCCATTGACCAACTGGTGTCACTCACAAGCCTGTTCATCATCAGCATGGGTTTGTTTTAAATATTCCATGTGACTATAAGTTGCACATGGCCTATTTTGAACCATTCTTCTCCATATGATGGATGGAGATGCTCAAAACATATTCAATTAAATTATTAAAATTATGGCAACTTTTATTCTTTATTAAGATGTTCTAGTTATTTATTTAGTATTGTAGTGTGTGTTTTTGAAAAAATCCTTATAAGACAGTTAGACATAAAAGGTTTTCTGCAGTATCAAAAGCATTCCAATTTTGCACATAAATCTTAAAATGGGAAATTTTAATATTTTCTTTTTGTTTTGTATTTTGGTGGTTAATTTTCATTTAAATTTTATGCATTAACCCTTGGAATTCATTACACAGCAAGCATAACTATTCTGTATTTTTGGAATTGAAATTTGAAAAGTAAAAGGGAATTCACTCATCTGACAATTGAATATGTTGAAAAAATAGATTATGGAGAACAACAGAAAGCTATTTGAATGATTATGATGATTGCAATAATATATTTTTTATTGCAAGCTCAAAATTCCACTGAATTTACCTGTTCTGGGGTGATGCTATTACACTTGTTTTATGCTGTTCATAGAGAAAAGCTTCATTTTCTTGTATGTTATGTATAAGCCCTTTTTATTTGCTTGGAATATTCCAAAGGATTACTAGTCAATGCTCTGAGAATTTGAAAAATAGGCATATTTTATTTCAAATTTATGTGATTTCAGGTTTTGTCTCATTTTTTACTGTTTACTTACAAATAACAATTTTTTTACAAATAGTTATTTTTGCAAGCTAAGTATTAATGAGCAGTAGGAATGTTTTCACGTTGCAAGTTCCTTTTATTTTATTTCCTATTGGTGACATGATTTTTTCTCAAAAGCAAGTCTTGAACCAATTAATTATTTTATATCAAAATAATTAAAGAAATTCTATACACATTTTATTCATGTATTACAAGTATATAATGCAAAAAAATTCTGAAATTTGTATGATTAAATAATTTCATACAAAAATTTATAATATGGTGGGATCCTACAACCTTATTTATATAGGTCTAAAAATTTCACATCACTGGTTATAGATTAAACTCAAAGTAATCTAAATATCACTTGAGAACCAGATGGAAAAACGTTGCTTATGCTTGGCATTTATGGCTATTTACTTTGCTAACTCCTATGTCGCATTTTAATCTTTCAAAAATTTACCCAGCTATGTTTTCTAATACATTAATGTTTTACATAACAAATATTAATGTTTAAATAAATCAAAACTATCTGGAAACGTCACTGTAATTTGTGTGCCTCATGTCCAACAAATTTAAACTTGTACAGGAAAGGAATTAATTAAAATCATAAAAATCTGATTTAAATCAAATAAATCCAATGTTTTTTATTTTTTCATACCCTGGGCTGGAAAGAAGAGGGACATTAAAAGAAAACTAGCAAAATTTATAATTTGATAGCTCAAATTAAAATCATGGTTATGCTTTCTTTACATGCTGTTTAAGCTTATAATGAAATTTTGGGAAAGTAATCATGTTAGCATTATTAAATAAGTGTAACAAGTTAATTATAAGCACAGTTTTTCTTGTATTACCATATTTTCTTGTAGATAAAAGCTCTTAAAAATAAAAATAATGAAAGAGTTTGTTATAAGTGTTAAACCATATTGTTTCAGGATTATGTTTTGGGACACTATTCAGCTTTTAAAATTTGCATACTTTAAGCTGCAATATCAAAACTGCCACAAGCTGTCTATTGAAAAATGCCTGATACAAAAATTTTTTCAGTTTAAAAATAGCTTTTAAAATTTGCTTCTAAACAAGTTTACTTTAATAACATTTAATCATCAATGCGTTGACCTTGACAATTGACAAAACAAGGTTTATAAATGTTTTTAAAACAGAACAGGGAATAATAATTATTTAGGGATCAGTAATTTATTACTAGACTAAAAGTTTTTAGTTCTCAGTTAGAATGTCTGCCATGAGGGAAAGTACCTTGCCTCCCAACATTTTCTTGGAAGGCAGCGGGTGCAGTTCGGCGTCAAGTAATTTCTCTAAAATATTAAAATTATTGAAAATATTTTAGGCAAATAAACTGTAAACACTTAAACTTGTGCAAATGTACAGAATTATTGCTATCTAAAATTCAACACATTAATACTCTTACTGCAGTATTCACAAGTCTCGAGTAGATCCAAAAGTCAGATTTATCCAAGTACTGTATCAAATAAAATATGAATTAAGTGATCTACCAATTAAAGTGATAAGCTCAGCGTGATTGGCTACAACTGTTCCCTTCTCTGATCCTGTGATTTTGTTTACATTTCTTATGAACCTGAATCTAGGAGATATATATTCGATACTGGCCTAATATTTCATTGGCAGAATTTATTCCCAATTTTGATTTTGATAAAATGCAGTTCTAATACATTAATAAGGGATAGGTTTAATAACACATTTTAAATCAGGTTTGGAAATACAACATAATACTATATAAAGGTATTTACTTCTGGATTAGATTTTTATGAATATTTAAGTTCAGCAAGAAAAATAATTATACTCAATCCTTTGACAAATCAATGTAATATGACTACGTTTATGCTTGTCAGTGTTGGTGCTATATTAAGTAACATACATTGTCATTTTTGTATTATATGTAATAAACCAACAAAAGCATTTTTATTATTTATAAAGTTGGAAAACAATGAATTCAAATTCCAGTTTTAATTAGTATTAGTAAATATAAAAACTTTAAGTTTCAATTAATCTTAAAATACTTAAATAAAATAATGTTACTATTAATATTACAAATAAAAATTATGTTAAGGCTTAATTTCAGAGATTAATCAAGTTAAATGTAGAAATAATAATATAATGTGGTACTTTCAATTTCACAATGAATTTGCAGCAGCTGTGGTCAACAAAGCAGCATGTTTATAAATCACCTATGTTCCAAACTATTTATTCCTAGCAATTCCAAAAGTTAATAACATCACCAAAGTTTCATCACGTGAATAAATTTTATAAATTCTGTACCAATTGCAGCTGCCATACCTAATATTTGAGAACCCTTGAAATTAGTTTGGTAGAAGAAACTTGCACAGAATGAAGTGTCATCCATTTTGTTTTGTTGACGATCTGCTTTCCTCACAAAAAGCTAGTACTGCGCATGTATTAACCCTCAACTGAGCATTAAAACTCCGATTTGAGGATCAAAATTTAGCACACTAAAATAGCAGTTTGAATCTTGGATCAGGCATTGTGAATAGTTTTGATAATCAGGGGATTATATTTGATCCATGGCGTAACTCGGACTTGTGAACAAGGCTGTTAGTGTTTTCCAAACCACAATCTTGAATTCTTTTAATACCAAAACATGGATTGTATTTACATGCAAGATTTCCAATACTGCTAATGGAAAGTTAAGTATTGTTATAAAACTGTTTGAGTGTACTATGTATTTAAAGCATACATTCCATAAATACAGAATAGTTATGCCAGCAGTGTAAGGAATTCCTAGGGATGGATGCATAAAACTTCTCAATTAAATTTAAATAAAAATTGACCAATCACTATTACAGAAAACAAAATGAAAATATTAAAATTCCCAATAAAAAAATTTATGTGCAAAATTGGAATGCTTTTTTGTGATACTGCAGAAAAATTTTCATTGTGTCTAAGTGTCTATTTTTTTCAGAAACTGAGTACTTAACTTATTTGAATAAAATAAAATGGATCTTGTTGTACAAATGTTCCTCGTTATTGCATTTTCAATATCAGTAAACTTTGTACAGATAGGAAAATAAAATGTAAAATTCCGATTTAAATTTGTGTCCAAAAAATACCCTGCTTTGGACGCAAATCATATACATTCATGTTCATCCATATAATAGATTTCACATACATACCATGTTTGGTGATAAAACAACTAAAGATGACTACTAAAAAAGTCAGTTTTGAGGGGTTTTGTGTGTGGGGAGTATGAATACAGCTTCTTTGTTTCCTGCAAAATTTGCATTACTCAAATCACAAAAAGGACGAATCTACAACGAATAGCCTAGCACTTAGTTTTCATACCAATATTTTTTACTTGTGGTCCTTTTGCACCCGTCATGTCACATTTTCATCTTGGCTCAGAGGGTCTGCCCACTGCACTAGTAATCTGTGTGTTGTAGCTGGCACAGGTTCGATTCCTCCCTGAGTGATTTCTCGCATTAGTAAAGCTTTCCTTGTGTATTTCCATTTACTTGATGTGATTTTACAAATCCTGACCAAATATGACCCTTGCTCCATAAAACAACCAAACACAACTAATAACTCACTTAATTGTTTTTGCAAAGTTGTGAATTATGCTATGATTTACATGTAATAAAAGGTAGTGAATTTGGTATAAATTGTAGATGTTGCCCTTGTTTACCTGAAAAAATTAACCAAGAACGGCTTTCTTAGGAAAAATTTTTAATGTATTTTTGACATTTTCTAAGATGCACTCACCAAAAATTCAGAATATCCCAAAGCAAGTTTTCAATCAAAATGAAAGTTAGTATATGAAGAAATAAAAATATTATCACAATATGTAATCTTGTAAACTCTTATTATTGGGGAATTACATCAGGAAGTCCATAAATTATAAAGCTCCTTCTGATGGTTTTACATGTTGATATATGGTGTAGCATGGTCAAAGAAAACCCTTATCCAGTGGTGAATTATGTTATATAATCTGCAGCTCTGCTCCAGATCCCTTGTATTCCAGGGGTAAGGCAATTTAGTCTAGCATGTTGCTCAATGGGAGACATCTGGGGATCTCTAGCCAAAGAAGGGTTTCAACATTATGTAGGTTCTTCTGAGGCCATGTATGGCCAGGTTATAGCCCTTGGACTTGTGATATAAAAGGCAAAACAACTGGTTGTAGGATCTGATTAACATATCACTGCTGTCACAAACTACCTTCTTCACCATTAGAAGGTCCCGACTGTCGTATGTGATGGCTCCACACAGCAGTACATTAGGAGTTACAGCAGTGAGTAAGCTGTGAATGGTAGTACTGGCTGGGTCAGAAAAAAGCCAAGATCCTTCAGATTTTGTTTTAAACTCAGGATTATAAGGCATAGGAAGAAATCCTGACTAAATTTTTAAAGGAAATTTTTCATGACACAAATTGCCAACCCCAAAATTTTAACTTAGGAGCATCTTTCTTGAACCAGCAATCAAACCCAAAAACCAAACCAGAAAAAACACTAGCGAATATCATACATAGTCTCTCAAAATACAAAGCTCCTGGATCCTGCAATTGACAACATAGACAGTGATCCCTTAAAACCTAAATAACAACTTCCCAAATTATTCCACACACTTTTCAACAAATGCCTGAAACTAGGAGTTTTCCCAGCATCACTTCAAGAGATTCACTAGAGATCACATTCTTCAACTGTGGTAGGTAGAATGGAACACAGATGAAGTAGGCAGCTCAACATACGATGTCTTCCTAAACGTTTCCATGGATACCTGAATCAAAGACATTTATTACAGTATGTAATGGGCCATGGCCCATTTCATACTGTAATAAATGGGCCACAGATTTGAATTATCTCAGACCACCCAATGCTCTTGTGGGTTAGAGGGAGCACTAATGCCTTAGAGTGTCCCCTCTATCAGCACAGCTCACTTTCAAGACCCACCTCAGGATGTTTGAATTTAGCACTAAAACATAGGAAATGCAATAAGAATATTTGCAAAATTATTGATATCCTGGTCTCCTCTCTCTCTCTCTCTCTCTATGGCCAGGACTTTATAGTAACATAAACAGTTACCATATAACCATCAGATGTCTACCAAGAAAACCCTCAGTGATTCTGTGCAACTCCTAAGGGAGACCACTAAACCGTAAAATCCTCGCAAGGATAGGCAGTGGGTTGCCCCTGGCCTATAATCACTTGTAGCCTGGCAGAATGCTACATGTGATTATATGCCCCAAGACAAAAGTATGATTCATCACTAAACATGGTACACCTGCATTTCATTCCTGTCCACAAGTCTTGGGTATGGTACCACTCCAGATGCAGCTAATGGTTGCTATTCTCAGTTTACTGTTTAATTCTGATCGGACACCACCTTTAGGATGTTTAGATTTTTTCGTCAAAGTTTATACATTTTTGTTCCATTAATTTGTAATGAAATATTAATTTTTTACCTCATTTGTTACTGCATAGTTTTAAGGTTTTTATTCTTCGAATTTTTACATATTGTTTTTTCCTTAAATTCTTTAAACTAAACTTTTATTCTAAAAAATTTGTATAAACCTATAATAGTTTTTTGAAGAGGATTTAAAATTTTTCCCCACATAAAATATTTAAAATCACATTTACCTTTATAAGCATTTATTATTTTTATTTTAGAGGTTTAATTTGTTTCTTGGAAATTGTATTATAACAAGTTCTTTAAATTTATATTTTAAGAATATAATGTACTAAACTTTTATTAAATCTTTTTATTAGATGCAAGAGATTGAAATATCGAGAAACCTTGCTGAATTGAAATTAAGAGAACATCATGGTGATATTGTAGAAGCATTAATTGAATTAACAAATTAATAAAAAAATTTAAAATAAATAAAGTTTTATTTCATATCCATAAATGAATAATACAGTTTCTACACATCCATTTCATGACACAATTGACAGTTTGATAATATACTTAAAACTTCAGAAATGCATTTCTAAGCAATATAAATTATCTGTTGATCTTAACAAATCACTATTTTTCTCATTTTAATTGATAGATTTTTTTCTGAAACTATCACAGAATGCATTCCTTTATTGAATGTGAAAAATTGCCAATTATTCCTTGAATGAAATTCAAGAACTAAAACTAAATATTTACTTTTCATTGTTTTATGTTAAATTTTTAATTTTAATGAACATTTTGTATCGACATTCTTTTCTTGTGCCCTTTTCTTATTCGTTTCTTAGGCTCTTCCTTTTTGTGTTTTATGGACAGATCATTGGATCGCTGCTTTTCCATCCCAATTTTTCACCTTTGTTCTCTTCTTTTAGCCAATCTATTAAAGGTGCGAAATACTCTATCATTGGTTGAGCATCCATTTTTCTTGATTTTCCATTTGTAATAATGCTCATTGCTGTCTCCCAATGATCAGAAGCTCCTTTACTAAGCATGTCACTGCAAAATATAAATAAATAAAATCTATTAGATTAACAAACATTAAATTCAATTAAATATATCATCAATTTAGATAATAAAATTTCTTAATATGTTAGGTTTCATGTGAATGGTGGGTAAATATACTGGGGCACTGATTGGTGAATGAGCTTACCCACCAGATCTCACCTTAATAGGGCAATTTGCTTATTGAACAAAATGTTTAATGAAAGAAAACTTCTAGTTTCAATTTTAGTCAATTGTAAAACTATTTTTTATCTCATAATTAGTTTTCTGTTCCCTCTAAATATGTTTTGATTTACTGAATTTTGAAGGGTATTTAGATGATTTATTTCCACACTCACTTAGCTTAGGATTAAAAAAAAATTCTTCAATACATACTTTTTACTCATACTTACGTTTACTTAAAATTACTCAGGTTGCCTTGTGGTGTGGTGTAATACAATCCAAACTACTTAGTTTGAGGTCATTTATTTTTCATAACATTCTCCTTGAGTTTTATCAAACCATGGAAAATTTGTTGTGAAATGTGTATTAAAGTTCCTTTCTTCCATCCAAATGATTCTTGACTGTATTCATATTAGATAGGCAGTCTTATCAACAGTTAAGTAATTATGCTCACTTTATTGTTTTTATTGGATCTTGGCCCAACTTGCTTTATATTGTATGACTTAATGTTAAATATTGATTGTTTCACTTTACAGTTAAGTTTTAAATAAAATCTCAGATATTTCATGAATTTGAAGTGTTTTTAGTAAGGTAAGCTATAAGACTGAATACAAGGGCTGAAAAATTAGTTCCAAAAATGAATACTTAACAAACCTTAGCATTTGTCCTGCTTTTTTGTTCTTGTATATATCACATTTATGTAGAGGTCCCTGGTGGCCTGCTGCGTCACACAAGGCTTTATGGAATTGGAACTGAATTACGTAGCTTACAAAGTACCTGTAGAAAGGAAATACTCATGGAATCCATATCTTTGCTTTATTTTCATTAAGCTATTTCAGCATGAAGATTTAAATCAGAAAGAATATAAATATTTGGAAATGTATACCAACAGAAACACATAATGAGTATATGATAAGCTATTGTTAATATTTCTAAATGGCAGGAATATGCTTCTTAACTGCTATTTAAAAATTAAATATACTTATATATTAACAAATGAAAGTTGCCCTTTTCAATGTGTGATCTACAAATGCCTATATTTGAATGGGTTAGGTGTTTAATAGAGTACAACTTCTCCTTTTAAAAGTGAAGACATTGCATTTACAATCCGGCAGATAATCTATTCTGTAGAATATCTATGAAGATTTTTTTACAAAATCAAGTGTTAGTTTGTTAATAGAAATTGAATATAGATTGTAAAACATATGGACACATTCATCATTTCTTACAACAGATTCACTTTTACCCAAAGCTAGTAGATTTTAAAAACCATTATGATAGTCAATTAAACAAGATTCTACACTGTTGGCCATTAAAATTGCACAAAACCAAGGATGCATCCAATTGGCCTGACTTTTGCTGTATTGGTAGAACATGTGAAGAGATGGAAATGATCAACACACATGAGCACAAAACACATGCAAATTATGTGTGGAGCCCCCTTAAAAAGTAGTAAACTAGGAGCATAGCTGTTGTAAAGGACTGCAATTGTTTTCTTCACATTTTTCTCTCTAAGTAATCAAGAATGAATGCCCTATCGGACTTGGCATCCAGATGAACAAGTTTCAGATTTTGCTATTGGGGGTCACGAAAGGCAAGTTTTCTTATCGAGATATCGTTTGGGTGAAATGCAGTCACAGTGTTCACAATATGGCAATGGGAAGAGAATGACAGCTCACCTACATGAGATCTCGATGGCCTTGTCACAAATGAACAAAGACAGGCATCTCATGCACATGGCTGAGTGACTGAACAGACACATCAAACACCTTAGCTCTACAGCTAGGATGTGTTGCACATCAACCTTTGTCTGCACTTTGTTGAGCACTGGAGAATCTTAGCTAAGCAGCCAATGCTTTGGCTACCATTGACTCCATCCACAGGTACCAAGGACGTCATACTTGGATGAGTGAATGATGAATCTTGATTCACACACACAATATGCCATGATGCGTGAACACATATGTATCGGTACAGTGAGACAGCCTCAATGAAGCCTGCATAATGCAGCATGATACAGGTCCAGAGACAAATGTTGGGTGTCATTGGATTCCTCTTCTGTTTGCACTTTGTACACATTACCAGTACAGTGACTAGATAGTGTTGAATAACAGGTGTTGGAGTATCTTATATTTAGGGCCGCTCTGGAGCAATTTGTAAATGACAATGCGCAATCACATGATACCCAATGTTCAACAACTTCTGGATAGCCACCATGTTCCACTATTTCCATGGTGTGCATGTGTTCATTGGATTTGTATAGTTCAAGATCTTATTAATTACTAACTAATCAGATACCACTAGCAGCTGCCATAGATGAACTTTGGTAACATGAAACATCATAGACTCATTCTCCCAAACACACATCTGACACCTCATCTTTTCAATGCCTGACTGTAGAAACTTATTGAAGCCATTGCTATAGCACAAAATAGTCATTATCTAGTGTTCACCAAGTATAATTAAATTGTGTTTTTGATCATTTCATTCTTGTACCATGAGCTATGTATTCTGTAAATATGAATTTGATTTCTCTTGTCTTAGTGTTGTATTTTTAAACAACATCAGTGTAGATTCTGAAATATTCATGTAGTGTATGATAGATTTTTTGGAGAGAAATCTTCCAATTTTATTATTTAAGGAAATGGTCATTGGCTTACATGTGAAATACACTCAAAATTGTCAAGATGATTTTTTTTTAGTTTTTCTAGAACAGAATATAGTGATCTATAGACTAGTTATTTCTTTGCATGAAGGTTAGATTCCTTGAGAAATACTCAGTGAGTATTGCTTAGAGAGTATAATTCCCCTGGTTTTCTCTTAGCAACTATGTTTTATGACAGTGAGTTCCACTTGTAAGCCAACAATATAAAGTATTTTGAAGCACTTTACATTGTTGGGGCTAACCCTTTAAATTCATTTTCATTAGATGGGTTTAATATATCAAATCATAGTAGTAGCTTTCCAATAGCATCTGTATAATGGGATGATTTTGTTTAAATGCTTTTACTTCTGCAGAAAATATTTGTAAACTTTGGGTTAATTTTTAGATTTAATTATATTTTATATCATGAAGAATTGCTATTTATTTCAAAAGCATTTATTCAAAAATTTGCATTTATTCAATTAAATATCAATTATTCATATCAATTCATTTGATTTGCTTTATATTGAGAAATTATCACCAAGATACTGCAGGATAAGACCTAATTTTTAATATCAACAAACCTTATGTATGGAACATCAGCTGCAACATGATACTTAGCTGCTGCATCTAGATCGTCATTTGTTCTTCTAACTGGGGGACACAGTCCTTGGTATTGTAGCCTGTAATAACAATTTTTAGGATTCAATTTGGTACTTTTGGCAGCACGTTGCAAGGCACTTGTGCAGGTCCTGTTTAATTAGTGAAACATGTTTTCTTATATTACCTCGATGTATATTATTTTTGTAATGTATAATCAACATTACTTACCTCATTTCCCACCATTTCTGATTGAGTTCCTTTTCACTAATATTTCCAGCAAAAACTTCCCACCTCCAAGCATCAATCAAATAGCCAAAAGGTAAAAATGCAATCTTGTCTAGGGCTGTACTTAAGAGTGTATTAATATCTGCTTCTAAATTGAAAAATAGCAAAATAAGGATAATAACACGTAAAATAAGGTTTTTATGCGAATGATTAACTACTTAAAAACTCTCCTTCAGGGACATACTGAGGTTTCTTACCTTCATCATCTAATACCTCTTCTAGTAACCCTACTTTTTTCAAATGCTCGGGAGTTGCTGCAGATAGTGCCATTGTATCTCCAATTGCTTCATGAAATCCTATAAAAGTAACCAATGTCTACATTATCATGAAGGGTTGTATTCTCTATTTGAAATTCATTATTAGTAGGCAATAATTATGTTCTGAAATATTAAGAAAGAAAAAATGAGAATTCTATGCATATATTCATATTCATGTAATTTTTCAGGTTTTCTGAAAACAAAATAGTCTAAATAACAATTAAGCACTTGATGAATATTACAAACGATTATGACCAAATTTTTTTTTATTTAGACGAATAACAGACATTGCATCTTTTTGTAATTGAACTGCTTATGCTCAAAACACTAAAAGTTTAAACCCTTCTATGAAAAAAATAGTTATATAGTGATAAGGATTTTTAATTCAAAATTATTTGTTAGAAAATGACTAATTTGAAGAAATTTTCATTGTAGAAATCTTGCACATTCCCTTGATGTGTTTGCATGATTTCAGCATCCAAATCAATAAGATACGACGTTCTTTTAAAAATTAATCAGAGACAACCCTAGGTAAAAATAAGAGAAATCAGAAAATATGATATTTGGCAAGAAACTTTACCTGGGTTTGCACCACTACGGAAAAGTGCAGGTTGATTTGCATATTGCAGAAAGTATTCTATATGACCCATTTCATGATGAATCGTAATGAGATCTTCCATATTCACTTTGGTACACATTTTGATTCTGCAATACAATTAATTGTGTTTAGTAGAAATTAAACATTTTATATGGACATAGAAGACATCTTTATTTAAATGATTGCTACAGCCAGGACAACCTGTAAAAGTTGAATGTACTAAAATATTTTATTCCCATGCTCAATTTTACATTAAACTATTTGAGATATGTAACTCATTCATGAATTTCATGCTTACTTTAGGAGTGTACCACTAATGGAAATAACGGAAGTGTTTTGCCGGACTTTTCCTTTGTGTTCTGACTTTATCATGCAGGATTTGAAACATTTTTATTTTTACACTTTCTGAGGCACAGACCTTCATATAAATACATCTGAAGAAGCTGCTTTTGCATTCTCCAGGAGCTTATCCTTTTAAAAAGCTTGATGGGGGACATCAATAGCATACATTCAAATGTTGGAAGGGATCTTTAGATCCAATTTACATAATTTGTATTTAGAAATTTGTGACTTATCCTACGTTCTTTGATATTTATAAATAAAATATTGAAAACGCTCTGGACTTAATACCCTTCAATCACTAGGCATTTATTCACACTTTCTAAATCAATTGAAGTATTACTCGAACAAACTGAAATACATCTGAGAAGAACCTTGTTAAGAAAATGTAAGGGGTAGAGTGGTTTTTGGTTGTCTAGAATAAAAATTGAGTTTTTATCTTCAAAAATATAAATAACATTTTAGAATTTTGTATTTAAACTTTTTCAAAATTATGTATTTGTGTCGAGAAAAAATAGTTCTTTAAATTTAGGGATTTCTTAACAGCTAACATTTCAATCACTAATAATACAGAATGAAAATTGAATTATGAATCTGAAAGGTTGAACTATCATATTTGTATTTACAAGCGTTTTTTAATCTTGTTAAAATAAGAAAAAAAATTGAACTTCATATAAATACATCTAAAGAACAGAATGTTTTAATATTCTGTTTGTATAAGTGCTTAGAAATGGAAAACAATTTTTGTTTTTATTGTTACCTGAAATCTTTTCCATCGAAGAAGTCCCATGCTGAAGCATGGCAAACCATTTCCCTATCTTTTGGTTTCACAATGATTGAACGATTCCAGAATTCAGGTGTCATCTTAATTAATCCAAGTGATGTGAAAAATTCTTCTGATATTTTAAACATATCGACTGGTGTCATGTTCTGTAAAATAATTTCAAAATATGTTTAACAATTTTAACATTCAAAAGATATCTAGACATGCGAAATTCCACTGCATCAAAAGTTCTGGAACACTGAAGAAACGCATGAAAGTAATATTTGTTCAGTACCTCTTTAATCATGGTATCTGTTACATCAGGAGACTCTTTTCTAGGGTAAGGCGCCACGATGTCGTATATGTTGCCCCACGTCTGTCCCCACATGTTTCCTACAGTAAATTAACACATCGATATTAACAAACTTGGCGATTTCATTATTTTGGTCTAATCAAAAGTATCCGACCCTATTTTTTATTGCTTCTATATACCATCTGCACCCAGAGTCAGAACTTTTGGCAAATGCATCCTTGGACCTTACTGCACAGATGTGATTTTCTGCTAGGCTATGAATCGACTTGACTTTCTATACGACCGTACAAAATTTCAACCCATTCCTCCAAGTAGTCATTTTTTTGTTGCAAAAAGTTGAGTTTGATCTTTGTAAAAGTAGTGAATATTAAATTTATTAACCCTCTGACAGTCACGAGATTTCCGAATAGTGTAGTATTGCTTTTCCACCAATACACACAATGGTTAAATAGCCACATCGATTAGTTGAAAGGAACCCAGGAAATATGTAGGTCAAAACTGGTTAGAACACTTCTGGTAACAACGGATATATGCGTGTGAAGCCATAAGAGCAGTGGTTTCCAAACTTTTTAGTCCGAGGACCCCTTGAGATTTTTAATTATTCTCATTTTTACCTAATATTGCGAGGGCCCGGTTGGAAGAGTAACGGACTAGCAACCGAAGGGTTGCGAGTTCGAATCCAGCCAAACACCGTCGTGTACAAAGGGGGCTGGCGCACGTTAAATCTGTCGTGGCCTCAAATGTCCTCACGTTGGCGTGGGGTGGAAATTTGGAGAGTGGGGTGCCAGCTCAGGTGTTGCCTCGTCATCTGACCGTGATTCATAATTACGTGGTGTTGTCCTCGGTTCTTTCCCTTTGGGATTGATCCCGGACCGTCACCAATAGCCCGTTGTGTTGCTCCAGTGTGACGTTAATTGAAATACCCCCTAATATTGCGAGTTAAATATTTAGATCTGTGCTAAATAGATTATAAAACGAGGAAACTTCACATTAAGGATTAGTGATGGCAGTTTAAAGTTCTGAAACAGCAAACCTTTATACTAATATATTTGTAGAAGACGTTATTCCTTATTAAATCGTATCTTTGAATTTGCTCTACTGTTAACGGTGCGCGAATATGAGTGGTTCGATTTCCCCCCTCCCCGCAGATGTACATTGGAAAACACATCTTTTCACGTACAAAGACTAATCGCGAAGCAATTTGAAGATCTTGGTAAGTTTGTCATTCACCTGGGTGTAAGCCTCTTAGAAACATTGAACAAAGAATATAGGTTGCTATCCATCATCCCTGTTGAATAAGAGACCAAAATTCAGAGAATGGCGACCTTGCCACAATTCTTCGGCGAACGCATTGCATCGAATCCAGAATTTTGTTGGCCGAATATAGCAAAACACCGATTCGACAGTCCTACTTAGACATGGTACTTTAGGCCAATTCCTACGGTTGCAGGTGGTGCTGGTTCGAATCCTGTAACTTACCCTGGATGTATTTCTCTTTTGTGTCAGTAAAACTTTCTTTGTGTGTCCACTACTTGACGTTGTCTGTCGTGTTTGGCCCTTGCGCCATAAAACCCAATCAACCAACCGATTCCAAAGCTGAAGATACCCAAAAGATGATTTCAGGATGCGGAAGAAATAAAGATTAATGCGGTAAAGCACGTGATGGATATCCCTAAAAGTGACATTGAAAAATGCATTGGATTTGGGATTTGGCGCAAGGTCCGCAGAAGGACAAGCCCCGCCAATACCACCGCTGGGAGAAGTGTCGTTTCAGAAAGGGTCTAGTTTGAAGGAGAGTAGATTTGAACTAAGTATATAAAAGTGGTTTTATTTTTCTAGCCAAAGATCGGATACTTTTGAATCAGACCTATGGTGAACTTAGCCACCACTACAAAAATTAACTTACAATACAATAGTATATACTATATATAGCAGTGTAACCTGACTCCACCATGAAGTACGTTTTGTAGACAAAGTTGCACTGTCAACACGTCTTCCAGAATTGTTGACTAAGAGACGACGTGAACGCGCACTTTCAAAAACAAGACAACAATCGACATACATTTCGATGGATGGTCTGCGATGCTAATCACTTATAACTGTCTGAAGTCTATAACATACTACTTCCTCTCCTATCACAGCTTCACTATTCGTTGCTGTTCAGCCTCATTTCAACAAACTGCACTCATCATTGGCTTCTAAAGACAACACAGGACAATCTACGGTCGCAATCTTCCATTGCTCAACCACGCATGAAAGTACACCCGTTAACTCAATATAGGTCTCGCAATTGAATCGTTTATTTTATAAACCCGCTAAGTGTACTTTTTCAAAAATGTCTCGGCGGGTTTCTGAAATAAACGATTAAATTGGCAACCGATAACTAATTGTAGTATCTATCGAAGTCAGCCGCTCTAAATTTTGATGGGGGATTATTTTGGTGAACTTAGCCACCACTACACTTACAATACGATAATATATATAGCAGTGTAACCCAACTCACCATGAAATACTCTTTGGTAGTCAATGTTGTATTGCCTTTCATATCTTGCTATAGACTTCATTAACGTGACAAGTTATTTTTGAATTTGCTTATCAGTTAAATGTTTTCCATCCACCAGTCGGAGAAATTACCGGTCAGCTTTCCTTGTACGGAAATTTTCAGGCACATCAAATTAGCGATTACATGTGTTGCAATTTCAATTTTACTGAGTGTATACGAAGTCTTCCGAAAGTATCCTGGCCATGTAAAATAAAACTATGCGTTGTACCTTGAACTTTTGGCACCTAGTCTCCTTCAAAGTAGGCCTCTTGGGATCTCACGCTCTTCTACCAGCGTCTCTTGCACTTTTCGAAACACTACAAATTCCATTGTTGGAATCGCCATTAGCTGCCTCGTCGTGTTCTCCTGAATCGCATCCATCGTCTGAAATCTCTTCTCTTTCAGAGGTGTGGGGCCGTCGTGGCTCAGTTGGGTATGCCCACTGCTCTAGCAACCTTCGAGTTGTAGGCGGGGAAGATTCGATTCCTGTCAGGTGCATTCCTCTCTTCTGTGACAGTAAAACTTTCAATGTGTGTGTCTATTACTTGATATTGTATGTCTTGTGTCTGGCGCAGCATGGCCAAATATGGACCTTGCGCCATAAAACCCCAATAAAAACCAACCCTTTCAGAGGTGATTCTAGCTTTGGAAAAAGCTAGAAGTAACAGAGTGCCAAATCTGGGCTGTAGGGGAGCTGGGCCATCTGAGTGATTTCATGTTTTGCCCAAAACCCTTGCTCGAGACGTGATGAATAGGTGAGCGCGTTGTCACGAAGAATCTGCCTATCACCAATTTGTCACTGTAGCCGTTTTCTTCATACTGTATCTCTTATCTTGATGTTCTTTGCAGCCGGCAAAGAACATCGATATAGTACTCCTTGTTAAATGTTCGGCCCGGAGGAACGTTCTCATGATGGACAGACAACACAATAAAAAAATAGTCAACATTGTCTTGACTTTGTCGCACCTTCTTTCGACGGAAAGAATTAGGCATCTTCCACTGGGGATGCTTCTTAATCATCTGAATAGTTTCTGCGGACGAATTTTCAAATTTAACGCAACATTTGATGCAAATTCGCTGCTCTACTTGCTCGGTCATTTCGAATGCGACTGTCTTAAAGCATATGCTCATTCAAAGGCGTCTAGCACCCAACGGATTAGTCCAATGGGTTCGTGATTTTTCCAGAATGCGCATCTATGTCTCCTCCATGGTCGCCAAGTTACAATCAATGCCACAGTAACAAGTGCGGCACTGATGTAACTTGGCAGCGTTATATTACCAATAGTGGGATGTTTCGGGACAGACCTCGTATTGCACACTGCACATGTGTTAAATTGGTTTCTGTGGGAAAAGGGGGAAGATACAAAGAGAATGAGCAAACCTTACCAAGTAAATGGGCGGGAATTGGTCCGTCTGCTTTTATGCCGCTGAATGGATACATTTCTCTGAGCTTCTTCCTGACATACGCGTGCAACTCATTGTAGAATGGCTTAAGTTTCGTCCACAGTTCTTGTATATCTTCTTCAAAATGTTTGGATTCATAAGACTCTCTCCACAAGTCACCCGCATCACTGAAGCCTTTAAAAATGCAGTGAATGGGAATTATTTAACACAATAATCTTTTACAATTTCATTTAATGATCACAAAAAGCAAGTATCTGCAAAGAAAGCAATTTTTCTACAGTGTGAAAATTAATTGAGAACCAAGTTACTTTAAAATATAATAAAAAATAGAATCTATGTTGCAATTTTTAAACTTTAAAGTGGCTATTTTCAAGTGCCATACAAATATGAGAAGTTATTCGTGAGGAGGATCCATTTTGTACAAGAATATAAAGGATTCAGGTGGGAATTATATAAACGTCTTGTTTGCTCTCCGAGCAAAGTTTTAGTACGTTTCTTACACAATTGACGATCTGAATTTATTTTTGCTTACATTATAAGACCTTTGAAAGAATAAAAAAATATTTTAAATAATTATTTCTGGTGTTTTGTTTTATCCCTAGCTATTGATAGAAAAGCCAGTGAATTGTTATTGCCAGCCTAGTTGCCATGAAAACTAT
This sequence comes from Meta bourneti, assembly GCA_933210815.1. Taxonomy (NCBI): domain Eukaryota; kingdom Metazoa; phylum Arthropoda; class Arachnida; order Araneae; family Tetragnathidae; genus Meta; species Meta bourneti. The sequence goes on along the minus strand of OW119924.1, from coordinate 51,084,959 downwards.
TAAAAATAAAAATTCTTGTAATTATAGTAAACGAAAGATGCCGAACAGAAAACTGTTATTGACTCAATGCGATCATCAAACATATTGGTAATAGTAAATTAATGTTCTTCAATTCCAAATTTTCAGGAATACAAAGATTGTTAGAAATCAAACATAAGGATAAATAAATCAGTGAGATTTTTTAATTACTTGAATATTCAATAATTTGGGTGAAATTAGATGAAAAAGTACTCTTGATAAGACGAAGATATTGAAATATAAAGATTAAATTCATAAATGTGATAAATACAGATATTTAAAACGAAAATAGGGACTGCGTACCATTTAATTCTGCTGCTTCATTGGACAATTCGACATACCTAAGGAATTTGTCCTTCATTTTTTTACCAGAAACATCACGCCATTTAGACCAAACGTGTGTTAACTCTCCGTAGTTCCTGGAGTGTATTAAAATTTCAGTCAGCTCTGAAAATAGAAAGGAAAAGTAAAGAATGTTTGAAAAATAATCTTAACAAGTCCGCAAGAAAATTTTTGTTAAATTTTATGTGTTGGTACATTAAAATAGTTATATGTCAGTGTGGCTCTGATGAGTTGGCAGATGACTTTATAGAAAGGTGGCAAGATTTCCAGGGCGAAAGGGCTGTCATACGCAAAATCAAGTATAGCGAAGGGTTGGGGAAAACAGTAAATTATTTGTTTCGCCAACTCGTTATCACTGAAATCCTTCCTCAGAAAGATCAACTCGAAGCCAGAAACCACATTAAAGACGCCAATCGTGGGAATGCATTATTGTCTAACCTGCCCTTAATAAAACGAGTAAATTCGTTCAAAACCACATGACTCAATCCCACATAGCTCATCTGAGTCGGACTATGTGGGATTTTCAGTGCAAACAAACCAGATGGAATGCGAAGATTTTATTTCCGCAACCCAAATGCTCCTGAGGGTTACCTTAGAATCTACTTTATTGCTGTTTTGGCAGCATTTAACGTTTAATTTAATTGGCGTTGCAAATCAATTATATTTCAATTCTAGATTCATTATTTGGAATTTTTACTACTTGGTGAAGTACTGAAATCGTATCTGAAGAGCGGCAATTGACGTCACATACGGAATGCTACGTACTGGAAACATGCTCCTTCTCAGACACTATGCCACCTTCATTTAACTTGACAAAAAATATCTCTCATATTGTGCTCTAGGGGGAATATTCAGTTTCAATTATTATTTTTGGTACTGTAAGGAGAGATTGACATAGCCGAGCAAAATTAATAAATTATTAGAACTGTTAAGAGGAAAGTAAAATTCAATGAACTCGCACCAATACGTTACAAACATTTCGACGAGGGTAGAGTCTCTCGCGTCCTGTATAGATCTCTGGTTTTAATGTCGCAAGGTCTAATGCAGTGCTTCCCAACCTTTTTCACGTCACGACACACCTCACAATCATAAATAATTTCACGGGGCACACTATGAAAGAACATTTTTCTTTTAACATGATTAGTTTCTTCTATTTCATACTAGGGATTCAATTAATAAGGTCCTTCTTTCAAATATTTTTGCATTATACCACATAAACATCCCAGCTAGACATTAGTTTCAGATTAGTCTTCTTATGCAGTCATAAACACGAAATAAACGAAACAAATGGAATGAAACTACCTAAAATTCATACATCCTCAGTGATTGATATTTGACATAGTTTTTATATCGCATCTATGAATTAAATTGTTCGATTTGACTGAGTGAAACTGTGATTAAATTTTTAGAATACTTATTTTATAAAATTATGTAAAAATACAAAAGTTAAATTAATAAAAGTAAAATTAATTATACACGAAAGTAAAATTATACAAAAAAGTAAAATTAATTACACACAAAAGAATTACTGACTATGTATAAATATGCTAATAATAATAATTTAATGACAAAATAAACATTTTAAGTATTAATATAAATATCTACAATATTCTTCTGCCACAGTTAATACATATATAACTTTATTTCAGTGAGATACTTGGGCGTGTTTCTGTGAACACAGCTTTTTTATATCTAGGTCTATGATAGAAATAGCTACACGCAATTCATGATCAAGACTTTTCAATGATCTCTTTAAATTCTTGATAGTGAGCATAGAAGAGAAACTATGTTCACACATGTATGTTGTAGCAAATGGTAAAAGAATGTTTATAGCTTTTTCGCCTATAGATGGAAACTCCTTTTATGCAGTTACCCAGAATTGAGGTAATGGAACATCCTTAAACTCAGCTTCAAGGGTACAATCACTTTTTAAGTCTAATAACTCCTTTCCTTTCACTGATAAATCAAATGCCATGTGATCTAATGAAGATGCAAATGGATTTCGAACAAAATTGAATTTCTTTGTCTCCGTTAATTCAAAGTAGTGATGAAGCTTTAAAAGCAGAAAGCGAAAAGGGAACCACTCGGTGGCCTAGCCTTCTGGTACCGTCGCCCCATAATCAGGACTTTGCGGTTAATTTTTTCGTGGCACACTTCCAGTCCTTTCGCGGCACATCGGTTGGGAAGCACTGGTCTAATGGACAGTGTCATTTAACCCTGTCCTTAACAAATGTTGACAATGTTCGTAATTCTACTTTAAGGGATATTATCTTAACATATTCTGTCATCAAGCTAATTGTTTCTTTTTTGCTTGAAATTTAAACTATATTTTATCTCAATTCAAAAGCAAGACAATCGAAGCTGATAAATTGCACCTCCCACTCCCATCTATATAGTATATATACTAACGTTTGAATATATATACTAACGCCATCAATTGATATCAGTATAAATTTAAATTCAGATTCTATGTGCAGGTTTTTCTAGCTTTTTTAATTCTATTTCAAATGCAGTAATCATTTATAATGCCCGAGAAAGTATAGTACAGTAAATAATTTCCTAGTTCTCGAGAAATTCTCTTTTTTTTAGCATAAAAATCAACGCAGAAAAGAAAATGTGAGCGAATGAGAAAATATTGGGTTGCATAAGTTCGTCCCGTTTTTTGCGCTAGATGGCATTACATCGCAAAACCGAAGTGTTATCTACTTCATACGTGTCACGTTTTGATGTTGCTTGAAAGAAGGAATTTGAGCTAGTACTTGGGGGGGAAATGCGTTATTTGGTTGTGTTTTTTAAATTTTCTTAGGCATTAAAAATGGCAAAAAATAAGGAGCATTTTCAACATATTATGCTTTTTTTATTTCCGAAAAGGCAATGCTTCGCAGACCCGAAAGAAGATACGTATGTGTTGTGTATAGTGAGGGGTGCCGTTGACGATTCCACGTGCCGTAAGTGGTTCAGAAAGTTTAGTGAAAACAATTTTAATCTTAATGCACTACCTTCTGGACGACCGACTGAGGCTGATGGCAACTACCGGAGAGATGGAGAAAGGTAATCGAACAGAAAGGCGCAAATATATTGATTAAATGTAATTTTTAGTAAATAAAATTTTTCTTCAATTTTTGTTGGAAAAACGGGACGAACTTTTACATCAACCCAATAGATTTAGATGTTAAAATATAGCGAATCGCCTTTGATGCATATGGGGTGCATTCGAAGTGGATATCTAGATGGTGACTGTAGCACGACTGAGATAAGAACTTTTTATCACGCATGTATTGGAAATACGAACTAGTAAGAAGTACACGAAATGCTGCTACATATATTTTAACTAATTGTATTTCATTTGGAGGATGAAATGTGAATATCAATACTCATATCAATTATAAACGGATTAGGCTTGAAAAGTGAGTAACGACACCGCCATCAATTGATATCAGTATAAATTTCAATTCAGATTCTATGTGCTGGTTTTTCTAGCTTTTTTATTTCTATTTCAAATGCAGTAATCATTTATAATGCCCGAGAAAGTATAGCACAGTAAATAATTTCCTAGTTCTCGAGAAATTCTCTTTTTTTAATGCATTTAGAAATAACGTCAGATGATTCATAAGGTATAGCAGTCTAGGCGGTATAGACAAGCTCCCGTGAGAAAGCAGTTGAATTACGTGGTTTCGATCGAGTTTTTTAGTTAAATTAGGGAACTGATGGCAACGTAAACAAATTCCTTCCACAAGTAGCGTCTTTGGCGAGAATTCTGGTTTTAAGTTTGTCGTTCGGTGTCGAAAGAAATAACATTGATAACGAATTGGCAGGAGAAAAACATTCAAGGCGGTCGTCCTTCATGGTTTTGCGTATGGCAGCCTTCCCCAAACGCGTTTCACCTTTATCCAAAAATCGACTGCCTTCTCGTCGAAGCCCCACTATAATATCGAGGGCAATATTTATTTGTAATCGATGATGTAATGATTATTTCGCATAAAGTGCGTTATCATTCAGATAAAAAAACAATTTAATGCACAAGAAAAACAAAGACATTGTTTATCGCAATTCAACGCTTAGTTAAGCATGTCCTTGTTCTTGAGATTTGTTTTTCAATTCTCACCTGGTTCTAAAGATAAATCACATGGTTCATCTGGCGGAGCATTGTAAGCACATACTTTTGCTTTACCATAAATATCTTGCATATCAGCAATTAACACATTCAGCTGAAAAGAAAAAAGAGTCAATATTGATTTACGGAGCACAATGCTTATGAGATAGTGTTGTCGCTGACACTGAACTTGATGGTATTGCAAACTGTTATCTTTTCGTTGGAAAATATTATAAAGCAATCTCAAGGAGGATTCCCAGATAATGTATGGTGAAAATACATGATGAATTTTGTTCTTTGTTTAACTGATTTCAAGTAAATAAGTCCTACCTTTTATTCGTCTCTCTCTCTCTCTCTTATAGGCTTAGTTTTAAGAAGTTAGTCTAAAAACCAAAATTGAAGGAATTGAATAATGTTTATTATAGCTGTATATTAGGTTTCATTTCTTTCCAAAGTTTATTATCTTTCACGAAAACAAAAATAGCCAGTCTCTTGCACTGTAAAATAATTCGTTTTATTGGAAACTGCAAGAATACCAAAACAAATTATTCCTTTTTCTGATTTTATTAATCTAGGATAATTCTTTATAATGGTTGCAAAAGTTACATTTTGTACGTTTTCATCATTTTATATTTTAGTGCACCTTGTTTTATATCATTTTAAGATTTTCAGGGAAGCTTAGGATCCAAAATGCGAAAATATACTTAATTTTTTTATATTTTTTCATTATTCTAGCTCTATTTTTTTAAGCATTGCAAGCATATTTGTGGTTTTGCCGTAGTGTGGATGATGTTTATAAGAGGTGTTAATACGTCATTTGACTGATACCCAGTGTTCAGATGTGGGAAGGGGGTCTTAAACCATACCTTAAATTTTCAAACCCGGAAGCAAACAGAAGCAGGAGATAATGATAGTCATACAGGATATTTTAAAATTCCATGTACAGACTTTAAGGTAGGTAAAAACTAAAAATTGAACCGCATTCACATAGGGATGTTGGTCCGCAAGCGCCACCTGTATTTTCTAGAGGACGCTGTTCGGCAGCCTGCAGATGGCAAGCTTGGACCGTTGTCATTTTATATCCTGACTTCGCACGGGCACGAATGCTGAGATGGCGATTAACAGAAACGTATGAGATATTAAGAGATTGTATCGAGAACGGTACTCCAACAGACGTGCCTAATCTCTAAACGCTTGCCTGTTTTCGCCGGACTTCGTGAAACCGGAATATTTCATGGAAACAGGCATGGTAATGGTCGCCGACAATCGACGCGTACTCTTGTGGCGTAGCTAGGGGAACAGTGGTCCCGGGTGCCAATAATGTCTAAAGTCGTGGCATTTCAGAAATATTAGTCTTTTTTTTCAAACAAAAATGTTTTCTAAGAATGTTTTGTAACTTCAGAGCAATTTCATTAGCGTTAGTCACATATCGGGATCATTAGGCCGTTTTCAGTATAGCTGTAATTTTATATAGCATGATAGATATTATAGGTAATGGATCCTAAGATTATTAAGGCTATTTAGATAACAGGAATAAAGAAAAAATTAGAAATGTCCATAATGACCACCTTCCATTATGATTCATTATCTAACTTGCCAGAGCCTCCTTTTCACGGCCGAATAATGATAGGAAAGGGCTGGTACAGGAAGATCTTAATTATTTCAATCTGAGATGGGAGGTATGGTCATTTTGTTTATCAATTATACAAAGATTCCTATTGTTGTTAATGGCAGCAGTAATTTAAACCCATATGTGCAAGGATGGTACTCATTAGTAAAAAATACATTGTAAAGGAGAATTATATATGAAAGGTATAATAATGATTACTATACATTTGAAACTAAATCTAAACCATTGAACTGCTTTAAGTTATTGAGATTGATCAATTAATTATACTTCACCAGAATAGAAAAACACATTAGGAACCTCAAAATATTCACCTTCATTCAAAAGAGGATTATTCTATAGATTATTCAAGCTGTATATCCCATCAGTTTAATTTCAGGAGTCTTAATCCAGATCAACTTCTCTGAGTAGTTTTCCTCAGATGAACATTATTTTTTTACAAACACGACTTTTTCTTACTCGATTGTTTCTCGGGTAAAAAGGTAAGCTTTAGTTCTGTAAAATATTTCATTCCTCATGAGTTTGATTTTTTTTAAAAAGTCTAAACATTTATTTTTGTTCTTGATTTTACTGAAGAGGGCGGATTTCTTTTTACATCTTTAATACGTAATTTTTTATTTCGGACAAAGAACGGTATCAGCATCCATTCGCCCCGGTCTCAAAAGAAGTCTAGATTTGCCACTGTACACTTCCCATGAAAGAAGTGGTCTTTCGCTAGATTGTAATACAATCACACGATCTATTGCCCATCACCTTGATGTGCCCCACCCCACCATATGAAGAGCATTGAAGGAAGAGCTTTTACATCCATTTCATTTGCTACTGGTTCAGTCATTGCAGGTTGGAGATTACCCCCGGTGTGTGGAATTTGTACCTTCGATTCTTCAGAAAAACATCAGCTTGGGTTCTAATAACAGATGAAGCTTCTTTCACACATTAGGGGGTATTTGGGGTGGGGGGGTATTTCAATTAACGTCACACTGGAGCAACACAATGGGCTATTGGTGACGGTCCGGGATCAATCCCAAAGGGAAAGATCCGAGGACAACACCACGTAATTTTGAACCATGGTCAGATGACGAGGCAACACCTGAGCTGGCACCCCACTCTCCAAACTTCCACACCACGCCAACGTGAGGACATTTGAGGCCACGACAGATTTAACGTGCACCAGCCCCCTTTGTACACGACACACATTAGGGAGTATTAATGTGCACATTGGTCATGTGTGGACACATGACAATTCACGGGGTACACGAACAGATGCTGCACAACAAAGCTTCCCAGTTACAATTTGGGATGGTATTGTCGGTTACCTTTTGAGCAGGTCATACCGACTGACGGGCAGATTTATAGCATGTTTGTGGAGGAAGTGTTGGAACTGCTGATCGATGTTCCTGTGGCTATTCGCCGTCAAATGTGGTATCAATATGACGGGGCACCAGCACGTTTCCGTGAACCCGTCACTTTGCCACCACGATCACCCTATTTACCAAGCAATGTTTTTTACCTATGGGGATACCATTAGGCAGAAATAAATAAAGACACCCGTATACGAGATCTCCATTGACTCCAAAGATGACATCATCACAAGAATCGCTGTCGCCGCTGCAAGTGCTCGCGAAAGGGTAATAATTTTTTAACATGTACAGCAATCCATGCGTCGATGCTGTAAGTGGTGCATTATTATTGGTGGATGCAACTTTAAGCATCTGCTTTGAAACTGTAAGTGTACAACTACTGTAAAATTCGGGGTGCGGAAAAATCGTCTTTTAGACGTTTTAAGTGAAGTAAAATATACAAAAGAGATGCATCAGTTTTGTAGGTTTGCTATTAATTTTAAAATATAGTAATTAGACTCAAGAAAAAGGTACATGCAAGAATCATACCATTTCTGACATTGCTGAAGCATTTCATAGCGCATTTTAGAAAGGAATTTATCTTATAAATATACAATAGTAAGGATTATACACTCACTTCTTGAAACTTTTCTTCTGACAGAGCGGCTGTGCCCAGAATAGATAACGATTTGAACATGCGATATGCCGTTTTGTTCGTGCTTTCAAAGTCTTTCCAAGCAAAAGATGTTGCACTTTCCCAAGATTCTTTTGCGAAATCAGCTTCTACTTGGCTCATTTTTAACTGATACGAAAGAAATAAAGTCCAAAATAAATAATGAATTTTTTATATATCACTAATTTCAGGAAATTAAAAAGAGGATTAGATGGTATATATATATACACTGCTGGCCACCGTAAATGCAACACCCTGAAGGAAGCATGCAAATAATATGAAATTTACAACATGCATTAGCGGAGGTGAGATATGCAAATGATTATAATTTCAGCGCAGACGCACATCACGCGCGCCTGTGGCGCCACTTCAAAGCGCTATTTAAGGCTTGGAGATTTCGACGATTTCAAGTACGGCAATTGTGTTTTTCTTGTGGTTTTTTCAAAAAAACGATCAATTATGCCTCGTAGAAAACAGCGATAATCTTTTGATCAAGTATCCGAGTTCGACAGAGGAAGGATAATGGCCTACCGAGATTGTGGATTATCTTTCAGGGAAATCGGTAGTCGTGTTGGACGAAACCAAACAACTGTAATGCGGATATGTGATCGTTGGATGCAGGAGGGTACGACGGACCGACGTGTTCGATCGCATCCACCTCAGTGCACCACTTCACGTGATGACAGGCATATTGTGCGTATGGCAGTGACGGATCGCTCAGCCACATCACGAACCATAGCACAGCACATTCAGTCTGTACCGCATCATCCAGTGTCTGCGCGTACCATTCGACGCCGTTTACAGCAGAGTGGTCTGTCCGCAAGACGTCCATTGCTTCGTCTACCCTTGACGCAGAACCACAGACGTTTCCGCCGCCAATGGTGCGATGAACGAAGGATGTGGACGGCAGAATGGAATGAAATTGTCTTTACTGACGAGTCACGCTTCAGTATGCAACACCACGATGGTCGGATTCGAGTCTGGAGACACCGTGGAGAGAGGATGCTGAACAGCTGCGTTATGCACCGCCACACTGGTCCTGCACCGGGTATTATGGTATGGGGCGGTATTGGATATCACTCTCGCACTCCTCTAGTACGCATTGCCGGTACTTTAAACAGCCAGCGCTACATCTCCGAGGTGTTGGAGCCAGTTGTCCTTCCTTACCTTCAGGGCTTGCCCACAGCGATATTTCAACAGGATAATGCGCGACCACACGTGGCACGCATTGTCCAAGGGTTCTTCGTCAATCGCCAGATTGAATTGCTTCCCTGGCCAGCTCGCTCTCCGGATCTTTCGCCGATAGAAAACATGTGGTCCATGGTTGCTCAACGATTGACCCAGAATACATCCCCAGCTGCCACACCAGATCAACTTTGGCAACGTGTGGAAGCTGCTTGGTCTGCTGTACCCCAAGAACACATCCAAAGTCTCTTTGAATCAATGCCGAGGCGTGTGGCAGTGGTGATCTCCAACAATGGCGGCTACTCTGGCTACTGATTTTGGCAGGAACCACACTTCACAGAAGTCTATAAATTTAATCATTTGATACTTGGTCAATATGTTATCTACAAAATAAATTTTGTTGTGATATCTCTTGTCTTTCTTGGTGTTGCAATTTGGGTGGCCAGCAGTGTATATGTACTCGGCCTTTATTTTCGCAACCGTTGGTCGTAGACATATACTTCCAATTACAAAAATGTTTCAAATGAGGTAAACATCCATGTTATAGAATTTTGAAATTTAAAAGATCAATTTTGTAAAAATTACAAAATCTAACTTTTTATACAGTCCCCCCGTTCCTTATAGTGATATTTAGTAAAAGTTTGCACTCATCTTAACAAACGTAACACAAAAAGTTTCACTTCTGTGTGACAAAAATTGACCGAGATATTTAATTTCAAAGTTTGGGATTTTTTCAGATTTGTTTTGCCTTCATTGAGGGGTCGGTTAAAATATAAATTAGAATAATTCGAGATTGAAATAAGGGTGCAACGCCCCTTTTACGGCGAAAGGGGGGTTCACCGACCATAAACGATGGGTGCATGTATATTCATTGAAAGTTGTCGCAGCGACCCTAGTGGCGAAACACGGAAGTTTGGAAATGTAATTCCGAAACTAAGCAAGATAGACAAAAGATGTCAATTAGAAAGTTGTAGACCATCGTCGAATTATGTAGAATCGACATCCTAAAAATAAAAAATGCGCAAAAAGAACCAGATAAATGGCAGCGGAATGCAAACTACCAGCGGGGCTATAACCCCCATGCAAATCGTGATTATGCAAATAGGATAGTACCGCAGCCACATGCTCGGGATAAAAGATGAACCATCTAGTAGTGGGCAAACTAGTCCGCGCTGAGATCGTGATGGCGTGCTACACATCCGCGTAATATGCCGAAATGATAGTGATTTATGGCGAATGTCAACGGAATGTCAGAGCTGCTGCGAGGGTTTATGGCGAACGTTTTCCTATGGATCGACATCCATCGCATCGAACTATAGCTACTGTACTCTGCAGTCTCAGAGAGACAGAAGCTTCACACCACGGCTCAGATCAGGCAGACTGAGAAGATCGGGCATTCGAGTGACACCGGATGAAATGCTGGGATACGCCCTTGCAAATCCACACCTAAGCACGGCGGAATTAAGCGAGGCATGTGGATACACGCGTCAACATATTTGGCGATTATTACATGCGCATGGTGCGCATCCATACCGTCCGCTACTGGTGAAAGCATTGATGCTGGGTGACGACGAACGAAGATTTGACTTTTGTAATTTCCTGCTCAATACGTTGCACGACATTCCGTCGTTGTTTTCCGACATACTGTGATGAGTCGCAATACAAACGGGATGGCATCGTCAACACCCACAATGTGCATTACTGGGCTCTGGACAACTCTCACATGGGACGCACAGCACGACACCAGATACGCTGGTCAAAGGAATGTGTGGTGCGGTATATGGGGAACCCAGATTGTTGGACCCATCTTCTACGACGGGACCTTAACGGGCAATCGTTACCTGCACCTGTTACAAGACACGGTACGTGACTGGTATGAACAGCTGCCTCTCCGAGATGCATATCGTGTGTGGTTCCAACATGATGGGGCCCCTCCGCATAAAGCAGCAAACGTTCGTGCGTAGCCACCGAATTAGGCCAACAGATTACCGGATATGGTGGTCGGATTGAGTGGTCACTGCGTTCGCCGGACTTGACTCCTATGGACTTCTACCTCTGGGATTACGTCAAGGAACAGGTCTATGTGACTGAGTCAACCTCTCTGGATGATCTGAAACAGCGTATCAGCCTTTCTTGTCGCACAGTTACCACCTATGCTCCAACGCTTTCCACGATTCAGTACTGCCACGCATTCAATTTTTCATTGCCACCAATGGGGAACACTTTGAGCAGTATCTCCAGTAGATTTCTCCACTTTATGTATTGTTTTCCGCTGTATGCTTGTCTGTAACTTGTGCGAGTTAGATTTCCAAACTTCCGTGTTTCGCCACTAGAGGCGCAGCGACCATTTTAGTGAATCGGGCATGTCCACTTTACTATACATGCACCCATCGTTTATGGTCGGGGAACTCCCCTTTCGCCGTAAAAGGGGCATTGTACCCTGATTTCAATCTCGAATTATTCTAATTTATATTTTAACCGACCCCTCAATGAAGGCAAAACAAATCTGAAAAGATCCCAAACTTTGAAATTAAATATCTCGGTCAATTTTTGTCACACAGAAATGAAACTTTTTGTGTTACATTTGTTAGGATGAGCGCAAACTTTTACTAAATATCACTATATTTAGTAAAAGTTTGCATTGATAAAAATATCAAGGTTTCGTTTTCATCATTTATGGTTTTATTCTTTTGAATGTGTGAGTAGGAGTCAGAATGAAATGAATTGCATGGGTTCTATAACCCTTAATACGGCCATGAAAGCACATAAGATAAAAATGAACTTTAATAAAAACTTTCGAAAAACAATTAGAATTACTTTAGTCAAACGTAGTTTTCTAAGATTTTTGCAGTAAACAAAATAATTTGGTAAAACAAGAACACGGTACGGTTTCTCACCAAGTTGGTGACTAAACTTTTTGTCGCTAAACGGCTATTTGGATAAGCATACGACGGATTACCGTATTACATAATTAGCGCCTAATGGCGATGGTACCGAGTTCTTGACTTCAACCAATAATTTAAATATAATGTTAAAATAAAATTACACAATTGCAACTAAAATAAACATTTAACTTACCATTGCCTCTTTATTAGCATCAGTAAGGTTGCTTTGGTAATCCCAACTTGCTAATCCCATTTTATTTCCGATTTCTAATGCCTTGTGATTGTAGTCTTGTAAAAACTGTAAAGCTGCTGCTTGGTCTGTGTTATCCCCACTGACATATTTATCTTTTGTACCCCTTGCAGATGAACTAAGTACAAGGTACATTAAATTCAGTAATATTGGGGAAAGCATAATCTTCCTGATGCGATGTGGGTATCCCTAAATATCTAAAGAAAATATTTTATATTATGTGACTATTGATTATTAGGTAAAATGTACAAAATTTAAATTTTTTCACAAGTGTACAGCAATTACGATAAAAATATATGAATGAAATGAAATGCACATGATAAAAGATAGCACAACCTTTGCATTTTTATTTAAGTTCAGTAAATAGTTACTGATTATGTGTTTCAGCTTTGCATCATTAGTTTAGTTTTACTAGTCACTTTCTAATTCTTAAATCTCCTCACTTAATTTCATTTCAAATATTTAAATTAATTGTAGTTGATTGATTGCGGAATTTATGTCGCATTGAAGCAACACAACGGGTTTTTGGCTGCGATCCGCGATTATGATCCGAGGCCAACATCTAGTAATTTTGAGCCTCGATCAGATGATGAGGTCAACACCTGAGCAATAACTCAATTAAAAAAACGTTAAACATAAAGGAATAGGGAGACACCTTCCTGAAGAATTGTTAATGAAAATTGATCTGTATATAAAATAGACAGGTAGACAACAGAATATCGTAACAACCAACCATAGAGGAAATATAACAGTAAAGTGAGCAATGGTAACCTTTTTATGTGCCCAGAATCCATGTGATCAAAACTAGTAGTAACGTGACCCTAAAACTACTTCCGCCTGCCTGGTGGAACCGAACACTCATCATCTGATTAGTTCACGGGACGGGAGAAAGACGCTCATCCATTGATTCACCATCTGATTGGTTATGGCGACAGATAAGTAGACTCGCGATTTCCCCATCTTTGTCGCCACTCATTAGAAATGCGTATTCAAACACTTACCCTTTCATAAAATGTTATAGTATCGCCAAACGATGTAAAATCGACTAACCAAGAAAGTTTTTTAGAAAGTAGTCACCAGTGGACATGTTGGTCACTCTTTTTGAAGCTTCTGTCAATAGCGGTGCTCAATCTACTTATATTTCACATCTATGCAATCAACTCAGTCAGAAAAGCCTAAGTCGCACTAACAAACTAGTGTTACAATCATTGAATTCCAGTTTATGACAGACTTCTGTTAATCTAAATGTATGTAGATTCTGCAGTGGAACGTGCTTTCTGTACGTATTTCAGATGTAATGTCACATAACTTGTTTTTCGAATAAGATTTCAGCACGTCGCCAATAGAAATCCCAAGGAATGAATTCCAAACTGATATACGATTGTTGATTGGTCTACGCCAGTGGTCGGCATACCGCGGCTCTTTAGCCACTTGAGTGCGGCTTTTTAGCCACTTGAGTGCGGCTCTTTAGCCACTTGAGTGCGGCTCTTTAGCCACTTGAGTGCGGCTTTTTAGCCACTTGAGTGCGGCTCTTTAGCCACTTGAGTGCGGCTCTGTTAGGAATCGATTTCGACTACGTGCGGGCGAGCGGGGTGTCTCGGTCGTGTTGACGTAGCGCAGGCGGGCGCGGAGGAGGCACACACGAGTTGAGCGAGCCAATCACAAGCTGTGATTGGCTCGCGATTGGCTTGTGATTGGCGACGAGAGTACCTACTCGGCGCATTAAGCTACTTGTATCTTTCAACCAGCTGCAGATCTCACAAGTATTTTTGGCATCAATTTAACAAATTGTTATAACTTTGCTTTGTGTTGTTATAACTTTTATTGTTATAAAACGAAACATGTTTTTAGGTGCCACCTGTTTGACATGGCTATAAAGAGAAAAACGGAAGAAGAAATCCGTGAATTTAAAGTAGAATGGACCGAATCGTTCGCGTTTATATCAATCTCAAATGGCCTTCCGACCTGTCTTATTTGTCAAGAAAACTTGCGCATAACAAGAAATCAAATTTGGAGAGACACTTTACAACTAAACACGCGTCATTTGGCAGTAAATATCCCGCCGGTGATGCGAGGAAGAAAACAGTTGAGGAACTTCAGAAGAGTCAAGAAAAATCGAGTTCTGCATTTAATTATTGGGTGCAATCTTCCAACAATGTTAATATTGCAAGCTTTATTGTTAGTCAAGAGATTGCTAAGAGAGCAAACCATACACAGACGGTGAATACATTAAAAGTTGTTTTATAAATGCATCCGAAGAGCTATTCCGGAATTTTAAGAACAAGGCAGAAATGCTTTAAAAAAATCAGTTACCACTGTCTGCTAAAACAGTAAAAGACAGAACAGTCAAAATGTCTTCGAATATAACCAATCAGTAAATCGAAGATCTTAGAATGGTTTCAGCTTTATCAATAGCTGTTGACGAATCTTGTAAATGACACAGCGCAAGTTTCACTTTTTGTTCGATTTATTTCGTCTACGGGTCCTAAAGAACTTTTAGGATTATTGCTACTGAAAGGTCAGACACGTGGCGAGGATATTGCAAATGCTGTCATTGAATGCATGGAGAAACATCATATTCCACTCGATAAAATTGTTTCAATTTCAACAGATGGGGCAAAAAGTATGACCGGAGTGAGAAAAGGTTTTGTTTCTATTTTGAAGGTAAAAATTAATCACGAGATACTTATTTACCATTGCATCATTCATCAAGAAGCGCTTTGAGCGCAGACATTTCCAGAAGAAATTTGGAATGTTATGGAATTGGTGATCAAGATTGTCAACACAATTATAGCTAAAGCTCTTTATCATCGCCAATTTAAAGAATTTTTAGTTGAAATGGAGAGTGAATACGCAGATCTTCTGCTGCATAAGGTACTTTGGCTTTGAAGAGGAAACGTTTTAAAACGTTTCGTTTCCTTATTATTTGAAATTAAAGCATTTCTCCTTGAGAAGGATGTTGACTATCCTGAATTAAGAGACGATCAGTGGATCCAAATATTTTATTTCATGGTAGACGTTACGTCTTATCTAAATAATCTTAATCGTAAACTACAGGGGAAAGGAAACAATTTTTTCAGAAGTCATTTCATTCGAAAACAAATTATCCCTGTTTGCTCAAGATTTTGAAAGAGAAACATTAATTCATTTTCCAAGCCTGATGAAACATCGACAAGAAAATAACTTGGCAATTGACATTTACTATTTCAAAACAAAAATTTAAATATGAGGGAAGCTTTTCTACGGAAGTTTCAGGAATTCAGAAATAGCATAGCGACGTAAGCCTATGTTAAAAAACCTCAGTGCTGACGTAACAGAATTGAATTTTTCTCCCTTTAATATTAACATTTTAAATGCAACTTTAAATTAACTTTTTAAATGCAATTACTGGGGTTACAAAACAAAGAATTATGGAGCACCAAATTTGAACGCCTTAATGTTGATATGGAAAAATTGGAGAAAAATAAATGTGATCTTAGTTCACAGAAAAAGTGGTCTGCTTTGAAAGACCTGGAGAAGGAAGACATAATAATTTTCAACACCTGGAATAGTATTCCTGACTCATATGATCAGTTAAAAAGCTAGCATTTGCTGTTCTTTCACTCTTTGGCTCTACATATTCATGCGAACAATATTTTTCGATCATGAACCCTATCAAAAGTAAATTGAGAAATCGTCTTATTGATGAGAACCTGGAATCCTGCTAACTCACAAAGCGCAGAACGGGATCGATTGACGTGTCCAAACATAAAGAAATTTGGCTCTCAAAAGAAATCTCAATCGTACTGCTGATCTTTGGCTCTTTTGACTAATGAGTTTGCCGACCACTGGTCTACGCCAATGTCGCCAAAACGGCGATACACTAAGGTAACCCCTATATGTATCACGCATTTGGGTAACATGAAGTACGAGTGAGATCTTCGTCTTTCCATCTAGCTGAAAATCCCACTCATTAGATTTTTTATATTTTTTGTTTAGTAGTCTTTTTCGGCTTTATGTTGCAGTCCATGCATGTTTTAACTTTCTGTAGGTACTTTTCGTCCCTTAAACACCCGTTTGAGGTGCCAGTTACGTTCATCAAGGTTTTTCCTACACTTAAAAAGGAATTTCTATCTAGGCGGTGTTGGGTTTTCTAGAGTAATATAATATTTTTGAATTTCAAGAGGAAAACTAGAAATGCAATAAGTTAAACAAGCAGCCCCAAAGACATCTTCCTCAAAAGGTTTCCGATTGAGAGCAGCCTTGAAAAGACAATCTCTTCGCTCCTGGGAAAGAGATCTTTGCATTTTGTTATTTTTGGTAACTTACTGGGATTGTATTTGCATTTGGAATTCCTATGGTGAAAAGTCCTAAAAAGAATAATGTTGCGCCAGACGCAAGATTATAAGAGTAAACAACAAATAGCATCGCTATGCTAAAATGAGAAATCAAGAATTGAGACCGAAGTATAAGAATTTAATTTACATGTATGTAATTTAAAAAGTGTGAAATTTGAAAGCCTGAATGGTAAAATAATTTGAAAAAGTAGACTGATGTGTTATTTGGAATATGAAACAAGCAAAAAAGATGATGTTAAGAAATCAACAGTTCGTAAAAATACGAAAAGATTCGAATGGGAATTTTCTCCAACCAAATCTTGCAGATACAAGTGGTAGTTGATACAAAATTGTACTCTAAAAAATTAAGACTGATGAGATTAATGACAGAACAAGCAATCAAAATATGATTAACAGAAAAAGTTTGACTATTGGGAGCCCTCTCTTCTAGTAAAAGATGACTGAGTGAATATTTTGTGTCCAATGCGAAGGTGGGTCAGCTTGACATTAGTCCTTTCCATTGGAGACACTGGTCACTGATGAATGATGGGTTTTATAGAACATAATTTGTTGGTGACTTGCAGGTTGCACGACTCTTGCCACAAGGAGTCAATGAACTCCTCTGTGGACATCTTGATGTCACTAAAAGACTTACTGCAATGGACCGGAAGATACCGTCGAAGCATTGTCAGCAAGCTCGTTGCTCTTGATGCCCATGTGACTGGACCCAACAAAACAGAATATCGAAACCGTTAATTTGTAAGGTACGCAAGATGGTAAATGTATCTGACACGACAGGATGGTAATTGATGGTATATTGCTCCAGCTGTTCTAAGACACTCATGCTGTCAGTGTAAATGGATAATTTATGGTGGATATCGAAGTGTTCAATAAATTGCGATTGCAAGCTATTCCTCAGTCTACATGATCCCCTCTAGACCCATTCGTGAAAACTGAAAAATAGTTATTAAACTGACAGCGGTGTAAGTGATATAGTTATTGAAATATAGCTGAAGCAGTGTCAGACAGCGTAAGGATTGAAAGGGTTGATGTAACTAAGTGATAGAAAATCCCATGATGGGAATCAAAACATTTCAGTTTGACGGAGCATGATGCCATCAAGGTTTGAATCGCTGATGAAGCAATTTTCAGGTTTATGAAAAAATCTTGTATAAGAGAGCGAGCTAGCTTTGTAAAGTCGATTCACACCTTTGGCAAGAATCATCTACTTCAAGGGATGAGATGACAACGATCTGATCTTGAAATAATAATTGACGGATAGTTTCTTCCGTCGTCGATCAAGTGGTAGTTGATGACATTCCTCATAGAGTCTGTTAACTGGTTACATGCGGTATGTACCACAGCATATCTCCAGAGTAGAGTGATGAACTATGTCCAATTGGCGCTAGTTAGAAGTATTTGAGGTGCTTTATGCAATATATCCGTAGTCAATGCGAGATAAGATGACAAATTGATCCATTCGGAGTTATTGTGTTCGGTCCGCTCCTCAAGATGTATTTGAGAGCACTTTTAGGATGTTGAGTGATTTCTCACACTTCCTTCTAAGGAATGAATGTGAAGAAGGAAGGTGAATTTGCTGTCGAAGATTACTCCGACTCGTTGACTATGGGAATTTGAGAGTTCTATAGCAGCAGTTCTTGCTTAAGAACAGCTGTGACCATTCTAATCGTACCACTTGACCAAATTGTTAACAGTGATTTAAAGTTATCGCTCAATTAAGGGCATGTCCGATCCCTGGCATATCTTCAAGTCATCAACATATAAAGCCCATGAGCTACTAAAAATGGAGGATGGAAAAGGTGATAGAATTATCCCCCGAGGGACACCCTTAGTTTGGATGAAATGATTATAAAAATTTTCTCCAATGTGTGTGTGCGGATTCTAAAATTGCGTGTTCTTAAAATTTTTTAAATAAATATTGAGATTTCCCTTTTAACCAAATTCGAACATACTTCGGTAAATACTGTATTATCAAATACGGTAATAAGTCTTCTCTACATCGAAGATGGAATCTAAATGATTACTCCGCACAAAAGATGGACTATGTTATCTAGAGTGGTCTATCCTTTGAGGATGTTACACTCTGATGCGGAGTAATACATGGATTCTTTTTCAAGAATATAAATGAGACAAACATTGACCATGCGTTCTAAGGTCTTGCACTGGTAGCTTATCACGGCAATAGCTCCGACGATCTTTGGGGTCCTTTCTGGCTTCAAGATTAGAAACACCACGCTTTCATTTCATACAGCTGCAAATTTCTACTCCGTCCAGATTCGATTAATTTGAAGGTTTTGCAAAAAATAAGTGGTGTGGCATCTGGTACAAGATTCCATCCGGCCCAGGACTGGTGTTATGAGCTAGGATAACGCCTTCAATTCAAGCATCGTGAGTTCGCAATTTTAAGGGGAGGGTGCGTTTGCTTTTGAAGTTGATGAGTGTTATCTCAGCTCGACTCTTAGTCGCTTGAAAAGCTGAACTGTAATAATCAGAGCTGAACACACAAGCTGAAACCTCTCCGATGACGATGGCGATGTCAAGTGGAGAAGAATAAACAGCAGTTACGGTTTCTAGTATAGGGTGGAAAAGTCTTGATACAGACCGTTCGTTGCCTTAACTTTCTACCACATTTGCTTGCTCGATGTTGACGATGTAATTGAAGATAGACTCCCTCTGGCTCTGACGTCTGACTTTACGAGCAAATGCTTTAGCTTGTTTAAAAGCGATAAGGTTGTTGGTTGTTGGGTATCTTCTAAAAATGTTCCATAATTTCCTTTGTCTCTTGTAAGTCGACTGGCATTCGGTATTCCACCAGGGCTTACAAAATCTGCGTTGTTGAGAGGAACTTTTAGGAAATGGCTGTATCTGTAGCTTTTATAATTGTTTCGGTGACGTTCTCATTGATATGTTAATATCTTTATAGTTGATCATTATTGCTTCCGTAACCGCAGCTAGCTGTGTGATTGCATCCCAATCCGTTCGATGATATGAGCAGTTAGGCGAGCGATCACACTACTGCTACTATCGTGAGAAACGAAAGGGGAAAAGTGGTTGCTATTATGGAAATGGTTTCCCACTGCGACATTTAACAACGGCAGAAGTGTAGAATAGATAGCTAACTCCAAGGATTGAAACGCTCTCGTGGGTGAAAGTACGTTTGCTCGTCGTTATTGAGCAAGAAGAGCGAGTGATCCGGTATGAACTACTCGATCTCTTCCTCACGATGATCCGAGCTATCACTTCCACATAGGATACTGGGGCCATTAACATCTCTGAGCAGAATTAAAAGGACTGGAAGTTGTTGCACCAGTCGATTGAGTTCCTCTTATTGGACGACATCATGGGATGGCAGATATAGGCAGCAGACAGAAACTAGGGAATGGATGGGAATTCTTACGGCTACAGCCTGCAAACATATTCGTAGTGTAATTGCTAGGATAATTGCGTGGAGTTAAGAACACAATTCCAGCGCCATGATCTTTCCTGACGCAGCTATTCCTGCGCATCTTGCATGTGTAGGAGGATTTCAAGAAAGTTTCCTGTAGCGCCACACATGCGAGATGGTATGAAGACACAAACGCTTTGGATATAAGACCACGACAGTTCCATGAGACAAAGGATGTTATGATTCGAGAGGAATATCGCTTATTGTCCCCAGTATCTGGATGTTCAGAGGATCCTCATTTAGACTCACATCAAAGATGTCATCAGAGGGATGCGTTTATTCAGCATCTGAATCCTTGACTATATGGGTGATTATATATGGGGGTTTGAATTTATTTTACCTTGACCTCCTTTTTAATTGACTTCCTTTTGATGATCTTAATTTAAAACCTTGTTGAGATTTGGATTTAGCTAAGGTTTTATGGAGGACTAATTATTTTGAGGGGGTGAAGGTTACTGGTTTTGTGTTTGATCTTGTGTTGGTTTGGGGTTAATTTCGCGAGAGGTGGTGAAATTGGTTCGGTTTGTGTTGGTTTCGGATGTAATTTTACGAAGAGGTGGTAAAATTGTTTTTTTTTTCGATTTGTGTTGCGGTTGTCTACAGATTTTTATTACAGAGGAGTAACAGATTCCGGCTTTTGTTGTTTGCGATTCAACAATCTTGCACTTTTCAGGATACGATAAATTGAGCTTAACTTTTACAGTTCGAGTTTCCTTCTCGAAAACCTATTTAGGGCAGGAGAAAGATGTATGTTCTACTATGCAATTCACGCAGTGAGCTGGTGTAGTGCATTTATCACTGTCATGGCCGATTTTTCCACATTGTGTGCAGACAACCGAGTCACGACAAGAGGTCTTTGAGTATCCGAAGCCTTGGCACAGAAAGCAGCGCTGAGGATTTGTTATATAAGGGCGGGCTGGGCAGATCAAATAGTCGGCTTTTATTCGTTCGGGAAGTATTGGGTGTCGAACGTCAAGATTAGATGTTTAGTGAGAAGAATTAAATTCCTACCTTGACGAATGGTTATTCTATAGACATCGCTAACACATTCCACGGAAGTTCTCAAAGATTTCCTCCTCCGATGTGTAAAGATCGGGTTCGGAAAGCTCCCCACATTGCGTTCAGTAGTCTATGCGGCGTCACACAAACAGTGAAAGGCCCGAGTGAGTTAACATTTCGTAGGAGTTTTGCCTGTGATTCAGAGGAAACTTCGACGAAAAGTTTCGAACCGGAACGAAATTTTTAAGGAAGGACAATACCTTGAAACGTTTAAGTATCAATGAAGAAAGGTGGAAAGTTCTATAAAAAATTAACTTTTCCGTGGATTCTTTTCAAATTTAGAACTCTTATATATGGATATTATGTTAAAAAAAATCACTTTAAAGCTTCTACCAATAAAACTTTTATGTCTTAACTATAAACTATAAGGTTTATGAAGAAAAATATAAGAACCAATTTTAGCCAAGTGTTGTTTTATTGTCCGCAAGATAGTTCAAAAAGTAATTACTCTGCAATAATGTAACTTCGCACACTTATTATGAATCCTCTATTACCTATAAAATGAACTATAATTAGAATGATCGGTTCAAAATTATTTCATTTATGGGCTTATGTCTAAATATTACTGCAAAAAGACAGAAAAATTTAAACTAAGATTTTGCCAATAAGTCATTTTATAGGTAATCAGTTCTATATAATAAGTGTGCAAAGTTTCATTGTAATTTAAAATAATAAGTTTTGAGTTATTTTGCGGACCGTAAAACAACATTTGGACAAAATTGGTATTTATATATTTGTTCATAAACATAAAAGTATAGATGATAGTAGCTTTAAAGCGATTTCCTTTTTAAAAATAATTTGAAAAGAATCCACCAAAACAGATATTTTTTACAGAACTTTCAAACTTCTATTTTTTCACTGAAACTTGAGCGCTCAAAGGTACTGTTCCCCTTATGGATACTACAACTTAATGAATACTACGTAATACCCTCTTAATTAATTTACTGCACCGATAAATGATTCAATACTTTTATTGATAAGAAAGAGGGAAACGGATGTAAATGGAATCTAGTTTGAAATCTGAAGAGAAATGTTCAATAACTATAAAGAATCTGGAATTCGAAAGAGGCGTTGTTACTCCCCACTAGGGAAAGGAAGCAGACTCCAACCGTAGCGAATTGCCCAGTAAATGGCCGATCGCTTAACTCTAGCCGATGACAGAGTCGAATCGACCAGCCGATTGATGCACACGAGATTAGTGTGCATCTCTCGTTTATCTAAAGCTGAGCCGAAGCCGTGTGTTGGATCGGCATGTTGCCCCTCAACTACCCTTTCAAGGGACACACGCATTGCGAACACGTGGGTGGTATAATCCCCAGGAGAAGCTGAAAGTAACAGAGCGGCGAAAAGCTACTCAAGGGGAGCCCTCACCTCCGAGGAGGTAATCACAACGAGGGAGAAAAAAGGAAGAGACAGGAGGAAAAGAGAAGGGGAAACAGAGAAAGAGGAAAACCATTCGGGTACCTCGGGGACGTGAACCCGTACACACCCAAAAGAGATGAGCCCCTGAGAGGTTAACCTACAGGTGCTCCACTTAAACTATATACTATTTCCTTGGCCAATTGAAGCATCAGTTTATTTCTTTTGAACTCTGGCAGTTAGATAAGAGAAACATAACTTTTTGATCAATTATTTGAAAAAATTGAAGCACGTTTGAGGTGAACATCCAAACTATTCTCCATAAAAACAACAACAAAAAACCCTCCTCTTGTGATTAAATTGTACATCCAAGTGGTAAATGCAATCAAGTTTAACTGGCTGAGTAGATCATCTCTCGACTTTTCAAAACCATTTATTTAAATGTTTAAATATAAGTTTGAATTAACTTCCCAGAAATGCACTTTTAGAGTTTCCTTTAAAAAGCCTTTAAAGAGAGCCTTTAAAAATCGCTGGACCTGAATATGCATAGAAATGCTGAAAAAAAATTACTACTACTTCTTATTTTGTAGAAAATAGAAGTTGAGTTCCATGGCGTAAGGACCATATTTGGCCAAGCTGTGCCAAACACAAAACAATGCAAACGTAAATGGAAATACACACAGTGAAAGTTTTACTGATACAAGAAGAGAGAAATGCACACAGGGAATCGAACATGCCCCACCTACAACTCTCAGGTTGCTAGCGCAGCCGGCAAGCTCATTGAGCCACAGAAGAGAAGGTAGGTGGTTGAATTTACGTCGCACTGAACAACGCAACAGGTATATTGGCGACAGTCTGGGATTAATCCAAAAGGTAAAGGTCTGAGGACAACACCTCGTAATTTGGAACCACGGTCAGATGACGAGGTCACCTGAGCTAGCATCCACTCCATATAACTGAAAAGTTTTGGGCAGTTTACCACGAAAAAATGTTTCTTATGTTAATAACACGTAACTACACGTATTCAACATGTTCTCCAATTTAAAATAGCTTTTAAAAGACCTCAAACTAATTACTACAAATGCCTTGCTTAAAAATTACTTAGAATAATAATAATGGAAATGTTATTCATTATGATATGTTACATTATATTATGATTATAATATAACATAATATGTGTAATGGAAATGTTATATTATGATTATAAATGATTCTCATTGTACTTTTCCGATCGGGGGAGTCAATAAATGCGATTTTATATATTTGATACTTGATGAACTAAATTGCAAATTTCTATAAAGAACAGACACATTTAAAAGAGAGAGGTTTTAGTAGGGAGGAAACATCGCAACTACGAAAGAAATGCTTTCTGTTAAAACAGATAGAAACAAAGCTTTGATTCCAAAAGTTAATTCGAGCAAAGTTTTTCTTTTCAATGTTTATTGAAAAAGAGGGTGTTTTTCGACTTAAGAATATATCTTACACGAAGTGATAAAAATTTTAATGAACTGATTAGACGGAACACAACAGAAACAAACGTTTTAAGCCCATTTAACCCGAATTTAATATTTATCAGGTTATCAATATTTTCTGTTTACTATATTTTATTATTTAAGAATATTGTATCGCATTTTTAAGTAAAGAAAAGTTGAATAACTTCTTTAAACTGTAATAAAGGGACAGTTTTTAACTCAAAGAAAAAATCATACACTTACGTTTATTGCGAAAAGACTGCAATGTCAACCGGCATCGGTCATTTACCATCTAAAGCTGATAACTCATAAATAAACCGCTTATATGCGTCAGAACGTATTCACAATTTCCGCTCGGCTTGTTTGTGCCCTGAGGTTTCAGTCTCAGCAACCTGTTTCTAGTCATGCGTGATGAACAACCTCTGAGAAAACAATCTTCAACGAAAATTTGTCTCAGGCCAACCTTTCAAAATTTCCAATCCTACTGTACATTGAAATAGTGTTGAAACGTTTTAATTAGTTTGTTTTCGCTGGAAATGAATTTCTATGGTGAATTTTGTAGACAAACAGAAATTATTTGATCTACGCAGCGATTTTAAAAATAGTTGTTATTTAAGAGATATAAATGTGTTGTTAATTAGAATGCGAAATACGTCTATGACGCATTCTGAAAATGTATTTTGTTCGGAATGGTGTACAAATACAGATAAGGTAAGTTGTTTCCACATTGGCAATGCTGTTACAAGTTTAAGTCGAGTTACTTCTTTTTTTTACGACGCATACCAAGGACATCTGTCAAATAATCTGAGACAGCTGGCAGACTATATTTCAGATTAAACTTTTGATGCTTTTCATGCATGCATTTCGATACATTGTTCAGAATGCTCGATGAAAAAAATAAAACGTCAATGAATTACTAAACTTTGAATGAAATTTATTTTTGAAACTAGATGCAAGTTTCGCTTTTTTTGTACATCTATCATTATAACTTTTTGACACTAGAGAAATATCCACCTTTATAAATGTATCTTCCAGTTTGAAAGGGAGAAAACTCTAATGGGGTTTCGAGTTTCGTTTTTGTGGTTTTGTGTTCTATAAGTACAAGCTAACAATTTCTGAACGACTAAGATTATATTTTCCCCATAACATTACTCGATTTTATCTCTTTTGGGCTTAGGAATTATAAATATTAGTAGAAACCCAAACCCATGAATAACGAAATTCTCTGAAAATTCGAATTATTCACTTTTGGAACTGGACGATTCAATTATCCATTACAAGTGGGATTTCAGTGAAAACAAATCAGGTGGAAAACGGAGAGCTTCCTCTCTCTCTTCCTGTTACCCAAATAATATCCTATAGATGACGCATATCAGGGTTACCTTAAGATGTAGTTTATCGCCGTTTTGGAGACATTTGTCGTTTAATCTAATTGGCATTCACCAATCAACTATCATATATCAATTCGGAATTCATTCTTTGGAATTTTTATTGGTGACGTGCTGAAATTGTTCGAAAACAAGTCAAGTGGCTGCACATCCAAAATACGTACAGAAAGCCACCCCCGTTTCGCAACAAAAATTCTTCCGCCACCAACATTTAGCTTGACAGAAACAGCCTCTCATAAGTGGGCAGTGGCGCAGCTTGGGAGGAGTTAAGTGGATGAGCTCACCCATTTACTTGATTTTTTACTGATATTGCGCCTTTTCCCTGTTTGTACAGATAGTACCATTATTTCAAAGTACAAATTTGAAATAAAAATGATTTATAATTGAAGAAAAATTTGATAAAGATTATCACTAAACTTAATCCGAGACTATCACTAAACTTAATCTAAGATTTGATTATCCCTTTTAAAGGTTTTATATTTATGCCCATACGTAAGTCCCAATGTAACGCTTCTGAATTCATGTTTTTAACATTTATACTATACCATATTTACTTGTTGTTTTATTAAATAACTATGTTTAATAATTGCTGTTTTAAGTGTTTGTTTTATAACAAGTTAATGTAAACAAACATCATTACGCACTCCCTTGCCTGGTCACATCACGTGCCTAGTGTCATGACACTGTACTTGTTTAAATGAGTGTGGTTGGGATGAATATAACATGACACTGAGGTGGCATGTCTATTCAGAATGTTATGTGATATGACATATACATTTTATCATACAATCTTATACTGTACAAACAACACGCATATTAAAGTCAATCTCTTAGGATTATCAAATTCTGATGAATCTATAAATTTTACCATGATAATAACTTTGACTCTCGAGTTTTATTAGATGCAATGTTCCTGAGCCACGAGGTTTTAAGATGGTCGCCAGATATCTTCGTAAGCCCTGATGCCGTAAAGGAGCAGATAGTGAGGCAATGAGGATATATGTCAATTTCACCACAGGAACAGCTATTCGAATTCGTCTTTTTAAACCTCTTCGAGTAGGAATAGAAATCAATCCTGTCCTGCGAAGAAGATTGTCTCCTCTCTTGTCCAACCTGATTTTAGTGATATTATTGGCAATACCTCAAGGACTGCCTTGCTTGTTTCCTCCTCATACCATTTATTTTGCCTGGTACTAAGCAGCCAACAAGTGGTTTCCCTCTTGCAACGACCTTTGGGTTATTTCACCGCTTCATTTATGTATTCCGTTGTGGTGTGCTCTTGCTAATCTGTTTTTTCATTTCTATCATGACTCACATGAGCTTTAATCCAGCCTAGTTAACCCTTCAAGTGGTTTCGACGAGATACGTCGTCCATCAAGATCTGACCAATTTTGCTAATGATGAGATAACTCATCAACAAGACATTGCCGATTCTTTGTTGATGACGAGATAAAGTTCTGCTCAGTTTTCTTCTATTAAAGAGATAGCTTGATCAGTGAGATTTGGTTAGTTTTGTTAATGACGAGATACATCGTAGAGACAACCACCAGGAGGTTAAATTCCCTTGTTGGCATTGTAGGCGCCAGTGGACCGGCGTTTGAGGAGTTTTAAGTGACCAGCTCGACACAATAATTTTATAAATTAACGTGTTTAACTATATTATTTTAAGTACTTACATAAATATATAAAAAATCACCAATTACGAATGAAAGGTTTTCAAAACTTTATGCTTGAAAATTGCCACTGTAAGTGAATGAACACCCTCAAAATATTAATTCTTGGAGTACGAAAAGACTTCTACGGTCTCCTTCGAGCACTGAACTGGTTCTTAGCACTAACATCTGTTATACATTCTGACACAACTTAGAAGACAGCATCATGTCTGAAGCCAATAATACTCAAATATCCATCGAGAATAAAAAGAAAGTTCGATACATATCTCCAGTTCTGCTGTAGTTTGATCAATTTACTTTTAAAAGAGTTCAATTATTCTAGAGGTATACTTTTGGGTAAGAAAACATTTTATAATATCACTTGAAAGATACCAAAGCTATAGTTTTATGAGTGACCTTTCATCCCAGTATTGTTTGATTTTTGTTTTGTAAAAACAAAAATCAAACAATATTGAACATACACAGAGAGAGAAAGAGGGGATATGAAATCAATGAAAGTTATTCGTGTACTTACATTTCAAGCAGTATTTTCAAGCCGTATACCTTTTATATTAGTTCTTCAAACTGTTCCCTATTCATTAAAAAACAAATTTACGTTAATCTTTATCACAAATGTTAGAGCTTTCACCTCCTTTAAGAAGTAGATTGATATATGGTTTTACGGAAATTCAAACGTATTTATGTAACTCTATCTCCTTTCTTATCATTTCTTGTCTACTTTTCTTGCGTTTATCACTTGCTGAAGTGCAAGTTTTTTTCGTTTTTAGTTTATATGTGTGTGGCATTCATTTTTACGTACATGCGTTATAAACAATTAAATAATGTCTGATAGTAACTAACGTATTGATAGTGATACTGTTAAACGAATTTATAAAAACAAATCAGTTATTTAGCTGCAGCATAAATGCTTATTAGTAATATTTAAAAAAACAGACTGAACGAAAGTATGGAACTCTAGTTGTGTTTTAACTCTACATTTTGTTTTAAGCTTTTTCAATCCGGATTTTCATCTCCAACTGATAATTCTTATACTTTTAGCTTCCACTGGTCTAGGCCACAATGGGACATAATTAAGTCCCAAGTATTTTTGAAAATAAAAAACGAATCCTTAAAACTACGAATTTGTGAAATATTCATTTTATTTCACTTCAAATACTTTTTCTGAAATACTTTTTGATTTAGCTAGCCATGGAACCGTTAGTATTGAAAATGAGGTTAGTTGAACATCTTTTTGTATATTTGCGGGCAAACGAGTATAAATTGAAAACTTGTTTTTTATACTTTGAATTTTAATTAGTTTTATCTTCCATAGACATCATTCTGCTTTTGAGAATTCGTTACACAAGATGAAGTGTTATGAATTAATTGCATCCAAAAAGAATGCCGATGTTTGCTATTTTAATAACTCTAATTGGCAAGAAACGTAATGATGAAATAATTGATTCATCAGTTGAGAAATTTACACTAAAAGTAAACATTTTAAATTATTTACAAATATCGAATATGTGTAATAAATAAAAACTTTATAAATTTTGAGACGTATTTTAAAATAAAATATGATAAATTATGAGAGGATCAATGTGTATCCCAAGTACTCAATGTTTAACTCCTACAAATGTATACTTTTTCTATGTTCCTTTGCACACTTATTGTATAACTTTATATATAATATATTACAATGAAAATATATCTTTAAACTACCCTTAGAGCTGAATATAAAAACTTTCCCAGGTCCCACCTTGCCCTTAGTGCTATAGTATCGTGACCTTATCCCTGCAGACAGTACAATACTACAAATAGAAACAATGCAAGTCAAAAGTCTAACATTTTGATTATTGCAACATAGTTTTCATTGTTTATTACGCTCCTGACTTTAATTACTAGGTTTATTATGCTCCTGGTATTTATGTTTCTATATATTTATTTGTGCATAAGTGTATCCAAGGAAAGTTAGAAAATTAATGAAAAGTTCCAACTATTTACTAATGATTCACCAATTATACATGATACACAAAGTGCAATACTTGTTTGAAGCTTTGTTAAAATTCAAGCAATAAAAGATTACTGAAGTGGGCACCTTAGGAGCATGAAATTCCCTAATGGTCAAAAATCTTTTCCAGTTTGTCCTTAGTGCAAGGGGGTCACACGCTTCTAGCAATCACATTCTGTCCTGTATTGGAATGAGCCCATCAAGCTTATTCTTGAATCCTGATGACATAATAATGACGAATTTTGAGGACGAATGACTTGTTGGACGTGGTCTAACAGGTGGCTAGACCAAGAGGAATAAGCAACAACGACACTACTACTTTACCTTGACATTAAAAAAAATATTAGTCGGCAGAATGAAAATTGATGACCTATCAAAATATTTGCCACTACCTCATTTTAGGTCACTGACCGTAGGTTAAGAAAAACCGGTATGCGTAGATAACATCCACTGTACATTTAATTATATAAACTCTGCACATAATTAGCTGTACGTTGCTCATAAAGTTCGTTGACCACTGCTTGTCAATTAAAATGCATTTCCAGTCTACATTACCATGATTTTCTTCCATCTGAAGGAAGAGCACAGAAAAAACGAGTTGCAATATCCTAAAAAGTAACAAATAAAAGATGGCATACCCTTTGAATAGTAAACACCTGCGCTCCTAAGAGTGCATTAAATGTCTCAGTTGTGTTTCAGAATTTCGGCACGCCAATTTCCATCAATGCAGGTGAGACAATTGTAATTGACTACTTAATATTCAACGTGAGATGGCTTTAAATCTGTCGTTGATATGAAGGATATACCTGTTTGAACGTTCTATGGCAGATGTTTATTTTTTCTTTTATTGACGTACGTATTCTAAATGGTTGATCATTCGTATTATTTATATGATGATCTATTCCCTTTTCTGTGTTCACACAAGCTGCGATTGACTGACACGCGAATGTTTAATCTCATAAAGTAAAGTAAGTGGGCAAGGAAACTTAGGTACAGAGTAAATATTAGGAAAATTGTAAATACTGTTAAGTTCAAGTTTATAATTCGAGTGTGTGAAGTTTGCTTCTAGCTGATTAAATAAGACTAGCGCCGTGCGAGCAATCCGGTGACTGAACGTAAATCAAAACGTCTTGGAGAAGGGCTGCCCGACGGACGTTGTTTTGACTGTGAAAAGGGCAGAATAATCACATTCCTCAATGTAATATTCATTGGTCAGTTTGGCGACGCTAGTTGAACTGGACTATTTAAAGGAGAGAATGGTGTCACCATAGCGTGACAAGTTGAAAGACGAAAGGCAACGCATAAAAACAATCGATTCCAAATTGAACGACTTGCATCATAAAGAATACAAGGACAAGCAGACACACACACAGTGATTGAATACGGGATGAGTGGACTTGCTGGCATTGGTCAGAGCATTGAGTATGAAGCTGGATTTTATTGAAGGTGGAGAAACCGGCAAAGGATAGAAACTGAAAATCTTTTTGGGAGCACTGAGATTTGAAAAATGCTGAGAGGGGATGACCGATAAAGAGAAAGCTCTACAACAAACCGACAAGCGAAACATTTAAAAGTTGCCCCTGGCTGCCGTAGAATGTCGTCATCATAGCGTGCCCTCAATCAACGACACTCCCAACGCCCAATGCCAGAGACCAGTCAAGGAGTACCACTCTCTTGAATTTCCTATCTATCCATATTTGATCCCTCACCATACCTATCAATCTCCATGATGCTCCGGCGATACCATTACAACGTACAATGTGAACCATTTACGGACTTAGTGTTTTATGATCAGTGTGGAACTCAATCAAAATTAGATACGGCACCTTACCCGACATATGCATAATTTGCAAATGAGTGAACAAATTGATATTTAACTTTAAAAAGCATTGTACGCCTCTAACAAATGGTCAATTACGATCACTGCTTCCAATTATTCTACTCCAAATATGAAATCTTTATAGGGTTGAATCGACTAAATATTGCATTAGGGACCTTCTTTGAATTTTACAATTTTTGTACAATTGATTATTTTGCAACAAAATCACCAATCTTTTATTCTCTCTTTAACTCGTTTTAATCTATATTCTGGTCAAAATATGTTAATTATGTATTATGGACGAGTTGCCTCGTCATTGGTTTTAAAGAATTGGAGGCGAGAGCTTTCATAATTTTAAACAATTTTAATTGTTGAGATTAAACAATTTACAGATAAAGACTATTTACAAATAGAAAAGAAATAACAATTAGGTATTTGCCAGTTCCAGAGAACTACATCCTCGCCATCCTCATCTTTCTCAAGCTCTCCTCCTTTTCCTGCTTAGATGTTTTCGTCACGAGCGCTGGCTGGTTTGTCATTGGTAGCTGTCATCCAATGGCTGGCCTCCTGACGAGGAATCCGTTGTTGCTAGAGTGAAGTGGCTGACGCAATAGTCTTTTTGATTGCGTATCCCGTTTCTTACATGGTTGAAGCAATAGTCTTCTGATTGCGTACCTCGTATATTACATTTAAATTTTGTAAAGAACTACTTTTCTCACCATAGAAAATATCCTATGAACAGAAACAATGAATGTAATTTTTTTGCTTGTAAAACAAATTTAAATAATGAAATAAAGCAAAATTAATTTGAAAATCATAATGTTGACTGTGTTGCTTTGTAAATTGAAATTTTTTTATAACCAATACCTGACCTATGAAACCAAACAGAATAAACAAGTACAACTTAGTTGGGCGGAGAAACTAAAAAAAGTTAAATTTGTTTCCAGAAAACGTGTCCTGTTAGACATAAACTCTTTGAAACACAATTTAACTTTTTTTCAATTTGTATGAAAACTGAAGGTCCTTATTTTGTTAACAAAAGTATGCCCGGCTAAAAAATGTAATTTTCTCTTCTAACAATTAACGTGTCAACTAATGCAAAGTTTAATTTCACCAACTAAAATATTTGATTGAATATAGTTTTACTAGAACAGTATAGTAAATGGAAAACTTATATTGATTGATGAATGATGCATTGCAGAATTGCAATGCATCATTCAAAATGCCCGTTTTATTTAAAGATTACAGCTGAAATGTTTCAATTGTCTCATACAATGCCATTGTTCTCATTAAGAAACATTTCAGAAGAGAAAAATTTCTTTAAAGTACAACGTGATTTCCAAGCGTTCATAAGAGGGATAAACACTTTTCTTTCCAAGCATTTATCTCATGTCGTTCAGTAGTCCGGGGCCGCTGTAGGCCGGTTGGTAGATCATCGGATTAGCAACCGAAGGATTGCGAATTCGAAACTCGATTCAATGAAAGACCGTCATGTACGCGGGTCTGGTGCACGTTAAATTTGTCATGGCCTCAAATGTCCTCACGTTGGCGTGGTGTGGAAGTTTGGAGAGTGGGGTGCCGGTTCAGCTGTTGTTCTCGTCATCTGACCGTGGTTCAAAATTACTAGGTGTTGTCCTTGGATCTTTCCATTCGGGATTGACCGCGGATCGTCGCTCATAGCCCGTTGTTTTGCTCCAGTGCGAAGTAAATTTAACTACGTACCAAGTGGTAATCACATTTTTGTGACAAGTTTTGTGTCAAATCGGGTAGAATTTCTTTAAAATATTGTATCATAATACATTTTCATCATATCTTTAATGACTAAAAATTAAGCAGCTGATTAAAGCAACAAAATACTATAAAATTATATTCCTCTTAAACCAGATAAATATTTCCTTTTTAATGTTTACCAGAAGGACCATCCACGCCTAATACAGCCAAAATGCATTTCGAAAAGAGATTAGTTACGATAGTAGGAAAATAATTATTGTGTACAAAGAAAATCATGTTATTATCATGTATTAAATGAGAATACTCTATACAAACCTACTATACTCAATTTATATTGACGTTTTCAACAACAGCGATCTGTGACTGTCCTTCCATGAACCGGGAAGGATCATTGGGCCCTATTTTTTCAAGACACTGCTGGAAGTTCAGTTACTGTTATTGGTGGGAGATATTGAGTTTACTCTAATATTTCATGCATCATGCAATTGAGGATACCTCTGGGCAATGGTGGCAGCGAGACGGGGTCACTGCCCATACAGCTCGTGCCACAATTTAAATGTTGGAGATTCTAGGGAGACGAATCATCTCTCCCAACATCATATTAGACTGGTCTTCACGTTATAAAGGCTTTAGATTTTTCCTATGGCGTTACCTTAAATATAGAATATACTCTAACAAGCCTCAGACCATCCAGTAACTTAAAGACAATATTATTGAAGTTAAAACCTTAGACCCGGAAACGCTGCGAATGGTAATCGAAAATGTCTGGTAACAGCCTGTCATTATGGAGAGGAAAATGGCGGCCACTTAAGAGATTTAATTTTCCAAACTCGATAGAAAATATTTCAAAAGAATGCTTTTCAGGTGAATAAAAACTAAAAAGTATCTTTTGAAAAATAAAAAGTTATTAAATTTATAAATGGTAAATTGACTTATGGACCACTCTATATCCAAAGTAGATAATCATCACTGTGAACAGGGTTTTCTGCTCCGCTTACCATTTACATTCATTCCTCCTACGTAACCAACCCATACTAAAAGAGTGGTACAGTGCTAATATGAGGTAAATGCCCGAAAAACAGTATTTCAAGCAGACAGCACATGCCCAAAAGCAGTGCCTTGTACCTTCTATCCAACATAAGACCCATATTGCACAGACAAACCTCCCGTAAATTAATCACGTTGGATACAAAATTGCGCCTCATTCTCTTTAGTCTCGTGATCTTTCGTCAATGGATTTTTCAAAGCTTCGACAACTTTTTGTTGGAGAAATACTTTACTTACGGTATATCTACTAATCAGGCAGTGGAAGCAGCCGCTTCATTTTTTGAATGTAGCATTATCAACCTGTGTAGCTGTCGGCAACAATCCATTCCGCTCCTGGGATACCCAAGTGATATTTTTCTGCTTTCATTGCACTACTCTATTTCTTCATTCACTACTCTAAACGACATTTTTTACTTGACTTTGTCATGTGTTTAGCGCAGCTTGGCCAAATACGGTCCTTACGAAATATAACCTAAAAACAACCAACCAAATAGCAACAATCCATTGAAACTGTTGGTGATTACTTTGACTACAATGTGATTTCCTTTTCGTGTTTTCCTGCTGTTTCCTTTTCCTGTTTACTTTTTCAATCATCCATGAATACGGCAATTTCATTTGCAACACCCCAATAAACCTATTTGCAATTTGTCTATTTTACATATTTTTTATAGTTCACTAGCCTTAATCAAGTATAACATAATCTTTTATTTTCTCATTACAATTACCCAAGTTTTGTTATCTATTCGCAAACACAAAACTGTTTGCGAAAAATGTTGAATTGTAGAAAAATATCTTGTTTTAATTTTGCAGTTAATTTATACGTAGTACTCTCGTACTTTTATACTTAGTACTCTCGCCGAACATTTGATTAATTTTCAAACACGCGGATGTACATGTATCACCGATATTTATTCTACACACAAAACAGACATCGTTTCATAGGTTTCTCATGGACCCCAATCCAATCCACCCTTAAATTTGCTACTTTATGTAGTAGCCTACCCAGCTTATTTTAACATCCGGTACTGTACCTGCATTTAATTTATTAGCTAAAAGTTGTCTTAGAAAAATAAGTTAAAACTACTCATATACCTTCCAAAAAAGCGATCAATTAAAAGAAAATAATTTTGTTAGTAAAGTCAAAGATCAAAATCTGTAAGTGCATTTTACTTCTCAATTTGAAATTTGTAGAAGTCGTTCGCATCTTTATATAAATTTGTAGAATATTTCCTGATTTTTTTAAATTTTAACTATGAATTCGATTTAGTAGAATCGTTTGAAAAAAATGCTTTAATTTAGGTCAATTTTCTTGAGTAGGTGCGTTTGTTTGAATTAATATATTTCAATAATCAACGTTAAGAATTTCTATAATATTATTAATGCATCAAGCGCATTGATAATATTATTGGAATCGAGTTTCGTAATTGTTTCTTAAAACTGTTGAGATGGATCTCTTACCTTATCGACACTTCAGTGGCGCATAATAAATATTTATGCGCATCCGTGGAAGTTTAACTGATGTGAAATTTTACTTCAGTGAAGTGACCTCGAATATCAAACATCACATCAACTAGCACACGTCGTGACTACTAACAAGATTGTAGTGCGATGCATAATTACAGATCTCTTACAGACGTTCTAAGTTGACCAGTGGCGCCAACTTGGAGAAGTTGTAGGAGGGGCCAAGTAAAAACCTAGTGCTTCACGTGTCCTCTGAACTCTTTATTTTGTTAGTACATGTTGTTTCTAATATTATCGGTTCTGTATCTGTCTTTCTCAAGAACTTCACCAGACAGTAAGTTTACCCCTGTTTGTTGCCGTAGAAACGAACCTTACCTTACTTTTCATAGATGTTTGAAGAAATATATTCAAGTTTGTCATATTTGTTCACTTAATGACTGTGTGGAATATGATTACTTCACCCCCGAGAGTCACACCTATTCAAAATGAACGAGCCCTGTTTCTATAGCGACAGCCACCAACCAGACTTGGTTCCGGGAACAGTTCTTGAGGTAGACAGACAGTATATTTGTATCTTTTGTTGGAGAAAGGTTAGGGACCCCAACCATAAAAATATTGGGGTCTGAGGTCTTGGTGGTAGCCTCCTGTCTCCTGATATAGAAGTCAAACATTCAAATGGATGAGGTCGAGCCCCTTTCATATTAGGTTACTCATGTTATCTGTATACTTTCAAAAAGTACTTGGGCTCCTCTGGTCTGATTAATTGAGGAAACAACCTATTTGGTCATAGTCCGGCTCTAGCGAGTTCATGTTTGAGTTAGATAGTTTTGAACGTGTCCATTCGTAAAAATAAGGAACATGTTCAACGTTACCATTGCACTTCCACAATAGGCGTCGTCCGCGTGACTAAAGCTTGTTCATAGTTTGTGCTTCGTTCCAAATCAACGCGATGATTAATCCATTACAGCTCAGATTTTCATGAAACGTGGTGTATAAAGTGATCTTGCCTTCTTATGACGGGAAAAAATAAGAAACATTTTTTTTGCCTCCCGTTGAAAAGTTATGAAGATTTGATTATTTAAACTTTTAATGAAATTTCCTTAATCTTGAGATAGTTAACTGTCATTTTGTCTATATGGGATGCAGACCTGGGTAACGTCTCATTTTAAAGCTCTTTTGATGGGCTTTAATTTCATGTAGACCATAAAACAGTTTTAGTTTTCCTAATTTAAAATTAAATTAAATTTTTAAATTTAATATAAAAAAGGCATATTTTAAAATTCTGAAAAATTTACTAAACTATACTTTGCACTATTATCTAATACCTCTGAAAGTTTCATGATGAGAGTTTCACATGTAAAGAGACAGCCCATTTACAGTATATATTTTTTCACATTTGTCCAACCTTGAACAAGTCTAGATGATAGTTTAAAAATTTGTGATAGAGTTTAGTACAAATTTAGTTCTACATTTTCTAAGCATATCACAACTAAAAATGTAATTTCAGTTTACAAGAAAACAATAATTTTAACTGCTTACCCCACAAAAATTAACATAGTATTAGTCAATATGCTGGATGTGGTGGTAAAAAATTTTTGTTACAATGTTTTCCCTTGATAACTAGGTAAGGTCACTTGATACACCGTTTCATTAAAATATGAGAAGTCATAGACTAAAATAATTTAAAAGTGCGTTGATTTCCCATGGAATGACTTGGTGATAGCAATGATTACGAGTTGAGGAAACAAATAATGACACTTTTGACGAGCAAATATGATTTTGTGTATGGTGGCCCTTTCCCTTTGCAAGTTAAATACCTTTCTAGAAGTGTATTCCTCCTAGATCATCTGCTTTCTCACCAGAGTTGCACGATACTCATTGGTAATATTTCAATATTTACCTTTTCATTCAGATGACGCGGCCACTTCATAAAATTACTAGTTTGAGGCAAGAGGTTTGGACCACTAGGAGTTGATCTTAACCTTACAAGCCCTAAAATGAACAGTTGTAGACTCGCAGGTTTGATTCCTCCCCCTCTCTCTCTCTGACTATTTCTCTCCTTGTGTTTACTTGATCTTAACTTGGTCGGGTCTTGGCGCAACTTGCCCAGATATGGTGCTTACGACATTAAACCCAACTTAAAATGAGCGGTTCGTAACAAGCAACATTTCACTACGAGACAACAGTAACGGCTTTCCTAAGGTACATCTTCACATACATAAGTACATAAGGTAACGGTACATCTTCACCTAACATTTCATACAACATTTTTCGTCTTTAAATCTTTTTTTTGTATTTTTTCAGTTTAGAATAATCTAAATTTGCAATCTAATTCCACTAATTTAGTATAACGTGTTCCGTACGAAAAACGAGAAAGAGCCAAAGGCGAAGCCTTTGGTTCCGCACTTCACGGACTAGTTGCTATGGTAATTGCGACGTCACCAACAAAAATAGTTTAATTTTCAAAGGCTGTGGTTGCTTAGGTGACTGAGTTGTGCAGACATCTCTATTTTAGATATGGAGCAGTGATTTGGTAACCAACGGTATTCTTTTTTATCGTGCTTTGATTATTCGTTGAAAACCGCTGGCAGTTTAGTTTCTAGCGAAGTTATCCGTTGTTAGTATCCGATTTGGAGTATTTTATATCGAGCTAATTCAATGTGGTTTTTATGATTTAAGAAAATACTTCAAAGGGTAACTTATCAAAGAATGTAGTAAGGCTTATTAAATACCGTTTAGAAAGGTTCTATAAATATCAATTTCATTCATGGCGCCTCTTCGCACCTATAAAAAATACTGATAGTTAACGATGTAATTGAAAGGATGAATACTTCGTGCAGTTTGAGGTCTGCTTTTTCAGCCAGTTTGTGTGTGAATTGATGTCTGACACCTTTAAACTGATGTACAGACTGATGGTTTCATAAGATACGCAAAATTTATTTCAAAGCGGTTGTTACGTCATAAGACTTCCGACATCAACCTTAGACGGAGCATGTGCCCGCAGCTTCATGTTATTTCTTCCAGTTAGGTTTAAAGATCTGTCACGTGGTTGTGGGTAAAAGCATGAATCCTAAATTATTGATTGGTTAAAGTGATTCCACCGTGATCAAAAACACAAGTCTGCGCTTTCATAGCCAATCGGCTAAATCAATTTGTGCTTTACCCTTAAGA
Organism: Meta bourneti; assembly: GCA_933210815.1. Lineage (NCBI taxonomy): Eukaryota > Metazoa > Arthropoda > Arachnida > Araneae > Tetragnathidae > Meta > Meta bourneti. The sequence continues at coordinate 51,046,594 of OW119924.1, read as the reverse complement.
GATCTTACGACAGCGATTCCGACCACATGATCCGTCTATTTCATTAGAAGGTCAACGACTTCCCCAATATCCCTGTAATGGAGTATATTTCTAAAAATGACATCGATTCCACATTACAATTAAGTTACCTACTACCCCTGAAACATTATGATACTTATTATGTGAGACTGATTTTGAATTTTCTGTGAGAGGTTTCTAACAGTTTAGATACTACTTCCTCAATTTATACTACCCACAAGCGTCTATATCTAGGGGCCCGAACTCATAGTTCTCCCCTAATAATTTTATCAAGGGTGGGTCAACATTAAAATATTACCAAAGAGTAATAAAATACGTTGAAAACGAGCACCCTCATCAAGTTGAACGAAACACCCTCATTAAGTTGATCTTCGTCTTGAAGACTCGACAGCCCTTGAATCTCAGTATTTTTGAATGGACTTCGGTTCCCTCAAACAAAAGAGCTAAATAATGCAGGTATTTAGGTAATATGGCTACTAAATACGAAGCATCTAAATATGAAGCTATATGATTGAGCACTACCTCATTCATTATATCACTGTCAGGGGAGCCAAGTCCTAAAGGCAAGAACAGCTTGGGCCCCAATACTTTTTAAGTTTAGGCCCGGGTCTCGGAGGAGCCCTCTCTTTAGGCCCGGAAAAGTATACAAATCTAACCGATGTAGTGTGTCTCCCGTGAGAAGACAGATGACCTTGAAGAAGTCCATTTCTACAAAGGTGGGGGAAAGGGCTGCCATACTCAAAATCATGTGACTAACGCCATAGGTGATTATTTGTTTCGGGTAACTCGTAATCACTGCTATCGCTGCTGCCACCTCACGATAAACTCGGAAGGAAACAGAATCCATTGCAAAGGCGCCAAGCGTGGGAACGCATTGCTTAAAGAACAGATTCGTTCACATCCACACCATACAAATTAGGCTTATCACATGAATAACACGTTCGTATCGATGAATTGTAATTCTAGGAAAAATTTTTTTGCTTAACTTTTGAGTTTCCTCGTAGAGCAAAGCGTGTGAAAGATCTCCTTAAGAGCGAGGGTATTATTTGGATAGTGACCGGAATATTTCCCAGATATCAATCCGATCGAAAATCTTTGGAATAGCATCGGAAGAACTATGGCTACCTTTTACCCCTTCCGACACTTCCCTTCAAGAACTGCAAACTGCTCTTTTGCAGGAATGGAAATTATTGTCCTCTGCTACCCTGGTTTGGTTGGTTGAGTTTTTATGGCGCAAGGGTCATATTTGGCCAAGTTGTGACAGGCTGTAACGTCTTGGTCCACGAGGTAGCTTAGACTAGTTACCATTCAAAAGTGATCCGTTTCTAGATTAACGAATTTTATTTACACTTTTACAATTGGTTGATAAAACGAATGAAGAGTTCATTTAAGAGTTCAAAACGGAATTTACGAGCTATAGTTCGTTGGAAAGTCCAATGTTTTATCGAGGTGCTTCTTATGGCTGCTGGCGAGCCTCTCACAAATTACTCGGAGGAGTCTAATTCACGGCTACGGGCGAGCCTTTCTCAATAAAATACTCAGACGAGTATAGAGTCCCAAGGCGGGATAAATCAGCCTTTTCCAGCTCTGATGAGCTCAAATCTCCACTACTTGGGCGAGTTGTTTCTAACAAAAGATGACAATCTTTCACCGACAGTGAATGGGTGTTCACTTCTCATTCGACTCTCGTCTTTCTCCAAAAACTGTCTCTCTCTTTCTCTTCCCTCTATCTATTTCTCTGTCTCCCCAAAAATACGAAAAACTCTCTATATATCGGGTGCTTCTCGACTCCTCCTTTTCGTCTTGGGTTGGCCTGTTAGTCGGTGTTCATTGGCTGTTGATTACCTCACCTTCTTCGGGCCTTCCCGAATGGCCCTCGCACGTTAGCCTCCCCTTGATTCTTACGTCAGACTTCGGCGGACTTGAAAGGGGACCATTAACCCTTGTCCGCAATGGTCATCGTAACTCATCTCCGTACCCTTTTGGCTCGAAATGTCACAGAGAGCGACAAAAGGGCGCCTGCCTTTTGTTTCGAAGCCACCAACAGTTTCGCCTCTGGAAGCGGTGCTTCTGATGGCTGCTTCGGTGGTTTTCTTTTCGGCGTTTGATCGCCGGCAAGATTGTCCAGTTTCCCTATTTGTCGTTAATCGACTGCTTCGGCGGTCTTTCCTTTCGGCGTTTGATCGCCGGCAAGATTGTTCAGTTTCCTTAACCGCCGTTACAGAATTCCTCCCCAAAGAGAGATTTTGCGATGTGTTAGGGAGCAAAATCTGAAAGGAAGGGGTTAGACATACAGGAAGTCTTGACAATACTCCAGAGGCAGCTATAACTAATGGTTTTAACCTTCTAGATTTTTACTTTTTGGTATTTAACTTACTTTCTCTGACAAGTAATTATTTGCAATCTTATTCACATACATAATTAACGAACACAAGCATATTTGCATTTACATTTTACACTGATTAAAATTTATATACCATTATATTTACAGTCAATTTTTATTTGAAGTATTAAATGTTATTTATTCCACACGACTTAAGCAATCAGCGTGCTTATTGTCTTTCCCTGCTCTGGACTATTGCATAGTTAAATGATTGTAACGCTAAAGCCCATCTCATGAGTCGTGGGTTATTTCCTGCGTTCGTACGCAACCAAACTAACGGGTCGTGGTCAGTTTCGATGGTAAACTTTTGACCATCTAGGTAATGTCGCAATTTCTTAATTGCGTAAATGATAGCGGCACATTCCTTTTCTGTAGCACTAAACTTCTTCTCACACTCGCTAAATTTCCAACTCAAGAACAAGATTGGATGTTCATTATTGTGTGGTCCTCGTTGAGCCATAATAATCCCGATCCCTTTATCTGATGCATCGGTTTGCAAGATAAATTCCCTACTATAGTCCGGGGCATAAAGTACGGGTTTTTCGGTGAGTTTTCCTTTTAGTGTTTGGAATGCGTGCTCATGCTCTGGTATCCATTCTATCGCTTCCTTTCTATGTTTTCCTTTTAAGGCGCGGGTTAGGGGCTCCACGATGATAGCATAATTTTTAATGTATCTTGAGTAAAATCCACATAAGCCTAGAAATTGGCGTATCTGTGTTTTCGTTTGGGGGCCGGAAATTCTAACACCGCCTTTGTTTTGGCTTCGGCAGGGGATCTGAGACCTCCACCTACCTCGTGTCCCAAATACTTCACGCTGCTTAGCGCAAACCGACATTTTGATGGTTTAATCGTTAATCTGGCCTCCGCGATTTTATCCAGAACTAGGCCTAGTTGTTTGAGATGATTCCTACGTATTCGAAAAGATGGCTACATCATCTAAATACGGCACACTAAATTAGTCGCATCCTTGCAAGAGTTGTGACATGAATTTTGAAAAACAAAAAGGTGCATTCACCAGACCAAAAGGAAGGACTAGTGGTCGATAAGTTCCAAAAGTAGTCACAAAAGCGGCTAATCGTTGAGCTTTGGGGCTTAACGTAATCCAATACCCATTTGTTAAGTCAATCACAGTGATGTACTTCGCTGCTGACACCTTCTCTATTCTCTCGTCGATATTCGGTAAAGGAAAATATTTTCTAATTACGGAATTTAATTTGCGATAATCTACACAAGGGCCTTGGATCCTTGCCTTGAGCTTCCACTAATATCATTGGAGAAGTATAATCCGACTCCTATCTCTATCAGTTGGAGGTCCAACATCCTCTTGATGCCAGGGTGTGACGCTCCAAAATTGACGTCTTCTCAAAGTGTTATTTGATGTGGATTCGTTAAGAATCAGCATTCGCCACAACATTTATTATCACAAAACAAGGACAGACATTAAGACATTTTACAGTTAACTTGTTACATCATCATTGCCTGATCTCTCTCAGCACAACAGCGCCGGCCAATTTTCTGCACTCTTCAAAACTTCAGAGGCGCGCACAGTGCCCTCTTTTTCTCAAATTCTCATTGGCCGTAACACAGGGCTTAGCAGCGCCGTCCGAAGTCGTGCGAGGTGTATAAATAAGTATAGGACTGTTGCGGAGTCAGACACGTATTGTAACTCTGGTATTTTTTATCATCTGGACTTGCCTATCACTCGTCGTAATATTTTCATTCCAGCACCATTTGTATACCTCCTTACAAGTTCGACTTCCAAGTTCCTGTTAATATCTACGCAAGCTTCAGGAAATCCAAATAAATTCGGAATTCAAGATTATTATCACCTGGAGGCAGAGGGCCTTCGGCCCAGGAGCTTCACGAAATACCCACACACGTCTGAAGTATTGTATCGTTGTCAGCGAGCTGAAAACGGTTCTCTTGGAGTCGCTTTGCCTCGTCGACGTCAAAGGGCGTCATATAAGCAAACTAGAGTTCGAACGGGGACACATCATTGACCTGGGGAAGTAGGATTTTCGTATCGGGATATTGCTGCCCATACGATGCATGCCTTGACAGTTGTAAGTGTGGATGCAGTGGGTTAAAAAGAACTGAACAAGTCGAAAATTCGGCAATGGATCACGAAATGTGGCGACACCACGGGATGATAGACTTCTAATCTGCATGGCAGTGATGAACCGTGCAGCTTCTCGAGGGTTACACAGCACTGGAGCACTGCTACAGGTGTGGTACTGTCTGCATCAACGGTTCAACGTCGTCTGCTGCGCAGAGGACTGCATGCAAGAATTCCTTTGCGGAGGATACTCTTGACCCTGATTCATCGTATAATGGGCGCAGGAGTACAAACAATGGCATGCGGATTAGCACCACGTCGTGCTTTTGTTGGTTTCTATTAAACGGTCGGTCGTTGTCAGCCCAATGTATTATACATCAGTAGTTTGTGCCGTCTGGTGTCATTCTTTTTCAGACAGTTTTTCTTCTACCGATTCCTATTGGCTGTGGCGATTATGAACGTGTATATATGTATTCTCTTCCTGTCTGGACCGTACGTCTCTGTTCGAGAGATTAGTCGGATAAACCGCATATTTTTCTTAATTTGTTATGTTAACCAAGTGAGTTGGATAATTGCTTTGTATTCAATAAATGAAAAATGATTCTCATAAAAGAATTCTTTATTGCATCAGCAAACACAAACAAGGTTATGGATCTAGCCCAACCCGACCGCGTAAATTTGATAGTAAAATTAAGAATTTAGAACTTTTTTTTATCTTCAACAAAAACGATGGTTGAATTCTCTGAGCTATTTTCCTTTTTAAAGTTGGGAGACTTCAACTACTCAACTTTGAAAACAGACATAAAAGTTATACTGATGGACCGTGGATGCTGGGAATTCATAACTGGAGAAGCTAAGCCGTGCCCGGTAACTGCATCTGAGAAAGAGAAGAGGTAATTTCCTTGGAGGGAGCAGAGGGCGTATACTATAATCTACCAAGGCATTGCAAGGAAGTTTCACACCCTGATTGCAGATACCGAGGACGGCAGAACTGCTTGGGACACCTTGAAGTGCAACTTCGAACCTACCTCTCGAGCAAGATTGGCCGGATTGGTAGACGAGTTTTTCGAATTGCGGTACGACTCGGAGGAAGAAACCATCGGAATATTCAGCAAGAAAATTGCCGAAAAAGGACTACAAGAGAATCCGGGTTCGAGATTCCAGAGCTACTTGTTTGCTTTCAGCTAATACGAAGGTTGCCTCCGGATTATAACTTTTTTCAATAAATGTAGAGTCGAAGATAAAGACTTTACGGTCGATAAAGTTACAAAGCAACTTCTTACGGAAGCTGGAAGAATCGAATTGAAACGAAAAGACGAAAGCAAAGATTAAGCCGTAGTCGGAAACGCCTACGCTGCCAAGAGTAAGACAACGAATGCGGAGAAAAAGCAAACTAAGAAATGTGAACGCAGTGGAAGCGGACTGGACCTTAATAAAGTTTCACATCATAGTGACGGACTTTTTCGTCTGGGACCGTGCGGATACTGTCGCAAGCTAGGACACACGGAAGACCGATGCTTTAAGAATAGACAGTTCAAGAAGCCAGAAAAAGACGAAAATGGTGCATTTTTTACTGACTCGCACTGGCAACCATTTCAGCTGATAAAAATCTTGAAGAGTCCCTCATCGATTCAGTTGCCACGTCTCATTGCTGTAACCAAAGAGACTGGTTCCACAATTTCGAGTATACACCTTCATCTGTTCTCATCGGAGACAAAGACTACTTCGAAAGTCCTTGGATTTGGAGACATCGACTTTGTGTTAAAAGACATTTCAGGTAATGTCAACATTAGTTTGAAAAATGCCTTGTACACCCCTAATATGTGTAGAAACTTAATTGGTGGTTCAAATATAGATATTACAGGATATAAAGTTCTTTGGGGTGATAATAAAATGGTTGTATATACTAAAAATGATAAATAATAAAAATAATATAATAAAAGATAATAAAATTTCACACCTATTTATAAATCCTCTAACAAGCCAGTGTTGGAAAAGTTGTAGAAACTACAGAACCAAGTTTAGTTAGTGGATCCGTGAAATCCACACCAGTAGATGCAATGTTATCGCTGACAAAAACTAAACTGATACAAACCATTGAACAAGAAAAGGTTTGATCTTGTATGAAAAGCTAATAAGATCAGGGAATCCTTATTGAAAAGATTACCAGATAAACCTAAAGTAAGGTAGGTAGTTGAATCAACGTCGCACTGGAGCAACACAACGAGCTATTGGGGGAGTCTAAAGACCCAAAATGGATTTAAACAGAGTTTTGGGTCACACTGGAAGTTCTGAGATGTTTAGCACTAGAGACTATTGAAACAAAATAGCCAGAGGAAGACTGGATACTCGTTTATACAGACTGACCCCAATTTGACGACCATTCGTATGCAGGCGCAGGGATCTTCTCAACTCTCTTTTCCTTTTATGCTTCTGCAGGAAAATTCAAAACAGTTTTCGAAGGTGAGCTAGAAGCATTGTTCTTCAGCAATTATTTTGTTTGCACTTTAAATTTAAAAATGCAGTATTACTCTCTGACTCACGATCAGCTCTCCAGTCTATTAGCTCTATGGGAATCCTAATTTCATGAGGTTCACCAATGCCAGGAACTTCTATTACTTTTATGCCCTCAGGGGCATATCTTCTTTAGGTGTGAACGGGGCATCACAACCATGAGGTACCCGAGTGACCTGTCCTCCCTTCTGTTTTACTCTCACGTACCCTTCTGCTTTTTGCTTTGTTTTCCTCTCTCGTTGTTGTCTTATGTTTGGCGCAACTAGGCCAAATGTGGCCCTTGCACCATAAAAACCAAAAATCAATCAACCAACCAACCTATTACTTTTAGTCCACCCAAAGACCGTCGTGTACACATGGGCGCACGTTAAATCTGTATTGTTCTCAAATGTCCTCATGTTGGCGTGGTGTGGAAGTTTGGAGAAATGTGTGACCTCGTCAGGTGTGACCTCGTCATCTGACCGTGGTTGCAAATTACGTGGTGTTGTCCTCGGATCTTTCTCTTGGGGATTGTTTCAAGACTGTCGCCAATTGCCCGTTGTGTTGCTCCAGTGCGACGTTAATTAACTACCTAATCTATTACTCTTAAAGTCTAAGGAAATAATGTCTTTCAATGGATATCTGGACATTGCGATATTTTTGACAATGAACAGGCAGATCTTACCAAAAAAGGGACCATTTTACTACAACACTAGAACATGCACTCGGCAAAACTATCCTTGAGACATCTAGTGACTTCCAACTACCAACAAGAACAGTAAAGGTAAAATATCAAGTAAACAATGGACTAGTGGTTATCTTGAAAAAGTGCCTGACAAACCACGGTGTTATGCGGTGGCAACCTTCTGGGCATGATTGTCTTGACACCCATATGCATAAAATTGACGTTGCCACTGAGCCTTTCTGTCCGCTTTCTAATCAGCCTGACGCTATAGATATATCCCACCTGCTTCGCTGCAAAACAATTCATGGAGACTCAGATTTCTCGATACTGGAAAGCGAGAGAACTTTTAGGGCGATAACTCAGGTTATACTTTTTTCTGTATTTTCTTTTTCATGTTGGTGTAGAACTCCTGTTTTGTACTGTAGTAGTTTGTGTTGTATTTCTACATAGGATAAAATATTCTATTAGCACCATATTAATAATTAGTACATTGTTAATAAAGTATTGTCATGAAATTAATTTTCGATTGCAGCTTATTAATCACTGTGCATAAAACAGGAAACAGTCGGAGTTTGTGAATGAATTTCCAGGGAGAAGTAAGAGGAAGAAGTAAGAAATCCTCTGTCTTGTTTTGTATTCTTCAGATCTCTGTGCCAGAGAATTTTTTTGCATTGTCTCTTCTGAATAGCAATACGATTGCACGGAATTACACGAAAGGAATAATTGATTTTAAGCGTTGTATTCTAAAGATGGAGTGCATGAAGCAATCATTTTACGTACAGTTCACTCGAATAAAGTTTCATGTTTAAAATTACAAAAAGAATTTTTATCCTGTGAAAACTACAAAACTTTTAAACTAATATTTCTGAAATGCCATTCCTTTAGATATTGACACGGAGCCCCTGCCCCCTGTCAACCTCTCCCTCTTCTGAGAGAGTAATGGGTAATGTTAACATTATATAATTTGCAGGGGTGGATTACCCACTAGGTATGCTCCTGTATTATTATCATTACTATCCATGATATCCTTAATTTGAGTTTTCCAGAATTTATTACCAAAATGTCACGATTAAAATTAAAATAGTGGATTCAACTTTGTTTCATTTTTTCTATAACAGGTTGAAAATGAATGATCAAATATTTGTTATTTTCGAAGAATGGGTGTGGAAATTTTTCATTAATTTTACGCAGTGGAATTTTTTTTTAAATCAATGATCATTTCATCAGTGAATGTTTACTCTTAGTGAGGAGCGCAATAAATTTATTCACAATTTCTAACTGGAACATATCGAAACGCGACTCAATGGAAAAGTGCTTGGTTTACTTCTACTTAACAGATTTGTATGAAAGTTTTCTTGTCATTATAATATTGATTTATATTCATAGTTGTAATAAATAATATTTATCAATCAATTATACCAGTTTAATTTATATTTTGTAATAAAAGTATAGAGTTTTATTTGAATCAGCAAATCTGAGAATAATTGTGGACAAGGGGCCTCAAAAGGTTTAATCCGCTATCCATTGAAGAATGTATTGCATATAACGAAGTTATTAATATCTTTAAAAATTACGTCACTAGAAAGTGTATTCTTCTATTTTACGGTTAGTCATGTGTTATAACATTTAGTCTTATATTTTTGAACTAGTTAAATGTACGTGTGTCTGCTCCTAAAATAAAATCTTAAGATTATTCTAATTAGTGTCTGTTTTAAAATTTGAGACCGTGCCCCTTAAAAGTTCTCTGCGTGGTACTACATCGGAAATATTATCTTAAAATGTGAGCTTCGTTTATAAAGAACTCTCACCATGCAACAGAAATAGTGAAAAGAAATACTGTTTTATTACAAAATAACAGAATTACCCGACCACATTCAGGATGAATTGGTTAACTATAGCTTCAAAAAGGGACCAGAATAATCACTTTGTAAAAAATGCCAAATCATTTAAGTGTGAGAAAAATAATTTTTTAATACCTTTCGACATTTTTATAATTTCTACAACCTACTTTGGACACAAATCCTATTCATGCATATCCATCCATGGAATACATTTAACATACATCGCATCCCTGTTAAAAGTTAAAACTGACGAAAGGTGACCGACACTAAAGTAACTTCTACAAAAGACGATTTTTATGGATGATTAGGAATTCCCTTAAGTTCTTTTCCTGTAAATTTGCACAACTCAATTCGTAAAAATGACGAATCTACAGCGAATACTCTCGCACTCATAGTTTACCTACCAATATTTTTGACTTGTGACGCTCTTTCACCATGCCTGTGATATTTTCGAATTTTGCCATCATTAAGGGAAAGGTGGCAAATTAATTTAAGATATTTATCACTAATTTTTTTTAAAGCTAATACGATTTTTCTTGAAAATTTCCTTTTGTGGCACATACAATAGTAAAAGAACTTCTTTTGAAATTGAATGTCAACATTTGTAGACAAGGTTCATGCTAAAACTGTGCTTAAATCAACCATAATTTGGTAGTATTGGGGGAGTAGTTGGAAGGTATATTGAGCATTGCAATTATTTGGATTGTTTTACCAGTACTGCTGAAAAATCAATTATTTTTGCAAAATCTTTTTTTATGGAATTTAAATTCTAATACTTTTTTTATTTCGAGCCTTATTTATTTTCTTTATGAAATATGAACTATTTCCGAATATTTGAGGAATTTCAGAAAATATTGGTAAGTAAATTATGAGTGCTAGAGTATTCGCCGTAGATTCGTCGATTTTACGAGTCGAGTTGAGCAATTTTACAGTAAAAGAACGTAAGAAAAGGAATTCCTAATCCTTCCCCAAAATCGTCTTTTGTAGTTAATTATCTTTGTGTCCGCCTTTCGTTAGTTTATAGTTTAGTCGTTTAGTAGTTTATAGTTTTTAGTCGTGTAATTTTGCTTTAGAAGGGGTGCGTTGTATGTAAAATGTATTATATGCATGTAGGGAATTGTATCCAAAGTAAGTTGTAGAAATTGTAAAGAAGTTCGAAAAGGTGTTAAAATATTACTTTATTCTACGAAAGACAAAGTGGTTATATATTCTGGTCATTTCTTCAATCTATAGTTAACCAATTCAACCAGAGTAAGGTCGTGTAATTTTGCTAATAGTTTATATTTTCAAAGAAAATTAAAGCTCAAAATGAAAAAAGTATTAGAATTTAAATTCTGTAAAAATAATTTTTGGAAAAATAATTGATTTTTCAGTAGTACTGGTAAAATATTCCAAGTAATTGCAATGCTCGATTTACCTTCCAGCTACTCCCAAAGTACCAAATTATGTTGATTTAAGTACAGTTACTCAAATGCTTTAGTATGAACCTTGTCTTAACATGTAAGTAAAGCAATTTTAAGTAATGTGCTCACTAAACTAAAATATGGTTTATCAAATATTGAACATTGCATTAAAATTTGTTGAATAAATTTTGTGATACTTGTACAAACATACAGACACAAAGTCAGACATAGAACAGGAAGACGGACAGATAGACTAACACAACCAAATTAAGTCATTAAATTAATGTAAGTACTCACAGTATGCAAAGTTTCATGAAAATATATTCAGCTGTTTGGACGTAGTACTGGCACACACATACAAACAGACAGACAGACACCAAACGCGCAAGAGCCAGATTTTGCATTAGGACTCAAAACGGATAGAAAACTTGAAATAGGTCGAAAATATTCAATGTATAAACAAACACACCATTTTAATTTATATAGACTAACAGAATTACCCGACCTCCTCGGGTTGAATTGGTTAATTATAGATTAAAAAACTATTATGATAATAACTTTTCTCTTTCGTAGAAAAAGGCCAAATCATTTAAGTGTGAATAAAATAATTCTTTAACACCTTTTAGACATTTTTATAATTTCTACTTTGGACACAAATCCTATACATGCATATCCACACACACACATCCATGTAATATATTTATATTTAACATAATATATTGCACCCCTACTAAAGGTACAAACTTACTAAAGGTGAGAGATACTAAGGGAACTACTACAAAAGACGATTTTGAGGGAGGATTAGGAATTCTCTTTCTTAAGTTCTTTTCCTCTAATATTACTTAACTCAATTCGTAAAAATGACGAATCAAAGGCCTTCCAACCTTCGCACTCATAATAGTTTACCTAGCAATATTTTTTGGCTTGTGACACTCTTGCACCAGGCATGCGATATTTTCGAATTTCGCGATCATTAAGGGAAAGATGACAAATTAATTTGATAAGCTATTTATCACTAATTTTTTTAAAAGCCAATACACGTTTTTCCTTGAAAATTCCCTTTCGTAGCACGTGCAATATTAAAAGAACTTGTTTTAAAATAATGTCTTCAGTACAGACAAAGCAAAGGTAACCTATTATATATTTTTAAAAATAGTTAATAGATTTAATAGCATTTTTCCTAAAGAAAATCATTGTTTTCAATAAACATTCCTTATGTAAGTTGCTTAAATATAGCTTCAATTCGTAATAATCCACCTTGACCTGTCGCTATGACAAAGAACTTGTAATATTTCAAAAACCCTAATTAGGATTTTTTTAAACATTAACGTCCTTTCAATAATAGCAAAATTCAACTTAAAGTTTACTTTATTCTAATTTACATGTCTCTTTAAATTGAATACTTTGCGGTGGTGTTGCGTGTGATGAAAAGGAAATGCAATTTATTAAAATAATAAGTATTGAAAACAGAAGACAGCGAAATAAAACAAAATAAAGGTTGGCGGGAATTTTTTTTATAAATATATATGAATTCGTGATCCTTTTTTATCTCTTGATCTCGCATAGTTGCGACATCTTACAACGAAAAGTTAGATGAAATTTAAAAATACGATATCAATTTCTAGCGAAAAAACAGAAAATATCAATGCACGTGACAAACGAACACGAGTTTCCGTTTCGTTGCAAAATATCGTCTGTCCAAAATATTCGGAAATAGTTCATATTTCGCAAAGAAAAGTGTATAAAGTAAGGCTCGAAATAAAAAGTATCAGAATTTAATTCTGTAAAAATAGTTTTTGGATAAATAATTTATTTTTCAGCAGTACTGGTAAAACAATCCAAGTAATTGAAATGCTCAATATACCTTTCAACTACTCCCCAATGATACCAAATTATAATTTATTTTAGTATAGTTACTCAGATATTTAAGCATGAAACTTTCCTAAATGTATAAGCAAAGGAATTTGATATAATGTATTCACTAAATTAAAATATGGTTTATCAAATATAGAACATTGCATTAAAATATGTTGAACAAATTTTATGTGATACACTTTTACAAACACACAGACTTTAAAATCAGACAGAACGGGAAGACGAACAGACAGGCTAACGCAACCAAGTTCAGTCACTAAATAAATGTAAGTACTCACAGTATTCAAGGTTTCATGAAAATATATTCTACCATTTGGATGTAGTACGGGCACTCACATACAGACAGACGCGCAAGAGATGGATTTTGCATCAGAAGGACCCAAAAAGGATAGAAACTTGAAATGGGTTGAAAATATTCAATGTGCAAACAAACACTCCATTTTTATTTATATTGATTCGTTAAATGAGATTTATATGTGTGATACGCTTATTATTTAATAAACTTTGCATACATCATAAAACTTCTTTCGAATCTTCAATCTCAAACAACATGAAGTGTCGAAAACAACGATTTCCAATGTTTTCCAAGTTCTCTTCAGGCCTGGTTCCTTTACGTCTTCATACTGATGTTTTTCAATGTTGCACCATCGTTGACAAGAACTCTCATGAGCTAAAAAGTGTTCTTCACAATGTATATGTCTACCTCTTCCCTCTCATGACTGCTTCTTTTCAGCATCGACTTTCTAATGAAATAGACGGGCATGTGGGCGGAGTCGCTGGCCTAAGATCTCTGAAGGGTAAATCACGTGGGCTTGCGAATCGACTTAGCCAATTGGCCATCGAAGCGCATATTAGTGTTTTTGATCACGATGGATAATCACTTTAACCAATCTATAATTTAGGATTCATACTTTTACCCACAACCACGTGACCGATCTTCAAACCGAGCAACTGGAAGAACTAACATGAAGCTGCGGGCACATGCTCCGTCTATTTCATTAGAAGGTCGATGCTTTTCATGTTTCAATCAACAGCATTAGCATATTGTTCACTACCTCAATCTTAGTAGTCTGGCGTCGGTGTTAGACCAAACGCTCCTCAAAATGATGTTTTGGATACCTTGACTGATCCTCTTGTAGCTGAAAACAAAGTACATCCATTAATTTCTTTCACACAGCAACAACAGAAAAAAAAATTTATTCAACAGAATTGTCCAAGTAATGGGAGTTGAGTCCTTTTCTTTTAATCAGGAAGAGCACAATGTTCATTTTGAGGCACATTTACCGATACCTATTTATTTCAAACAATTTTGCTAGATTGGTAAATACATTTGAGATTATAATTGTGATTTATTTTCGTGAATGATCAAGGAAACGGAAGTATGACATAATAGAACATCTCTTACTTTTTATAAGGTACCTCATCAATTCACTTGAACTTCTCTGGAGACAGATTTTCGAGGATGGGGCTCCTGTTTTTTGGAAATCCTGAAAGAAAAAATGTTAAAAATTGATATCGAATTATTTGAAATCTTGATGAAAGAAACATGTAGAGAGCTAAGTTTCATCTTTATAAAAGGGAAAGCTAACTTTTATAATTTGCATCGTCGAGATGTTTTTTAAATATATCTGTAAATGTCATGGGTGTAGTGTGTCTAACATCCTCGGTGGAAGGAAGTCTGCAAAAAGTTAATAGAAGTAAGAAATGGAAGCACACCCATTACAAATAGGCACATCAAATTATAAAAAAACCTAAAAATTTCATTGTTTTGAGGATATGATGAAATATTCCTAAACCATATCCGTTACAGGTTCTCAATGGATGCTTTTATATAGGAATGCTGCAAAGTTCAATCTGATAGTTCTTATGTAAATATCGATCATTTTATTTGTGCATGCATGCTGTCAATGATTTTGTACTTTACAAAACTAGACATTAATTAAAATCAATATTATTTTAGCATCACACCCCTAATCCCGGCTGAAACTTTATTCGAATGAATAGAAATATATTTCATAAAAATTTATTGATTGACTTAAAAACCTTTGTTATAGCATTTTCGTGATTTTTACGCAAAACAGCATTTTGTAAGATTTTTTCAATCAATGAAGAGCATTTTTAAAAATTATTTTTGAATCACTATTATCCATATTTTTATGATTTCAAGGAAAAGGACATTTCGGAATGAATTTCCCTAGAACCCTTTTTTTCACCTTTGACGAAGAACCCTTGTGAAGTTCCAAAAGGCTTAATAAAACGTAGTTTATTTAAAGTGTGTTCCAATAGCTTCAGTATGATTAAAAGAAGCCTTTCAGAAATACTTAGATGACCATAGAAAAAACGTTGTTTTGAAAATCTACAGTATTTAAATGTAGTATTCGAAGATGCATAAATGTTTTTTAAAAAGCCACAGACTGCGAATGGAAAACTATTTCGAAACTGTACCTACGTGTATTTTGAATTTGTTGTATCATTGGTCAGTAATTGGTCAGCTAATTAAAATGAGTAAATTTACAGTGTGTATGAAGAAAAAATGTTAAGTAGATTCAAGGGGAGAGGGCTTTTATCCATGTTTTCGAAGAAAGATTTTGTACTTTTCCATATTTCAGTTTCATAAATCACTACAGTAATTTTAATTGAAAGCCTTTTTGAGAGTAATGTATTTATCATGATATAGCAGTCTTAATTGTTATTGTTAATATCAGTTGGTTATTACTTTTCCATTACAAATTTGTTGTTGCTAGTTTCGAATCAAATGTACATTTTTCTTTTTCATACTTCATTTGTTATTTTTCTTTACTTTATTACAAATTTTATCTGCAATGAGACGTAAAAAATCAGTAATCGATGAGAAGGTCATTTCGAGATCCGCTTATACACTTCCGAATCAAATTAAATCAAAAACGATTCAATATGATATTAATTTCTCTTGAACTTTTAGAAACCTAATCGGGGATGAAACCTACGAATCAATCATTTAATAAAGAACAAATGTTGCAGTTGCTATTAGTTTTGTACGAAAATAAGTGCTCATGCTTTTTATAAAAGCCCTACCGTTGAAAAACAACACGACCACATGTCCCAAAGGGTAGTCAACCCTAATGCTAATGTAACATCATTAGCGGATTACCCACTAGGCTTCGCCAAATGTATATTCTTTATAGGAGGGCCACGATTGCGTAAGAGTTCTACTATTTTATTTCTTTTAGGATTTAATCTCCGAATTTCCACGATTAATATTGAATTGGTGGATTTAAATTTGTTTAATTTTTTTTCTATAACAGGTTGAGAACGATCAAATATCAATCATTTTAGAACGAGTGAAAAAGAATTTATATTAATTAATTAGTGAGAAAATTAAAAGAAAAGCTGTGATTATTTTAACGGTGGAATGTTTGCACTCAGTGCGATCGCAATAAATTTGTATACACATTTTAATTGGGATAATGCATAGAAACAGCCGCCTACCTAGTATAATGGACATGGCATTTGTCTATCATCCAGTAGGTCTCCACGGTTTTTAAGCGCATGGATGTTGGTGATTGCACCTCTTCAGAGCAACGACTGCTTATCCACTGGGTGCTTCCTTCCAAATAGACGTCAGTTCGTCGCTTGTAATACCGAAGGCCGAATAGGTCATTAAAAAAGATCGGGAATTAAAAAAATGTACCGAAACACAAGACTTCCAGAAAAATTTGTTTACTTCTACTTAACTGATTTTTGTGGAACTTTTCTTGCTATACTTTATTATTAATTTATATTCCGTTATCGTAATAAACAGTATCCATTGATTAATCATAACAATTTAATTACAAATTTTCTAATAGAAATGCATAAATGTATTTTGGATAAGCAAGTCTGAGAATAATTACGGACAAGATGCTTTAACCCTCTGAAGGGTTAACACGTATGATTCCACATCACATCCTGCAGTCTTCCCTGCATGACTTCCAACCAGTTTTGACTTTCTTGACCAATAGGATCTTTTCTTGGATTCTTTTGACCAAAAGTTAGTTATTTTGTTATTGTGTGTTATGGGGTAAAAGCATCCGGTGCGTTTACCCGTGCTTTTACCCGGTAAAGCAAAGCTGCACTACTCGGAAATCTTGACTCTCGGAGAGTTAATTTGCACCTATGGCTTCAAAACTTCAACCACTTCTGATTATTCGGGTTGTCAATCCTTACTCTTGAATTTTGCATCGTTCTTTTTTCCACAAAATATCCTAAGCCGGTGCAACGCAAGAACCTTCGTCACCCGATGTTTGGAAACAGTAATGAAATTGCGATGCCGTTATGAGTAATTTTTAAGGACAATAAATGAAAAACAAGTTTACAGTTCACTATGAATATGAATTTTATAAAAATCATTATAATCGAATGAAAAGTATGTCATAAGTTATTTCAAAGGCAAATTTTTCAAAGTGAAAAACGAAAATTAATTGTATAGCAAAATGGGTGAACATTATCAGTATTTATCAATCCAAGGATGACTGTTTAGGCTTGGAAGCTTTCGTGGGTTTTGTCTTTTTGTATGTATTGAATTTTTTCGTAGTTCGTCTAAATATAAATTGAATTTTTTTAAAGTTAAAATGAATTTCTCGTTTTAAAAGCTATAAATTTTAATACTCTCCATGAAGAGCCGGGGGAATTTATAACTTTGAAAATAAAATCTGCATTTTGTAAAATTATTTTAAAATATTAATTAAATTGACAGATTAATGTAATCGCAACGACGGAATAATTAAAGGAAGCAAACCGTCTCCAAAAGACCTAAGTAGGAGGTCAAAGTATTACATAAGTGGCAGACAATTGTTTTCTGTGTTATGTGCAAAGCGTCGTAAATCACTGACAGCGAATAGCTGACTTCGGACTACTTCCACAGAAAGATTATCTTGACAAGACAGCCAGTGTCACGTAGGTTATACAAGGGTGGACTAAGCAGCGAAACTAGTCGTTTGTATCTTAGTCGCGTGTTTGTTTATGTGACAGAGATTTATATATTTAGGTCAGTAAACTTTTTCAATATAAAAGCCAAAATCGGTGGAGTCAAGCATTCTTTACGGATGGGTCCTAATTCTGTCTCGAGAATAAAGTATGATAAATTCTGATATGGTAAAACTGATACATCTGCTACATACCTCATAAAAGAGACCTCTATAGATTGAGAAGGTAGTTTACTATTATGCAGAGCTTAATGCATTGATAACCGAGGATGCAAAAAGTGGATCAAAATCCCATGCTTTGTCTTAGACAACCTTATAAAACAATTTCAATCTCCGTTGTTTCTTTTCCACAAATATAATACAAGAATAAATTCTTTTTAGCCCTAAGTTGAAAAAGGTTTGATGATTTTTGATTTTATGGTGCAAGTTGTCCAAGCTGTGTCAAACACAAGACAGACAATGTCAAGTAAATGGACTTACACACAAGAATAGTTTTGCCGATACAGAAGAGAAAAATACACTCAGAGAGGAATCATTATGTACCGCTTACAACTTGCATGTTGCTAGTTCAAGGGGCAAATGCACTGAGCAGCGACGACCTCATTGAAAAAGGAGTCCAAAAGTCGAAAGATGACTAGATCAAGATCTGAACTGGCACCTACTCTCCAAACTTCTACACCATGCAAACGTATGTAGGTAGTTAATTAACGTCGTACTGGAGTAACATAACAGGCTATTGGAGACGGTCCGGGATCAATCCCGAAGGGAAAGATCCGAGGACACCACGTAATTTTGAACCATGGTCATGTTGAAAAATATATTGTTATATTTTTTTGCTTAGCGTAAATAAGAGATGCAACTAAACTCTGTTAATTTTTACGTTGCTCGAGCTCTGTTATTGTTTACAAAATTTTAAGTCGTATTTTTTACTATATTGTCAAGCAAGTGTTCTTTTTATTCTTTTTCAATTTTTTCTTCTTATGTATAAATAATTATTTAAAGTAATAAATATTTATCCAAAGAAATAAGGTAATTTCTGCAGTTATTAAAATTACAAGAGTCTTACCGCAGACCATCCCTAGGCACCATTTTTAAACAGCGCATGCGCTATCTGTTTAAGTATACTGAAGGAGGGGCTTATTTGATGGGAGGGAGTAGAGACTTCGAGAGGGCACGAGACAACGGATGGACACAACAAGAATCCTAATGTTAAAACAACACGAAATTTCGAAGGTTAGCGCATGCGCATTAGCTGTGATTTTGTATGGGGGAAAATACTTGAAGGAAGGATATTCGTGAAAATCTCGGCATGCATGTGCGAACCTTCGAAAATTCGTCCAAGTTTTAATATTACGATTCTTCCTTGTCCATCCGCTTGTTTATACACACCGAAAAAATTTTTTTGATGGGTTAATGGAGCACCTGGCCACGAAGGGGTCTCAATCTCCAGTGCGATAAGTATAAGACTTGATGTGGATTTGCATGGTAGGACGCTCTTGAAGATGAAAGACTAGACGATGCATGTGAAAATGTTGATGATTGTGGCTATTTTCTCTATCGGGGATGGAGCTTGTCTCAGTCTCTTCATGACGGTGGGGAAGCCTCCGACTGATCGGAACAGGTCCGAGATGATCTAAAATAGCTCGAGAATTTCGGCTGCTCCCTCCAATGGATAGCTAGGTGGGTTGGCGTTCTGAGGCTTGGGGCGGGTACATTTCGACTTTGGTTTTGGTGATTTCTTTGTGGTCTTGAGGTGATGTTCCGGGCTGCGATGTTTGCATAGGAGACTCCTGTTTGAGTATGATTAGCTGTTGTCGGGGTGGTGGATGGTTTTTGGAAATTGTTGCCTTTTCTTGGGAATTTCTTGCATCCCTTCCATGATGCGACGTGCCCGGTTTCCTGGCAGTTAATGCAGGTGGGGGTCTCAAGTCTCGGACTGGTGCAGTCCCTGGTTTGGTGTTGATTACCACATCTGAGGCATCTTGGGGTCATGAGGCAATTTCTGGAACTGGGCCCAAATCCATAACAGTTGTAACACTGCAGCGGCCTGTTGGTACCTCTGTATTTCTCAACGGAGATGATCATGTGAAGGCATTCTCGAAGATTGAAAATTTTGTTTGCTTCAAGATTCTTTGTCAGTTCGAGGAGAAATAACGGGTAAGGTTGCTTGTTGTGGGGGCTTCTGAGTTGGGAGATTTTGATGATCGGGAAGTTCTTAGACTGAAGATCTTCCAGTATGGAATCAGGGAGAGTTGTGGTGGGGAGTCTTTTCAGCACGACTTTTAATGGTCTTTCGTAATGAGGTGTGATGAGAAATCCTTCAATTTTGTTATTCTGGATGTATGCAGAGACGTTTTTGTGCTGGAGTGGAGTTTTCGTCCTGATTTTGATGAACTCGTTGGAGAGATGGCTCTCGATATCGCTTCCGAATTTCTCCTTGATTTCCTCCAGGATAGTTGGGAAGTCCTTGGTGAATTTTATCATGATTGGATCAATGAACAGGTTATGATTATTGTCTTCGAGTGTTTCATAGTTGGAGATTTTTACAGGGGAGGGTGGCGTTGTTTCCTGGAGTTTAGCTCGGAACTTCTTCCGAGGGACCTGAAAGGAATCCTCTTTGGAAGTGGGGGAGCTGGGTAGCGGAGGAAAATCCTCTGGGTGTGACTCCGATGTGTACTTTTTGCAGTTTGGTAATTCACATTTACCAAAGTTAATGACGTCTTCCTGCAGTTTCCTGATGAGCTCGAAGTGTTTTTCGATGTTTTGGGCATCCTTCGGATCTTGGAGTTGGGTCATCTTTGAGAGCTCGAAGAGGGCGTTACTTAGTAGTTCTTCCCGTCTGTAGATTTCATCGCAAAAACGTTGATGAATAATTGCAAGGTTGGCTGTCGGTAAATCAGAGAGTTTGGGGATGATATCCATCCGTTCAGGGGAGTTGTGCCTCTTGGCCATATTCGAGTCAGCAAAAAATATGGGGGGGGGGGGTATTTCAATTAACGTCACACTGGAGCAACACAACGGGCTATTGGTGACGGTCCGGGATCAATCCCAAAGGGAAAGATCCGAGGACAACACCACGTAATTTTTGAACCACGGTCAGATGACGAGGCAACACCTGAGCTGGTACTCCACTCTCCAAACTTCCACACCACGCCAACGTGAGGACATTTGAGGTCACGACAGATTTAACGTGCACCATTCCCCTTTGTACACGACGGTGTTTGGCTGGATTCGAACTCGCAACCCTTCGGTTGCTAGTCCGTTACTCTTCCAACGGGGCCACCGCGGCTCTCAAAAAATATTGGAGAAAGTAGTCTTAAGAAAGTCTGTTGTGGATCCTACAAATGAACGTCCTCAGTCATGAGAGACGAATCCATGAATTGATAGCTGATGAGATGATGATGATAAGTGATGATCATGACACACCGAAAATTTTCCCGCTCTTGGTTTTATACTCATGTACTCTCGAAATCAGGATAAGCCTCTACTCCTTGTCAGATAAGCCACGTCTTCCATATACTTAAAAAGTTTGCGCATGCGTATTTTAAAAATGGTGCCCAGGGATGGTCTGTGGTAAGACTTGTTTTAAAAATTTATTGTAATAGATAAGATGACGAGGTCACACTTGCCATACGTGAAGAATATCGCAATGTAGGAATGTATTTGGGTATTTTAATTAACGTCGCACTGAAGCAACAAAACGGCGACGGTCAGGGGTCAATCCCGAAGGGAATTAACGAGAACAACACCACGTAATTTTGAACCCGGTTAGATGACAAGGTCAGACCTGAGCTGGCACCCCACTCTCTAAACTTCCCCACCACGCCAACGTGAGGACATATGAACGCACGACAGATTTAATGTGCACCAGCCTCCTTTGTACACGACGGTCTTTGGTTGGATTTGAACTCGCAACACTCCAGTTGCTAATCCGTTACTCTTCCAACCGGGCTACCACGGCTGTGTGATCGAAACGATATGCATGATTATGTAACTGTAACTGAGCCAACACGCATGGCTTGTTTTGTTTACTTTCAACACAAGTTGGATTGTTTCGGTTAATTATACTAATACGATAAACAAATCTTGTGCAGAGAAAGGAATTTGGAAAAGAGAAAACACTTATTAAGGCACAGAAAATGGCCTCCACGACTATGAGTTTAAGAGGACTGAATTTCATTTCTAAAGCTAATTTACGATCTGCAAGATTGCATTATAACAATTCATGGTTAACGCCGCGGCATAACATTTGTTGTAATATTTCAAATATCAGCAAACTTAATCGAGGGAAATATAGAAGTTTTGTAATTAATAAGAGTTATTTTTCAAGTGAAGGTAATATTGAAATGATTTAATTTCTTTGTAATCGTGTGCCTGTATTCATATAATTTTTATGTATAATTATAAATGAAAGCAAATGTAACAACTGTAGACATCTGATATATAACATTAGTCAAAGTGTTTTTGCTTTATTCTTACTTTCTCACAGCTCTGAAAGCAAAAGCTGAAAACACACCAGAAGATAAATCACTGTCGACCTTTCAGCAAATGATGCATTTCCGAAAGCGGCAAGCACAAAACTCTGTGCTCATAGAGTTGAGAAACAACGAAGATATTCCCTCTGCAGTTTTTGCTTGTGAACAGTTTGGAGCAATTAAAAATCTGTATTCTTATTGTGGAGAATCTCAGAATGTAAGCATCTAATTTCTTTCTTTTGCAGTCAATTTTTGTCTATCATTAAAGCAAAATCAAGTCTTATGAAGGCTCAAGATTTTTGAAGCTTTTGTTAAATGTATTTTTTCTAATGCCCAGCCAATTAATTGAACATTTTCATCATGGCACGACATGGACAGATTTGTAAACGATTTTTTGTTGCCCTAGTACAGCATATGTGGTTGTTCTACTTTGCACCTCATATTCTCACCATACATTCTGGGCACACAAATCTTTTATATATACACCACTCATTCATTAAAGATTGACCAACATCCACACTTACCCTGGTTTTGAACCCAGAACCTTTCAATCCAGAAGCCAGCACTCTGACCACTGAACCGATTTGTCGGCTTTGTTGCATACATTGTGTAATGAATTTTTAGTAAGTGTTCGTTATAATTGCTTGTTGGAATGTTAATTTAACTTGACATGTGTTCATAAAAGTAAACATCAGAGAAATGTAGAATATTTTGCGATTCAAAATTGTTTATTAAATATTAACTGGAAACATCTTGATGGTTATTAAAAAAGTTAAAAACAATATGCATGCTCTTTTGATCAGAGTGAAGATATATTTTCCACAAATATACAAAACCTATTATCCCAAAGAATGTTTCTTTTCTACATCCAGCTTCTTTT
This sequence comes from Meta bourneti, assembly GCA_933210815.1. Lineage (NCBI taxonomy): Eukaryota > Metazoa > Arthropoda > Arachnida > Araneae > Tetragnathidae > Meta > Meta bourneti. The sequence continues at coordinate 51,023,542 of OW119924.1, read as the reverse complement.
AGGAGAGAACATTTTTATTGCTCACATTTTCTTTTTACAGTGGCACCAACTACTAAAATTGATTGCAAATTGCAGTTTTTCTGGAAAGTTTTTCATACTCCAAAAATGAATTTATTTACATACTGTTTAAATAAATTTTAAAAAATTGATTTTGACCTTTGATTTAAATTTCAGAGTAAGTATTGGTAAACATTTACTGTACGGTCACCCTTGGCGACTTTTTCAAAATATCGCCAAAAGTCGCCAAAATGGCGACTTCCTGCACGAGCGAGATCTAAAGAAAACAGCGTAGTGAAAAATGGGTAAAGATGTAGAATCCGAGACATGTTTGTAGCCAAGCAATTTTTGTCGCCATCAAGATTGCGTCCAAAGCCAGGATGTTCTTAAAAAAACCGCGGACTTTCCTACGCGAACAACCTTTTGTATAGGGCAATAATAAACAAGGAATGCACAAATAAGCAATAATAAGTAAAAAAAATTAAAATAACGGTCTAATTAATCCTATGGATGTTCTTTAAAAAAACGCGGACTTTCCTACGCGAACCTTTTGTATAGGGCAATAATAAATGAGGAATGCACAAATAAGCAATAATAAGTAAAAAAAAAATAGAAATAACAGTCTAATTAATCCTGTGGATGTTCTTAAAAAAACGCGGACTTTCGTACGCGAACAACCTTTTGTATAGGGCAATAATAAATGAGGAATGCACAAATAAGTAAAAAAAAATAACGGTCTAATTAATCCTGTGGATATTCTTAAAAAAAAACGCGGACTTTCCTATGCGAACAACCTTTTGTATAGGGCAATAATAAATGAGGAATACACAAATAAGCAATAATAAGTAAAAATAAATAAAACTTACGGTCTAATTAATCCTGTGGATGTTCTTAAAAAAAAACGCGGACTTTCCTACGCGAACAACCTTTTGAATAGGGCAATAATAAATCAATCATCTTCAAGCTCTCCGGTTTTGCTAATATATTCTATTGCGACCCGGTGATATATTCCGTTGCGACCCGGTTAAGCGGTAACCAATTACAATCCTTCTAAAAAGCTAAGACATCAACTAACACAAAAAGAATTCAAATTTTAAAACGGTAACCAATCATAGAACGCAAAACATCGATATTTTGTTAAAAAAATGCGTTCGTTAAAAAAAAAAAGAAGCGCTCTTTCCTTCCGAAAAACCAACCTTTTCCAAGGTCCAATAGGGTTGCTGCAATTCCTTGTCGGTTCGGATGGGGGTTGCCATATAAAAAATTTATCGCCAATGTGGAAAAAATCGCGCCAAGGGTGACCGTACAGTAAATCTGATCCTAAGTATTTCATAAATATATAATAAAATATAAATATTCAACAAAATGTTCATTGAGCTCTGAAAAGATTTAGAATTCATGCTTGGCCCCACTTTTGGGGTTATTCTGATTTGACAATCAGCATCCCTTCAAACTTTTCTGCCTTGTCAAGTTTATGTATTCAATATAATGATATGTACTGTTGTGAAATCCCCCCAAACCACCCTTTTTATTTCAAGCACTATTCATAGTAGAGCAAATTCAAAGATATCATTCAATAGGGAATAATGTCCTCTACAAATTCAAATAATTTCATAAGGGGATGTCTGCATATCAAATTTTGCACAAATAACAGAATTTCCAATGGAAATACCATGTTTTGATGCCTTAATCAGATTCTGCATCGTGAAATTAGTCTAATTACGAAATATGATGGCTTTACTATCTTTATATCCGGAGTCAATGTTAAATTTGTTAATTTCAGGGATCATCTCCATATTGGAAATTGCTATTCATAGATTGAGATTAATTATAGTTATAGCTACCAGAATTTCAAATTTGAACACTATTTTAAATGTATTTGTCACCTTGTGGAAATGATCTGAGAATTATTGTATTTATTATGCAGGTTCAAATGATTTGAGACTTACATTATTGTATTTATTATGCAAGTGCAAACGATCCGAGAATTGTTATCCGAGGTTCGTCAGACGTTTTTTAAAATTTGGTTGCCCCCTAAAATCACCATAACGAGGAAAGTTTAATTTAACACAAAAACTAACCATTGGAATGAGCTGAAATATAGCAGTCATATTAGAAGTCCTGAATTGATTCCCATCAAAATATAGTAAGGTTCCAATTCATAATTTTTCCAAACATTAATTTAATAATTATTATTGCATACTAAAAACTGTTTTTAAAATAAAATATTAGGTGGATTTTGTTTGGGTTGTTTAACAGTAGCATGGTACAAAATATCAGCGCTATAGGAATATTATTTAGGAAGATATCCGTAAAAGTCTGAGAAACGGATTTAACATTAGGAGCTCCAATCTTTTTGTACTCATAACTTCTAAACTGTATAACTAATGACATGGAATTTGGTATGTGAAGTTAAATTTTGATATAAATTCGAAATTGTGTGTTGAAATAGGTGGCTTCCATTGGAAATTATGTAGTTGGTGCTCAATTTAATATGAAGATGGCCCCTCATGCAAATTTTATGCATTTCAATTTATAGAAGACGTTAGTTCCTGTCAAACGCCATCTTTGAATTTTCTCTACTGTTAAAATTGCTCGAATGAAGAGGGATGATTTGTTTCTTTCTGATCATCACTACATCTGACCATTTTTAATCGTTTCAAGTATTCTTTTATTTAACATTGAAATCATGATTTGGAAAAGAATCAAACCACAAAAAATGTATAATTAGTTTATAAAACAGTAGATTTATGTATCTGGTTTTTCTGAAAAGGATAAGTTTTCTATTGTATTTTCTTATTTCTTCCTTTTTTAATAAATAATTTGCATGTTTCAGGTATTTCTTCTTCTTGAGTTCACAGATGAAAGCAGTGTTAAGAAACTCTTAAATGAATGTCAGAATGAGAATATTTCTGATGCTTTTGCAATATCCTCTCGTATTCTAAACTTCAAAAAGAAATTTCATCAAGATATTCCAAAACTGACTTTAGATGTAAATGAAGATATAACTACCACTGTAAAAAATGCTAAACCTAGACCAGTAAGTATGCCTTGGCTGTTTGTTATGTCTTGAATGAGTTATGATGGGGAAAGCCCATCAAAAATACTACCATGCATAATGAGGAGCAAAATCTAGAGGAGCTCAGCTGCATTACTTTCTTTACTTTCTTGCAAGAAGTTGTTTATGGAAGGGGACTAAATGATTTAGACAAAATAATAAAAAATTGTTATTCAATCAAAAATAGCTTATAATAGTGTGACAGAGTTCAACCTTTTTTCATCATCTACATCAGGTGGTAGTCAACCTGGTCTCTACCGCCAACTAGATGGCAATTCAAGCTTTCATGGTGGGCAGTAGGGGTTTTGTCCGATGCTGAAGCTACTTTCTGTTTTCACAGCGCATCTATAACTCAATGACATAGCAGGTTGTTGTGTGCATGACGAGGGCGGGGTGTACCAGCGGCCATCACTTGAGTTCGTTTCATGATGGGGCCAGTATGTTAGATTTGTGAAAGTAAGCACGTGCCTATGGCTCCAAACAAGTTTTATAAATTGTGAAATATTATGAGCCCATGTCTCAAAAAAAGAAATACGCTCGTGACTATTTACCGAAGTATCTGAAGATGAGTTTCATCGAATCTACTGTAAATAAACAACTCCCAATGTGTTTACTGTGTCAAAACATTATGCAATGAAGCCAAGTCGATTGCGAGAACATCTTGCTACAAAGCATCCAAAAGAAAAAGGCGTCCATTGAATATTTTCAGGAAATATATAAAAAATTTCAAAATCGTCCAACAATCCTTGTATCATTTAAAAAACAACATGCAACAAACGAAGATGGATTAACTGCCACTTATTGTATTTCACAATATTTCACAATTAATTGCAAAAAGTGGTAAAAGCCCTTCAATGGTAGATCGCTATCATGGATTTGTTGCTTATTTGATGGAAGTGCCAAATGTTTTATGTATTCATTGTGTGGTACACAGACAACATCTCGTAGGAAAAAATTTAAGTGCAAGTCTCCATCATTAACTATAATAATTAGAGCTGTAAATAAGACCAAATTCAATGCCAAACATGATAGAATGTTTGATAGCTGTGCCAGGACAATAATGAGGAATTTATTAGGTTACTTTTACACACAGAAGTTCAGTGGCTGTCAAAGGGTATATGTTGTCTATTTGTTAGCATTATATGATAGTGCCATATATTTTTTAAGGTATTAATGAGACCAATCTCTGTCAACAATTAAAAAACAGTAAAGAATGATGCCTTTTATTTGGCAGATATTTTCAAGAGATTTTATAAAATCAATTTGCAGCTTCAAGGAGCTAATAAAACTCTTATCAATTGCCAAAATATTGTGTCATTATTTATCGACAAACTTGATCTTTGTTATAATCTATTGAAGAGAGAATTTAATCAGTTTCCGAATTATCTATAAAAGATGATGCAACTCCAGAGGAGACTGAAAGATTCAGTAGCCACCTTAACGAACTTAAATTAGATATGGAAGAAAGATTTGAAGATATTTGAACTTGAAGGTTATGGACTGGATGAAAAATCCTTTTACTGCAAATATTGAGGAGGCTGGTACAACTTGCCAAGAAGAACTGTTGGAACTTAGATATGAAGAGAGTAAATATAATTTCGATAGTGGTGGATATGAAAACCTATGGCTAAATAAAAAAATGCCTGCATTATATCCAAATATGTGAAAATGATATTGAATTTATTGATACCTTTCCTTACTTCATATCTTGTAGAATCAGGTTTTACTGCTGTTAATCATATCACCAAACAGAAAAACCGTCTGAATATTTCCAAAAGAGGAGACCTTCGTTTGTTCCTTATGAAAATTGAACCAGATTCAAATTATTATTAATTAAAGGTCATTTAATAGACTTTATAGTTTTTATATTAAATTTTCTTCAATTTAAGCAGCTTCTGCACTAGTAGGCACTGTATCGACGGAGATGCAGAAATGCAGCATCAAATTAAATTTTCTGTGTATTATAAACATATGCAAAGTATAAATAAAAAGATAAATTTAACTACATATTTTTATTAAACCTCCACTCAAAAATTACGAGTACTTTGCAGTTGCGCTAAATAAAGTTACTGCAGAACCAGTGGGCAGTAAGAAAATTTTATTACCAACAAAGATACAAAAGTGGGCAGTAGGTATAAAAAGGTTGACTACCCCTGATCTATATAAATAAGAATGGAGTGTTGGTTTGTACATTGAATATTTTCGACCCATTTCAAGTTTTCTATCCGTTTCGGGTCCTTCTCATGCAAAATCCGTCTCTTGCATGTTTGGTGTCTGTTAATCTGTCTGTATGTGTGTGCCCGTACTACATCCCAACGGTTGAATATATTTTCATGAAACTTTGTATACTGTGAGTACTTACATTCATTTAGTGACTGAACTTGGTTGTGTTGTCTATCTGTCCGTTTTCCCGTTCTATGTCTGACTTTGTGTCTATGTTTGTACAAGTATCACATAAAATTTATTCAACAAATTTTAATGCAATGTTCAATATTTGATAAACCATATTTTAGTTTAGTGAGCACATTATTTAAAATTCCTTTGCTTACATGTTTAGACAAGGTTCATACTAAAACATTTGAGTAATTGTACTTAAATCAACATAATTTGGTACTTTGGGAGTAGCTGGAAGGTAAATTGAGCATTGCAATTACTTGGAATGTTTTACCAGTACTACTGAAAAATCAATTATTTTTCCAAGAACTATTTTTACAGAATTTAAATTCTAATATTTTTTTCATTTTGAGCTTTAATTTTCTTTGTGAAATATAAACTATTAGCAAAATTACCCGACCTTACTTGGGTTGAATTGGTTAACTATAGATTGAAGAAATGACCAGAATATGTAACCACTTTGTCTTTCATAGAATAAAGTAATATTTTAACACCTTTTCGAACTTCTTTATAATTTCTACAATTTATTTACGTTCGTGAAATTGTGTATTTAACAATTGTGTACCTTTATTAGTGTGGTAGTTGTTACATGTGATGAATAGGATTTACAATTTATTAGCTGAAGTGGAAGTTAGTTTATCAATTCAACTTGATTAAGGCCGGGCAATTCTGCTAGTTTTACATAAAAACCTTGCTCCTCTGGCCTTGAAAAAAATGTCACGACACAAAACAGTGATTTTAGACACAATTAAAAAATTTATATTGAATCAGTAATAGTAATTAGTAGCATGAAATAGGTAATAGGACCCTTATGAAACAAAAAGTTTCAGCGCTCTACATCAATATCTAGCAGGGGCACCTTGCGTTGAATAAATCAAAAGTTTGAAGATACACATTTTTAAAATCTCACTTTTTAACATCATTGTGCGATGCATTATATCTCCTTTGTAACAGATACAAAGACATCTTGAAAAAAAATAAAACAAAAAAGCAGCATCAAAATTTTATGAAGTGAAGAAAATTTTTAATTAGTGCTTGAATAGAAAAAAGTTGGTTAAGGTATCCCATACTGCTCATAAAAGATACTCAGTTATCTTCATCAATATGAAGCCAACCTCTCTGGTCTAGGAAATTGATTTTTACTTAAAATGAAATTGAAGGTAGCTTAAGTATTTTAAACACATTTATACAGAATCTATATTTTGATATTATTTTAACAGCATTATAAATCTTCAGTATAGCTTCAAAAAGCAATGATGTTTCCCCATGAAAAGAGAGTTCTTATTACATGCTGGGTTGTAATTGGGGGAATTAGCCATATATGATCCACATATTGTTCTCTCGACTTTTATGTGTGGTTCTCATATTTCACTGATGCGTTTGCTAGTAATCCACAAATTTTTGTCCTTGCTACTATCAAAATATATAGGCCCTTAACTGACTTTGTGGCATTGTACTCCTTTTCTTGGAGTTTCATTTTTTATTTTCCCATTTCTCTTTTAGCCGCATTCATGTAAATTTTGTAGTCTTGTAATAAGTTTGATGTCTTTAAAATAAATTAAAATGTTTGCTTCAGCTCTATCATAAGCACCTGTAAAGTCTGCCACTTAGACAGCATTCATCAATGTAATTCTCGTTTACTTGTGTGACCTTCTTTATTTCAGTTACATTTGTCTTTGCAATGAAAAAACCCACTTGGTAGCTGTACTATTTTCATTCTGACTGACCCGATATAATCAGATATGCTAAATAATTCTGATATGCTAAATAATCTTTTACCATAATTTTACTATGAATTCCACGAATACTCCTATAGCATCTTCTGCCACCAACATAACAACTACTGCATTTTATTTCTATTTTCATCTCTGCAATAATATTGTTACTTTGTCCACATTCCCAATTGTCTTATCCCTTTTAATTCTTTGGTTTATTAAAAAGACTTCTCTATTATGTATATGTATTATCACAACTATAAAATTACCACATTAGTAAAATTGCCACATGTATAAATATCGATTTTCATCACCAGCTTTAAAATAACATCTTTTCTATCAGTATTGGCATATTCTTCATTTTCATGCGTTTTTCACTGTTCTATTATTTTTTATTGTAGGTCATGATCATAAATAAAGTGATTTACTCAGAGGATAGGAAGAAAACCTCTTTTCGAAACACATTTTTTTGCAATTAAGTCTGCTTGTACTTTACAAGGCTCTTTAATTCCACATCCTTAAAGCTGCAATTGTCACTAATAACAATCTGTTCTTGGGAGCATTAAAATTTCCTCTGAATATATCATCATTGCATCAGTCATGCTACCAGAGATGGGACAGCTCATATCACCAAGTTTTTAATAATGATTTTGACATTTTGTTAAGATAGAGTACTTTTTGCATTTACATTGAAAACAAATCTACTGTTATGAAAGACTACTTTTGTATATAATTGACTGGGATAGAATTATGTATGATTATGAGGTGACATAAAGCAATTCACAACAAATGAAGTTAGAATGTGAGATTTTAAAAAAGTGTTTTTATAATTTCTGATTATTTCACGGCTAGATGGGCCTTGCTAAGTATTAATGTATATCGCTGAAATTTTTTTGTGTTGTATAAGGTCACATCCTCTAATTATTTTGCATTAGTAATTGTTAGATTTAGTACCAATTTTTAAAATATCATGTCTAAAGCAGTATTTTTCATAATTTTTGATTTTTTGAAGACTAGAAGGTCAGGCTAAGTATTAATAAAGATTGATGAAATTTTTTTGTATTGCAAAAGGTTCCCACACATTCAACAATTTTTTATTATTACAAAACAATTTTTAATTTTTTTTGTCTAGAGTCGCCTTTTGTTGATTTTTGATATTTTCAAGGTCAGAGGGACATGCCAGATATTTTTTAAATTGTTGAAATTTTGTGTCAGGTTGTTTTTGAGAAATTTTGAGGGTCATAGACCCACTAGCTAAGTTTTCTTCACAAGGACTTATGTATGAATTTCTAAAAAAGTGTTTTTTGTCCCACCCTATTATTCATTCTCCTTCCTAAAATCCTTTATAAGCACTTTTAATTGGAGATGTCAGATACCTGTTTCCTGGTGCTCATATTTTGGTTTGATCTTTAACTCCTGTGTTTATTTCCTGGAAATGTAATTTTAGGTGTCTGAATTGATTGAAGATATTTATCTATCTGAGAAGCTATCTGATTTAAATATAAGACTGAGGTTTTTCTTCTGTGGACTTCTAAAAGAATCTATCTCAGGCTTGTTTCCCCATTGTGATGTTTATCCATTTGGATCCACTGTAAATGGTATGGGAAGACATGGAAGTGATTTAGACATTATGATACGAATGTATCCTATGCCAAGTCAAGTGAGCATTGGTTTCTTTACAATTTTTGTTTGAATACTTTGTACACTATAATTTTACAGCATAATGATTTTACAGTAATTCTTTCAGAATATTTTTTGAATGTTAATAATTTTTTCTAATATTTTCAATGGTATACGAAGTAGGATTCAAAAGTTCCCGGACTGAGCCCATAACTTAAAATTTTTTTACAGTAGAGCGATTACGATAACGTTTCTGTGTTACTACATTCTTACCTTCTTCTAAAAGTGGTTTGACCCAAATCATGTGGTCGGTGGCTCGCCACGGCGTCGTATTTTGTAGGCGGGTGCATTTAGTAACCGGCGATTGAAAGAAATGGCGTTTGTTGAGCAGAGAATTAATATCAAATTTTGTGTTCGCTTGGGAAAAAGTGCTACAGAGATTTAGCAAGATTTAGAGATTTAGATTTACGAAATGTTGAAGCATGTGTACGGCAGTGATACATTATGTCGAACGTAAGCTTTTGAGTGACATCGACGTTTCAGAGAAGGCAGGAAAAGTGCCGAAGACGACGAACGCATTGGCCGTCCGCAGACTTCCCGCACCGCTGAAAACATCGAAAAGGTTTCTGCGGCGGTACGTAAGAACAGGCAGCAAACAATAGCGCAAATAGCAGAATCAGTTGGGATATCCGAGGCCACATGTCAACGGATACTGACTAAGGATCTTAACATGCATAGGGTGTGTCAACACATCGTTCCCCGCATGTTAACCTAAGACCAAAAGGCAATTCGAATGGAAATGGCAGGAGACAATCTCGGCTGTTGACAAAGATCCTTCCCTACTTGGCAGAATTGTTACTGGAGACGATAAATGATGTTTTTTATACGACCTGCAATCCAAGAGAGCATTGGCAATGTGGAAATCACCACAATCTCCACGCAAGCAGAAATTCCGCCAAGATTGCTCTAAAGGGAAGGTCATGCTAGAGGTGAGTTGATCCGGAAGAGACCAAAATTGTGGGCTGAGCAGTCATGGGTGCTTTTGCATGATAACACTCCTGCACACCGATCCCTCCTCGTCGCTGACTTTCTTGCGAAAACAAAAACAATTATTTTGTCTCATCCTCCTTACTCCCCTGATCTCGCCCCCTGCGACTTCAGCCTATTTCCTGAACTGGCAAGTCGCTTGCAGGGTTGTCGATTTTAATCTGCAGATGAAGTTAAAAGTGCATCGCAGGCTGAATTAAAGGACATGGCTAAAAATGGATTCCAGAAATGTTTCGATGACCTTTACAAGCGATGGCAAAAGTGTGTTGTTGTGCAAGGGTCTTATATCGAAGGAGGATGTGTTTCAGCAATTTAATTGATGATACTTTTTAAGTTATAGACTCAGTCTGGGAACTTTTGAATCCTACCTCGTATATACAACAGGGTATGCCGATTTAATTCAACTTGATTTAAATCATAATTTAAATCAACTTGATTTAAATCATAATTTAAATCAACTTGATTTAAATCAAGTGATTTTTATTAAAAAAATCATTGATTTAAATCAGAATTTTAAACTTCATTTTTCTTTCTGTTATGTTTAATAATATTGAAAATGAAATAACTGAACAAGGTTCAAATAAGATTTTATTCAAATAAGTTAAGAACTTTGCCCATACTGAGTTCATCCCGAAATTATATTGAAAATCATCCTCCCTTTGAAGACACTAAATAACAGTATTTGCTGATTGGGATCATAATTACCAGACAAGTATTTCCATCTTGGGCCATTGACCAATAGGTGTCACCCACATGCCTGCTCATCAGTATTGGTTTTGTTTTAAACATTCTGTGTGACTGTAAATCACACATGGCCAATTTTAAATCATTCACCATGTAATGAGTGAAGATGCTTGAAATATATTCACTCAAATTATTAAAATTGTGGTAACTTGCTTTCTTTTTAAGATATTGTTATTTATTTAGTATTGTAGTCTGTTCATAAAAATATAAAGACACTCTAAATGAAAATATTTTCTGCAATATCACAAAAACATACCAATTTTGCTCATACATCTTTATAATTGGCAATTTTAATAGTTTCATATTGTTTTGTATAATATATTGATTAATTTTTATTTCAATCCATTGGGAAATTTTATGCATTGATCCCTTAGAATTCTTTACACTGCTAGAATAACTATTCAATATTTATGGTATTAAAATTTGGAATGTAAAAGTTAATTCACTCATCTGATAAATGAGTGAGTATGTTGAGAAAGGATTATGGTTTTAAGCAGAAAGCTATTGGAATTGATAAATTTTTAATTGCAAGCTCAAAATTCCATTGAATTGGCGTGTTCTGGGAGATGCTTGTTCTATGCTATTCACAGAGAAAAGCTTCATTTTTTGTTTTATATATAAACCCTTTTTATGTGCTTCAAATATTCCTATGAAATACCTGTCAATGCTCAAAGAATTTGAAAAATAGACATTTGATTTCAAATTTATGTATTTTCATGTCATATTTTTTACTGTTAATTTACAAAAATAACACTCTTTTCACCAATAAGTTATTTTGGCAAGCTAAAAATTAATGAGAAGTTAGAATTTTTTCAAGATGCAAGTTCCTTTTATTTTATTTTCTATTGGTGACATCATTTTTTCACAAATGCAAATCTTGAACCAATTAATTATTTTATATCAAAATAATTGAAGTAATTCACAACATTTTATTCATATATGATAAATATATAATGCAAAAATAATTCTGAAATTTGTATGATTGAAAAAAATTATAATATGGTATTGTGGGATTCGGCGACCTTATTTATCTGGGTCCAAAAAATTTCATATTGGTTATGGGTTAAACTCAAAATAATCTAAACTGCTTGAGAACCAGATGGTAAAACATTGCTTATGCTTGGCATTTGGGACACTATTCTATTTACTCTGTCATGTGATTTACTTTGCTAATTCCTATATCGCATTTTAATCTTTCAAAAATTTACCCAAAATTATTTCCTAATACATTAATATTTTACATAAAAATATTTATGTTTAAATAAATCAAAACTATCTAGAAACTACACTGAAATTTGCCTGTCTCATGTTCAACAAATTTAAACTTGTATGGGCAAGGAATTAATTAAAATCATAAAAATCTAATTTAAATAAAAAAATCTAATTAAATCAAATAAATCTGATGTTTTTGATTAAAAAAAATCATGGTTTTTTTCATACCCAGGTATACCAGGGTATGTAGGCAAGTAATGTGCTATTTTAGTGAATGTGTTTATAAATATTGAGGTGGTATTGAAATATTAATTTCTTTTAAATTTTATGATTTTGGTATAGTTGTGCTGTTCATACAATTGTCATTTTATAAATTTTTGCATTTTAGGAAACAATATTCATTTACATTTAGGTGTCTAAAATTAATTGTACAAAGAAATAAAAAAAATGCAATCATTAGAGGTATCAGACAAGCTATCCATTTCCTACTTTGATTTTTCCACCTTGCCATGTGTGAAAGCACAAACTCTCAATATTTAGTTTTTCTTTATTATCTTAGATTTTCTCAACATTACATGATTATTCAATTTGTTTGCCTACTAAACAATTTGATTTTGAATGTATAATTACATAGTATATTAATGAATTATCTGTAAAATAATATTAGTGTCGATTTAAAGTTGATGTACTATTATAAATAATATTGTTTCATGGGCAGAATTGATTCAAATAACTCAACTTTAATGACATTACAAAACCTATGGATTCAAGATTCTATTTTTTTTTGCATAAATATTTCTAAATATTTAAATTTTCGCACATGTTTGAAAACTATCAAGACTCAAAATATTTGAATGATAAAAAGATCGTGTTTTAAAACAAAACTGGCTTCTATAGCTCCCACTAGTCACTATTTGAGTAACATGGTTTTGAACAAGTCTATTGGTTAAAGACTGGTAGTAATGTAAGCAAATTACTTCCACAATTGGAGTCTTTAGTACTGATTCTGGCACCTAGTTTAATATTTACTTTTTGGAATTAATGAAAGTATTCATGTGGTGAGCCGGTAAGCACGAGGTGCTAAAAACATTCATCAATAAATGTAGTTTTTGAAATTGTAAATTGAAGTTTGTTGATTGCATTTCAGTAACATGGCTTTGAATGAGTCTATCAATTAAATTAGGGGACTGGTAGTAATGTAAATAAATTGCTTCCACTATTGAAGTCTTTACTACTGATTCTGGTACAGTTTTTCATTTGCTTTTCTGTCAGAGTTTATCATTGGATTTTTTTGTAATTAATGAAAGTATTCATGTGGTAAGCCTGTGAGCCCAAGGTGCTAAAACAATCATCAATAAAAATAGAAGTATTTTAGATTGTAAATTGATGCTTGTTTGTTAATCACACAGGGTAGTGCGTACTAATAGGATACAAATAAATGTATTTTCCTTAAGATGCACCCTATAATAATTTCAAATTTTATTAAATTTGTTGCCTTGATGAGAAAGTTATGTCATTAAATTGAGCTGGCTATTGCTTTTTTATCGAGATATTTTATCCAGCCAGAGTTATTGATATTTTTACCTGTTTTATAGTGTTTTTTAAGTGTATTGTGTGTTATTAGTGTGCTCACCTATTCAATGAATGTTGAAATGTTGTAGAATTACCAGTGTTCAGAATTTTCTTTTCTGAATAAAACATGCATTGGAAGCACCCATGACCTCCAGAGGAGAACAGTGCATGCTCTTGGAGACTTCTTTGGAACATTTTTGCCTGGCTTTTCTTCTGTGAAAAAAATTCTTCATGCTCGGGTGCCAATATTAAAGTTCACACACAAAGTATTAGGAATGGAATGTGATATATCTGTAAACAACATGTATGTATTTTTGTACTTTGTAAGTTTTTGTTTTGATTATGAAGTTATACTGTTTATTTGTATGGCATTGAGAAGTTTTATATAACATCTAAATGAGTTACTGACACATTCTACTGTTTTACTTTCAAATATGTTTATCCAAGAAAATTTACATTTTCTTGGATTTTGAATATCAGTTTAAATTCAAATTTCAGGCTTAAAAAATGAAAATGACTGGGCTACCACAGGTACTCCTATTTTGAAACTTTTTTTGAACATTTACTATAGGCCAATGAAAACTAATTCCCCCATTTTTTAACCAATAGCCCAAATCCTTGTTTCAGTCATGAATCCATGCTTTTTTAAGTTTTATATAGAAAATTAATTATTTTACTTTTATAGGCAAGTTATTCATTTACATGTTTTAATATTTAAAAACTCCTAGGTCTGGTTTGTTTACTGGTATGAATTTGGATGCATGAAGTTAGAGATTAAATTTTAAGAATTGTGATTTTGTGAAAATAAAACTAATGAAAATAATTTTACATGCATAGAACTTGATCGTTGTAAACATAATGTAACATTACAATGTCTTTTAAGGTCAGCAGTTCTAATGTCTGAAATGCTGTTCTTTTGTGGCGAAATTGACAGTAGAGTTCGACCATTATTGTATGCTGTTAAAAAATGGGCAAAGGAAACAAGTATAACATATGAAGTACCAGGAAGTTGGATTACAAACTTTGGACTTTCTCTTTTGGTCGTATTTTTCCTTCAAAACAGGCCTATTCCAATTTTGCCATGTCTCAATGATGCTATCAAAGTTATAGGTGTGTATTTCAATTTTTTGAAGTAACTAAACTAAGAAATTTTAAAATTTCCTTAAAACTATTTTTGAGTTAGAATATTGTTTTAATGTATTGAACTGTTTTATTATTTTGAAATTTAACGTTTACAATATTTATGTATTTATTTGTGCAATGTGGTGTGTAGTATTTCTTTGTTTATTGTCAGTGATTTATTTTATGAAGTATAATTAGGAAACATAACTACTACACAGGTCTATTCTTGTATGAAAATAAATTGTTAAAATTCATTACATCTAGTGTGCCACAAGAATGACACTAGTGAAGCAGTTTAAATTATTTGATTTATTTCATTTCAATGATTTAGTTTTGTACTTTTGACATGTGTTCACAAATAATTTTAAGTAACACCTGTACAAATAATTTCGAGTAAGTTTTTACTGTAAAGTATCAAATAAATTGCCACTTTAGAATGAAACGAGTCGGTAATATTATTTTTTTATAAATCAATCAAAATTATATCTATTTTGTTAATTGAAACTACAAATGCCCTTTCCTGATACATCTTTTTTAATCATTAGATGTCTGCAAAACACAAAATTAGCAAATAAAATTTAATGTGTTTCCCAAAGTTTAAATATTTCATTGCTTGTCTCTTCATTTTTTTTATTGAAGTCAATGGATAAGTTATTCATGTAAATCAGTAGATAAAGGATTTGTGTTTACTGATCAAGGATCCCTCTTTTACTAAATTTGCCATTTAACTGGCGTGTATTAGTTTTCATATTGAATTTGATTGAGATAATAAATACAAATGAAAAAGCTAAGTTTATTTTATTATACAGAATGGATGCCATTTCAGTTATGTGTTTCAATTTACAAATGCTGAACAAATTAAGTAAAACAGTTTATCAACGAAAAATGACTTCCACAAACAATGTAATAAACATTATTTTATAAATGTTAATGATCATTATATATTAGTTAATTATTGGCTTGACATTCAGGCAAATTTGATCCATGCTAGTATTTGATTGTTTTTTAAATTATAGGATCAGAGTGTTCATCAAATTTCAAATTAGAATATCTTGCACCACTAGCCGATTTGCAAGCTAAAGCTTCATTAAATACGGAATCTTTAGGTAAGAATTTTAATTTTTGTTACGATAATGAACAGTAAGATCAAGAGGTTCAATTTCAGATTCTAAATATGAAGTTTACAATTTTAAGTTTAAGTGGCATGTTTTGTTTGCTTTCTATTATTTTAAATTGGTGAGCAAATATTCCAAAATCAAGATTAGTACAAGTCATATATAGCAAATATTGTACACATATGCTTGTATGTAATACACCAAAAGAGTACATATTTTCCATGGTTATTTTTAATACCAAGTATAGAAACCATAAACTTTTTCAAAAGTTTTTTGGCTTATAATTGAGGTATTAGGAATGTTCTAAAATAAAAGAAGTGGAGAGAAGGGAGTTTATTTCCCAAATAAGAAAAGTTTTGGATTAAAATATCCATAATTTTTATTAGTAGATATTGAATAAATTTTATAGACAAAAGAAGACTAATTGTTTCCTATTTACTGCTGCCCTCAAGAGCACATCTTTTTGTGTGTACGGGTATCACAACAAGGTAACCAAGTAATCTTTCCTCCCTTTCATTTTTACCCTCACCTACTCTTCTGCTTTTTCTTCCTCCCTCTATTGTGTTGTCTGTCTTGTGTTTGGTGCAGCTTGGCCAAATATTGCCCTTGCGCCATAAAACCCGAAAGCAACCAACCTACTTACTGCTAGATATTATAAAAATTTATTATCCTGCATAAATGTTATGTACTTTTCTTAGAACTTTTTATGAAAAAATGTTCTGTATTGCTTTATGTCATGCATAATTTTTATCTACTTTCTATTTATTCTTTACACACTTTATTGCAGATTATGATACAATAGATTTATTTTAGTGTATAAATTTTCCTCAAATATTTTTTCAAAATCAAATTACATTTTTCCCTCAAAATTAAATTTTTCTTAATGCAGATATTTTTTATCTTTGCTTATTTACTTTATGGTAATGGTTGTACAACTTTTGTTTCCTTTGTAGATATACTTTTGCAAGAGTTTTTAACTTTCTTGGGAACACATCCATTTGAGAATAAGCACATCTCAGTACTAAGTGGTTTGGCCACTGAAGAGAAATTTCGAAGTGCAATTTGGATACAATATCCATTAGAAGAAGATAAAAATGTCACTAAAAATATGTCTCGGAAAGAACTACATGATATGTGTGAGAAAGCTCTGCTGTCAAGTAAGTATTTGACAGCCTATCTTCAACTTAAAGATGCACGATCCAAAGACCTATCAGTGATTCTAGGAGTTCCAAATGTATTGAAAGCCTATCCAAATAAATTCAAGAGATTTGATATTAGTGCTGTGTTGATGGAAGAAAGTGTGAAGAATTCAAAAAGAAGAACTGATAAAAGGCACGCTTTTTAAGTTATAAATAAAGTTATTTAATTTTTTGTGGAAGAGTTTCTTTTTGTACACAAATACTAAAAACTGCATAAGAATGCTGTTTTTATTAAAATACAATATTTACTAGTGAAATCATTTTACCTACAGTTTATTTAATTATGGAGATATACTACATAGTACTGCAGAGAGTATAGGGGATATTATCACAAGACAAATTTATTTCTCACATTTTCTCTTATAATTGTGGCATTCTAAAATTTGTCTTTTCCTGCTTCACTTTCCAACCAATACGTCTTCATCATTCCTTTCCCCTGAAAGAGAATGAAAATGTATTTTATGAAAAAAATATTGTTCTAAATTAAGGTGCACCTATTCCCAAGATTAATAACAAAAGATTTTCAAGCCCATATTTAGAGCTATATATTGCGGTCTAGGTTTCCATTAACTACTGAATACACTTGTCATTACATTCCATTAACTACTGAATTACTTGTCATTAATGAAATTGTGTCTGCATCACATTGTAGATTCATGTTCATCGTGTTTCACTAGAAATAAAGCTATAACTGAATTCTAAATTTTTGTTTTGCAGCAGCGCTACATAGTTAGGTTCTTTCAATAAGTAGTAAAGTTTTCATTAAATTTGAAAAAGATTGAAAAAACTTACTTTTACTTCAATTTCACCTCTGGGTACAATGATAAAAGTTCTAAAGATTTCAAGTATGGTCTTGGTTCGGTGGCTTATATGTATCTTCAGTGCTGAAAAAATTAAAACCTTGCAGCAGTTAAAAATAATGGCTTGCTAATGTTTAAGTAAAGTCTTACATTCAAAATTTATCTCCGTTTTATTTTAACTGTTTAGTAGCTTTATTTTAAACTTTGTTAGCTATTGCTCGTAAAGTTTTTATATTAGTTCTTGAGGGTGGAATTAGGTTATGCCTTTTATAATTAGAAATCTGGTTTTCTGCTAACTACTGGTTAAGAATGGCGATTTCCATATTTAATTTAGCTATTGTGTATATTATGATATAAATTAACAGAATATTTTTCATTGATCTGTCATTGTTAGTGTTACTGTATTCTTAAGTCAGTTGATGTTTAGAAGTATAGTTGAATAAGTAACTTAGTTAATTTAAACCTTAATATTATGTCCAGATTACTATAAAAATTCTACCTTCACTTGTGGACTCCATCCTTGATGCAGTGTTTACTGTATCTCCAAACAAACAGTACCTTGGCATTTTGAGGCCCACAACACCAGCTACACATGATCCTACAGAAAATAAATTTAATTTAATTTTTAGTTTTTCTATTGCTTGTACTAGAGTTGTATTCCTGTTAACTAAAAATCTTTAAAAGTAACCAGTCCATCACAATGGATTTTGCTTGACAATACTAACTAAAGAATTCATGAGATTGTAGTGTTTGCAAGAAAAAAAAGAGAAATGTACTAAGATCCGACATTTTTACACTAATATTTTAAATAAATGTGTATTGCATAAGACATTTTATTGAAGATTTTTCTTTTAAAAAAATACTAGTCTTCATTGGCATTTCATCTATTTATTTTAAATCGTTATTTATCCTTTTAAGTGTTTAAATATCCCTATCTTATGCTCCCTATCTCTAATCTGTTTCAAGTAAAATTTGTTGTACTTAACTCGAAGTTAATATCTCAACTGTTTTTTTGTGGGTAAAAGGTGAATATATCGCACCCCCAGATGCAATATCGTCATAACTAAAACCAATGAATTTCTAATTTTTAAGTGTAGAAAAGACTAAATACATGTCTTTGTATATTGCAAAACTCCCTCTATCTGCAGTTATGGCAATTTTGCAGCATGCAAGAGCGCATGTCTTTAGTCTTTCTACATAAAACTTGAAATTCATTTTCTCTCCTTCGGGATTCATCCCGGATTGTCGGCAATAGCCCGTTGTGTTGCTCCAGTGCAACGTTAATTCAACTGCAACTTTTACTTATTGATGTTTTTTTTATTTATGGCGAATTTTAGCTAGGGTGCAATACGTTAATTACAAAATAAGCCAAAATGTATGCAAGAATTTTAATGCTTCATTTTTGTAAATTAAGCATGTTTTAAAGAAACTTGAAAAGCATCGAAGCGCAGGGTATGTCGAACGATAACATCGTAGTGACATTCCTAGAATACTGAAGGACCCTTCTGCATTGAATCTCGTGTAGCCTAGAACTGCAGCAGACCTCAACCAAATCGAAAATGTTTGGGCAGTAATCAAAACGCATATTGATTTGACTAGAATTACTTAGCATGATCCGTTTTGGGCATCAACATGTTCTGCATAGCAATTAATAAGCTGTCATCAGGTCTGTTATTTTAAAATGTCAATTTTGGCATTTTTTGAAACATTGTTCAATATTTCAAGAGCTGAAAATAAGACTACTAAGGTATTACTGAAAATTAAGACTTGAAAGTCAAAGCAACCAGAGAATCGAGCAGATTAGGAAATATGCTAAAACGAATATGTTCGAAATATTGTAGAATATTTCGTACGTTACCTATAAAAACACCGAATAGTTTTTCTATATTGCCATCTGTTACAATCAGATTTGCACAAAAATGTATATTTAGCATGATTATGAAATGGGAAATCTTTTAATGACATTAAAAGTGGGTATTGCTTTTTAAATTTTGGAACTAATATCTATAAATGTAGAAGAGAGAGACGAACCCTTATGCAAATAAAATGCATAGTAATTTATAGTATGCATTATTTCAATTCTATGACACTTGCTTTGTAGGGAATAAGTTTAAAAATAAAAACTGCTTAGATGCTTTGTATTACACGAGATTTTTTTGTCACGTTAGGTATTTGATACCAGTAAGAACTCACTAAAATTTTCTATTTATTTTATTGTGATTTTTTATGACTTGTGGACCTTAAAATTTGTATGCGGTTTGTACACTTCCTCCGCTTGGCTATTCCGTGTTAAATCAATGTGGAGTTTGATTTTTGACGTTTTGGCTGGAATATGTACGAGAATTCATAGGTAATATCCTTTCTTTTAC
Organism: Meta bourneti; assembly: GCA_933210815.1. Taxonomy (NCBI): domain Eukaryota; kingdom Metazoa; phylum Arthropoda; class Arachnida; order Araneae; family Tetragnathidae; genus Meta; species Meta bourneti. The sequence continues at coordinate 51,003,578 of OW119924.1, read as the reverse complement.
TACAGCTAAAGAAATTCCCTGATGTAGGAATTATGTACTTACCAGAATGAATGCCTATCCTTATTTTCAGTTTTTTGTCTGGCTTATGCCGGATACGAAAATCGACAAGAGCAGATAACAATCGCAGAGCTAGACGGGCAATTTCTCTAGCATGATCATTTCCGTTTCTCACAGGCAACCCAGACGCTACCATATACGCATCACCGATAGTTTCAACCTTTGAAATAAATAAATTGATCAGAAGTTAATCTTAAATGTTATGTTTTCATGATTATTTGAATTTGTCTGGACCAGTGCCGCGCAGAGGACTTCTTAGGCGCAGGGACTGAAATGAAAAAGGGCACACGATTTTTTTTGAATGAGGAGATTTTTGAATAATTTTCTGTGAACTCTCCATGTAAACAATCATCCGTAACTGATAAATTTGATGATTATTTGAGAAATGTTGACAGTTCACTTTCATTGCTCCTTGAAGAACATCTTGACTTAACTACCAATTTATCAACAAACAACCCAAAGAAATAGCTTCCTATGCAAACTTTTAGATTCCTGGAACCAATAATGGGGGAAGCTTAGCATGTTCGACGCATATTACAAAAATAATTTTCCGTAATCTTACGTTCCAGACTTTCTATAAACCCAAGACATGAAATGTATTGAAATTTGCAACAAAATTGAAAATGTACGTATACAAAACTTTTCTTATTTCTGACCTGGCTACCCACTAAGAAAGTCTAACTTTCGACTCAATGTTCATTTAGGTCTTTCTGTTTCGTTCGGCTTTATTAACATTGAGAAGCAATGCTTTCTCAATGTTCAAATTAAATCAATTTAACAAGTTGCTTGTTTTATTAACTTAACCTGCTCTATAATATTCACATTTTGAAAATCAACATGGGATTATGCATTTGCGAAATGCCAAGTCTACAAATTTGACAAACCCGTTATATTTTATTATTTTCGTATTATAAATACTGTTTCAAATCAAAATGCAATGCATGTTTAGTACCAAAAATCAATTAAGTTGCATAATAGAAAAATCCAACAGACATAAATGTACCTTGTACACATCGAAGTTCTCGATAATCGCGTCAAAGCATGTGTAGAGATCATTTAAAAAATCAACCACCTAGAAAAATAATTCAACCGTTAGATATTTCGACAAACATTTTCTATATTGATATAAGACGGGATATATTTTTTCGGTACCTCCAAAGGTGTACTTTCAGCAGAAAGAGCAGTGAACCCCACGATATCACTGAAGAAAATAGTCACCAATTCGTAGAACTCTGGCTTAACGTGGCAACCTTTCTTCAATTCCTCTGCCACGAACCTTAGAATCAGGAAATGAAATCAATTTAATTCTAAGCTTAAATTGAACATTGATAGTTCACATACTGATGGTGTATCTCTAACTGTATAAAGTCCTATGAAGAGTCACCTAAGGGGATAACTGATGCGTTTCAGTCACTCCCAAAGCTATAACATTTAATAAGACGTGAAAGACAGTGCAACGTTGTCTACTCAAAAGTACTTTGGTGGAGATAGGTTACACTGCCATATATACTACAGTATTGTAAGTACGTTTTCCTAGTGGTGGTTAAATTCACCTTAATACTTTCATTCCAGAATTCATCAGTGACTGAATTCGATAGATGCTACCATTAGTTGATAGGTTGCCAATTGTTTAAGCTCGTGAGAACTGATTAAAATCATGGGTGTACTTCCATGTGCATGATCATGCAACGAATGATTGTAACCGTGGATTGTCCTGTATTGCCTTTAGCAGCAGAGTGTAAGGCGCCGTGTAGAGATGGACGAATGGAGCAATGCTAGGAATGGAAGCAGTGTCTTTTATCACAGGGCTTCAGAGAGTTATTGGAAGTGATTGGCAATCACCGATATGCATACCGATTGTTGCGAGCGCCATCAGCTATTTGTCAGAGCCATCAGGCTCGTTTATGAAAGTGCGCGTGTTCATTATCACGTCCGGGTCACCAATTTGACAAGACGTGTGAAAGATAGAATGTTGTCTACCATAAAGTGGTAGACAACGTTTATAGATATGCTGGTGATACTACAGAGGTTATACTGCTAAACTGTATTGTAAGTTAACTTTTGTAGAAGTGGTTAAGTTCATCACAAGCGAAATTATATGTACATCGATGTAATAACATTGTCAATTGAATTTTATTAGATTTGCTAAAAACGTCCATACCAATCTCTAGTGAAAGGTTGGATTCATGGTAAAGTTAACTTAGCTATACTACTCGAATATTGGTTTTAGTGTCTAGCGTTTTTTTTTCTTTGATCGAAGGAAAATTAGAAATAAATTTTGTCGTGAGGAAGCAAATAACCCCCTCATAGAGGTTATATAACCATCTTTGGTCACCTTTAATTCTGGTGAGGTAAAATTTCACCCTGTTCTTTAACTTACCGTAAATGGACAGCGGGATAGTTGTGGCAGAGAGGCGAAATGCTGCTATATGAAAAGTGTGTGTAATTGATAGTATAGAGGAAGAAATGTCTTTCAAATGGGGTGTACTCTTAAGAAACCAGTGCTTGTGTCCAGCTATTAACTAGGAAAGAGACTATTTTATTCCTATAGGGCTTTATACTCACTTAGGTATCATTTGGTATAGCAGTTGGTCGGTTTTCTTTTGCTCATCATACAATGATTGAGTTTTTTCTTCCACTAAGCCTTCCAAATCATTGGCATACTGTTCCATTCTGCTCAGAAGATTGTCTAGGAAATTTTTACTTGACATTCCCCTTGAAGATGGAAGAATTACGCGAGATATGTAATTTATGTATCGAATTTGAAAGCATGTACGTGATGAACTCATTAAAATTTACATGTTAGCAAAACAATTATATTCAATTTTAGCTCCTTTGATGATAAAATACATCATTTCATTTTAATTAATTGAATATAAATTATTCGTCATTTCTTAAAAATATTGGTTATGAAGTTTAATGTAGCAAAAAAACATACGTGAAGAAAAGGCCGAAATTTTGCATTCGTAAAAAGTTCTAAATCGGTGTCCATCAAAAATATAACAAGGTTGCTATTCATTTGTCGAGTATTAATTTCACAATTCAGATAGTATCCTATAAATTATTTAAAAAAGAAACAATATGAAGATTTGTTTTAGTTCTTTAACAGTAACACACACATTAAAAAATGAGGTAGAAAGATTATTCAAATGTATGATTATAAGTCGGAAAAAACAATTGAACGTAACTTACTCAAAATTTTGTAAAAACCAGAAAAGGGTTGACCAAATGCCTTTAAATTGGCATCCAAGGTTAAATTTTAATATTGATCCGAAATTCGGCCTAAAAATTGGGCGCTATTGTAAATTATGAAGTTTATGCGCAATTTGATATAAGCACACACACGACTTTTTTCATTGAATTGATAGATATTCTTCCCAATTGAATGGCATTAAAAGAACGATGCGCACATTGAGGGGTATTTCGATTTTTTCCCCGCACCAATACTATTTCATAACAGTTCACAGTATGGAGCAAAATATACTTTCAACTTATCACATATGCTTCTTTAAAATGTCTGAACGTTTCTTATCACATATGCTTCCTCAGCTAAAAAATTTCGAAATCTTCGATTTTCGTATACAAATTATCAAAACAATGCAACTTTTTTCTTCCTGAAACGTTGAAGATTAAAATTAAATTCTGCATGAGACAGAAAATAAACACAAAAATTGAAATCGCAGAAAAGTATTCAAATTGGTGGATAAGTTGAAAATAAGCTAGTTTTTGACTTCGGTATGGTTTTTCGATTGTAATTAAAAGGGGCTTTCTTTGAGATAGAATCACTGGACAATTTCGTTTTTTTGTCAGTAAAATAAATGAATATCAAAATAACAATTTCATCATCCATTTTGAAAGAAAACAATGGATGAATATTTCCCTTTGACACCTCCAAAAGTTGCATTGATTTCATATTCCCATAAAACATTTGTGTACATAAGAAAATGTAAAGTAATAAAATTTCACAATTTTATAAATATATTACGAGATTTTAACGAATGACGGTCCATCGTTTTGGAAGATTATTTGTACATGAAAATAGAGTATATTCACTTAGTTATTCGCTTCAACTTATGTTTGATGTCTGGCAAGTTGGGTCTTGTTTCTGGATTTTCTTCCCAGCATAACCTGATAAGATCCAGCATGCCTTTTGGACATTCATCTTGGGCTATTTCTGGTCTGTAAGGAGGCGTACTTCCCATCCGTATACGATCTATAATATCTGTGATTATAATATATTAAAGATGCATCTCAATTATATGTTTGTAAATTTTTACATTTGTAGAGTCAATCAGAACACTGGAAGTCAGTGGGATATCTGTAAATTAAAGATGCATCACCGATTATACATTTATATATTCAATCAGAACACTGGAATTTAGTGGCATTCCGAGTGTTTGTGTGCGTGGGCGGCTCAGACCCGTTCCTGACGTATCAGCTGCCCACGTACAAACCTCAGCCCCCCAAGCCGCCCCTCTTCTAAAAACATTTAACTTTCTAAAAGAACACCTTTTATCAAGCACGTATTCAGGAATCAAATCTGGATAGTTCAGTCCTTCTCCCGGTTCCCTAAATGACGAGATGGTGAGTGAGCATTGTGTTTAGGTGAGCATTGCGTGTTTAGTGAGCATTGCATTTAGTAATTTTTTTCAATTCAAAGAGCAGATGGTCGTGCAACTTTCACATAAATTATTTTTGAATACTATGAAATTTTCTTTGTTTTAAAAACATTGTTTTGTATTTAAAAAGTCATCTGATGGGAAATGTATGCCATATTTATTATTTAAACAAATCACTTATTTAAGCAAATAAAGTATTAAATTAGAACGGTGAGAGGAGTACACATTCAGATAGTTTTCGATAGTATTTTTGTTGCCTTATGAATGAGAACAACTTATAATGTTACCCTGAACTCTTGAACTCTCATTAAAAATAGTTTGCATTTTTCCGGTTAACATTATGTTATAATAACGATTATTATCCGAATGTATATAAGTTTGGAGAGTGGGGTGCCAGCTCAGGTGTTGACCTCGTCATCAGACCGTGGCTCAAAATTACGAGTTGTTCACGTAAATTCGATAAGAATGAAACTCTTAAGTTAGTGTTCCGGTGTGCAACAGTCTAGTTTCCTGAAAGAATATTTAGTTACTGAACATGAGCTTTTGGAGTTTCTGAAGTAAGTGATTCATTTCTAAATGACTTTACCAGACATACTTAACTTCAGGAAAAACGTTGACTCTCATTAGCACTTTTATTAATATTACTTTTTACTTTAGAGCTTACCAAATCTACCGTGTATGCTCTACGTACCTTCAGGACAAAGCATGTTTACTAATCTTCCACTCCTTTCTCTGGCTTTAAACGGCAGACTTCTAGTAACTACTTCTTGTAAGATAATTGCGAACGAGTAGACATCTCCTTTTTTTGATCCAGATTGAAATGGATCTTTTTGCCGTAAATGCTCAGGAGCAGTCCACAGCAATGACCCTTTGGAAGAGATGAACATGTTACTCGACAAGAAAGACAAACAACTTTTAAACTGATCTGTCATTTGAGTTGAATATATTTCATTTGCATAGACTTGTATACTACCATATAAGTCAAGAAGGCAGTATCTCAAAATTTTGTCTTTTTGAGTTGATAGTTATATGTGAATTTAAATACACAATAATAGACAATAGTAGATAATAATATAATTATTTAGCCAAGTACTGATTGAAAGCGCTATGAAATATTAGATATTTTTATGCTATTGCTTATCCCCCTGGTCTAGAAAATGCTAGACCAGGTTCATAAAATCTTGATGCCTGAGCAGGAGAGAAGCTGTCTCCTCTTGGTTTTCCACCAATAAATTCAAAGAGGCGCCGATACAGACAATGATATGACAGGGAATTGCAAGCGAGGCAGTACAGGAGCAAGATGGAAAAACTCTGTTTCTGCGCTCGAAAAACATGCCTTTGGTGTGTCTACTCTTGCCAAAGCAATTTACAATGATTTGAGACCACCAAACTGAAGGGAAAGTCCAGAGTGTTTAGCTGGATACCAATGATGAGTAGAAAGATAAACTAGCTCATGGAACTCAACAAGGTGAAAATACTCTGACTTCGTGAGTGGTTGAAAAATTTCCTATTATATCGAATTAGAATTGTCCTGGGCAATAATTTTTCGCCAACCTCTAGCTCTTCCAACCTTGAACCGCCAAAGCATTTAAATCCATTTACCATCCGTATTCTTCCGCATGCTTCACTTCATTCATGCTCTGTGGATGCAAATGGAATTTTAAAAATAGCTCTATGCTTTGGCGATTCAAGATTGGCAAGAAATCATTGCCCAAGACAATTCTCACTCGATACAATAGAAAATTTCTCAACCACTCCCGAAGTACGGCTATTTTCACCTTGCTGCGTTCCACGTGCTAGTGGGGGAGACCGTGGGCTTTTAGTTTTCTCCAAGGACTGTACCTCTGATACAGTGAACACTGTCAGAGGGAGAACTATGTTCACTGCCCTCATTGGTAAGGGGGTGCATTCCTCCCTGGTATATTTCTGAGGGTAGGTTTGATATATCTATTTTAATCCTTGATAAAAACTTCAATACCTGTTCTACCTGATTCTTGTTTACTTCTATTTGGTGTAGATCTGAAGTGCACTGCTAAGTATGTTGTGAATGACTTAAATTGCAAGCTGTTTAAGCAAGTCATGGTGCTGAGTGACTTTTATGCACAGGCATTTTGAATTAACTGTTAACTTTAAAGTCCTTACTTGAAGATACTGTTTTAACTAGCATGACAGAATAACGAAATATTTTTGATAATGAAGTCCATCGCTTGGAGAGAGATATTTTTGATAATGAAGTCCCTCGTTGTGAGTCGTGTGTGTTGTACACAAAAGTTTAATTCAAGTTCTCAACTTTTAGCTGAGAATTTCACCATCGAAAAAATTAAAGCTGACAGATCACATTATCCTATCAGATACTGAGAGTAGGTTGCCAATTCCTATTTTATATGGAAATCGATATCACATGCAAAGCAACCATAACTAATGATTTGAAGCTGGGAATAATAGATTTCTCCAAAGTCATAAGACTTCTTCAGTAAAGATATTGGAAAGACTGACGTATTGACTGATTAAGCTAAGTTTCCTATGAATCATTTTATGTAGGAAACTGGTACATTTTACAATAATTTATTTCCACTTGTCGAATTTTGATTATCATGATTACATACATCTTTGTTCCAGATTGAAAATTTTTATTATCTGTATGTAAGAAATGCTGCTATAAACTACGCTACTTGTTACTTAATTTAGTGTTTAAGTGTATCCTAAACAAAGGTACGAGATATTTTGATGGTAAATGCCCACACACTACTTTTACTATCTTTTAAAAACAAAACATCATATTACTATTTATTATAGCCATCATTCGAAGATTAGAATCATACTGTAAATTACTTATTTCGTGCTTTTTCCGACAATTTTAAAATTTAGAAAAACTTCTAAAAAAGAACTAATTGAAACAAACATGCATCTTCTGCATCAGAAGTCGATTGGCATTGCTTCCTTAACTCTCTGAGTCCGTAATTGCTTAACTTGACCACAAATCGTCCATCGATTAAACAGTTTCCTGATTTCAACCGTCCATGATATTCAAGGCTACTACCGTGAATGAAATTCAAACCCTGGAAAGATAATAGTTTTAAGAGATTTAATGAGTGGATGCATTTTTACTATTATAAATTTATCAAATATTAATTGTAAATAAAAGCACATTTGATTTCTGACTTTGAAGTGTTTAATACTTGTGCTCAGTTTGATTTTATGAATGGCTTGCAAAAACTGCTTAAAAGCGGGAAGTCACTGCAACTACAGTTAATAAAATGGTTTCAAACAATGTATTCGGAATTATATTAAAAAGTAAAAACAGGAGCTTCTTTATATTTATATATAAGACAAATTCAAATCAACTCTTATAGCCTAAGTACTTTTACTTACAATTGATTACTGAATTTGTCCTTTGACATAATTGAAGATTTTAAGCTTCGATCTCTTGAAATTTAATAGCTATATTCATAACTTGATTACTTTGATTTATGTATGCAATAAATTCTTTTTCTATACTAGTTTTTTGATAAACCTTTAGTAAGAGAAAATTTGTTGATATTGTTGAATGCCATTAGTTATAAGAGCATATGCGCCCTGTTTTTTATTCTGAATGAACAGCTTTATGAATTTTAAATACCGCTTTGAATTATTTTTATATTCGCAAAGCGATTTGCAATGGTTAAAACGTGTCAAATTAAGTTATCGAGATCTTAAAATTTACTTAAACCTACGTGAGCTATTTGTTATTTTCGAACTATCTTATAATAATTTCATTTTACCATTAATTTATTTTCGAATAAAGATCAGACTCGTGTAATAACAAGGACAGATTATGTTTCGATATTGTTTTTTCAGCTAGTGTAGAAGATTCATACTCTTCCAAACTTTGATACCGCTTCCCCTTATAAAGCTAGTAGTAAAATGATCTGGCTTAAAGAAAACAATCTGTACTTTTCATTCTTACTAATGTATCACAAATTGTTTTCTAATCTTCTATTGAAAAAATATAACTGTCGCATTTTAATTCAATGTAGGATTAAAGAGAATTTGATCACTATCCACAACGAAATGTGTACGTTTACAACAGTTAATAAATATGATTAGAATTATCAGTTCATGAATCCCTCTTAAGTATCCATATTTAAGTTTTGGAAATATTGCATACCAACCTCTGCGATATCAGTTATGATGGAGCAACTGAACATCCAGTCAATATTGAGTGCATGGTTTGCAAGCATGTCCTGAAAAATACGAAACTGTTCAGACTTTATATAAAATGATCGCTATTTGCGATATTTTGATTTCCCATCATATAAAGTAAATAGTTGTTAAATGACAGACAAAAAAGATTCGAATCTTTTCCAATTGAATTTCGAATCACCATTTCTCATCGATTGAATATTACATTGCAAAAGGTTTTTTTTTTCAATATGCTCCATATTACCAAAATATTTTGACACAACAAACATACATACAATATTTTATATAAACAACATTTTGACTATAGAACAACGCTTTCTAGAAGTATTTTGACAACGTAACGACATGTTCTACGAATAAAATTTATTCGTAGAACATGTCGTTAAGTTGTCAAAATACTTCTATAAATCGAATATTAAATATTCGTTCTAAGAATAAATATTCATTCACTCACACATGTTCAATATATTCATTTGAAAATGAACATCTTCCAAAATAGCTATCAAATAGAATAATTAGTCTACTTATAAGCTCCAATATTTGAATCATGGTAAATGTATTCATTTCAAAATAATGTAAAGTCCATGTAATACGAGAAAGACTAAATACTGCATCACATTCAGAACAAACATTTTAAAAGAATTCAGTCATTTCTCGCAATACTCTTCATCATTATGAAGACTGTTTCTTGCATTTTAGTATATTTGAAAGACAATTCAATTACTACGACTTACACAATTTTTAGAATTTTTTTCATACTATTACAGATTATATATTATAGATACATATATTATAGATTTGTGTTAATTTAAATTCATAGTTGATAGGAATTTTACATTACCGATAAGCTTCCTCTGGTTGCAAAATCCGAAATAATGGCGAAATTCGGTTCCGTTATACATAGGCCCACATATCGTAACAGGTTTTCGTGTGTCATTTCACGCATCTGTTTAAATAAAATTTCGATTACAATATAAACAATAAATTTATCTGCCCTTAAGAAGAGTAATCAGAATGTTCTACTACAAATACTTTGGAAAAAATATCCTCAAAAAATTAAAAAGTTTAAACATTTGGAACCAGAACCTCTGAGGGGTTCACATATATAATTCCACCTTTCAACCTGCAGTCTTCTCTTCCAGACTTCGAACCAGTTCAGACTATTTGACCAACAGAATATTTTCATAGGATTCTATTTTAAGGAGAGAATGAATTGAATATTTCCAAATGATTTTATTATAAGGGAAGTATATATCAATATAGTCTATCAAAAGGGTTCTATTCTAAAGAAAAGACCAATATTATCTTTCGAAATAATTGTTTTCTAAGGACCAATATAATATTTTCAAATAATTATATTCTAGAGAGAAGATCAATAGAATCTTTCCTCTCCTTAAAAATCTTATACGAAAATATCGTGTGAAATAAAAGTTGAATCAGAAAACTACGCTGTTTTCTTTAATACATGAAGTCTACCATGCATTAAAGAAAATAACCGTAATATTTCTATTCTACTATAATATTGCTATCATATGCAAGAATAAGTTCTTCATGGTTTTAATAGCAATTGAAACAATTGTTATTAAATAAATTGATTTTTTTTGGTCATTTAACCCGTTACGGTAAGATGGATTAAAGTTTGTGCTCTTTTTGTAGATATACTTCAAATTAAATAATGTAATTTTACAATAACATTTATTGTTTTTTGAGTCTGTTCCTTTGTTCAAGTGAAGCACATACCTTAACACTAAATTTACATAGCGGGTCAAATTACCCATTTTAAAATTTTGACTTAAAATTATTTTTGTTTTATCGTTTTTCTTCAATTGACTTTACGACTTTTCCTGAAATGTTTATAAAATTAATTTAGTAGTTTACATTTCGCTTCACTTCTCCCTGCATCCTGCATACGTAAGAAGTATACCTATTTTTACCGTTATGGGTCATCGACTGATTTAATATTTTATGTATTTTCACGACATTGTCAATTCTAAAAGCATTCCATATACACTTCTGTGCAAAATAATAAGAACACACACAACTGTAAAGAGTTTCATGCTTCATTGCATCGTAACGATAACAGAACATCTCAACTTTGAATATTTTCTTCTGAACTGTAGAAATTAAAATCGATATCGATTCGAGATAACAAACCGAACAAATAATGAGTTGCATTCAAACATTTTGTACACATACACCTGAGCCTATTACTTTGCACAACAATGTATTGATGTCTACGCCATAAGGCAACGTCATCTCAATTTAAAAAATTATTTGGATGTTCCCCGGAATAAATTTTTATTCGGACATTTGGTGGAATATCATATTGCAATTGCAGCAGTTTACTGTAGATCATCGTAGTTATTACTTCGCAATAAGTTCAGTTACAACTATACTGTTCATTACTCCGAAAATTTGAACGTTGAAAGAACCATTTTAGAGTAAGAAGTAGTGAAAAATCTTATAATGTCAGTAGTTAGTTTCATATTTTATTTTTAATTTATTCACTATTTTTAATAGTAGGGATATCCAGAATTTGAAAAACAAGAAGTTATTGGGAAATAAAAATAATATAAGTGCAGAATGTTCTGAAATTGATGAATGAGAACATTTTGAAAGTGAAGGCGATGTGCATAAAAAATGCCAAATAAGACACTGCCATGAAAATAAAGCAACTAAAACCTGCTCTCTGAGCAAGAAATATGCTGTGGTAAGTGTTTAGCAGTGCAATCTTGCATCTGTAATAATGTGACAAATCAATCAAGATTATATTATTGAATAGTCAAAAAAGAGTGAAACTAAAATAAAAATCAAAATAATATCTTACTTATAATTATTGAATTCTTGTTGTGTGTGTTTTGTTTATAATTATTAAATTATATTTAAACATAATTTTGTTTATTATTTCAGGCACTAATTCCACTGTTAACTGCATCCAAATGGAAAATGGTCATTTAATTTGTTACGGTAAAAATAGATATTTACAAAGGTCGGGTAACTATAGTGTTAATATTCAAGCCATTCTTATTTTATTAATAAGTCTATTATAAATTATAGACGAGATAGTAGAGTCAACACATAACATTGACTTCCTCAGAACCCAAATTTAAATCCAGACTTTACTGGTGATGCAAATGTGTGTTATTACTTCAATAAACTTATTAAAGGATATAAAAATTTCAATTTCAGGAAGTTTAAAGATGAAAATTAAACGATACACTATTAGGGACCTTGTTGATCGAGTTAACATTTGAAACACGTGATTTTAACGAGTATATTAATTAACTTAGGGGTAGGTTAAACATAAGTAATGCGTCCCCACAATTGGCGTCTTTAGTACGGATTCTACCATTCGGTGTCGGAGACGATTACAATGGTTTCGAGTTGGCGGAGCAAATGATCACCTATCGCGATCGCCACAGATGACTTTGTGTATGGTATCCCTTCCCCTGACGAGCTTACTACCTTTCTATAAATAGATACCCCAAGGTCATCTGTTTTCTATCCGTCCTATACATTACGACTAAAATGATCATTACAAAAAATGCTGAAACAGTTAACTTGGGATAAAAATATTCTTAGTCAATAAGTCAACTTCCTTAGAATTGGTAATGGATAATAGTTAAAAAAGTTAAAGGAATTCTTTTCGAAACATACTATTTTGGTTTTACAGCTGAATAAACACAATTCGTTATTCTTTACGAATATTTAAAACCGTCTCCGATTGGTGCCCAGGCTGTAGAGGTTAAGAAAGAATACATTTTTATTTATATTTTCTTTTCTAATGCCACACAGTGAAAGGAGTTTCCAACCTTAATTCTAATTTACTTACTACTTTGAGCTCCATCAACAGAACTTTGGAGATTTGAAATTTGTTCACATTCAAATTTTTAATCGCAATTCTCTGTCCCTGAAAGAGAAAAACAGAAATAAATGTCAGATGGGTGTTCACTTGTTTTATTGAATTGTCTCAATTCAAGCTACGTATAGGTGTGTGTCTCTAATATAATTATGGTACCGTTTAATTCTATAAGCGTTGTGTGTAGGTTATTGAAAATGCACTCGATAAAAGAAAAGGAAAATGCATTGAAAACAAGTGGTATGAAGTATTATTTTAATATTAGTTTTTATGTGGTATCATTATTCTATAGTATTATAATTATTATTGTATAGTATTATTTTAGGTAGAAATTAAGATTTCTTTTTTAGCTAAAGCTTATTTCTCAAAATTTACTAGATCTGAGTGTTAATTTGTATAAAATAATTATTTATCAATTACTTATTAAGAAAAATTGTGCTTGAACATAATTTTTCAAAATAAATATAAAGTAATTTTATGTGTTTTTTGGGCAGGAATTTTAGAAACAATTAAAATTTAGCTTTCACTAGTTACAAAGTAAAAAGATTTAACACGTGCTTTGCTATTTGATGTTTATAAAATGTTGGGGTTGTAAACTAAAACTTCTGCGAGGTATCATCGGTGACGGTTGGAGGACCACACACAGACGAATGCTGACCAGGAGGTATCATCTTTCTGTTGAACGGAAGTGTGTTCAGGAACGGTCGTCCTGGAGTTAGAAAGGTGAAAAAAAATTCTGGGAAAATAGAAAAAAAGAAGGGGAGAGTCGAAGATCGATGAGGGTGAGGTTACGTTGTGACCCTTGAGGTCAACGAATATTAAATCACGGAGACCAGAGATTTTTATTTCCTTTGGAGAGATTTGTTAATATGTATCTTTTCGTAGGTAGTAAACTATGCTAATCAGAATGTATTAATACAGAATTAATTAACGTCAGTAGTAGCGTTAACTTTGTATCGTCATCTTAATTAAAGAAAAAGGAATACATAGAACCAACCAGCCTTCACGAGGTGTCATTTATACAGTAATGGACAAATATTGCACCACCCTGATTTATCGAATTTTTGTAGTATAGCGAATTATTGCATCCGAACCATACAGTATTGCACGAATGCAACATCCACTGTATCACACTCTTTAATGATATGAAAGCAGGTGAACAGCGTGATTGGCTCAGAAGGTAAAAATCAAGTTTTGGAAATAAGAAAATGTGATTAATGAAATGTAATTCATGAAAATGTGACACATTCGACATGAATGGTAATGATGATATAAATGCAGGAAAAACAATACAATTTATGACATCAAAGTAATATTTACCTTGTACATGCCCACTTGAAAATGTATTGAATTAGGAAATATAGTAGTATTAGTACTGCCACCAGATTTTTTCTGTATAAAAAAAAGCATGTATAATACAATTGAATGAAATAGCACAAGAATATCTTCAAAGACAGGATTGGCCAACTCAAGTCTAAAAGTATTACTTTTCAGGTCACATAAATAGTCACAAAAAATAAAGTTAAAAGAAATAAAATAAAATACAGAGAAATCTAATAGGAACTACTGTACGAAATCATCTCTACTATGACAGATCTTAAAAAATACAAAATCCGAAACACGTAAAGCAAAACTAGGCAAATTTTATTTTCAAACTTATATTCATATTTTTACACGGGTAAAAGCATGTAAGGAAGAATATTTATTAGTTAGAAATAATATTATATTTTGAAGGCATGGCTGTTTTAAAACAGCGGTGTTTTGAAAATTACAGTACAAGCGTTTTGGAAATGAAGCTGGACAGTTCGGAAGGTACGTTTTCTGCAATGAAATTACGTTTTATTGCCCTAAATGTGTCAGAATTTGGGAACTTTAAACTTTTCAAAATGAATTAAAGAAAGTTTATGAGAAAAACAAATCACTCAGTGGTTATTGAAATGAACCAAGAATTAGAAATCGCAAAGATAAGAATTAGAAGCTGCTTTGATAAAGGATTAGTGAATGAAATAAATTTTATAAAGTACTGTTTTGTTTTGAGAACTATTTTATATGCTTCTCGGGGTGAAATTGTTTTTCGTAAAAGTGGATATCAGTACGATTTAAGTTACGAAAATAAGTGTTGTAATTTGTTTTCGAGTTTTTTAAACGATTTATTTTATTTGTGATCCGGCTGGAAAAGTGTACTTCGTCAAAGTGGGATTTGGATCTGCAAATTCGGGATTTCAAAACGATTTCCGTCAGCCAGGCCTAGTCAAAGTTTATACTTCTTGTTTTAAATTATACATTGAACTAGCCTTTTTGACCTAATACTGCATTCTATCATTTTATGACTCGTGTATATACTGCTTTTACTCCTGGTGGTTGTCTCAAAGAAGAGGTCTCGCCATCAGAATAAAACTGAACAGATCTTGATCTCGTCATCATAAAAATATAACCAGTCTTGATGACGCGATATCTCGTCGAAACAACTTGGAGGTTTAAACACTATGAAGTAGTATAGGCTATTTCAATTCTTCAAAGAGCAAACAAATTTGCTATCCAGAGACGAATTAAGGGACGAAGGCGACAGGGCAGGTGGCCACGGGCTCTAATGTCTAGAGGGGAGGTATTTCAGAAATAAAATCACGTTTTCCTTGGAAAAAAAGCTTAACAAGTAATGTTTTATGCATCTTCTCTTCTGATCTCACAGACTGGTTATATAACTGATAGTTATTTTTGTCGGGTTTCATTAAGCTCATTTTATTATAGCATACTTATCGAAAACACATCCGGAGAGCAACACAACTATCTACACTCATGTGCATAAGTTAAGGGATCTGCTATCTTAGATAGTTTTGTCTCATCCGTCTGTGATAAAAATAAGTAAGAGGATGAAAAAATATAACACTTAAAGACAACTCTATAAGGACGTGAATCATCGTCCATTAAATTGAACCCAGGACCAAATGCACCCGTAAAAAGCCTGACTTATGCAGGATGACATTCCTTTAAACTTCGACTGTTACAGCACGACAGTCGAACACATGCAAAAGTGCACGCGACCCTGAGAGTATATCACCCCAAACAAAAACCACTCCACCTCCATCCATACCGATCACTTTTGACAACTTAGAGTAAGATTATAAAGCGTCCCTTGGGCTCCATAGATGTACATGCATCGACAATCATTCTTTAGGATGAAGCGTAGGCCGTTATTGTGATGTTAAAACCAGATGTTCTATGCACAATGTTCTACGGGTCTGCATGTGCCTTATAGTTAAGGAAATACGTACAGCGGGCCGCCTTGAATACAGATCGTAGATAGACCGTTTGTCTGGATTCGGTGAACTGGTCTATAACCAGTGCGTTTACTGTGCTGGTTGAGTGGCGCTGGGCACTTACGGTCACATTCCGGTCCTTTCTTGCAGTTGTGACACCTGAGTAACCTTGACCATATTGCCTTTGGGAATTTTAGCAGTTTGGAATCGTTTTCAAATTCTACAGTTGACGCTTAGCAGATTAAGTTACGGGGACACTTGTATCTGAGTATGGCCAGCCTCGATTCTCCCTAGGATCCTGTGAGCCAATGAGTCATCGATATGGTTCCGTCGTGCCATATTTGTTGGTTAAAAATCGTCTTTTGGGGTGAAGAGGCAATAATAACGATTTGAGATGCAAATCACTAGGGTAGGGGTGTCAAACTGGCGTCCCCGAGGTAATTTTTTGTCGCCCACGATGCTCTGAAATAAAACGAAAACAGGACAATATGTTACGAAGAAAATAGCACTTAGAGGGAGATCGAGGCAATACCGTACACACAATATTTCGTTCATGTTAAAAATGAGTTAGAGCCCTCTGGATGGCGCTGCTACCTAGCGTCAGCGCTAGCTAACATTTTTAGAGAGAAGCCATTAATATTGTGCATCAGTGATTCAGTGCATCACGTTTGTCAGCTGTGCAACCTTTTGTGTTTTTTATTAGTTACTTTGTTATATTTACAGGTCACAACATTAGAGGTAAGTGAAAATGTGTAATAGTTAGACTTTGTTAAAAGTTTGCATTAAATTATACGCATCTTAAAAAGTATATTGATATGTTAGTGGTATTTGTTTTCATTTGCTTTGTTAGGTTATAGATCTCATATGCTTTCTCTACATTTAAGCACTTTTGTCGAAAAATGTTAATTTATTTCTTTAAGTTTTTTATTCAAGATTTTGTTCAATAATTTTAAATATTTTCAATTTTGATTATTTTAATGTTTTTAACGAAAGGCATTTGCGCTAGTTTCTTTGTCTCGATCGGCGTGTTAAAGATTTGTGGGTTGTATTTCTTTTATAACTCATTTTAAAAAAATTTAAGTAGTTACAGTTAAGTGAATTTTTAAAATTAAAACTAATTTTTTTTTACAGAAAATGTCACTTTCGACGCTAAATAAAAAACGAAAAATTGATGACGAGGGAAGAAAATTTCAAGAAAGATGGGAGCTGAACTATTTTTGGGTGGAAGTGAACAATAAAATTACGTGCTTAATTTGCAAAGAATTAATTAGTGTCACTAAAGAATACAACATTAAGCAGCATTATAGCACTAATCACGAAGAACAATTTTCGTGCTTCGAAGGAAAAATAAGAGAAGAAAAATTTAAAACAATGAAGAATTCACTTAAGAGCCAGCAAAGAGTGCTTACAGAATTCATGAAAAGTAATGAGTCAGTAACAAGAGCTAGTTACGAAATAAGCTATCTATTAGCAAAACATTCAAAATCATTCACCGATGGTTCTTTAATCAAGGAATGTATGATAAAAGCTGTCGAATTCGTCTGTCCAGAAAAGGTACAGTCATTTCGAGATATATCATTATCAAGAAATACGGTGATATACAGAATTACTGAAATGGCAGATAACGTTAGTTCACAACTACAGGAAATATCTACCAAAGTCCAGTTCTTTTCAATAGCGATTGATGAAAGCACGGACGTGAGAGATGTTGCATAAGTTGCTGATTTTTTTCGTGGTTGTGATAATAATATGAGGATCCGAAGAATTGTTGGAAATTATCCCTCTTTATGGAACTACAACTGGTGAAGATATTTTTGATGCTGTATGGAGCATTTTAGGAACATTTAATCTTCCTCTTGACAGGCTTGTTTCTGTAACAACTGACGGCGCTAAATCGATGACGGGTGAAACTAAAGGATTTGTGTCAAGACTGACAAGAAAATTACAAGATGAATATCCAGATAAACCGAAAATCAGTACTTTCCATTGCCTTATTCACCAACAAGTTCTCTGTTTAAAAATATTAAAAATGGACGAAGTACTTAAAACAATAACAAAGACAGTCAACTTTATTCGATCGAGAGCACTTAACCATCGCCAATTTACTTCGTTTCTTAAAGATTTAGAATCCGAATTCGAAGATCTTCCTTATTACACAGAAGTTCTTTGGTTGTCCTGCCACAAAGTCCTGAAGAGCTTCTATCTGCTTTTGGAGGAAATAATTGTATTTCTTGAAATGAAAAAAAAAAAAACCACGAAAATATATCGATTATAAAAAATCCTTTGTCGGTAAAAGATCTGGCATTTTTAACAGATATTTATTACAGGTCATCTGAATAATCTTAATATTACATTGCGAGGCAAAGATCAATTAATAACGAATATGTACGATGCAATAGCAAGTTTTATACAAAAACTGACTTTGTTTAAAAATCATCTACAAAAAAACGTTTTGACGTATTTTCCTACGTGTGAGCAGTTAAAAGCACAAAATCAAAGTTGCTCATTTTTACAATATTGTGGTAAAATTGAAGAAATCAAAAACGAATTCGATAAACGTTTTAATGATTTCAAAGAGTTACAAAATTTTTTTCTCTTTTTATTAGGTCTTTTTCCTTTGAAGTTGAAACTGCTCCCACTTCGACACAACTGGAATTAATTGATTTCCAAAATGATTCGGTTTTAAAAGACAAATATCGAGAAGTAGGAATTCCCAAAATATATTCTTATTTAGGTGAAAAATACCCGGAAATGAAAAAGTTTGCTCACAAATTTTATGCTATTTTGGGAGTACGTACTTGTGAGCAATTATTTTCGTCCATGAAATTAAATAAAACGGCCTACAGATCAAGATTAACTGATAAACATCTATCTGCCACAATGAAGATTGTCTGTTCTCAGTCTTTGAATCCAGATATTGGAAAACTAGTAGGAGGAAAGCGCTGGCAGTTTCCGGTAAAAAAAAAATTTATTTTAGTTTTATAAATACATTAAATTAAATAAACGTTTAAATAAAAGCAATTATATAGCAATATTATAAATTATTACCCTAAATTCACTTAATTACATAATGTGTTTTAATTATCCTATCCCTATTCCTGAATCCTCACTTCAAAATATAATTTTAAGAAAATTTGTAAATGTGATGTGGCCCGCGTGAATCTTACCAGTTGCATTAAATGGCCCGTGTTTTAATTGAGTTTGACACCCCTACACTAGGGTAACGATTTAAGATGCAATGTTTATCACTTCAAAACACAACTATCTGAATTAACTTTGACGGCCATTAAACAAATTAGATTATAGCTAAATTTACAGAATCTCATTATTCCGTACAGGGGTAATAAGAAGCATTGCTACTCGTTTTATGTTTCAATATAACAATAGCAAATATAGGTACTGCTTTATTAAAGCATTACTGAATTCCTTAACTTATGGACATGCGGGCAGATAAGAACACGATTATTTAAAAAGAATGATAAAGTTGTGTTTAAAGTAGATAAAATTTTGAATGTAACTATCTGCCCACGAAATTTGTATGAATTATTTTTGAACGTTAGAGCTTACAATGGTACTTTTTAAGTAGCTTATATAGCTTAAATTCATAACATATTTTATAAGTTATACAAATAGATTTCATCAAGTATTTTATCAGGGTGAGATTTGTGCACATATTTTCCCACCTATCCTTCTATCATAAAATTAGTATTATGTTATGCAATTCGCATTCTATTTGGAGTTATAGGGAGCTATTTTGACACAAGTGTATGTTTGACCAAACTATCAGTAATAAAATACATTAGACGAAGTTGCACACGAACAGTAATTTTTGTATGTAAAAATTATGTATTATAGCAATGTGGTAAAATGTATGTTTTTCACTTTTTGTTCGTCATGTGTTGTAATGCTTGTTGTTTGCTAGATAAATTATGTTATTGTCCAATTGCTTACTAAATAATTGCACTAAACGTCATTATGGCGCAGATTAATTATTGTTAAGACAAGCATTGGAAAATATCAAATAGTTTTGGCATTGGGAAAATTTCTTTAAGTTGATTATTTATTACATTATGCTTTGCATCAGATCATTAGATAGATAAACAAAATGACAAATCAAGCACAAGAATTGATTCGCTAGCAAATCCGTTGCCCTCCTCAATGATAAATTCTATAGTGCTCACGTTGTAAATTTTGAGTCTAGTAACTAACGTAAATTGTGGTGTGTGTGATATTTTGTCAGAGCACATAAAATCAATTGCCATCATTGGCAATGGCGAAATAGTTTAAATAATTATATTGTCCTTGCGAAAGTTAATTTAAATGTTAAAATTTATAAATGAGCTCCATAGAATAGGACGTGTAAACGAGCTTTCAGCAGAATTTCACATTGATCTTCAAATTTAGACAGAACAAATAATTTCTTAATACTTTCGTGATAGTATACTAACAATAAGTAAAGCTCAGATTACCGTGGAGGAAGATCTACTGTGACTTTTGGAAAAACTTATTGAGGATCCCATGTGATTTACATCCATTATTTCAATATCTGACCACTCTATTTTCCACCAAAGGTCTTCTAACTTTGCTTGTAGTGCTATTTTCCTGTTGAGAAGAGAAAGAAGGATAGAGTTTACTTTATACTCGGCAAATAATTATAACGGTTAAAATTTCCATTCTTTACTATCATTCTATGTAATTAAATTATTTATATGCAATAAAATAAGGAAAATAAATAAGATATTTCGGTTTCTGAGATTTTTTATTGTTATTAATTTTAATATTACTTACAATTTTAAAGTTTTATGATAAGTCTGTGTCATAAAATTGTGAATTCAAATTATAAGTTACGAATTCTAGATCTCAATTCTTTATAATTAGTGTTTATCCAAACATATCTATCAACATTGGAAAGCGGACTTACATTTTTATTATATTAAACCATGAAATGTTTTCTATTCACTTTAGAGTGTGAGAATTTTTAAAGATATGAAGGGCTTTTAGCTTCCTTGTAGCAACCAGTCTAAATTTTATTTAATTTAACACGATTTCAGAAGCCAATAAAAGGTTTGCATATTCATTTAAAACTATTTTTTGGAACTATTTATCGAGAAAGGGGCAACGTTTTAGCAAAGAAATGTGTTGATCGGCGTATGTAAGTCGCCGAAAGCTCTGTTCCAAGTGAAGGAATAACTATTTTAGATTGATCTGCAAAAATCCTAGATCTCAATTTATTTCTGAATATCAGTGTCTGGTAGGTCTTGCGTTTGTGCAAATCGTTATAATATAGAATAATACAAGGGGGCAGATAAAATAAACTACACTGCTGACCATCGAAAATACAACATCATGGAGGAAGTATCCAACAACCTTGAAATTTGCACGATGCGTAGATCGTGGAAGGTATGCAAATGATTAGCACTATAGTGTATATGGAAATCATGTGCGCCAGTAACGGCCCCCTGTAAGCAGTATAAAAAGAGAGAACAGAGAGCCAGTTTTAAGTACTGGAATTGTATCTGTGTATAGGAAACTTAATTATGCCTCGTCGAAAAATACAGCAGTCATACGAGCACGTTTTGAGTTTGACAAAAGAATTGTGGCTTATGCAGACTGCGGATTGTCCTGCCCTGAAATCGGTACTCGCGTTTGACGAAAGCAAGCCACGGTCATATGAATATAGTATGATTGGTGCTGGAGGGACGAACTAACCGATGTGAACGATTGCAGTAGCCTCGTCACATCACCGAACGAGATGACCGAATTATGTATATGGCTATAACAGATCGTACTGCAATATCAAGAACCATAGCTCAAGAATTAGGGTGTGTTGCACAACAACCTATGTTTGCAATAGTTCGACGTGGCCTGCAAAAGCGGGAAATTTTTTCAAGGCGTCTATTGCTGCGACTACCTTTGACTCAACACCTATGGCTCCAATGTGTAGAACACCGTACATGGACAAACGAATGGCGTGACATCTTCTTTTCAGACGAATTTCAATTTGTCTACAACACCATGGTGGTCGCATACGAGATTGACCGCACCGTGGTGACAAATTGCATAACTCTTGCAATATGTATCTCCATACGGGTCCGTCACCTGGCGCGATTAGATTCTACTCCCTCACTCGCCTAGCACGCATTGTCGGTATCCTAAACAGCCACAGCTACATCCTTGAAGTTCTAAAACCTGCTGTCCTTCTTATCTTTAGGGTTTGATTGCTGACAGTTTTCATCAGGGCAATCCACGACCGCAGGCATACAACGTGCAACAATTCCTCAGTGTCCACCAGGTTTCACCTCTTCGATGGCCCACCGGTTCACCTAATCTGTCGCTTATCGAACTCATCTGGTGGATCACCCAACTGGCATACCACAGACTACCCGGGACTACGCCAGATGAAGTTGGGTGACGTTTGAAAGCAGAATGGTCTGATATATTCCAAATACGAGCATATCTAAAGCCTTTTTCTTTCGATGCTCAGACATATAGCAGCAATTATTACGCCTATGGAAAATACTGATTTCTTCGCGTTCCTCAAGTCGAGCTGTAATTTCAATCATTTTCACCCTCGTTCTTTAAGTTATTTGTATAATAAATATGACTTTGATATATCTTGTCCTTCATGGTGTTGCATTTTCTATAGTCAGCAATATATCTTACACGCATTGTGATACATTAAATTTGCATATTCGCTAATATAATCAACTAGCAGTACCCGCACGGCGTTGCCCGTGACATCATTCTTGTTATGTCCTCACTGATTCTGAAAACATTAAAAAGAAAAAACAATAATTTTAAGAATGAGTCCCACCACCACCTGACATGACACGAGCATGTCGCCTCATTCCTTTCACCTCACTGATTCTTGCTTATATATTATTATCTACATGATACACTATGTTCAATGTTCTTCCGTTTGGAGCTAGGCTGTAAAGATTCTCGGTTTTTCCAACTCTTGAACAACCCACATACATTTGACCATAGGAGAAACACGGTTTAATGAGATCGAGTAATACAACTTTCAGAGATTGTCCTTGTGCCTTGTTGATGTTTATGGCGAAACTTAAACGAACAGAGAACTGAAGTCGTTTAAATTGGAATGGGAGATCCGAAGGGATGATTGGGATCTTAGGAATGAATACGTCTTCCCCTGCGGCATGTCCAGTCATGATGGTGGTTTAAATAATATTCGGCATCAGTTTCTTGATAGTTTTGTTCCATTGCAGAGTGAAGGTGGATGCAGATTTCTGAGAAGCATAATCGGTGCCCCAATCTTCAGCTCTAATATGTGTGGGGGTACTCCAGATGGCTCCAATGTGTTCAAAAACTCTACTTCACAGCCTCATCTGTGTCACATGTAGTGTCGATAGATTTGTAAATTTGAATACTTCTGGGAAATTCTTGTAAAAGTTGCTTATTGATGACACTGACATCTTCGTTTCTTGGGGAAACCATGAAAACTTGGGAAAACACTATGGCTGTGCCAAAGAATTGCTCTTTGGCACAGCCATGCGTGATCAGTAAAGTGCTGCGCCACATTTGGAAACACCGCCTCTTTCAGCTCGTTGAGTTTTCACAATCCTTCCATTGCTATACATCCATCTTGATTATCCGAAATAACGGCACCATTTCCTAGTTGAAGTAGATTATCTGCAAATTGCTGGGCAGAGGGATCACAGTTGACATAAATTCGCATGTTTCTTGATAGTCCGTCTATGAATGCCATTCCAAATGTAAGATGATTTTAAGTAGGCCTGCATTTCATCCTCCCTGGTTCCATGGGGAATAACCGGAAGTGTCTGTTGAAAGTCGTGTGCCAACACCATAGTGACGCCACCCATTCTGTCATTGTTACGCCTGATGTCTTTCAACGTGACATCAAGTGCTTCGAATGCGGCTTTGTGGGACATAGTACATTCATCCCAGACAATGAGCTTGCAATACTGTAGAACCTTTGCCTTTCCTGAATTTCTTGAAATGTTACATGTAGGAGTTTCCGCGTTTGCCAGATTTAAGGGTAACCTGAAAGCCGAGTGAGCTATCCTCCCTCCTGTCAATAGAGTTGCGGCAATGCCTGATGAAGCAATAGCCAGCGTAATCTCGTTTCCCTGTTGCATTTTAGCCAAAGAAGATTAATAAGAAACGTCTTTCCCAGTACCGCAAGAAGCATCCAAAAAGAATTTGCCACCGCGCCTATCAAAAACTGTTCTTTAATCTTGTCAAATGCTTCCTTTTGATCTTGAACCATTTTTGGCTCATTCACCTCTATGTATGTTGCGAGTACATTCGCGTTATAGTTTCTTTCCATAAGTTCTTCACTCGGTAGGACTGAATCGCAGTTTCGATTGGGTTGCGGTAGTCCAAAGCTTTTTTAGGTCCGATCAACCCAACAATATAATTTTATCCTCAATGTAAATTAGAGCTATGTTGAAGATGTCATCACTGTAGTCCAGATCCATATTCTGCTGCTGTACGCGTGCTTGGTGCAATATGTCTTCAGACAGGTTCTCCTTGTGGTTCATCCATAACTGATCGGGAGAAGACATCGAGCATGTTTGTAACATAACAACAAACAGATTAAGTAAAATCTTTGGCTATCGAGATGCAGCTGCTTCTTCCAATGTTTTGTTCCAGTGTTCACCGTTTTCCAGAAGTCCTCTAAGCTGGCAAGCCTCTTTGTAAATTCCGCAGACCCTTCCTTCAAATGTTCTCAAATCTATAAACGACATCGGGCCTTGTACCTCACGCAGCAAGAGTAGCAGGTGAAAGCATTCGGAGTTGGTCGGATGGACGGTGTACACACGGCCTAGTGCATCGCTAGACCTTATTCCTGCTTGTTCTGGTACAACTTGTCCTTGTTTTCGACGGTTCCATGGATTGTTTCCGTTGTTCCAAATATAGTACTTTGGTACTTGGTTGTACAATAGCGTCCGTGAAAACTCATCTTGGAGGAAAAGTCTGAAGAAAGACGTCAGTGTTGTTTCCTGTGGTGCTTGGATACGTTGAGCAGCATTTTCTGTCCTGAAGTAGACTCTCTGGCCATTCTCAAAGTTGACGCTTAGATGAATAACTTGGGGTGGCGCCTTGTGAATTGGGAAGTTGAGTATTCTTCATACTGCTTCGTTGCTGCTGATATACCTTCCCATTTGATACTGACGAATTTCATAAAGATCATTCTCTCCACTGGTCAATTCAAACACAGACATATCAGATCCTTTGTTAGCATACTTACAGACGTACTTTAGAGACTTTACAGAATTGCAATACTCTACGTTGATATGCGCATTGAAAATTTTTGTTAATAGAAGGCAATACGGAACAATTCACGTATTGTCCACAGACACTTCTGATTCTCTAAAATTTATGTTTGCAGTAAATACCCCGTCTTGTGCTGATCTACGACGATAAGGCGGATATCCGTCTTATCCTGTTTACGTCTCTTTAAAAAAACGGCGTGCAAATTCCATCCTTCATGCATGGAGAGAGTGGATTTATGCATCCGCAAGGGCCGTGCACCATTTGCTTTGTTACAATGCAAAAAAGTTCTGGGTCTTCTTGTGGATTAGGGATTTCTGCACTGATAAAGTCATCCACTCTGTGAACGTGTAATGAGTCTTTGAGCCAAATCAGAATGTGGGGATGAGGAAGTCCTCGCTTCTGTCACTCTGTCGTGTACATATGACACTTCTCCAAAAATCTTTGCCTTTGTGATAAGACTCATCAGTGTTTTTTGCTTTTGCTGAAAGACTTTTGGCAACAAATCATGAAGATCATGTGGTTTTTGCCCAACAAATAGTTCTTGCTGTATCTCTGTCCAGTTTGGATTGCATGTAAAAGGTGAAGAGGTCCGGTCTACCATAGTTTCTCACGTAGGTCATGGCATCTTGAGTACGATCGTGCATTTACCTGGGACCCCCAGTAAAGCTGGAAGGCAAGATGATCAACTGGCCAAAGTATGCAACATTTACATCCTTCATGACCGCATCGCTCAAATGTGCATACTATTCCACTCTCATCGTCCTCTGATTTAGTCTTATGTACAACAGACTTTCCGATTCAATCTTGGCATATATGTCAACGCTAAATTGATAGAACAGGTCTTTGCTTCTCAGTAAAGTGTTGAAATTTGAAGAGCGTATCATCATCCTGTGAGCGTAGCACTGCATAGCA
This sequence comes from Meta bourneti, assembly GCA_933210815.1. Taxonomy (NCBI): domain Eukaryota; kingdom Metazoa; phylum Arthropoda; class Arachnida; order Araneae; family Tetragnathidae; genus Meta; species Meta bourneti. The sequence continues at coordinate 50,977,431 of OW119924.1, read as the reverse complement.
GAAATCTTCTTAATTTGCGGCATTCCTGTAGTTGGGTTTTTGTCGCAGTTCAAAATTATATCCATCCTCCCCCTACCAAAACATGAGTGGATACTGTAGCGCATCGTAGAACCTGTGCGTATCGGGAATTCTCTTGATGCTGCCATTTCTTTCTTCTAAAACTAAGTCTCTTGCTCCATGTTGTTCTCTCACCATGATTAAAGCCACTTCTGTTGTCAGTGTATTGAACCGCCTCTCATGTTCACCATGTGGGGTTTTGTCCGCTAAGATTACCACTTTGTATTCAGGGCTGATCTTATCCATGGCCGGTTTGAAGCTGTGGATGCAACAGTTGTAATGATCCAGCATATATTGCAACTGGAGTACTATGTCTGGTCTCGTCTGCGGAATGTGTTTGCAACGCTGTCCTGCTTGTTGTGTACCATCTCCAACAAAATATATTTGCAGAAATTTAGGCTCTTCGTTTGGTAGAGGGTGTAGACTCCCGATGGTGGTGATAAACTTGATCCTGAACCTTAAATATCGGCATGTATCCGGACTCTAATTTCTTTTGTCGTGCCGAAAGAGGTCATTTGAAAACAGGAATTGTACCTTCCAATATTTGCCAGGAAATGTTTTGCTTCCGCTGAATCTTCAATTAGTAAAGTACGTAGGGGCTCGGCTGGATCCACTAACCGTGTCGGTTGAACCTTTCCTCCGTTGCAGCACATACCTGGGACTTCACCTTTCCACTTCTTTTCTTCACAGTGTTGACATGTTACAGACAGTGATCCAATGACGCATGAAGGATCAGATACATAATCTGCTGATGGGTGGTAATTAAAAGCTGCATTCTTTAAATTTCTGCAGATGCGCATTCGAACAGCACTTCTTCCTGTTCTAACTTGCTGTAGTCTTGTTTTTTTTTTAATCTTTTTTGGGGTGGATTCGGCTTCGCTTCTTTGTTCTCTTTCTCTGTCCTCTCGCTGTCTTATTTTTCGTTCTGGGGTGGAATAAGCTTTTCTTCTTTGTCCTCTTTCTCTGTTCTCTCGCTGTCTTGTTTCTCTTCCTGGGGTGGAATCAGCTTGTCTTCTTTGTTGTCTTTCTCTGTCCTCTCGCTGTCTTGCTTCTCTTTCTGGGATGGGTTAAGCTTCTCTTTGATTTCTTTCTCTGTTATCGCGCTGTTTTGTTCGAAGACGTTTCTTTTTTCTGGGAGGCTGGGGCATCTTTAAATATAACGCTAAACCAAAATAATGTAGTTCTTTGCCTGAAATAAAAATGAGATTAAAATTATAGGAATTATTCAAATTTAAAAGTGAGTTATGAAATAACTACTATTGAAATAAAAATGTGATTGAATCTTTAAATATAACGCTATACTTTAAAAAGTATTTTTATGTCACCTTACTGATTCCGACAAACAACCTAAATGAATCACAATGTCAGCGAAATCAAAACCAAATTAAACAGTAATAAACACTGTTACGTCATTTCATGTAACTTATTAACACAAACATTATACTATTTGCGAAAAATACCCAAACAACAGTTTAATGTAATTAGGATTATTAATTTGTACTCACGATTGATGATCGTCCACCCCTTTGCCTGAAATGAAAATAAGATTAAACAAATTCAAAATTAAGCTACGAAATATCCACTACTGAAGTAAAAATCAAGTTAGTTATGAAATAACCACTACTGATATACAAATCGTGATTCCAGAGCGCTTGGTATACGTTCGATGGTGAACAGTTTGAAAACATTCCGCAGTTTCAAAGGAAACAGGGAGTCTTGGCTTATTGCAAAGAGCAGAAGCTGTGGGATCTCCTTCACACTGTTGCCATTCTTAGGAAACCAAATAATACAAAAATATGCCAATAAATTAATTATAAAATTTTCTAGATTAAATTTTAAAATTCGGGCTTCGAGGGACATTCAGTCACCTTTAGGACTACCTGTGTGCCGAGTTTCATGACTCTAAGAGCTATAGATTCGTCTGGACACCGCACACAGGACACACACACAAACACTTCCTTTTATAATAGTAGAGATGGGAGACTGGATTTACATGCTATGCGATAAAAAATTTATTTCTATCTTATTAGTTTCTGTTTGTCAATGATAATTCAATGATGTGATTCCGAGAAAAGTTAATAGATATAACTAATTGCAATTGATTAACATGATTACACCAACCTGTAAGCAAAAAATCCTATTATGGATCCAATTATAGACGCTCCCATTAAAACCGGAAGCACAATGCCTGCAACATGAATTGTTCCTGGAATGTTGAAAGAAAATTAAAATTCAATAGTCTGTCTAATATATTGAAAAAGTTTTGGTATTTCAATGAGATTAATAAATGTCATTTATGTGGGATATTGTTTAAGGAACAAGTAGAACACCTGCCACTTCCTGTGTGTGATGCAGGAAATGAACAAGCACCACAATGTCCAGAAAGAACGGCAACGGAAGATGTTCTCAGAGATTCCGCAGAGACAGTGCCTCAGAATGAATCGAGAAGAGGATGGCATACGGCAATGCCTGATGAACACCCGATGTAACCTTAACCTGTAAATACGTACATTCTCGTCCCAACACAACGGCTGAAATAGTTTCTCACGATCATTCATTGAAGAACGAAACTATCAAGTATGAACATTCTGTTAATCAAAACGAAAGTGGTTCTGGCTTACCCCATCCCTTGCTTAATCGAAACGAAGAACATTCTTTTTCTTCAAACGAAACTATGATTCATGCTCCGCGAAAAAGTATTCCTTTTCTTGTTGCGTCAAATTCTTTTCAAGAGTGTTTGCATATGCCTACTCAAGGTGGAGTGTTTTTTCATTGAAAGATATTGAAACTGTTCGCGTATTTAACGAAAGAGATACATATTCTGTTGATTTATTTTTTGATGAGATAGTAGAAATGTTTACTTTTTATATCACCTCAGATCAACAAAAATTTTTGTTCACTAAGAAAGCATTAGCTGATCCTGCCAAACTGTATGTATCAACTTTGAACAAAGTTTTATTTTTGATAAATTGAAAGAACAATTACTTTTGGAATTTAATTCCCAGGTATCATCGATTGACATTCATAAAATTTTAAGTTCGCTTAAACTTAAAATTACTGTCTCTTTCTGACTACTTAATTGCAATGCGACAAATTGCTAGTCGTTCAAATATCGATGAAGCCTCCCTCATTGAATATGTAATTGCCGGTATTCCTGAAAGTATAGCAACAAATTGCTTTTGTATAATGCAAAAAATCTTTTGAAATTTAAAGAAGAATTAAAGATATATGAGAAAATTTCTGTTCATGAAAAACGACCAACCAATTTTTAAAACATTCAACCACCATATTTCGATACTCCGAAGCCTCGTTTTAACGAACCAAAAAATAATTCGTGGAAATAGAACATCACTCGCACGACAAGAATGCAAACCTACGATCTACGACAAATGAAAAGAGATGTTACAATTGTGACCCACTGAATGGTTCAAACAAGTAGCTGCAGTACAACATCCCGAAGCACTAAATTTACAACTTTTGAACTCTTAGTTGGGCAAAAATGAAAACTAAAGATGACATCCAAATCAAACAAATATTAGAAGATGAATATCTTCAAGCCACGATGAACGATAAAATCATTCCTCGCGATGAAGCCAAACATAACATCTTAAAAATGCAAGCAGAAAATACCCGACAGTACAGCAAACGAAGAAAACCAGCACATTCATACAACATCGGCGACAAAGTAGCCATCCAACGAACACAGTTTGGAACTGGCCTTAAACTCCGTCCACATTTTTATGGTCCATACCAAATTGTTAAAGCTCTCCCAAACGACCGGTATGAAGTAAAGAAAATTGGTCAACACGATGGACCCAACCAAACTTCAACCGCTGCCGACCACATGAAAGCCTGGTTCAATTAAAAACATTGTATCACATTCACAAAACTGGACTGAACAACTTATACTTTTTTCAAACAGCTTTTTTTCATTGTATTTGTTTGCACTTTCGTAGCTAATGGACCCAAGTCGACGGTGACTGTCTTACGACTGATTTCGCCCGCATGTTCCGTTCATTTTATTAGAATGTCGAACCCTCCAAGTCGGTTATTTTTGCTGCCCCGTACCCCGTAGTGGCCAACCTCTGATGCAAACACCTGTTCCAAACTGTCACTAGTTCTAGGCAAAGGACAATTTGTTTTTCCTACTTGGATCTTCCTTCCCCTTGGAGAATAGGACAGTTTTGTCTCGACGAGATAGCATTCATCATTAGCAAAAGTGACATGATCATGGCCGTGATATCTCGTCGAAACCACTTGAAGTGTTAAGTGCCCGTGGCATTATGTTACTTCATAGTGTAACCTTGTGCACAAATTTATTTTAAACTTATATTGGTTCTTGCAAACAATGATTTTAGAGATGATATGACGGGCAGAAATACATTTTCGAGAAGGGTATGAAATAAGAAAATACTAATATTTACCGAATGGAAGACATTCTGGTGCATTTCCAGAAAAACCACAGATTGGTATGTCAAGTGGTTGGCCCTTATTTTGCGGCCAATTTATTTCTCGGCTTTCAAGTTTGTCATACATTTGTATAGCACCGAAATACGTAGCGATTGGCTGGAATGAGATGTATTGAGTAAATATGAGAAATTATATTTATATAATATGGTGTTAAAAAGATAAATTCAGAATAACACTCATATTTAACGTTGGTAAATATACCTACTATATATTTCAAAGGATCTTAAATGAGAATTATTATATACTTGGAGAGGATGAAAAATTAATTGCTCTGATTATTTCAGTTATTGAAGATAGTAATAATATCGAGTTTTTAATGCACAAGAAATAAGTCTTGTAACTAAAATGAATATAGTTGATATAATCTTGAAAGACTTTTCTGAGAGACTCTTTTCTAGTCTTGATTATTCTAAAATTTGAAAAGAAAATACAGTAATATAACCTGATATAAACAATTCTACTAAACCGTTTGGAATTATATCCATAGAAGCAGCACATTTTATTTTAACACAACCAATTACATGTTTAGTTAGTAGGGAATTTTTGTTAAATAAAAAGAAATTGTCACTACAAAATGAAACCTTATTTATGAATTGGGAAACACACTTACGACCATAATGCCTGTTTCAGGGTCCAAGTCATTCAACGTGTAATCAGCCTCCCTATCTCCATTCGAATCTATGGTTATATCTCCGGTCAAACCTAGAAGAAAAATTGGGAAAATATCTAATTCCATAAACGAAAATTGAACGGACAAATTGTAAACTGTCGCTTCAGTTTCTGTTACTAAAGTGAGCAAGTGTAATTGTTACAGATAATTGTAAACAGAAGTACACTCATCAAAACGTTCTGGGGATTCTTCATATTTGTTGGCGTGACCTTTGAGTAAAGGAAGCAATCCGAATATACATATTTATCGAATAACTGACTCTTTCGTACTGCATTAAATAAGCTCTTTCCACAGAATCTATAAAATATTGCGGAATTGTTATGCACATTTATAGTCAAGGACCTTGCGTAGTTTCATTCAATCGCATTTTAGCAATCTGCGTTTGGAAAACCTATATCATGGGATTTGTACCCCCTTTATCTTTTCTAGTTACTTCTTTTAAAAGGAAAGTTCAAATTATTTGCTTCACAGTTCCGACTCTGGTTAGTTCAATGTAGCATAGATTCATTAAACGCAGAAAGAAGAATTTAAATCTGAAACTTGTACGTATACTGTTTTGAGAATTGTTTTATACGATCATATTGAGTTATATTGGCAATCAATTTTAAACCTGTCTGTGAAATTCAAAGATGAAATATAAATAATGTTACTGGAGGCACATTCAAATATTTGGTGGAAAATAGTTAAGAAATGTTGAACACTTTGTGTATGTGTATGGTTATTATGTTTCAATTGGATTTAGATTTGTACTAGCTAATATGTTTCCAAAAAAAAGGTTAGTATGAATAAGTCATTTACTTAAGGATTTACCCCCGTAGAAGGTTGAATTCCATGTCTGTCTAGCAAGTGCTTTTCCATCCTTTGGATCGCCTCCTTCAGATAAAGTTTTATTAAGTGAATATGCATACAGCAGTACACAATCATAGAAGGATCCTACCAGAGGATTTATCTGCAATAAAAACGGAAGTCACTATAAAGCAGGATAATATATTTTGATAATTGAATTGACGTAGACCCGATAACCTTTTTGCACAGAACCGCCGTAGGGCCGCATTTACATCTTTTTATGGAATGGTAGAAAATGCATCTTGTGCCAAAAGTATCAAAGCATCCATCGATGATCATGAAATTGGGGATGCAAAATCCTCTGTATAAGATATGCAAATGATTAAAGTATGGGCACCAATGAATTTACGGGCATTCCCATTTGCAGTTCGGATCCTGAGGCTTATTGAATATACATCAGAGGCTAGTTTTAAACCTTCTGATTTGGTGTTGTCACTGACTTGCCACAAGTAGCTATGAATTTCAAGTATCAATATCAAGTAGCCTGGATGATGCACTCGAACACCGTGCATTCAACTGAACGACTTTGAAAGTCGTGAACGACTTTGACAATTGCATTGGGGACAACGCATTGGGGGACTATGAGAAGCAGATCGGTCTTGTCGTTAAATCGCCCGACTCCCGCGACCAGGTGTTGGCAGCAGCAGGTCACTGAAGATATACATGCATGACACAATGGGTCTGATCAACCCAGAAGGACAAATGCCAAAGAAGGTTGATAGTGAGACAAGCTGAAACTGCATCTTCCTCATCAGTCATCCAACGATGCATATCGGCCGCTGTACGATCTCCTGTAGCACTACGAACCATTGCCAGATACCTGATGGAGGCAGGACTGCAGTCTGCCTTTGACTACCGAACATCGTCGACTGCGCTGGAGTGGTTCTCATTCTCAGTTTAATGTCGAACGGTTTACTGTATTGATATGGCGAGTCATCCTTCCAACAGCCGGTCCCCTCTAATAGTAGTAGATAGTTTGAAAGTACATCGATATGTCCAGAAGTTCCTTCGACCCGTTGTTTTGCGTTTTATGTCGCTTGTACAAGGGGCTATTTGCCAGTACGATACCACCTGGCTATGCACGGCTTCCCTCTACCAGAAATACCTCCGTGATGTTGAAACCCCGTGATCCCCAGAACTGTTTCCCATTGAACATGTCTGGGAACTCTCTCAATTCCCCCGGAATATAAGGAATTTGGAGCAACAGATGCAGAATACTAAACATAATTTGCCACAAAATAGAGTAAGGGTTTTGTTTGACTCCACGCCTTGCCCCACATCGACTTTTTTGCCAGCAGAGGGTGATTTACTACTAGTTTAGGTTCTTTCTGATCTAGACCTTACATGTTTAGAACATTTAGAATTTTACAATAATAAAGAATCCTATAAATTTGATATCTGTATAATTTCTTTATTTTTTATGTACACATCACACATGCTAAGTTTCATTCCGATCGAACATTGTTTTCGGGATGTTTCGATTTTTTTGCCAGTGCATCGAGAAAGATTTCTTATAATTCTAACTACATTATTTTTATAAATGTTCATAAGAAGTAGAAAGTTATCAACTATTTTTTAAATTATCATTTATAAAAGTATAAATGTGCTTCGAAGTGCTTATTTTTAAATTCAACTTTTACTTACTGAAGATGGTTCAATGATCGTAGAAAACATCTTTTTTGCAGTCTCCTGAATATCAGTTGCAAAGCGTTGGTATTGTGATTTAACAGGGACACGGACAGCTATTATCAAAAGAGATTCGTACATCTTCCGAGCTTCCTACAAAAAACATAATATCCGATAATTATAAAAATTTGAAAAACTTTAATAACAATAGAATATCCATGGTACGAAGGGAAATCAATTGTATCAGCGTCTTTAGATCTAGCTTACACTTTGATTTGTAACTTAAAGAATAAATATTTCCTCTCTTGGGAGTAAATTCTAAAATACTAAAATAATAAATATCATAGAGATAAATTATCTGAAATAAAAATACCCGTTGGTTACGAAATAGATATACCTGTTGGTATTGAAATAATATTGAAGTAGTATCCACACACGAAAACTATTCTTATTTAAAACTATATGAACAGCATTGCGTTTAACCCTCTGAGGAGTTCAACGTTTAAATCCGTTCTACAATAGTACAAACTGGTTAGAAGTAGTTCAGTCTTCCCTGCATGATTTATAATCAGTTTCGACCTTTTTGACCTATAGAATTTTTCTTAGAATAATTCTTTCAACCAATCTACGTATTTATTTAATCATTGTGCGTGTTGTGGGGGTAAAGGATAAATATGCTATTGTTACCTCGAGTATAAAGATTAATAACTCTACAAGTATTGTAATATAAAATATTTTGTCAATTTATTATCTTGATACCGAACTTATTTTAAATTCAGGTTACAAGGATTGTGCTTGACTTACCTTGTTTCTTTTATCATTCGGCTTGTACCAAGAGAACTGCTTTCTTATCACTTGGTTTTTTATTAATTCAACTGAAAGAAAAGCATAATCTCCATTTCCCATATTGAGGTCATAGGCCTCTAGTAAAATAGATCGAACTGTCTCTCCACAAGCCATCAGAATGAACACTAAAAGGAAATAACTAGGATAGTATTGATTGGTATTTATTAATCACAATACAATCATGAATGATTAGCTATTAACCTTGTCCCATTAAATGATTTCAATCTATGCATGAGTTCTAAATAATAAAGCAATTAAAAGTTCACTTTTCCTTGAATAAGAAAGTTTAGTAAAGATTAACAAAAAAAAAACCTGGACGGATTTTTCCTTTCAAGCGTTTCCCTACTCACAAAATTTCAACTTTGCAAAGCGTTGGTTTTTGTATTTGATTGGGACACGAACTGCTATCATCAAAATATATTCAAACATCTTCCGAGCTTCCTGCAAAAAAAACTACACTTATTTCGCTATGCCTACATTAAGAACATGTTAAACTGTAGATCAAAATGAATTTGTCGAAAGTCCTCCATAAATTGACTGAAGTCAAAGAACTCAATAAAAGTTAAGGAAAATATTCATTGAAAATCGAATTGATTTAAAGCAAATTTCTTGAATGGGCATTTTTCAAATCATACGTTTCCGGAATTTAAGGAAGACTACATCTTGACCATGGCAATCATTGATCGATTAGTTTTTAAAAACTTTAACGATGCGGTTTTCAGTGGTATATTGTATTTGACCATAAAATTCTCTTTGCGAATTTATTTCCAGACCATATATAAAAATCCAGACATGCAACATTATAAAATATACGTTAGAACTATTAGATCGAAAAACCTCAAGTCAGAATACATATAATCTCAAACAATAATACAATATCATGAACACGCTTCTTTTGAATTGTGATGTGGTACTTATTTCCTACTGGTGCCAAATCGGAGAAATTATTTTATTCCATTCTTTTAAAATTCATGGTTTCTTTTATTTATGTGGACAGTTGTATTTGTTTGCGATCGGATTAGTTTAAATTTTCAAATAATTAAGATCGTATGGGAATTTTAGAAAAAGCATTCTGGACTTTTAATTTTATTTCTTATATAATTTATTATATTTTGTTTAAGTACACAAATTGATAGTTACTTTGTATGACTTACCTCTCGCAAATTTACTACCATCTTTGAGCATTTGTTTGAAGTTCGGGGAAGATGACGAGAAAAACTCCTTATAAATCGGAAATGTTTGATAATCGGCATCTCTCATTGTTTCACTCAAACTACGACGGAATATATTTTCTGACGTTTCCGATTCATCAACGAATATAACAATGTGTTTCCACTGAAACTCCATCAGAATCTACAAAAACAGCAACATATCACACCAAATCTAAAAATGAAATAAAGTTGAAATGCCTCTGAAATTTTGATTGATATCGTTGATCAAATAATGAGTACTATTTTAGAGGATGGATTTCATTTGACCTCTATTCCGGAGAGGTTCACATAAGTGGATGTTTGATTTTTCCTATTGATACCCATCAAATGACAAAATTTTATATTGTAAACATGGATTTACCTACGTAAGTATTCAATGAACATTTAAATATGTGTATCCGGGTTGGAATAAAGAATTTTTCCTTAGTAGTTTCAAGAGATCAAAACTTCCCGAACGAAAAGAATAATGATTACAAAAACATGAAAAGTATTTCAAGTTTGGGTTAAAATTCAGTTGACGGTATGTCCTTGATCTTGGAACACATTCAGAAGCTAAAATTAGAATTTTACCTGATATTGCGTTGCTGTTTTCTCTTGGCCCTCCAGTATAATCTGCTCACAACTGGTCATTACTTCTCTACCTTTAAGAACTTTGTTTCTAGAATAACTTATTTGTAAAAATCATCTCATAGTTATTATTTTGTTTAAACTTACCCGATATATACAGGTAATACTTGTAGTGCTTGTAGAAATAAAAAAGTCTGAGTGTGCCATTATCAATATTTTAGCTATGAACGAAAAATAGCTTATCATTAAATCTACTATCAAGTTTAATATGAAAAATAAAATATGACTCACCTGCAACACAAATCTACTAACTTGGTTCATCGAGAACGATACCCTGGTAAGAGTGTTGAAAATATTCTTCAGAGAAAATAACGTGTCGATGCCACCAGCTGTGTAGATCGGAATGTCCCAGTAAGAGGCCATGCGACTGACGGGGTCCAAAGCACGACTGCAAGCCGGTCCAATGAAGGCCGTCACTCTATTCTTGTAGTATTCTTCTGCGGCCAGAACTCCAGCATAGGTGCCAAAGCAGGATTTCGTATCGTTTTTCAGCTTCAAATTGAAACTAATGTGCGGATAGAGCTTGTTTACTTCGTCTACAGCTAAAATCACCGCAACTTGCATGGTTTGTACATTCAACTGCAATTCTGAATTGGAAACAAAAATCGCTACGATGTCTGCTTCGTAATTCGGCTGACCTGCCGATTGTCGTATGCAAAGTGCAAGGAAAAGAATAGCAAAGCTGTGTGTAATAAGCATTTTCTAAAACCGGAACAGTTTTATTATAGCCACATTTAATGCTTTTGTAATAAAGTATATTAGCTAGTTACTTCTTTCTCAAATATTTTTGAAATTACTTGATACAAGAAAGAACTTCAAGGTATCAACGGTTTCAGTAATCTGATGATGTACTATTGTTTTTATTCAGTTTGATGCTAACAATAAGATGAAATGTTATTAGATAGAATGTATTCCGGGGATGCATAAAAATAATTTTCGAAACTTAAAATCTGCACTTGAGAGGTAAAACAACTAGATGGAATCTGTTCTATATTCGAGTGCTCCGCTCTGCCTTTTCGAAATGAAAAGAATGAAATGGTTGCCTACCATTTATCCTTCTCACCAGAAGCATCGAATATTCGAGAAAGTGAGCACCTTCTCTGAGAAGACACTGATATTTTCACGCTTGAATCGCGTGAGGAGTATAATAATGTGCGTGATGGAGGAGGCAAAAACTATTAGCAACCTTTCAATAGATGTACAGAAGGTAGAAATAATGTGCTGCGCTTAATGATGAAGAAGATTTTTAGATTACGATTTTTCAGATACGTTATAGAGGAAAATAATTTTTTACGAGTGGTGAACCTTTCGAAATTGAATAAATTTGGTTTGACGAGGGAGTTTTCAGTTATTTTTATAATTGAAAGTATTTCGTGTTAAAGATTAGGAGCTTTTATATTAATGTATATAACATCTCTGTTAGATAAGATGTACTCAATATCCCTTGAGGAGGAGTTTAAAGCCTTGGGGAATACACACACCTTTGTTGAAATATATATTTTTTTTATTTCTTTAATTTTAAAATGAAGTAGAATACATAGCAAGAACACAACAGTTTCAGTTACAAAATATTGCCTACTCTAATGCTCTTTTTATTTTGTCATATAAATAAATTAAGTTTATTATTACAATATATTAAGCACACTATTATAAAAATAAATTAAAATAATTTTAAGTTCAATAATTAAAAATACATCGGAATGAAATGCATTATTAATTTTAGAACATATTTGGAAGCCAGCACACTAGACTACTACAGAAACACTGATAACCCTCTGAGAGTCACGAGATTTCCGAGTAGAATAGTATTGCTTTTCTTCCACAACACATATAATGACAAAATAATCATATCTATTGGTTGAAAGAATCATAGGAACGATTCTATTGGTTAAGAAGGTCAAAATTGATTCGAAGTTCATACAAGGACGACTACAGGTCGTAGAACGAATATATGCGTGTACGTTCCTCAGAGGGTTAATATGAAACGTGAATAATGCGTGGAGCATTGATTTCATATAAGGTTGACAACTCAACACACTTTTCTCCGTCATGATTGGGCAATCTATTTCTTGCTTTGATTTTATTGTAGTTTAGTTTAGTATTCTCATAAAAATGGTAAGTAGAGAATAGTAAAAATATATCTGTAGCTCTTCACTAGGTTACAGGATACTCATACGCTAGTCCAAGCCAAAACTCAGCTATCGATACCTCAATTTTGGCAAATTTAACTGAATGTGGACTATTGGATAAATTGTTAAATTTATTTTCCAATTCATATTTTTTTGTTCTCACAAAATCTCACGGTTTTTAATTCAATATAATGCACTCTTAGGGTGTATGATTATTGCAAGCATATTCAAATCAACAGATCAAAATAAACCAATATTTTCGAAAGATATACAGCCTCAGACCACTACTAAATCAATAACACTTGCCTAGGATGAAAAACCTTTTAAAATATTTTCTGTTGATTGCTTTGCTCTGTCTACATGAATGAGATTTGTATTATGAAGTTCTAAAAAACCTTGTATGGTTGTATATCAACCATTCAAACCAAATACAAGAACACAAAGTGGATGGAGTTCATCCAACCATACCCTAATTTTATATCACACTATACCTAACTCGGATTGAATTGGTAAACTGTAGATTGAAAAAGTGACCAGAGGATAATTAATTTTCCCTTTCGTAAAAAATACCAATATCATTTAAGTGTCAGGAAAAGAATTTTTTAACATATTTTCGACATTTTCATAATTTCTATGAAGGAAAGTTAATCGACTACCAATTTAAAAAAGGTAGGTCGATTTGACAACGTTTTTTAAAAGAGGATCGCTGTTTTCAACAAACTTTTAACAGATATAATATAAGTTGCTTAAATATAGCTTCAACTCGTAAAGCAGGCAACATCGATCTTCTGTCACCACAACAAATAATTTTTAATACTATTTCAAAAGTCTTAGTTCGGATTTTTTCTAAAATTAATATTCTTTCAATATCAGCAAAGTTCTACTTAAAATTTGCTTTAATTTAACTTGCATACAGTTTCAAATCGAATCCCTTGGGTGGTTGATGTTGCGTGTGATGAATACGAATTACAATTTATTGAAAAATAAATATTTATTCATTGTAACAGAAAACAGAGCGCAATAATCTATTTATCTCGTGATATCGCATAGTTGCCTCAACTTACAGTTAAAAAAGAACAAAATTAAAAAATGCAAAATTAAAGGCGAGTGAAAAAAATTAGAAAATAATATTACTGCCACGTGTCTAACGAACACTAGTTACCTTTTCTTTGAGCACGCGCTACACTTTTTTCTTATTGAACAAAAGTAAACTTCCCGTGCACTACAAATGCACAACATGGGGCGCCACACTTTAAAGCACATTTTTCAACTCAGAGATTAAGTTTTGAATGGAAATCACGTTCCTGTTTGGAATGAGATTGGTGGTGTTACTTGCCTATTAAATTTAGCCTTCAATAAAACCATATAATTTTATTTGAAAATTGGAAATGAATTGCAAGTTTTAATTAGTTTAATAATTTTGTTAATGAAACCTATGTCAAAATTTTAAAATATTTTGAATAAATTCGATTAGCTTCCAGTCGTGGTTCGAAAGGTTTTATGCTGCATGTTTTACTTTTTATAAAAGAAATTCTATTACCGCGTGTGTTAAACCAAAGACGTTTGAGGAAAGTTAATCGAAATGTACACATGCAGTCGAGAATATAAATACACGGATTTAGCAATATTGGACACACAATAATTAATTTCTACCTTGCTCTAGTGCAAAATTGAATGTTTTATTATCTTTATATGATCTGTCCCAAATATTCGGAAATTATTTATATTTTGAATAAAAAAGTGAAGTACAATTCAAAATAAGTAAAAATATTTTTTTTTTCAAATAATGCTTTTCCAGTTATTATAATGCCAAATATACATTCCAGCTTTTCTAAAATTATCATTGATTTATGTATAGCTACTCAGATGTTTTATCATGAAACTTGCCTAAATATGTAAGTAAACGAAATTTAAATAATGTATTCACTAAATTTAAATATTTTTGTATAAAATGTACATCATTTTATTAACATTTTAGGAATAAAATTTATTTGATACTTGCACAAACACAAAATTAGAATTAAAAGGGGAAGACGGACAGACTGACGTGCAATGAAATTCATTCATTAAATGATTGTGAATACTCACAGTATGCAAAGTTTCATGAAAGTTTCCCAGCCGTTTGGACGTAGTACGGGAACACATATACAAACAGAAACCAAACGCGGAAACCACTGATTTTGCATTAGAATACGAAATCAAGCGGATAAATAACTTGAAATGGGATGCAAATATTCAATGTACAAACATTCCATCCTTATTTGTACAAATTTTAATCTTTTGCCTCAGGCCAGAGTTTGGGGACCTTTAGGACTCAAATGAGCATTTTTTGATAATTTAGTATTGAAATGAATATGGGCACAGTTTAACGCGATGTTCCTTTCAAAGTTGGAACGGAGCTATCGTCTAAGATCGAATTTCGGTTGTAAATTTTCTATTGCTCTTCACCAGACGAATTCATTTAATTCTCGCGATTTGTGTCAGATTTTATACACCAGCCTCACCTCCACTTACTCGACTGCAAGTTCCTATTTAAACTTTGTGAGAAGTCACAGCAGTTATGGTTGCACACAAGAGGGCTCTACCGGAAGACTGAGGGCCATTTACTTCGCACAACATCGACTCAAGCACGTGTGTCAGATGTTATACTTTTGCCACAACCGAGTACTAAAGTGGGTTTTTATGCCTTTCATCAAATTAGTTTTGTCTCAAAAATAAATTAATGCAAGCATTGTACGAATAAGGTATTTTATTTTGTTTTTCAAAATTCTAATTTCTATTTTACGCAGTCACAATTCTTAAAAATAGACGATGATAATTTTTTACCGGTCAATTTGAAAGTTGTTATTAGTTATTATGGCGGAACTGTGAACCACTTGGTGTTACCCTGGTGCACCACGAGGGAGGGCAAACTGCACCTCACATCCATGCTTTATATTCAAGGCACAACCCGTTTAGAGAGGCCACACATTCATTCCAGACGGACAAACATCCATACCTTATCCCAGATTTGAACAGGAACCTTTCGATCTATAAATCAGCACCCTGACCACCAGCCCGATTGATCGACTAGGCGATGATAGAATAACATAACATTTTTTCGAAAACAATTCTAACGACTGATAGAAGAACCCCTATATGTGTGACATTAATGCTTAGCTTAGATTCCCTTAATGTGATATCACAATGACGAAACTACATTTAACTTGACTATCAATTCAACGGCAGAGAAAAATGTGAGTCTAAATTTCATGTGATTACTATTAGATATCTAAATAGTCTCCCATAACCTTTATATTATACTATTAAGTTACAAACTCTACTTGTTATTACCTGATATTTCATTTTTAGAAAGATCTCATTCGTTATAAAATTTTGAGTACATGAAAAATCTCCTTAATGTAGAACTTAACTGATAAAGTTTAATATTATTAAGGAAAAAGTATAATTTTGTTAAAGAATTCTATCTAGGTTATTTCTAACTATGTTCTGGCGTGATTTCTTCCATCATGAAAACTGCCGGGTATCACTACAGGAAAGTCTGCTGTTCTTCAAGTATAGAAAGCATAGTATCTCACAGCACGCTAACAGGTACTTAAAACCCTTTGTCTTAGGGATTGCGTTCAACAAACTTTGTGATAGTTAAAAAGTCCGAGTGACTACTTTTTCTGCAAAATAAACAGTTAATTGAACCCAGATACAGAATGAATTGCAGTGTTTGTTAATTAATACAAATTTTACATGATCTAGGAATGAAGTTATTTAATGATTATAACTTTATGAAATAATTTTTAGTATTGAAATAAATTTTCACAGCATATACATTCCTTGATTCCAAATTCTAAAGTATTAAAAAAATTTTGCAATCCATGAGTAAATTTGTTTCGGTACTTGGTGTAATGTAACATCAGGTAATATTACATCAAGCTACCTTGAAAGTGATGATGATAATGTTCACAGAACTATGCGTTCTGAATTGCAAAGACCATATTCGTCTACTGAAGATTGTTCTTTTACTACCTCTGAAATAGTCCATCATTAAAAAACTTAAAAGAAATAAAACTCCTGGACCGGATTCGCTGCCTAATGAAATAATTCAGAAATTCTATGGTATTTTTCCTGACTTTTTACTCAAGCTTTTCAATCCGTGTTTGAATTTTGGTCTTTCCTGCTCCATGGAAGAAGGCGCGTGTTGTTTTGATCCCTAAGACATTGGATTCAAGGATTCCTCACCTTGATCATGTTAGATGCATTAGTCTATTGTCTACATTGGGAAAATGCCTTGAAGCACTGTTTATTAACAGAATTAACTGGTTTTTGAGGAAGAAAGATAATTTCTTTAGTGATGCCCAATTTGGTTTTACTCCTCAAAAATCTACTGAAGACGCTCTGCTTCGATTGTGTGACATCCTGCAGCATGGGAAGAAGAAGAGGCTGACAAGTGTGCTAATATTTCTTGATATAAAGGGTGCATTTGATAATGCGTGGTGGCCTTCTACCTTCAATATCTTAAAAGATGCTGATATTCCGAAAAATTTATATAACCTTCTTAGAAGTTTTCTGAATGAAAGAACTGCAGAACTTTTTATCGGATCTGAAGGCAAAATTTGTTCTTTAGAGAGAGGTTGTCCTCAGGGCTCTGTTTCTGGACCGAGTCTGTGGAATATTATTATAAACGATCTTTTAATTCGTCTTTCTGACTGTTTCAAAATTGCATTTGCTGATGATATTCTGCTCATTTTTCAAGGAAGGCTTCTTCAAAACATCATCTTGAGAGCACAATCTGAGATAAACTTTATTTCCCAGTGGTCAAACCTTCATAAACTTGAATTCAACCCTTCCAAGAGTAAAGCTATGATTATCGGTGGAAAATTGGATGAAGATGTTATTTCGCCTTTGATCCTTGAGGGTTCGACTCTCGAATTTGTTGACCAATTTAAGTACCTTGAGTTTCCTGGACAGTAAACTCAAATGGAAAAAGCATATTGAATATGTTTCCAATAAATGCGAAAAACTCCTTACTGGCCTGTATCGTATTGACAAAAATACATTTGGAGTAGGCTATGGGATTTTAAAAGTTATGTATAAACAAGGTATTGTGCCTTTCATATCTTATGGATACCGGATCTGGGGACAGGCTTTGGAGACTAAGACCAACAGACGCAGGTTGAGGAAGATTCAACGGAGAATTCTTCTGCGTCTTATCAGAGGTTATAAAACTTTACGTTATGAAGCAACCTTTGCTATAGCTGGAGTTCCACCTTTAGACTTGGAAATTAAGTGCAAAAATGAATTGTATGCTTCGATTCTAAATGATTTTTCGACGGACTGTGTTGATGGAAAATTGCCTCTCTGCGACATTCCTCATCCGGCTGCTTTTGAACCAATTCATCTAATTAAGTACGAGAAAATGTGGAGAAGCGTTTTCAGAAAGTCTGTTTTAAGGACGGTAGTAAGATGAACAACAAGGTCGGCCTTGCTTTTGTTCTATTTGAGGACAACTCCGAATGCGGCTTTTATAAACATCGTATCCGGAATGAAGGCACTATCTTTCAAGCAGAATTGCTTTGTATTAATCTCGCAGTTAAGTGGTTTAAAGAAAATGGAAATTTCTGTTCAAAGTTCCTTATTTGTAGCGATTCCCTTTCCTCTTTACATTTACTGAAGAATGTTGCTAGCACAGAAAAATTGGTTGTTGAAACGCTTTTAACAATTAGTTCTCTTAAAAATAGAGGAACTGAGATTTTTTTTGCCTATGTGCGTGGACACTGGAATTTACGGGAATGAAAGAGCTGATTTTTTAGCCAAAGACGCTTTGAATTTAGCAATTGATGTAAATTGTAACATTCCTAAGTGTTACTTGAAAGGCTCATATTATGAAAAGCTTGTTGCTAAGTGGAACGAAGAGTATGTCTCGTCTGAGAAATCTGGCCACACCAAAAATTTTTTTCCTACTATTAAGCATAGATTGAACTCAGAATTATTTTTCTTCACAAACTTCCAAATTACACAATTTTTATCTGGCCATGGAAATTTTGCTAAATATCTATATAGGTTTCATCTTCGGACTAATGATATGTGCGAGTGTTTTAAAAAGCAGCCACAAGATGTAGAGCATTTGCTTTTTAGTTGTCCTGCATTTAAAACTTCAAGAATGTGCCTAAAAAATGATTTGAGAAAATTAGGTGAACACATGGCCAGTGAAACTCAATGTTTTTGTAAAATCTAATCTGCTTTTCTACTCATTTGTCAAGTTTATAAAATCTTGTAATTTCAGTTAAATTGTTTTCCACTGTTTCTTTGTTAAATCAACTTACTTCTGTAAGCCCCGTGTTGTACTTCTGTGGTGCACAGGGAGTTTGCTTTTGTTCAATAAAAAAAATGTACATATGTCTTCTAGAAAATGAACACGCGTTTCTATCAGTATTGGACATAAAATAATTTCTACCTTTCTCTAGTGCAAAATTAAATGTTTTATTCTCTTTATCTGATCTGTCCCAAATATTCTACCTTTTTTTATATCTCACAAAGAAAAAATAGGCTGAAAATAAATAATTATTAGAGTATAAATTCCGTAAAAATAATTTTTTGGATAAACAATTACTTTTCGAGCTATACCAATAATCACAATGTGCTCAATTTATATCCCATCTTCTCCAAAACTTCCAATAAAGCTGATTTAAGCATGAGTATTCAGCTGTTTCGCTTGCAACTTGTCTAAAAGTGTAGTCAAGGGAAATTTAAATAATGTATTCTCTAATCTAATGTTTCATCAAATATTTTACATTTTATGAAATTATATTGATTAAATTTTATGTGATCTGTGCACAAACACACAAAGACATAACATATATAAAACATAAAGATAGACAGATAGACTGACACAATGAATTTCGGTCACTAAATGAGTATTACTCGCAGCATGCAAAGTTTCATGAAAATATATCCAGCCGTTTGGGCGTAGTGCAGACATACACACAGATAGACAGATAAAGGCCGAAACCACTGGTTTTGCATTAGAATGACCCCAAACTGATAAATAAGTTGAAATGGGGCGAAAATATTCAATGTACACAAACGGTCCATTTCTATTTGTAGATAATTACATTTAAATAAATAAAATTCATAAAACTAAGAGCCCCGGTAGCCTAAGAGGTAGAGTCGGGGATTAATAACCGGAGTGTTGTGAATTTGGAACTAAATCCAAAAGTTTATAGAATAAAGTATAGGGAGAAGGTTGTGTATTCCGGGTAAAAACGTGTCGGATTTTCATCCGCGGCGTGTCATCACTGGACGACCCAACGATCAGAGAAGCCGACGGAAAGCGGAACACTGAGTACTGAATAAAATGTGGGTATTTTAAAACGGTTTACAAGCTTAATTCAACCAAATTTAATGCACTTCATGAAGCTTGCACAATTAATATATTAGGAAAGGCATGATATAGATTTTTAAAAATATTTTCACTTACTCTAAGTACTTACTTTCGTCAATTTTCTTTTTTTTTCTGTAATCGTCCAGATTTTCTATATTTGATTTCTTTTTTTCGCTGATTTTCCTATTTAAATACTTCATTCGTACGATAGTTCTGATCTTGAAAAAAAGTTTTAATCGCTTCTTTGGCTACTGTCGGAAACATCGAAAAAAAATTTCCTGTCAAAACCTTTACAATTTCCTGGTTTGAATGCAAATCTTCTGGGAGGTGAAATAGAATGAACTCGTCTTTTATTACTTTGCTGACTTCACGCCACTTAGATGAGGGTACAGTAAAACCATTTTATGATAAAGGCTTCACCCACATTATCGGTTATAGAGGATCTTTCGTTTGATAACTGTAAAATCTAAATCAGAGTACTCTTTTTTATATTTTATAGACCCACTCTGAGAGATTCTCTTACGTAGAATTTTCTATTGAAGTAAAAGCAATTCATTATTATTTATTGCATTGCTATCAGTTCCACTTGCGTCAGTATTGGGGGAAAAGTAATTATTACGACTCTCGTCAAAGGGATTTTTACGCCATGAAATGATTTTCGTAAACACCCCAATTTTTTCCATAATCTTATATTGCTTCCATTTATATCACAGACACATGCTAATATAGTAAAGCCAACATCACCAAATTGTTTAATAATTGAAAATGTCTCATCATTCATTTTAAAATCAAAGTCTGAAAATTGACTGTTTCCAATTTGATATTAATCCTCTAAACATAACAATTTGTGTTTGCAAAAACGGGCCCAGGTACTGAATCTAGCTTTTCATTATACTCCTAGAAAGTTTTTCTCTTCATTTCATCGAATTGAAGAACAGTTAATTTACCTTTTGGGGGACCAGGGGCAAATAAAACTGATGTCTCCCTCGTCGAAAACCACTCTTTCCTAATATAAGCAATCTTCTGAAATTTATGATACATAATAATATTATTATGCGAAGTTTCTGAATTCTGCTTCGTTTCCATAGAAATGTTGTTGGACAAGGCTTCAGTACTATCTCATTCCCGGCATCACAAAAGCTTTTAATTTAACGAAAAAATGAAACACACTTTGCTCATAAAAATTCTCTACTGAATGAATCGTACTCGAATCTGTACCCCGAATTTCTTATTTGAGTGACAGTACATTATTAAGAAGTTTTTATCTAAATGATAGTATATCATTAAGTTCTCATATGGATAATATTATATTATTAAGTCCTTATTTGAATGTAGTACATTATTCAGATATAACTTCCGGATACAAAATGAAGACCTAAATGTATAAGAAGCCAAATTAGGTAACCATGTTCTTATGGTCTTTCTTAACGCCTTGTGTTATAAGTACTACGCATTTGTTTGGCGTGTAATCTGGCAAGTTTAGTACAGTTCTAAGACCTGCTTATCAGACAATAACTATTTTAAATTCCTGTTGTCCATTGAGATCACAGCTCTCATAGAATCCCGACCATGGAAGGTATTGGGGAATGTGCAACCTGTTAATGTTCCATTGACCTTGACTCGATCCAACCAAAGACCACCGTGTACGTGGGGGCTGGTGAACGTTAAATCTGTCGGGACCTCAAATATCCTCACTTTGGCATGGTGTGGAAGTTTGAAAAGTGGGGTTCCAGCTCAAATGTTAATCTCGTCATCTGATAGCGGTTCAAAATTAGGAGATGTCCTCGGATCTTTCCCTTCGGATTGATCCCGGACTGTTACAAATAGCCAGCTGTGTTGATCCAGTGCAAAGTAAATTGAACTACCTGCCTACTTAAAACTTTAAAATTCGTATTCTTAAGCTTAAATTCTTTGTTATACTTCTTCGTATTATCAAAATTTCGGGGCCTATTTCTTACATAATATCCCACATACATGATAATTCCACAAAGTTTAATTTTGAGAATGTAAACACATCACAGGAAAAAAAAATTACAGCATTCAAAACTCGTTTATGTGATAGACAAAATGTATAATCATTGGCGAGTGATATTTTCCTGATTTCCCCCACTGGCAATCTATACAAATAGGAATAGATTGTTTGTTTATACATTGAATATTTTCGACCCATTTCAAGTTTTCTATCCGTTTTGGGTCCTTCTGATGCCCTTCTGATTGCGCGTTTGATGTCTGTCTGTTCATCTTTCTGTCTGTATGTATGTGTACCCGTACTACGTCCAAACGGTTGAATATATTTTCATTAAACTTTGCAAACTGTGAGTACTTACATTCATTTAGTGAACTTGGTTGCGTAAGTCTGTCTGTCTTCCCGTTCTATGTTCGATTTTGTGTCTGTGTGTTTGTACAAATTTCACATAAAATCTATTCAACATATTTTGAAACAATGATCTACATTTGATACACCATAATTTAGCTTAGTGAATACAATATTTGAAATTTCTTTCCTTACATATTTTGTTTAGTTTTATGTTAAAACATCTGAGTAACTATACTTAAATCAACCATAATTTGGTAGTTTTGGAGCAGCTGGAAGGTATATTGAACACTGCAATTACTTGGATTGTTTTATCAGTGCTGCTGAAAAATCAATCATTTTTCAAAAACTATTTTTACGGATTTTAAATTCTAATACTTTATTTTGAGCCTTATTTTTTCTTTACAAAATATAGAAAAATTCTGAATATTGGGACAGAA
The DNA here is from genome assembly GCA_933210815.1 of Meta bourneti. NCBI lineage: Eukaryota > Metazoa > Arthropoda > Arachnida > Araneae > Tetragnathidae > Meta > Meta bourneti. The sequence goes on along the minus strand of OW119924.1, from coordinate 50,954,820 downwards.
GGTAAAAATAATGAAATATTATAAATAAAATATGCTACACAAAACCTTTTAAATAGGGCTGCAGCTAATATGGCAACCTTTGTATTTTTTAATCGTTTGCTCTTTTAAATTTGTGTTTGTTATATTGCAAGAAACTATTTTGTAGTGAAAAAATAGATACATTCATCACTTTTCGTTCAAAGTTTTTAAAATCTGTTTTAAGATGTATTTCTGAATTTTGAATTTGATGGTTTTTCGTTCACTAACTGGAATGAAGGCAAATAATGGTTTATTTAGTTTTAAAAAAAATTTAAATCATTATATGATAATTTTGGAAAACGCTGTTATTTTTGAATGACATACAAGGCATTTATATGAATACTCTGAACTATTCTATGCATTCTGGGTAACATTGGTACTCTAGAGACTTTTCTTTCTTACCAAAAATTTAAATTCTACAAAAATGTAAAATGTTAAATATGACATTTATTTACATTTTTGAAATTGGTTATTTAACAATTGTGTACCTTTATTAGAGTGGTAGTTGTTACATGGGATGAATAGGAATTACAATTTATTAACGAAAACGGAAATTAGTTAACCAATTCAACCCGAGTAACGTTGGGTTATTCTTCTAGTAACGAATAAAATCTTGTTTTTGAGTATAAATTACTACCAACCTCATTAACCCAAATCGTTTTATATGTCATCTTGACGATTTACAATTTTCACGGGAGTTCTTTTAAAATAATTAATTAAAATAATTTAATTACTGAAAAATTAAATAAAAATATGATGTATGCAATTATTGTTTGGGTAATAGTTAAAAAAGAATTTTTCCAATGAAAGATATTGTATGTACATATTTTTATGCAGTTAGTTTTCAGATGTTCATTCTGCCTATACTTCTGCATAACATATTATTAACAAGCATATCATTACTTATTGCACATGACAAACGCCATAAGAAAATCATATTACGAAATCATTTAAGGCTGACAAGATCGGTATCGGCAGTCCCTAGCTTACTTTTTGTGGTGGAAATCAAAGTTCACTTAGACTTACGTTTAAAAAAATATCGTTTTCGCTTCAGATTTAATCGATTTTTTTTGTCGCCGAATTTTAATATTTTTTTGTTAGGGGTTGCTTGGTTTCTGGGCTTCAATGGTAAGTAGATATTTAACACTGGAGCAACACAAAGGGCTATTCTGGGCTTCAATGGACGCTGCCTCGTTGGTAATTACAATTTTTGCTTAGAAAAATTTAAAATTTTGATATAAACATGCTTAACTTATTTCCATAATTTTAAAAAATAAATCTAACATTGAACAAAATAACTAAAGTATGAGGCTTTAAAATGGTATTTGTTACATAGGTTAATATAACAAATAGCTGGTTCTAGCTATAATGGTTCTCACGATGTGGAAAGTTCTAACTTAGAAGCCCTATAGCTTAGAAGCTTTATTTTATTGCCTTGGAAACTTTTCCTGAATATTTTCACTATTTTTATAGCTTTATGCATCAGAATTATCCTAAATGCAAAGAAATTCCACCGATTGCAAGAATTATGGCACCAAGCGCTCTAAAAGTCTCGGCTTATTCAGTTTGAAAATTTTGCTGTTTCATAATCCGGAAGTACCAAAAAAAAATATGCGCATTGAACGGTCCGATATTCTGAGTGACGACCAGTATTGTTGTCATGTCAAAGATGGCGACGAGACCAAGCTTAACTACTATTCAAGTTAACTAGCTATCCAAGACAGTATTTTCAATTCAAACTTGTTAGTCTGTCTAAACTTGCTATGCTGTTATACTGGATAAGATATCTTTTGGAGTTTATATTTTCTAGTTTTCCTTCTGATCGTTTATATTTTTTTATCTTAATTAATCTTTTAGAATTTAAAACATTACAATTCTTGTGTTTTTCATTCTTGTGTTTTTCCGTTGCTGCATGAGTTTATTAATATTAAGAATAGAATTTGGATAATGTTTTTCAAATATTTCTTTACTTGGATTCTGTTTTTGTACCTGTTATTCTTTGAATAAAAATATTTTGTTAGATACTATTTACATAGTTTAAATAATGTTTCAGACTGCAATCAGCGTCAAAAGTGAACGTGCAGCTTCGAATTTCAAAAATTTAGTTATAAAATGTACATTTATTAAGTGCATTAAGAGATAATTTTAATCTAAAATAATTATATATCTTGACAGAATATTACTTCCAACATATTATCTATCTATATATATAAAGCAGAGTTGGCGTCTATCCTGTATACATATATACCGTTTGACCTATCCACACCAAATTTGGTACACTTATACTTTGGAATCGTGCGGATAACGTAGGCTACATATTAACCAACGCTCTCTTTAACCTATGTGTGCAGAGGGGGCTAAAAACAATTCGAAATTGCTATAGGAATAACATTGAGCATGAAACGATTGCGATAAGCAGCTCGGTTTGTTTAACCATTATTTATTGAAAGACAGCGAAATGTTGCTGTCATATTTGAGCATTTCTAAGTTTTGTAAATTTGTGTTCTTTTTGTAAATAATTTATTATTGTCTATCAATATTTTTCAAACGTCCTTTTTCGAATTTCTCTATTTCAGAATATTTCAAGAAGTCGAAATTCAAAACGCTTCCTCTATCTCTCGATTTTCAGAATTCTACATTTTTCAATGACCATGTAACGTCTTGTTCCACGGGTAGCTTAGACTAGTTACCATTGAAAAGAGATCCGTTTCTAGATTAACGAATTTTATTTACACTTTTTACAATTAGTTGATAAAACGAATGAAGAGTTCATTTAAGAGTTCAAAATGGAATTCACGAGCGATAGTTCGTTGGAAAGTCCAATGTTTTATCGAGGTGCTTCTTATGGCTGATGGCGAGCCTCTCACAAATTACTCGGAGGAGTCTCCTTCACGGCTACGGGCGAGCCTTTCTCAATAAAATACTCAGGCGAGTATAGAGTCCCAAGGCGGGATAAATCAGCCTTCTTCGGCTCTGATGAGGTCAAATCTCCACTACTCGGGCGAGTAGTTTCTCCCAAAAGATGGCAATCTTTCGTAGACAGTAAACGGGTGTTCACTTCTTGTTCGACTCTCGTCTCTCTCCAAAAACTATCTCTCTCCTCTTCTCTCTGCCCTCTTCTCCTTCCTCTCTTTTCTCTCTCTAAGATCCGAAAAATTCTCTATATATCGAGAGCTTCTCGACTCCTTTTTGTTTCGGGTCGGCCTTTCTAGTCGGTGCGCGTTGGCTGTTGATTACCTCACCTCCCCGGGCCTTCCCGAATGGCCCTCGCACGTTGGCCTCTCCCCTTGACTCTTACGTCAGACTTCGGCGGACTTGAAAGGGAACATTAACCCTTGTCGGCAATGGTCATCGTAACTCATTCCCGTACCCTTTTGTCTCGAAATATCATAGAGAGCGACAGAGGGGCGCCTGCCTTTTGTTGCGAAGCCACCAACAGTTTCGCCTCTGGAAGCGGTGCTTTCCCTATCTGCCGTTAATAAGCTGCTCCGGTGGTTGTTCTTTTCGGCGCTTGGTCGCCGGCAAGATTGTCCAGTTTCCTTAGCCACCGTTACAACCAGAATTTCGTTTCTGTTTGTATTTATGTGTTCCATATTACAGATATATTATTTAGAAGTAAATTTTAGTGAATTATTTTATTTTCTGCAAAATATCACTTGACATGGGTAATTTCTTGGTGGTATATGTATATTTCGACCAACTTTCCTTGAGTCTTTGGTTAAATATGTTATGGTGTGAAGAATTCTGTTTCATAAAAATAAATGGAAACCTTTTTAAGTAAGGTGTGCAACTTCTTATTTTAAAATGACCGGTAAAGTTAAAATATATCCTAAAATAAGATAGGGTTACGTTAAATCAAAACAGGTAGCCATACGTTTTTCATGTTTCATGGATATTATTGAAAGCTGTACTCCATAGTCAAGTAATTACATCTATCATATTAAATAGGTACGTGGTTTCCATATAGAAACTGAATCTCTCAATTGAAAAAAGTACCATAAGGATTCGATTTAAAACTGAATTTCTGTTGGAGTAAAGCGAATTTTAAATAAGAATTTGCTGATCTGGGAATAATATCACAGTAAGGAAGTATTTGAACTAGAACATTTGAAAAATTGAAATTTTTTGTGTGACAGAAGGTCGAGGGTTGCTTACTTGAAGTTGACGCTGTTCGTATACAACTTAGGTACAGTCGCGGAAAAAACTCGAACCACCCTCTTTATTTCGAGCACTATTCATAGTAGAGCAAATTCAAAGATATCGTTCAATAGGTAATATCGTCCTCTACAAATTCAAAATGCAAAAAAATGCATAAGGGAACGTCTTCATATCAAATTTTGCACAAACAACAAAATTTATAATGGAAATACCCTGTTTTGATGCCTTAATCAGATTCCGCATCCTTAAATTAGTCTAAATATGAAATTTCATGACTTTACTATCTTTATATCCGGAGATATTCAATATTAAAGTTGCTGTCAATTTCAGGGATCACCTTCACATTGAAATTTTCTATTCGTGGATCGTGGTTAATTGTAGTTATAGCTACCCGAATTTCAAATTTGAACACTATTTCAAACGTATTTGTTCGCTCGCCTGCAAACGATCCGAGAATTATTATATTTATTATACGAGCTCAAACGATAATATTGTGAATTCTAACCATTATTAATATGTGATAAAAGGGTTTTGGAATTGAAAACAATTCAAAAAGGAGAAAGTGTTGATCGATGTTCTGTAGAATTTTGAACATCTTTACGTCTTTAGTGTTCTCGATAAAGCTATTTTTTTAATTACCGTTCGTTTCTATGTATGCAACCAAAAAGCCTACCTACAATTACTTAATACAATCGAACTGATATTCCGGTCATCCAAAAAATGAATAGTGAGTCATTCAATTGATCATTTATTAGTAGAATTCATCTACACAACACATAACTGGTAAAAGGCAATACATTTTAAATTAAAAACATAAATGAAGTCTCCAACCATTTTTCCAAAAATTTAAGCATTCTTCAGGTTGGACGTTTTTAAACTTCTGGTTGCCCCCTAAAATCGTCATAAAGAGGAAAATTTAATGTAACGCAAAAACTAATTATCGGAATAAATTGAAATTTTGCATGGTCATATTAGAAGCCCTTCCGAATCGATTCCCATCAAAATATAAGGGTCCAATTCGTAATTTTTCAGACATTAATTTAGTAATTATTATTGTATACTTAAAAGTATTTTTTAAATAAAATGTTAGGTTGATTTTGTTTGGGTTGCTTATCAGTAACATGGTGAAAAATATCAGCCCTATAGAAATATTATTTGGGAAGATATTTACAAAAGTCTGAGAAATTGATTTAACATTAGGAGTTCCAATCTTTCTGTACTCATAACTTCGAAACGGTAGAACCTAATGACATGAAATTTGGTATCTGAAGTTGAATTTTAATATAGATTTGAAATTGTGTGTCAAAATAGGGGTTTCTATTTTTGCTTTTTTTTGCTTCCTGAGCTTTAGCAATAAGAGCTGAAAATATTTCTGCTGTAAATCCAGGTGAGCCATTCACACCTTGATAACTTTTTTAAAGTGGCAGGATGAGGCAAGTTGGAACAAAACGTTTTGCGTACATAGTTGTATGCTTTAGCTGAATAAAAGTTTAGCGTTAAGGCAAATGCACGCAATTGTGGGGGATATTTTTCTTTCCTTTTTCCCTTTGTCCACTCTTTTAAGAAGCTCGATTGTAGAACCAATGAGAGAAAGCTAAAATTGTGTGTGATTGAAAGTGCTACAAAAATAAACAAACAATATTCACTTCTAATACCTTTGAAGCCGATTCTGTAATTAATAATTTCTTCTTTATCTCGCATAAAATTTCTTTTAGGGATGTGATTTGCTTTTTCATTCTCTTAGCCTTTTCTTTTAAAGCTCCGATTTTCCTTCGGTAAGTTGTCTGATTGTCTCTAGCAATGGCTAAAACTTCCTTTGCTTTTGTCGGTGATGTCTGAATAATCTCCCAAATATATTTTTCTTTTCTGCCCAACATTTGCAGAAATACCTAAAAATACAGATAAAGGGAAGATTGCTAATGTCTTATAAAAAAAGAGCTTAGACTGACAATGTAAAGAGTTGAAAAGACCGTGCTTTCGATAACCTATTCTTTATATTTTCAATTTAAAAAGAAAATACATATCGAATTATTTTTTTATTGGTGCATTGGTAATTGTACTGAAATACTGTAGCTGGAAAAAAATACAATTTTGCTTAAAGGATGCAAATATTTTGCTAATAATTTTTCACCTTAAAATGAACAAGTTTCGGCACCCATTCTCCAACTGTACACCGAAGTAGCCTCCAGCCATTGAAATGTTATCTTTTCTTGTATTTTTTCACCCACTCCGCTTGTAGTTTACTTTTGATTGAATTTTTATCAAATGAGATTTTGTATTATAATTTTACTATTCATCGGTATTGGAAGGAAATATTCTGAAATGGTTAGCATATTGAATTAAGATTGATTTTCCATTAAGTAGAAAATTTTGAAGTATATACATTTTCTTTTGATTAAGAAAATAAACTAAATCTGTACCTGGCTCGTTATTGGAAATCTATTTCACTACCCATCTTGGTTCGGAAGGATTTTCTTCAGCTGTAAAATTGTTCCGATCTTCTGATAAATTGAAAATTGAAGGTACTGCTTCAGCCTTTAAGCCAAGTACCCCCAAATTTTTCTACAAGAAAACATTTGTTTCGAAATGCTTGGAACACAATTTGATGTATGTAAAAGATTTAAAATTTTCTCTGTTGAGATTTTTTTCCCACGATTTTCTTCTTTCTTTATGTTTGGGTAAACTAACAAATGGAACAAAATAAAATTTTTAAATACACTCACTGCCAAAAGTTAAGCTCGGAGAGGAAAATGTTAATTTCCAGAAGCCAATTTGAATTTGAGAGGCTGCATTTCGATGCAGAGGTAGATGGTAGTATGCAAATATGTTCTGTAACAGCCAATCACGGTTTCGTGTCGAGAAATATGCAAAAAAGGTAGTATTATAAGAAGACAGCATTGTGAAGGGTTAGAGGAGTTTCATGTAAGTGCTGATAAAAAGTGTTTAGAACTTTCGTACGATTAGTTTTCAAGACAGACGTGTTTCTATGGCTTCCAGAAGACGAATGGCAGATAGTGAGCACTGGCGTTTTGTGGGACGCCTTGAAGCAGGACAATCAATCACAGATGTTGCTCTTTTCTTCGGCGTTCATCATTCCGTCATTTTACGATTATGGAAACAATTCCAAACAAGCCAAACAGTTGCCCGAAGACCTGTGGCCGGTCGCATAAGGATTACGACCCCCGCGGAAGATTGATATATTGCTGTTTTAGCCAAGAGGAATCCAAGTTGACCTCCACACGTGTGACATCTGTGCTTGCAGCGTCCATTGGTAAGACGATATCTGCCACTACTATTCGCCGAAGGCTACACATGAATGGACTGTACGCCAGGTACCACGAGTTTGTGTTCCTCTATCCTTCCAATCCGGAGGTGCAAGATTAAAGTGGTTACGGCAACATGCGAATTGGACTGTGTCTGATTGGGCCAACTTTATGTTCACGGATGAGTCGAGATTTGCGCTGGAGCCAGATGAAAAGCTTGTAAGGGTCTGGAGAGAACAAGGCACACGCAATCGGCCCCAGAATGTATTACACGTACGGATTTTTGTTGCTAGTTAAACTTGATCCCATTCAGAACTTAAGCTAATTATATAACAGCTCAAATTGCTAAAAACATTAAAAAGTTACACAAATTCAATAAATATTCAGTAATATGCACATTCGCATCGCCTAACAATGTTAAAACGTAACTCAAATTCAAGAACTATGCAGTATTATACACATTCGCATCGCTAACTTTTTATAAGTGTTATGTTGCCAATAGAAACGATAAAAAATCAAATCAATCAACCGAGCTGAATTTTCGCGTAGCAGACACGTGACTACTAGTCACATGTTGGTGACACTTTTTGAAGCTCTTCGCAAAGCGATACTCAGTCTACTTATATTTCACGTCTATGGTGCCAACTCAGGTGTTTCTCTTCATCTGACAGTGGTTCAAAATTAATAGGCTTTGTACTTGGATCTTTCCCTTCGGGATTGTTCCTGGACCGTAACCAATGCCTCTTGTGTTGCTCCAGTCCGATGCTCATTAATTACCATTATAATTACCGTGGTCAAAATTACCAGGTTTTCCGGATCTCTTTCGTCAAAGGCCCGGAGTATTGCTACTGTGGGACGTCAATTCAACTACTTACACAGCCATACTTACACAGTAGCCTACTTACACAGTATGCACAGCAGCATGCATTTTTCTGTATTTTGTAATTAACGTCACACTGGAGCAACACAACGGGCAATTGGTGACGGTCAAGGATCAATTCCAAAGGGAAAGAACCGAGGACAACACCATGAAATTTTGAACCATGGTGAGATGACGAGGCAACACCTGAGCTGGCACTCCACTCTCCAAATTTCCACACCACGCCAACGTGAGGACATTTGAGGCCACGACAGATTTAACGGTCACCCCTTTGTACACGACGGTCTTTGGTTGGATTTGAACTTGCAACCCTCCGGTTGCTAACTGTTACTCTTCCGACCGGGCCACCGTCGCCAGTATGCGCAGCAGCAGCAATTTAAGTTGAACTTAAGAAGTGAAATGAAGAAAGCAAAACCATATTTGTATTTGTATACAGCAATCTTAAATCTTAAATTTTGTTTCTCTGCTCAAAATATTGTTTTTCGCTTTTTGTCTGAAGCAATTTTGTGGTTTTTTTATTTGCAGTACAACAGTACAGTACAAATGGAATCGTGCGAACCAGATAAAAGAACAGAAAACACTGATGGCCAATCTGTAACTACACAACAGAATAACACAGTCGGATCTTCAACTGAACAGAACGGTGAAGCCCCCCTTAAAATTGGCGAACGTCATCAGGTTCAACGAAGTGATGATTTATGGCGTGAGTATATTTGCTTCTACGTGCACAGCGCCAAAGCATTACGTATTGGAACAGGTTTGTTTTCGCCACCGATATCACGTAGTTCTTGTTTCAAAAGTTAACATCAAGATGGAATCGCCTGCAATTTATTTACAGGCGCGTAAAGACGAAAAACAAGAAAATAACACACAGCTTGTATTATAAAACACAGCTTAAAATAGCTGGAATGGTTTTATTTTGATTAAATAGCCAAACCGGCAGATTTCGCGCCATGTTCCGCTAAACTATCAGACGCGCAGGGTGGTATGTCACCCCAACTGATATAATATGCTTACTCTATGCAAAACAGGCCTGTTCCATTTTGTAGAATTACGGAACAGACGCAGTATAGGATATCTTTTGGGGCGTTTTTTTACCGATTTTTGCGGTTTCTAGCAATCCCGTAATTTACCGAATGTACCACTGTTTATTTTAAGTTACGTTTTAAGATGTTTTATTTTTAAATTTCTGCCGATATTTGATTTCTATCGCATTTGTGGCTGTTTTGAATTTTGTAATTTCAATGTTTTATTATTTACTTAAAATTTATATTTAGTCATGATGTGCATATTTTATCCAGATTTATATATTAAATCCAGATTTGTTTTTATCAAAATGTTTTATTTAATCAAGATGTGTTTATTTTATGTTACGTTTTAAGATGTTTTATTTTTAATATTTTTAATTATATGTTTAATTGAGGGAATTGTGCAATGTTTTTCCGTGTTGTACCAAGGCGAAAGACTCGTTTACGACCGAAAAGGGTCGCCAAGGAAAAAATGCGCCAAATGTCCTATACTGCATGTTCCAAAATTGCTTCTGTTAATTTAAACAATGAGACAACTTAAATGGGATAATTGAAGTTATGTGAAACATTAATGTAACTACCACAGAATCATTCCATCTTTTCGTCAACTGTTCTCCAATGATGCAAGCATTTTTACAATTTGTATTGAAACTCAAAGAAATCTTATTACAGCTGTATATGTCTCGTTTGGTGGCAACGCTCTTAGTGCACTTTTATGTTGCCAAAGAAAGAATCCTTTGAAAAAATCATTTTTTGATCGGAAAATAATAAGCTTTTGCGGAAAGTAATTAACAGGAAAAAGTACAAAACTTTGAAAAAAACATGTTTTTTTATCAGAAAATAATTAGCAGAAATAGTTGGAAAATAGTGATTAAAATATCTTAATTTTTTAAACTGTTTAAAATTCCTCCCAATCTAAATCTCTAACAATTTCCAAGAATTTGTCAAAGTAATCAATTTTAAAATCTTCACATGAATTTTTAAACAAATAATTAGCAAAATAAAAATGTAATGGAGTTTGTTGTGTGAAGGATGTTTGTTGTGATGGGGTTGCCTTCACTTGCCATAACTCGCTACTAAAAGTGTACCAAAAAGTACGCAAGAGGCATATAATACAACTACCGAAATCTTGAATTGTCCAGTTTCATGTCTTTGAATTGTCATAAATATAATCAAATCTGAACTATTCTTAAAGAAATAAAACACTTATGAGACAGTGAATAAAATATATTTATTCTAGTTCCATCTGAAACCCATAGGTCTTTTACATAGATTTATGCAATCTGCGTTAATATAAAAGTCCAAATTAAGTATTGATTTTGTGTTTCAACTAATTACCTTCACACTACAATAGTTATCACGATTAGTCATAATCTTTTCATTGTATGTATTTGTGTGCTTTCATCATTTAGTTGATGCAATAACTCCCAACTTGTTCAAAAATTCATCACATTCTTGGCTTTACCATATACTCCCAGTAGATTAGAAATAACATTGTACACACTTCATACAATATTATCAGATCGTATTTCTTTCCTCTACATTGTGGTTTTATTCTTTCCAACATGAAATTTCGAATGTTCTTCAAAATTTTCCACATCTGGTAATTCATCTTGTTGAAATTTACTGTTACCTATATTCAAATCTTTGCCCATTTCACCATCACTTAGCTGATCATCAGGGGTTTTCATAATCTTGTGTATTAATAATAGCTAACAATGTTTGAAATCTCTCCATCACTTTCAAATTCAGTCATTTTTATTTAAAATGTTATTCCCACTTTCGAGTAAATACAAGTTCTTAATTAAAAAGCACATGAAGCACTGCACTTACAAAATATGTTCTCATAGTACATAGAATTGCATGTATTGAAGGGTAGAATGTGAAGTGTCTCGCCTTGCTCAAGAAACTCTTATAAATACACAGAAAGTTAAGAGATTCAAGGCAGTTTGTTATCAAAGGTGTCATTGTTAGACTCGGCTATTGATAAGATAAGGTTTCTGCCATAGGTAGAATTTTCAGATGAATCAATTTTAGATCCAAGGGTGTGTAGCCATGCTGTGACTGGTGTTAACATTGTGACCAATAATTTCATTATAAACAATTACCTTCCTATGAAACAACTGGGTAATATTTGAAGTGAAATCTTTTGCAACATGCATACACATATTCCACCTAACCCGTTTTACAAAGTATTGGTGAAAAGGCTGGAAAATGCATTTAAGAAAAGAAGTACAAAAGAAAAGCATTTAAAACTATTTCATTTTTGGGAGTGAATATCCTGTATGTATTAAGTACCATGTTTAAGCAAATTAGATTAATATTTTGTGAGGTAGGTTTTCATCAAAAATTCCTCGGCAAGTAAAAGTTGTAGGTGGTGCATGTTCAATTGCTGTCATTTACTCAGGGTGTATCCCTCTTTTCTGTGTCAGCAAAACTTTCCTTGTATGTCCACTACTTGATATTTTCGGGTCGGTGTGGCTCGGTCGGAAGAGTAACGGATTAGCAAGCGGAAAGTTGTGAGTTTGAATCCAACCAAAATACCATTGTGCACAAAGGAGGCTGGTACACGTTAAATCTGTTGTGGTCTCAAATGTCCTCACATTGGCATGGTGTAAAAGTTTGGAGAGTGGGGTGCCAGCTCAGGTATTGCCTCGTCATCTGACCGTGGTTTAAAATTATGTGGTGTTTTCCAATCTTTCCATTTGGGATTGATCCTGGACCTTCACCAATAGCCCATTGTGTTGCTCCAGTGTGAGATTAATTAAAATACCTACCTACCTTGATATTGTCTCTTGCGTTTGATGCAGCTTGATCAAATATGGCTAACCAACCTTCGCATGTAGACTTGGGTATCATATGAAAGGTGTACTGAAATACCTGCTCCCCCATGTTTGTATGGTTATGCATAAATTAATGCATTAATCCCAAATTACATACACCCTTTTTCTAAATGTGTGGTATAATTGTGCCAACATACCATGAACAACTTGCTTAGAAATTAAATGTAATTTGGGTTTTCTTAATTTAGTGCATATATTTTGACTTTTGTGCTCGATCTCAAGGATCTGCTTATAAATTGCTATCAAGTAAATGAACTTGCATGAAAAGATATTTTACTGGTACAGCAAGAAATACACTTAGGGATCGAAGTTAGAGGAATCGTACCTGCACCTGACAGGTGGCAGGCTGCTGGCACAGTGGGCAAATCCCCTGAGCCAGGGAAGCCTTGTGTAATATTGATATTTCCTACTTGCTATGTATCAAAATGTAATCCTTCATTTACCTTATGTGACTTACGTGTATAAGTTAAAGTATCTAAGATGAAGAACAGGCTAAACAAACTATTGCTCCATTTAGCAGGAACAGGTACATTCAAAATATATATCGTTTATGAAGAATGAAGTTAGTCTTGTTTACAGGTTAGTTAAGTGTTATTTTAGCTTGTATTTTATTCAAACATTTTGGAACACTTCAAATATCTGCATAAATAATTTTAAACAATATACTGAATTATGAAAGCAAAATTTTTGTAAGTTGTAAGTTATCTTTTTGGACAAGGGCAAAATCATGTCTGCACATGGGCCTGAAATCTTAGCTTTCTAAGACTACTACACAATTCTAGTCTAAAAACTACTTCATCTGACTTTGTAATATCATATATTTATCCAACGTTTTCATTAAATTATCTACTGGACATTTCATTAAAACTAGTAGGTTTTGATCATTTCATTCTTATTCTGTCCGTGTGATTAAAATAAAAAAATTCTGGGCGACAGTGATATTTAAATACTCGTATTTTTTCTAGACAATGCCGAAATAATTCAAGTGCGAATAAGTGAGCAGGATAGTAGCAAGTATGAATATTATGTGCATTATGATGGATGTAAGTACAATTTCTATAACAATTTTCCCAAAAGGTATTTAAACATTTCTGTTGATTACTGTGGTTTTCATTGTAGGTAATCGCAGGCTGGATGAATGGGTTTATATAGATCGATTTGACTTTTCTGGTGCAAATAAGGACAACCTTAAAAATAACTATAATGCAACCCATCGGGACCAACCGGATAGAAAAATTACTCGAAGTCAAAAAAGAAAACATGATGAAATTAATCATTTACTAGAGGTAATATACCTTCATATTTTATAATATTTTGATGTTTTGAATAAATATTTTACCAATTTATTCATAAGCAGTGCAGCATTCATCAGCATTCTAAATGCATACTTACCTTAATGTGAAAATCTAAAGTAAAGAAATTTAATTTATTAAACTAATTATATGTGTAAACTGAATTAAGAAATGTGTTGGATGTAAATTAAAATCTATGAACTTTTTAGGTTAGAACTTTTTAAAGCTTTGTTCTCTTGAGTTTATTTAAACTTAGGTTTAGAGTAATATTTTCCTTTCTCACTTATTAATTATAGTAGTAAATTAACTGACAATTTCAGTTAATTTTCCTCTGAACATGTTCAGAGACCATGAGACTAAGCTCTAATATTTTTTGTCATGTTAGTATTAAATATGATCACATTAAGCAGGTCTTTAATGCCTGCTTGTAGTTACATAATCTGATTGATCAACCTAATCTGGGATTGAAACTGGAGTCAATTTAACTTCCATGTTTGTAACTGCATTTATGAGCCAAAAGTCAGTAAAATCTTTTAAAATGTATAAAAAAATTGTTGCAGTGAATTATAGCATGCATTGATGAGTATTGTCCGGAAGGACGATTTTTGTTGAGAGAAAAGAATTGTAGTTTGAAATCCTTCTCATAGATGACACTAACTAACTTTAATACAAATGTGGCTGTTGTAAAAGCTGAAAGTTTGGGGATTAGATATTCAATCCATTATTAAACTTTGTGTAAAGAACAAGTTTTTATGAGAACGTAAACTGAAAACAGAGCAAGCTTTGTTGGTGAAACAGTTTTATGTGAACAGAGAATCAATATCAGTTGCTTTACAAAAATTCCAATCACTAAAATATCTAAAGGCTACAAACAATATCTTGACATGGGATGGGGTACTTAAGGTCATCAGACAATTTGAAGAAACTCATCAGTTGTGGAGGATATGGAAGACCATCATGAATCAATAGTTCTGTGGCATCCAATATGGAAGAATGAGCATCTGAAACAGTTACTCTAACTAGCAGTGCTCTTGAAGTTGGCCATTTGGCATTCCTGCATCCTCCATTCAATGTATCCTTCACAGTTTCGTGAATATCCTTATAAATTGCGATCACTCCATGAGTTTGTGAATTAACTGATGGCCACTCAGAGAGAAACATTTTCCATCTGGGCTTTGTCCCGAATGACACAGCAACCACATTGGTTGTTTGATGTTCCAGTGGACAGATGAAGCCCAATTTTTACTGCATGGAGATGTGAATACCCACAACTGAAGCATTTTGGCAACCGACCAAATACACATGATCCACCGATTATCCATTTGAGTACACACAGCAGGCACTTCATTTGCCTCAAGTAACTGTTATATGTGGTTTCTTTGCCTCCTATTATCTTGGAGCATTGCTCAAGAACTGACTGGTTGAAATATTGCACAATGAATGCAGAGCGTTATTTTACTCTTCTGCATGAGGGGAGTGGCACTGTCTTTGCATGAAAGAAATGTGCTGTGCCTACTGTAACATTTATTTACCAGTTCATTGTAATATTTATGCACATCAACACTCCAGTAAAGATATTTCTGATCCACACCTTATGTGAAGACACTTAACAGTAGTCGCTGCTTGATCCCACAGAATATTTCAAGTATCATGTTTATCAATCAGGTTTTTCCAAATTGACAGAACTAAAACATGCTATTTGGTGTAAGGTGTGTTCCATCGATCTGGACTTGCTGTACTCTACAGTAATGGGCATTGTCATTCATCTGAGCTGTGTCCTGCCTTATTGTGGAGGTCATGTCAAACACTTGCTGATGTAATTTTGAACACAGTAATAACATGTATTGTCTTTCTAATGTTTACAGCACCATATATCAGTGGGTTTTAGAACTACAATTTTTTTCTGTCAGCAAAATCCTCCATCTGGACAATTTTTATGTAAGCTACAATCCAATGCAATAATTTTTCCCTTTATACATTTTTAGTTTTTAGAGACTTTTGACTCACTCTAAAAATGCTGTAGTGATTTGAAGTAAAGCTATTTCTGTTGTAGTGAAAATTATCAATTTTAGTTTGTAGTTCTGCATAAGACAAAACAGAATTCTATCAATTAGAAATTGAAGTGTTATTTAGACTACTAAAACTCATACAAGAATTTTTATGAATTACGAAATTAAGTTACTGGACTTGCATTTAAAAATAACTTCCTCAAGCAATATTTAAAAATATTCTTTGTTGTGATTTTTCTTTTCAAGACATTTGACGAAATGGACCCTATGACAGCTGCTCTTGAACAGGAATACAAAGATGTGAGTTATAATGTTACCATTATTTATTCCAATATTTTGATAGCAAATATTATTGCTCTGGGG
Organism: Meta bourneti; assembly: GCA_933210815.1. Taxonomy (NCBI): domain Eukaryota; kingdom Metazoa; phylum Arthropoda; class Arachnida; order Araneae; family Tetragnathidae; genus Meta; species Meta bourneti. The sequence continues at coordinate 50,938,966 of OW119924.1, read as the reverse complement.
TCCTGCTTAACAAAATTAATCAAGCAAATTCCCTCTATAAAAATTAAGGCATTTAAAATAAATGCCAGAACTGCCCGTTTAAAAATTATTGATTTATTGTGATGTGTTAAATATAATTATAAACATATATATATTTGATTTTTAGCAACTATTTCACACCTAAATTTGTCATTCCGTTGTAATTTCAAATTTTGTTATTAAGAAATCAATTAGTTTTACATAAAACAACTTCATTGTGTGACTTGGATTGTTCTATTTGAGTAAATAACATAAAAATTTTCAAAATAATCTAACAAAAATTAGCCTATTGTAACTTATGACCAACAATTATCTAGTGTGCCAATTTAACATCTGTTACCCTATACTAGTCGAACTGCACAGAGCACTTGCGCTGAAGGTTCTATTGCTTGTATCTCTTGATAGCAGTGTATTAACTACATTTCATATTTCTTATATAAGTTAGAGTTAGATTTAGTTCAAAGAGCGATGAAAATAAATCACTTATTGTATTGTTATTTTATTTTTATTGTGTTAATGAAACTTTAGGAAACAATTTTTCATGATTAATGATTTTTAAATTGTGAAATAATATTTCACAGCTGATATTGAAATGACTAAATACAATTGGATTCATAGTTTTATTTTTACGAGAAATGAATATGTGTATATACCCCTCAAAGGGTTAAAATAACCACAATCCCTTTTATTCCAACATTACAAACTAGATAGCATGTTTTTCAGGAACAAATTTAAGAAAGATAGCAGCAAACTAGTAAATTTCTAGATAGCCAAAACCATTAAGAAAAAAGCACATAGGTGTTAGAACAGCATTATCTCTATGTTCAATATTTTCTTGGTTTTAACTCTATTAAACATCATGCTTAAAATTTACACTTGTAATGTGATGCTTACCCAGATTAAATTCAACCAAGATCATGATCAAAAATTGGTTTTGTTGATGACAGGCCAAGGAATTTATAATGAAATGCATGAATGAAATATTTCCTTTGTTGATATTTCTCAATAAAAATAATTTAATTCTAGTATCTACTCATGCTGAACCTGTATCCAATTGTATTATTTTCTGTATTCCTCATGCTTGTTTGATCTGCTTTCAATTCAAATGTAGTTCCATTCTATGGTGCTTTTCAGTTAATGGGGGGCCAGTCATAATTGTGCACCAAAACGCCAAATGTGGTAACTTGTTTATTTCATGTGGTGTCAATTACATGAGAAGATGCTAATGTTTTTGGCAATGTAGAAGGTAGGTAGTTAATTAACGTTGCACTGGAGCAACACAACAGGCTATTGGCGGCTGTCGGGTCGGGGACCAATACAAGAGAAAGATCCAAGGACAACAGCTCGTAACTTCCACACTACGCCAACATTTGAGACCATGACAGATTTAACATGTACCATCCCCTGTGTACAGGAGTCTGGCTGGTCTGAGTTTCAAGCTCGTAACCCTCCAGTTGCTAATCCGTTGCTCTTCCAACTGGGCTACTGTGGCCCGATGTAAAAGGATATCGGCAGCTTTGTGCCTCCTGTGTAATCTGAAATTGTGATAAAATCCATTTTGTATTTTTATTTGTGAATTTTTGTATTTATTTTTGATTTTAATAAAATAGTCATTCTTTTTTATGAAGCTGTATATATCTTTACAGTTGCTATTCCTATCATTCTTATCTCTACTTAAATTTTGCGCCTACATTTGGCGCACAATAATGACTAGTGCCCAGTTAACCGAAAAGTACTCATTCTATATTTCCCTTAGTTTAGTGATTATAAACTTTATGCACTATTGTGCCATTTTTGAACTTAAGTCCCCTTTCTGTAAAAAGTATTGCTCCCTCCGATTTTCATAAGGGTTATGATGTTTTAATAAAAAAAAAAGTAGTAAAAATAGTTTGTAATAATGTGGATATGCAAATAGCTACTTTAGGTCAGTAAAGTGATTTAGTAAAACCAAACTTTCTTCTACTTCATCTGCAGTACAAATAGTAAAGAAAATTATCACTCTAAAAGGTGCTGTGCAACCCAAAACTATTTTGGTTGGCAAGAAGCCAATTTTGATTCTATAGTACAAATTTCCTATTATCCTGTGAATATCTTTTGTAATGTAAACATCCATGAAATTATTAAATTTAAAAAAGTGACTTTTCATTGAATTTTGTAAATTTATTTAATTCGTAATTTCGAAAACTGGATCGCCAATAAATCTGAATTATGAGTTCTGCCACTGACTTAGTTCCACTAGTGTTTTTGAAATTGAGAAATCAATGAAAAATACAGTTTTGCAAATTTATTACCTGCAACTAGAGCTTTTTCACAAACGGTGAATTTTATTTTTCTGAGGTGTAGTGGAACTCCAATTCTACCAACCTAAATATATTAAATTTTATCAAAATCCCAATGAAAATGAGTATCGAAACTTCAATCTAACAAAAAATAGTCCTGATTTAATGAATCATTTCACACACACAATGTGGATCTTATTTTCCAGTTTCTAGCAATAATAATATAATGCACAATTTAAAGATTGTGCATTCCACAATTCACTTTGTGACATTGAACTTTTGTATCAAACATAAGAACAGTGTTATTAATGAGATGAATTGATTAATAAAAATAAAACTTTTGTGATGGAGTATTTGAATTATTTAATGAAGAAAGACCATTTGGGCGCACAATATTTTATGTTCACCTTTTACTCATTTCAGATTTATCACAAATTCCCCTTATTTAAGGGGGCTGTCGTGGCTCAGTGGGTATGCCCACTGTGCTAGCAACCTGCGAGTTGTAGACGGCGCAGGTTCGATTCCTGTCAGGTTTGATTCCTCCCTAGGTGTATTTCTCTCTTCAGTGTTTGTAAAGCTTTCCTTGTGTCTCTATGTCCATTACTTGATGTTGCCTGTCTTTTATTTGGTGCTGCATGGCCAAATATGGCGCCTTGCGCCCAATCCAACCAACGCCTTATTTTATGTCCCTCAAAATAACTAATCTATTTAACGATCCTTCCAAAAATATATTCACCTTTTATGATCAAAACAATTGTATTAAAAAATTTCAGTTTCGAATTCCTTGTATAAAAATCATTGTCAATTTTCTAATAATCGTTCAAATGGATGCAAATGCAATTACATGTAAACTATAATATAAAAATATTTTAAATCTTGTGTTCCAAAAAGAATTATTTTTCTGGGAAAGGATTTAATTCATAAAACAAAATAATCCATTAAAATGGTTTGAAAAAAAGGTTAATGCAATTTTCATCATTTCATTTTATTATGAAAAGTGGTTATTCTTTGGTTGTGTTGTGGTTTTGGAAATTTTGCTAAATGTAAATGTCTTAGAATGTATTTTGATGCATATAATGTATTTTGCAGAAGACAAAAGTAAAAAATATTCCTAAAATTCAATTTGGGAAATTTGAAATAGATGCATGGTATTTTTCACCATATCCTGAAGAATATGGAAATGGAAAGCTTCAAAAACTATGGATTTGTGAGTACTGCTTAAAATATATGAAACTGAAGGAAACATTCAGATACCATCAGGTACCTAGGGTTTTTACTGAATACATAGTTGATTCCTTAAAACTTTTCACATTTATTACTTTTACTTGAGTTAAGCAATTTCTTTAAGAAATGAGATTGTTGCTTTTTTTCTATAAAGTGATTCAAGGTTAGCATTATAAATCATTTAAAAACTATTGATTATATAAAATTAAATAGTAATTTTGTTATATTTTATTGGATTTAAGGATTATTTAAAAGTGCTGATCTCTGCAAGGGAAATTCAATAAAACATGTTGCCTTAAAATCATTAAGCTGTGAAAAATATTTAACCCATAGATTTTCTCTTAAAAGCAATAATAGCTTACATAAATTGTATTGGTAACAGAGTTATCAGTATAATTTATGATAATTAACAATGACAAATATAATTTATGTTTTAGGTACATAACTTAGGTGAAAATTACATTTACAGTAACTATAGTTTAACTTTCATTATTTAATATTTATTTTTAAAATTGTGAATTCTTAAATTCTGTTGACATAGTTGTTTACACTGTGTAGGGAGATTGTACTCGAAGACAACCTCCTGGGAAAGAAATATATCAAAAAGAGGCCCTATATGTTTATGAAGTTGATGGTAAAGATCATAAGGTAAGATTAATTTCTAATTTGACTCTTGTGTGTTCATAGTAGAGTCAATTCAAACAATGGAACAGGGATTCATTGCAGGTTTTAAAAATAAATTGAGAGAAAATTTGGTTAAATCTTTATTCTAACTTAACCTGTTCATGCTTTATTCAGCTTCAACCCCTAGGTATTTCTCGATATATTCTGTTAAAAACGTATATATAGCAGTTATACAAATAAATTATAAGAAATCATAAAATGTAAATTAAGATAGTCAAGTTATATTCAGTGGATTCTATGAGGCTTTTTAAAGTACAATTCATTTTTTGAATTCTGCAAAGTTAAAATAGATACATTGTATACTATAAAATATATGAAACATTTTTATGATGAATATTTTTAGTCACTAATATATTAAAGTCAGTATTCAGAAATAATTTTTGTTTGAATGGGAATCTTATAATTCATCGATTAAAAAATATTTTTTCGAGTAACAAAAACTGCATTGCTTAAATTTTTATTTGATAGTTTCTATATCTTTTAATACTCTATTCGAATTACATGGAAGAATAGACCCATGCTCTTTTTTCTCTTTGGAATGATGTCCTTACAATATTTGAAAATTAATGTGAAAAATTAGTTCTTTTTTCTCAGTAAAATCAATAATATCCACAAAGGATTGAGAGTTAAAAGTTGGCAAGAAAGTTGAAAATTGTATTCTTTTTTTTCAACTGAAAATTTATGCATAAAAGTGTGTTGCTATCTATGGAAGCAATTGAATTTTCAAATGAGTATTGTTTGATAAACATGTCTTAAAAACTGTATTTAATGGAATTAAATGCTTAAGAAAGCTAGTTTCTATAATTCTATATATTCTCTTTTTTCTAGTTGTACTGTCAAAACTTGTGTCTATTGGCCAAATTATTTTTGGATCATAAAACTCTGTATTTTGATGTGGAGCCGTTTCTTTTCTATGTCCTAACTGAAAGAGACAATCACGGTGCTCATATTGTGGGGTATTTCTCTAAAGAAAAAGAGTCAACTGACGGAAACAATGTTGCTTGTATTCTTACTCTCCCTCCATATCAAAGAAAAGGATTTGGAAAATTTCTTATTGCCTTTAGTATGTATGACTGTCAATGTTTTCATCACTTTAAATAATAACTAATTTTTAAAACAATATTTTTTTTTAATTTTATTTTTCATTAATTCAAAAATGTTTGCATTTTCTCTTAGAATAGTTTATGATAGTAGCATTATTACTTTACTTTGATACAATTTTTCATAAACATTATGTGCAATAATTATTTCTTTACTACACATTTGCATGCCAGTAATGTATTAAAAATAAAACTTCTTTCATCAATGAAACTCTGAATTTGTTGATTCAGTTGCTAAACAAATTTATCTTTTTAGGAGTAATGCAGTTTTTAAGGATAAAAAAAACTTGCTGTATTGCTTTGAATTCAGTGACAGTTCATGACTTTGAAAACAAGGAGTTCATGAACTTATGCATATATCTATGTGTTAATTTGACATGGAATGACCAATACAAAAGGGAAATATTTTAGGGTTTAATAAGAAGGCATGGACAAGATACAGGTCAACAATATTTATATTATGGAACATACATGTATAAAATAACTAAATATTAATTAGTTACGTGATTTTTGGTTACAAACCAGGCTCATACCCAGAATTTTTCTGAGGGTGAGATTGAGGAGATTACCATCGTGATGTTGATAAAAAGATGAATTTTTACTGAAATGGTTGAAGTCTTTTCTTTTAATTAGCTGCAATAATCATTCTCCTGTTCAAAGCAAGACAAAATGCACAGGTTTTGAAATTTTAAATTAGTAATAGTTTTTCCCAGGTGTGACATTTTATAACAACACAATATATGTTTTACAACCATTAAAAAAATGTAGCTATTATATAAAGCTTTGTTTCAATCAAATAGAAATTCCCTAGCTTGAAGTAAAATCAATTTTTTATCAATAATTGTGTTTTAACTCCAGAATCTCGCATTTGGTATGATCATTCTCCTAAACTTATGCCACAAAGTGAAATTAAGTTTTATAACACTACACTTAAATACATTTCTGAATTTATCAAGTGAAAAGTACAAAATTTTGAAGGAAAACAACACAAGCGAATTCAGTAGAAAATGGAACAATCAGTTAGTCTACTTCTCCCAGCAAAAAAATCGTAACTGTTGGTGCACAAGCGAAGTATGCACCTTGCTTATATTAAACTCTTATTGAGCCAACCACTTGTCACAATGGCAAAGCCACTATCATTGTCTGTAGCCTCAGAACTGAAACATACGTTTACTCCTTGCGCATGTGCTTCAAACTAGAGAATGACGGAGAGAAATGAGGCATGCTTTTTATTTGTTGATTTTACCATGCAAAATGTGAGTATGAAATTATTTGATTACAGAAAAAATGTATTTTCTAGCTACCACTGTTTGACTTCCATTCCTTTCAAGGAAATTCAATATTATAGAACATCTGGAAGCAAATATTAAAATTCAGCAAATATTACAGTTGGTTTTATAACTAATATCTCAAAATACTACTTTTTCTATGTGAATTTGTTTTGCTAGGGCGACTAAGAAATTCTTTATTAATATTACTTGCAATAATGTGGTAGCATAATGCTACTATCGTTTCTGGTAGAATGGGTCAGTGAGCAACCATCTTAAGATAAATCCCTGTTTCTGAATTACGAAACACCTAATACATTTAGACTATACATGATATATTAGTTGTATATTATATTTCATATTATATTAAATTTTCTCTTGCTACATAAATTCAACTTTGCTTTTTTGAAATTCAACTATGCACATAAAGATTATAAACTTAAATGCATCTAAATGTGTACAAGTAGGACATAATGTCAAAGAATAAACAATTATTTCCTGTGAAACTTAAATACCACTTCTAATTCAATTCACATTAACCTTTTGACTATGGGTGGGACAACAGTCATCCCAAATTCAGATAGCGGAATAAAAGCGCCGTAGTGTAAAGGTTAAAAGAAGACATAGTGTAAAAGAAGGTAATGTTTTTCAGGTTATGAACTATCCAAACAAGAAAAAGTTGTTGGCTCTCCTGAAAAGCCTTTATCTGATTTGGGTGAACTGGGATACCGAAGTTATTGGTCATGGGTGATTTTAGAAATTCTAAAAGATTATAAAGGCACTTTATCAATACAACAATTAAGGTGAGTAGCATGACTGTTTCTGTTCTACTCTGATAACTGCTTACTACAGCAAAAAGTCGAGGTTCATGCATTCTGACACCTCTTTAGAGTTACTGAATCCACTTTTAAGACTAACAATTTTTTAGCGATTTCTCCCATGTTTAGCCATTGGAGAAACAATTATCTTTATGTTTAAGATAAAAATGTAAAGGAAGTTATAAAAATGTATTCCATCTATCAGCATGTTTGTGTCCTCAATGTCACTGTATAAATGCTTTTTAAAATTTCAATATGACTGTTTTAAAAAGCTCAGTATGTTTTGAGATATAAATCCCAAATACTTTAGTAGATGAGCTGTTCAAAATAGCATTGGTTACATGATGATTTAAAAAAATGCATTCGTAAATTACAACTATAATGGCATTTTGGCTGGAAATATTTGGAAATTTGTATGGAATAAGTATATTAGAGTTTAATAACTAATTTTTATGGTAGAATTATTTACATTTCCTATAGTCTTTTTAGGGATAGTCTACCGATGTATCCACTGCATCAATATTTAAGAGATAAGATTAGCATTGAGTTAAAAGGGATAGATGGTTTAAGGTTGTGAAAATTTTAGAATTATTTTTTCCATTAATCCATTTGAAAGTTTTGGGTTTTCAATTAATCTTTCTCCTTAAGTTTAAGTAGTTCTGATCTTTTTTTGGACTAGCTTGCTAGTTTTGGGATCTCGTACCATAAACCCAAATTTCATCTCTATTACATATATTCTCACTTAATGACCTACCTGTTTAATGACTGCTCAGACTTATGATCAGCTCTCCAGTGCTGGAAATCCCCTTCCTCAGCTTGAGTCACAGGAGTCCCCTTTTTTAGTTGGGTGTTTTCACATGATATCATCAAAAATGGGGCCAATGCAGACCCTGGATGCAATGTAATCAAATGGAAGATTTCATACGTAGCCCCGTCTGGCTTCCGAAACTGACAAATTCAGTTCGTGTTGAACTCTGTAAATCCATGTGCCTGTGATCCTTGCTTAGTCTGCACCTGTCATTTCCTATTATGATTGTTCAGCAGTGCCAAAGTTCTGTGTAGTTCCCTAAAACAAGCTAGTTATCGACACCATTTCCTTTGGACCTTTTCGTTATTCAAAATAAATATGAACGAATGGGTTTGCTTATTGATCAATTCGCTTATCACTTAGTCATAGAAACAGAACTTTGTCGTTAAGTGAGGAGGGCCTGTATTTTCAAATTACATGATTAAAGTAAAAATAAATAAGATATGTTTTATGTAACAAATCATGTATATCAATCAGTAAATTTGTTTGACAATACTGAAGACGATTACTAAATTTAAAATTTAATACATTGTTATTGTTCTTATCTTGTATCTATTGTAGGCTTAATATAATTTTTAATAAATAATTAAGAAATTTGAAACTTCCAGATTTTATTTATCAATTTATGTAAGTTAATTTCTTTAAAGGAAAATTGGATTTAGTTAATTTATCTTGCAATTATACATCACATAATGAAGTAATTAGTCATAAATTTCGCTACTCCATTAAAAGATTATGTTCTGAGAACTCATTATGTTTAGATTAATTTATATTGCAAAATATTTTGCCTTTGATTTTTTTTCTTTTAGCCGCATGACAAGCATTACACAAGGTGATATTATAACTACCCTTCAAAGTTTAAACATGGTAAAATATTGGAAAGGTCAACATATTGTCTGTATTACTCCTGAACTTGTGAGAGAACAACTTCTCAGTTTCCATTGTAAGAAGCCTACAATAACTGTAGACGTAAGCCTTTTGAAATGGAGTCCTCCCAAAAAGCAACCAAAAGCAAGATGAAATTCGTTCATCAAATGTAAGTCATTTCATTAACATTTTATCTAAATTTTGCTGGATATCAAACTACAGTGTTTAGATCGAACTTGATCAATGTATATGAAACATAATCCCTTTGTTGTCCTCAATATTTCTGTTGCATTTCCCCAGTTTACAAATATGGCTGTATTTAAAAGCAAAATATTATCACACACACATGCTTTAAATTTCTAACAAATTGTTTGCTATGCTTTAAAATAACAACATTGAAAAAAATCTCACTAGTCTTATATTTAATTCTAGAATTAAACTTGTTATCAATTATGAATTTAAATTATTCTAAACCTGTAAAATTGAAAACTGAATAATGAATCTTGTAAAATATTAGTGGTGAATCTTAGTTTTGAATTTTACATTTAACTTTTTTCACTGATCTTTGTCAGCATTTGTTCCATTTGGCCATAAACTTCATCATTTGGACATTATCATTTGACATTATTCATTTTGACATTGAATTATTAGCCAACATTGAATCTCGGAACTTTAATTTAGGATTCTTGTGAACTGTTAAGTTTTATCACACCAGTTACTAAACAGATTGTCAATTTTTAAGGATTTTTAAAGCAAAATTTAAAAGGCAGTTACATTTTTTATTACTTATTGCATCATTTATTTTATCTTAAGTGAATATTTATATGAAATTATTTATATCTTTGCTAATATATATTTATATGAAAACATGCATTTCCAATTGCTAGCTGAATGATAGTTTGGTTTCAATATGTAATACAAAATTACAGTAAGATGAATATACTCATTTCCAATTAATTGCCTCTTTCAATTAATCTTCACATTTCCAGTTTCTGTCAATTGAGGTAGCGAAGTCTCAGGATTGTTTGATGACTAATTAGCTGCATAGTGAACAAAGTTAAGAAACAAGGGGCACAGTTTAAAAGAAGCTTCATTTTTTTGTATGTGTCCTATGTTTACCTAACAAGTGAAGTCATCTTTTTTAAAAACTTGCTGTTGCTCATTGCTAATTCTGCTACTCATTACTGATAGAGATTTTTATTGTTATAAACATGTTATTTACCACTATATAAGAGAGTTAGCTTGTAATTTTTTACATTGTATTACATGTTTAGATAATGTAATGCATAATTGAATGTAAAAAAACACAATTTAGTATGTTTATTCTGTACACACAGTTTAATATGTATATTTATATTTATTTTTTAACAATATGTAAATTAATTTTACTTCATGGAAAATTTAGTTTTAATTATGTTTTTTTGTGCATTTTCTTCTAATGAATAGAAATTCAGGATTAATAGATACCTAGATTGTTGTCAAAATCAAGATTTATATTTTAGTTTGATTTCCAAGTAAAGGTATAAAGGTAAAGGTTTGACTCACAAGTAAAGACTTCATCTGCAAGTTATAAATGTTCAATTTGAAACAGTCCTTTTTGATAAAAAAAACGAAAGAATAATTTCTAGTGAGGTGGAAATTTGCTTTGCAAAACCAACTAATTTGTCATAACCTCAAGAGGAGTTGACATTTTGCAACTAACCGTGAATGTATCAGGAGAGTAGGCTACTCAATTTATTTTTTGAAGCAGCATAATTTTAAAAGCTTAATCAGTCTGAAAACATGATTCTACTGGGCAGTCATAAAGTAACTTTCCCTACATATGAGCCCCTAGCAACTGCAATTTTCAACGAATTGGAATGAAACTTGAGATTTAAAGATTTCAATATAAGCACTAGAGAGTTATGCAAATAACAATAATCGAGCTGTCACTGTTATGGATACTGTTTATAAGTTTCAAAAATGTTCAAAAAGAAATAAAGGCAACAAGAAACCATAACATTATACTTTATAATTGGCATTTTATGATAGGTGCTTGTGATTTATACAAATTCGATGCATTATCACTATTGCTTGTTGCCTTTTTTCCTCTTTTCTCGTTCACACTGATTTTTGATAATGCTCTTGCACAGCCGTTTTTAGAACTAAAGAAAAATTTTCAATGCCATTTTTTGTTTTTCACTGTGCAGGTCATATTGCAATACAAAAAAGCTATTAGAAAATTTCAAAATTTGTTAACTGCATCTGTGATTGAAAGAGATTGATTCATGTTAACATAATTCTCAAGCCCATACCTTAAAATTTCTAAATCTCAAGTTATATTCTGAGTTGTTGAATATAGTGGTTATATATAAGGGGTTCATATATGTATGAGAAGTCACTTTATGACCACCTGATATATTATAGTTAATATATTGTTTAAATGTCAGGAACCTATCTGAAACTAATTTAACAAATGCAAGTAACAAAGATGACAAATCAATAAAACGAAGAAAATAATGGAATCTCAAGATTGATAGTGGGTAAATTTGGGTTCTAAGCCCCCTTTAGACACTAAAAAAACGAATAACTCATTGTTTCTGACTATTACTATTGTGCATTTCATCACCTAATGTTACTATTTTCCCATTTCATAAGTAATATTTTTCTCTTTTTCAAACAGGTATGTCATGTCATCCAATTCACCTTCATCTAAAATTTAGATTGTAAATTGATAACCTGCACATTTTGAATATATTTGTATCAAGAAGTTGTGTAACCCCATTTTTGGAATCTCCATTATAAATTTTCAGCTATGAAAATGCTCTAATCTGAAATCTTTGATGTTTTGAATATAACTTTTTTAATCACTGAAAATGGAATGCAATGAATCGTTATGTTGTGCAATTTGCGTAAAACACAATATTCAAATTGTATCATGCTTATTATAAATGCTGATAAAACTGAGATGAGGGAATTTAAAATATGGTATTTAATTATATTTCTACTCATTGAAAAGTTACAGAAATGAATTGTCTATTTTTACTTGAATTCAGTAAAAACAAGCAGGATTATTCTCTTAAAAAAGGTAAAGTATAAATACTTAAAATTCAAAATTATTGTTTCCCCACTCTGTACACTTACCTTTTAATTATAGAGCAGAAAATGCAATTATTCTCATCCTCTCACTTATGAGAATGAAGTTTATGTGATATAAAATTTTAGATTTCATGGGTTGGTTAGTTTTTATCAGTTGTGTTTTTTGGGGTGTTAATTCTGTGCCAATTGTATCAAGCTGCTACTAAAAGGAATTTTGTAGTTTGTTTTTTGTTTTTCATCAAAAATCATAATTTCTGATGAAATTTGTCTGATTTGTTCAAAAATAAATTGATAAAATCATAGCTTTAATATTTGTGTATGTTTGGTGCTATTTTGCATCAAATATTGCTTAATTGGGAGCATCAACTGCATACTGAAGATGAGTATAAAATGGTTGAAACCCGAGTTGCTTTTTCCATTACAAACCATTCACAAGATTTATTTTGTGCAATTTTCACTGCTTTTTGCATCGTTTTAACAGCACATAAGCAACTAAAAGGCAACTTTTTACTTTTTTCTCAGCAACTGGCAACTTCTCATGAAGAATGCTTCCAAAGCCCTATTTTAGGAATTTTCGGAAGTTTCGGTTATCTTTTTTTAAAAATCAACCCAATTATTTGCGTGCGTTTAGCTCATGTTTGCTATAAAAGTAATTGAAACAACACCAGCAAAATAGTGCAGTTATATTCGTGAAGACTGAGCAATTTTATGGCTAATTGGCATTTTTATTTTTGAATCTAAAATAAAAGAAAGTTTGTCTAAAGAAAGTTAGAAGAATGCTTCCAGATCAACATGGAATCTTTCAAGTAAATTGTGTTTGTGGATGCTGGAGTTGTGCGATCCGAAAAATTTTGTTTACTAATTTAATGTAGTTAAGCTGGAGCTGTCATTACCAATTCAACCACAGAAGGAAATTCAGATTTCATTCTAAGGAAAAATGTATTGTCTTGCAAATTTAATGTGTATGCTTCCGGAGAGTTCTCCAACACCTATTTCATTCTAAATTATCTCATTTTGTGTTACCTTAACTTATTTATTTAAATATGGGCTGTTAAAATAAGCATTGGAGAAGTCTGCTTCTTATTTAAGAATTAATGCAACTTAAGCTATTTTGAAAGTTCTTTAGTTGTGTTTTAATTTTTTAATCCTGACATATTTTAAAAACATTTCTCATACAAAGATATTAGTTTCTTAAAAAATATTTTTGTAAAGGATAACCGTTAAGTCGTAAAAATGATTGACATCTTAAAAGCAAATTGTTTCGAGGCAGATTGAATTTGAATATCTTAGATTTTAGTAGAGTTCTATAAACATATTTAACCACTTAAAGCACGAGTTTTTTTCGGAAAAACTGGTAAAAAATGATTGAGTTTTTTTTGACAGAAAATGAATATATATATATAGGTATAGTGTAAGTTATTTTTTGCAATTTCAGTTGCGGGGGGTGGGGTAAAAGTTATAAAAAAATTATTATACAAAGTGTAAACGATTTGATTACATGTTTATTTTGAATTTCTAAATATTAATAATAATAAAATATTAACTTCAGATTCACTTCCATCACTCAAGAGATCATCACTTTTATCGCTGAAACTTTCTGATAAATTGGCATATTCAGAGTCGCTCATTATCAGATAACTTTTTCTAAACAAGTTACAAAAACACTTAGTAAAAATTAATTTATGGTTAACTGTTTACTTTTATGATATTTAAAGTAATAAAAATGGATATATTACCTTTTCCACACCAAACAACTGCTTTATAACAGAATTCCTAACAAATTTATAGCTAATCATCAAAATGCACCACTTGGTTTACACAAGAAAAATGGTGGATAGTAGTGCCATCTACGGTAAATAAGTTTAATATCCATCTATAAATAAGTGGTAAATCATCTATGATAAATAAGTTTATGCCATCTATGGTATAAGTTTAATCTAGCCTATCTATTTTTACTAGAACGGATCTCAGACGTGCATTAGAAATAAAATAACGCGAGATACAAGCACGGGCATGTGCAAATTTGCCGGTAACTTTCGCCCGTGTCAAACACGGGTAAATGCGTTAAGTGGTTAAGTTTCAGCACATATTCAAGTTTCAGCGCATATTCAAGTTTCATCACATATTCTTAATTGTAAAGACTTAATCTTTATTTCCAATAATTTAATATGAAATTTGCAAGCAGTGATTTGGGTAAAGGTAATCAGGTTAGAAAGTGGATTTATCAACTTAATGTTCATTAAGCAAATGCTACTTCTAACAAGGCATTAAAATTTCTATTGGTGAATTATTTTTTAGTTTTTCCAGAGATGTTTTACAAGAATACATTCCTTATCACTTATCAACCCATCCATGATTTTACCCTTCATATTTTTCCAATCATTTCCCTCTGCTGCTGAGTTACTTTTTTGAACCATGACGATGCATTATTTGAAAACAATTAAATAGTTCACTACAGATATTGAACATTGATGTCTCTTCTATGTTATATACGATCGTTATAATTAAATTGAAGGTTCTGTGAAAAAATATTGATTATGAAAAAATACACTACCTGACATTGAAAATGCAACACCCAGAAGGAGTGCGCAGAACTGGATGAAATTCACAGAGTAGACGCAGCTCACCGAGATATGTAAATGATGCAAACTGCGCAGCTGTCCTGCGCACGGCGAGTGAAAAACCAGGGAAGGAATCTGCAAAAGTGGTCAATTTCGCGCCGCTCTGTTTGCCAGGTAAATCAAGTTGCAATTTGTTTTTGTGTCTCGGAGGAAACGTCTAGTAGCGAAGAATGCCAGGACGCCGCCAATCAAGACAGTTCCAGCAAACAGACGACTTCACGAGGGGTATGGTGATTGGCCTCAGAAGGGCAGGTTAGTCCATACGTCAAATCTCAGCAGATACCCACCTACATGCGTCCACGGTGCACCGGTTGGGGCACAGATGGTTGGACCAAGGGATTGTGGCACGTTTGAGGGGTTCCGGTGCAGCCAGAGTGACGTCAGCACGCGTGGACCGGCGCATCTGCCGGCAAGCATCGGCGGCCCCGCAAGCCACGTCTGTCGCCCTTTTGCAGCATGTGCAGGGCAACCCTTGATGCTCCCATATCGTCCAGGACCATTAGCCGCCGATTGATCGCTGGCGGCCTGCACTCATGGCGCCCATTGAGACGACTACCATTGACCCAACAGCACAGACGTCTCCGTTTGCAATGGTGTCGGGATAGAGCCACGTGGACGACGGAATGGCACAGGGTGGTGTTCTCAGACGAGTCACGCTTCTGTTTTAGCAATGACAGTCGCCGTGTACGAGTCTGGCGCCGACGTGGTGACAGGGCCAATCCGGCCGCATCTGTGGAATGCCATACCGCGAGACAACGCGGTATAATGGTTTGGGGCGCCATCGCCTATGATAGCAGGTCACCTCTGGTCCTTATTCAGGGCACTATGACGGCCCAACGATACTTGGATGACGTGCTGCAGCCGGTGACACTACCTTTCCTTCAGGGGGTGCCCAATGCCATTTTCCAGCAGGATAACGCCTGGCCGCACACGGCACGCATCAGCCGACATGCCCTGCAAAGGTACCCAGGTGCTTCCCTGGCCAGCTGTCTCCCCTGATCTCTCACCTATCGAACATTTCTGGGACGTCGCTTGCATGCGTTGCCACCGGCACGTTCAGAAGACGAACTCTGGCAAATGGTTAATGGAATGGGCAGCTATCCCTCAGGACACCATCCGCACGCTCATTGCGTCTGTACCTAGACGTGTTGCTGCCTGTATCGCCGCTCGCGGTGGTCCTACAACCTACTGATCAGACGTTCTTGCTGCTCAGTGGCAAGGTGTATAATGTTGCAATCAAGATCACTTATTGCTCGTTGCTGTCTCTCTCTCTCTCTGTTTGCCAAATTTCATCACTTTCTGCCAACTCCTTGGTGTTGCATTTTCAATGTCAGGTAGTGTATATAAATTTTCCTGTGCCTAATTTCCTGTATAAAAGGGTGTCGATTTTTCACATAAAAATTTGAAGTTCCCGTTTGGATTCAATTTGGTGTCAATGTCACTTCAGTTTGCATATCTAATTTACGAAACCTTCGAGTGTGAGAGCTATTTATATTGTAAACTAACCACCTGAAGACAGATTTTATACTTCCGGCTATCCAATATGGTATGTGTACAGGAAGCACATTCTACCACTAAAATACTAGCATCATCTACACTCATCAAACATTTAAAGAATTTATTCCTCAAGATATTCTTAATAGGTATGAAACAGCCAGTTCTGTTGTACCAGTGTGACGTTAATTAACTACCTACCAAGTAGGTAGAAAATAGCATGTAGGAAGTCGAGATCAGGAAATGTACTGTAGCAATCTGTATAACAATGAAAAAAATTTAGATGCAAAATTTCTAAAAGTTCAAGTAAAAAGCTAATGTGAGAAATAAAATAAAATGTAACTCATTGTGTAATTTATTAAAAATAGCTAATCATTCTGTCTAATAAATAATCTAAAGCTATAAAAATAACTAATCTATTCACTGAAACGGAAAGGGTTTTTGAAAAAGTGAACACTAAAACAATCTAAATTTTTTTTAATGAATTACGTTTACTAATTCTACTTGGGGGGGGGGGGGGTTGCGTCCGGAGCAAAACTTTAAATGTGATTAATGGGATGCTTACAAATATTTAGTTTGTGGTAGTTTTGTTCGTAAAAGTAAAATATAAGGGCTTAGCTATTATGAAGACGAATCTTGAAATCTTGTTTTTAAAATTGCCTACAATTTGAAAACCATATTTGTTTCAAGAATAAAACACATTTACAAACTACAAAGCGTAGGATCAAAATATCTAGATTACAATGTGCTCTGTTTATATTCATAATCCTCTTAGCACCACGAGATTTACGAGTAGTGCAGTGGTTCTTTTATCCCGCATCGCACATAAAGATTAAATAACCACATCTATTGTTTGAAAGAATCCTAGAAAAGATTATTGATCAAGATGGTCATGAATCGAGAGAAGTCATGCATGGAAGACTGAAGGTTGTAGCACGTATATATGCGTATGCGGGCATCAGCCCCGTGGCTCAGTGACAAGGAGCTCTCAGAATTGCGACGATTGAGTGCGGGCGAAAGTGCACATTTGGAATCGAAACTGATGTCCGCTAAGATTTGTCTAATAAACTTCGTTTTCAACATTCATTTCTTGATTCGTCGTTGACTTAAAATTTTTTTCAACAGGTTATGCCTGGCTTCCATGAACTCTTACTGAGAATTTTCAGTTTCATTAGTTTATTTTATATATTAAATTGGCATTGTGTAACTGCATCGACTGTTCTAAATGACTCGATTTCATCAGGGATTATCTCCCTGTTGCTGTTCATATACAAATTAGAACTAAAATATCATTTTAGTTGCAAACAATAAAATAAAGAAGCAAAGAGTAATGTGACACATGAGATGATATATGACTGGTTCGCAAATATTTTTTGCTTCTGTACTATGTGTCAAACAATGGATCCTATCAACTTTCGTACTAAAATAATTCTATTATGTTTGAAGATACTATTGTATTCGTTGTTTTGAGTTAGTCATCACTGCATGGAGAAAAAATTGTAATCGAGATGTATGAGAAGAAAATCAATCATTTTTAATAGAAGCATTTTGTGGAACTTGGGAGCATAACTGACACAAGTTTTGTCTTACAATGGTATCAGATTTTTTTTATTCATAAAATCGAAAGTGACATGACAGTTAAGAGATTTTTGTTGATTAAAAATTGAAATATTATCCACCTTCTGTTAAATCAGTTTTACATTAGCTGTACTTAACAGATTCAAGCCACAGATGCAGTGTATTAAATTCAAATAAGATGTCTTCTCCCATTCAATACATCCTTTTCTTTAAGAGGCTGCATTGATAAAGACAGTCAATCTATATTTTAAATGCAAAATTTTCTTGGAAAGATTGCATTTTATTATTGCTTTACATAATTACAATCGTACTATTAGTAAAATCTTCCAGACAGGTAGAATCTTATTTATTTAGATTAAGGTAATTCGACCAAAACCTGCAAAAGCTATCAACTGAAATTTTTCTTTGATACCTTTTCTGAGTGAGGATTCTTTTTCAGGTTGATCTATTGTAACTGCTTCGTAGTGGAGACATTTTTTAGACAAAATTTGAGGTTTCTTTGGTCTTGCATGTTGGATTAATGCAATGAAATAACAGTACACTATTTATACCAGATGTTGCTTGTCATACGCTTAAAATATTTATTTTTTGTATGTCATTTTTGTATATGTATCACAATAAAACGACTGAGTGCATATATATATACACTCATGTCCAAAAGTTAAACATAATTCGTAAAATGCGAAAAAAATCGGGAGTAAATATGGATACAATGGTTCAAAATTGCTTGTCGAGAATCGTGGGACGAAAGTAAAACATTGCATATGCAAACCAGTTCAGTCGACTTCGACATGCGCAAAACACCGGCGCACGTTGAAACGAGTATAAAACGGCTTAGTGGCATGGCCAGTTTAGACAAATTTTACAATTGCTGTGGTACGGAGCGTTATTACCTATCAATAAGGACGAAAGATGTCACAAAGATGCCAACTGGATATATTTGTGTGAAGGGACGAATTTTTGGAATTCGGTCGATCCCAAACCGAAGTGTCTCGAATTCTGAATGTGCCTCAGTGTGTGAGCTCCAGACTGGCAGAGGTTTCAAACCACTGGAATGTTACCCGACGACAAGTACCAGGTCGGTCAAGGGTAACAACCGCTCGGCAAGACCGATATTTGGCGATAACTGCGCGACGTCAGAGGAACCGTTCTGCCAGACAACTGGATTCAGTCCTGGCAGCCGCCACAAGAGTCAGTTTTGAGGCAAACTGTTTACAGGAGACTCGGACAGTTGGTCTCTATGCCAGACGACCAGCAGTTTGCACCCCCCTGACGTCTGGCCAGAAACGCGCGCGATTACAGTGGAGTTTGGAAAATCGGCGACAGTGGGGCAATGTCATGTTCAGTGATGAGTCCAGATTTAGTCTGCAAACTGATTCTCGTCGTGCCACGAGAGAACGTGGAACGCGTTTTCCTTCATTGGAGTCATGGTCTGGGCAGGCATGCTGGACGGCCGCACAAACCGCCACATCTTTGACACGGGGTCTGTTACCGGTCAAAGATACAGAGACGAAGTCCTTGAGCCTACCTTTCGTCTGTTTCGATGTGCTGTCAGTCCTGGTTTCATATTCATGGATGATAACACGCCTCACCGTGCAGCCCTGGTCGATATCTTCCTTCAAAGTGAAGATATCCACCGCATGCAGTGGCCTGCCAACTCTCCTGATCTGAATCCTATAGAGCATGTGTGGGATATGCTCGGGAGATTATTGCAGCCCTCCGCCACCCACTAAGCTCCGTTCCGGAATTGAAAACTGTTCTTCGTGAAGCTTGGAACTCTGATCACACAACTCATCCAAACCCTCATCAAAAGTATGGGAAATCGTGCAGCATGCGTCGCTACCAGAGGTTCCCACACACCGTATTGAACTTCAGCATCACATTGTTTTAATAATTCTGTTTCACTAAAGTGGACACTCGTATTGTGAACCTTTTTCTTTTTCATCCCTTTTCTTCGGATAATAAGTCATTATTATTACACCCGCATACCGCGTTTCCTTTCATTTCGATGTAGATTTTCTGAAATATTCACATGAACAGCAATTATGCTTAACTTTTGGATAAGAGTGTATAATTGTGCATGTGTTGCATACTTAAAGAAACAGTAAATAGGCTATTTAAAGTCATGTAATTTAATATAAGAATGGATAATAATCAAAAGTCTTAACATAATTAGCTAATACAGGGTCTCATCGACTTACGACATAGTTCCGTTCCGACTGACAGGTCGTAAGTCGGATTTATATTTTTCAACACTACTTTCATTCAAACGAGCTATAAAAATTATACATAAAACACAAAAATTCAATCTATGCACTTATAATTATTGTACATAATGTGAAAAATACATAATATACGTATACTCTATTGTATCATTTTTACCCTACCAATGTAGTTATCTTTATTTGCTATTTTTATTTATTTATTTTTTGTGGTCGTAAGTCGAGAAGGTGTATTTCAGTTATAGTATCTTTATTACTTTAAGATATGAGATATCAAACTAATTTTTAAAAGGCTCTTACAGTTGTTTTGTACTGACATTATTTATGAATACTTCTCAAGTATTCAAAGAACGACTTGAAACGACAAGAGCTACTTTTTCCTCATTGAAAAATCATCATTTCCGAGTTTCTGCGCAGTACTCCGTGCGAAAGGTCATTCAATCCCCAACACTCAAGTGACCAATCACCCTCGATTATCAAGGGATGGCAACTTTTGTTTGCTACCGGGAGGAAAGTTGATTTAAAGGGCGGACACTGCCTACCATGCGATTTTTCTATAAATACCATTTACGGGTTGCAGACTGGAACATTCAGGAGCATGTCTTCGTCAACTGTGGTTGCTTTTGCTCTGGTGATGACCATCTTGGGAATTCATGTCCTGTATGCATGCCCATCATCAACGGGTAAGAAATAACTCATTTTTAATAAAATATGTATTTTTGTATTGGAAGATTTATATTTATTTACAAATTCCAGGCTTTTTACACTAGAGCCATTAGCCTTCTTGCTTCTCAATATTTCTGAACAATAGAATTAAAATCATTAAGTGCACTATACTTGTCTAAATGTGCAATGGTCGTCTTGAATTGCATAGAGTACAATTCTGTGAATTCCAAGTCCGATTCTAAATAAATAGGCATTGAAGCAATCGCGTGTCTAGTTGCTATAGTTATAGTAGAACCTCGATTATCCGAAGCACGGAACCAAAGTATTTTTACTTAACCAGATTCCATACCATTTTTAAAATAGCCTGGGGACTGCTGCATTTGCCAGGGTTTCCACAAAAGAGATAGAGGGTGTAGATACTATGGTACTGGGGTCTGATGGTTAAGGAACCCGGAAAATGTGAGTTTTTGTACTGTAATGTACAGTCTTCTAAATTAAAGTTAAATCTTTTCCTTGTATTTTTTATAATAAAGCTGAGCAGTGGTCGGAAGAATAGAGCGAATGTATGCATTTGTCTAGTTAATCATGCAGTACCTCGAATACATATTTGTTGCATCGATCTTCTAATGAAATAGACGTAGTATGTGGACGAAGTCTGTCGTAAGATTTCAGAGGGGTAAGTTACGTGGGCTTAATAATCGACTTGTGCCGATTGGCTATCGAAGCGCAGACTAGTGTTATTAATCACGCTGGATGATCACTTTAACCAATCAATAAATTGTCCCACGTTGGGATTCATACTTTCCCCCACAACCACGTGACAAATTTTCAAACCGAGCTATCGCAAGAAATAGCATGAAGCTGCACGCACATACTGTCTTTTTTATTCTGCAATTTTCTAGTGTCTAGTCTAATTTTTGAGTTTCAGAGAAAATATTTAAAATATGCATATATGGATAGAGTCGTATTTTAGTGTATTTTAACGTAGATAAATAATAATAAAACTATCACATCCCGAGAATTTTATTTATAAATCCTGCTTAAGATATTCTTATTTGACATTGTTATAAAGCTCTTAAAACTTTTTTATGCTACACTTAGTTTCTCAATTTAATAGGTTCTAATTTAGTTGAATGATTGAGTATCAGATAATGTTCACGAAACAATTCAAATGACCATTTCCAGTTGCAAAAAGTATAGCATGTAATAAGGTTAGAGTAAAAACGCTTAAATATTGTGAAAAATCGGAAAACTTTCTTC
Organism: Meta bourneti; assembly: GCA_933210815.1. Classification (NCBI taxonomy): domain Eukaryota; kingdom Metazoa; phylum Arthropoda; class Arachnida; order Araneae; family Tetragnathidae; genus Meta; species Meta bourneti. The sequence goes on along the minus strand of OW119924.1, from coordinate 50,916,981 downwards.
ATGTGATTATATTTAATTACTATTTTCAATAAATTTATTTATTACTTTACAATACTAAGATTTTTCTTTGAGTGATTTGATGGTATTTGTTTCGTTCTAATTTTTTCTCTTCAATAGTTTTCCAACGTAAAACATTTCATCCCACATTTTTTTGTCTCAACCTTAACACAGAAATATTTCTATTTGAACCTGTTTGAAATTCATACTTTTAAGTCGATTTCCCATTTCTGTTTCTGAATAAATATATTTTGGAATGTACAATATCTTAAAATTCACTTTATCTCATTTTTAATACTAGTATAAGGTTCCGAATATACGTATAATTTCACCGGGAGAGTTTTATGATGCTCTTATACAATTGTTCTTACATAATTCCCAAGAAACAGATGTGTTATGCCTTAAATTTTATTATTTCGGAGTTTTCATATTAAATTGACTACTGAAGACTAAATGAAAAGAATTAAAATATGAAGTCCTAAAAGCTATTATGTTTGTTGAATTAGCTTGTAAAATTTTTTTCGGTACTTTTTTCCTCAAAATTTAAGACAAATTTAGGGCGACCTTCCAGAATTACTGGTAACAAGTTATAGTTCTTGCTCAAATATAGTTGATTAATCTATTAAAATTGGAAGGTTATAATTAAAAGTAAGGTTCCAAAAGTCTAAATTTTGATTATTGAAAAATTTTATTTCATGTCAAAAGAGATAAGGCATGTCCTGACCACCTATTAAGACCAATCGTGCGATGGGTTTTAACCCTCCTGATGGTTGTCTCGACGAGGTATCTCGTCATTCATTAATTAAAAAGGTCATTAGCATTAACATTAGGTCAAAACTGACCTGATTTTGGTGGACGAGATATCTCGTCATTAGAAGAAAACTGACAAGATCATGATCTAAAAAAATCAGCAATATCTTGATGACGAGATATCACATCGAAAACACTTGGAGGGCTAAATATTCATGCTTTCAAATTAGTTTGGCTATTTATTGAATTCATTTAAGGATTAATTGTATTCATTTAAAGTAACGAAACGATAAACAGAAGAAACTCATAGATTAGAAAAGCTATTTTCTTAAAATGTGTTTTAATTTTGTCTCTCACTTCTTAATATGATTCACAATATACTTTAAATTTGAGAAACAAATAGATGGATTCAGCTAAAAATGATTAATGCAGCAGTGGAAAGAAACATTAAGAGGAATGAAACGTGTTTCATTAGCCAGGCAACTCCTCCTTCGTCGATCAAAAATAAGCATCTTTTTTAAATAATCTAAATGGATATTTCCATTTTTGTTTACATATAGAACCCATTTATCACTTTCATGACTTTTATACGTCATTTAAATTTTTAAAAGAAATTTTAAATGTTTCTTTAAAGTGACGTCTGTCAAGAACTGAAAAAAGTTCTCGGGTCATAAGCAAACGTTTAATGGTGTGCAGAGTTTTAAAAAAAGTGTAGAACAACTTCTCGAACATATCATTAACAAGGCATTACAAAATTTATTCTACTTCTCACTTTTACAGGTTGATGTTGAAAAAAGAGTTCAAATCTTTTCAAGTTGTGATGACAGAGTGCAGATGTATTTCTGTCTCATTATATATGTATTTCGAAAGAATTTCGATTAAAAAGTATCTTTTTTATAAAAAGTCACTTGAAAGGATGGAAAAATCTTGAATAGCGATTTTCTCATGCATCCAATAACTTCAATAAGTGTATTCTGTTTTTTATTATTCAAAACCCGAATATCATTTTACATTTTCATCGATTCAAAGAATTCGGGATAAAAGTAGTTTGACTCACTTCAAGCTGTTTAATTTAAAATACGTGTGTCTTGGTACTAAGCGTATCTTATGAATCTGTTCCATTTTTTCCTGTTTCTATACCATCAGCACGAAAGATCAAAACGAAGCAAGCATATAATATTTTTATGTTCTATCGGTGCTTAGGATTTCTTATTGTTTTAACTTTATAACAATCTAATTGTGAGCACAGGGAAGGGGAGTTTTTTATGGAGTATAACAGGAGGTGCTTAGAGCTCTGCTTGAAAAGATTGAATTTTTATGATTCAAGGCCCAAATCTATCCAAGCTCCGCCAAACTATCGATATTTAAGTAGGATATATCAGAATTTATTCGTAAATTAAAAAAAATCCTTTAAAATTTAATCATTAGACAAAATTGTATACATATGAAAAATTCAAATAAAATTATATTAAATAAAACTATAAAACCTTAAATCAGATATAAATAAAAACAAGTTGGCATTAGGGGATCACCCTATAAATCTGTAACAGTATGGTTAGTAGTACCAAAGCGGTTAAGTCTCTGGTGGCATCAGTCCACGCATGAAATAACCTCTGGCAACTCCAAATTTAAATTATCGTTTTCTTTTAGTTGTGCGCGCTGCGCATAAGTCATATATTTGCTTGCAACAATAAAAAGAAGATTGATATTGTTAGAACAAGACGTTAAGCTGTCCAAACTTCACTGATTACTAATCAGCATTACGTATGCTTTACTGGTGGACATTATGTATGCTTTACTGGTGGACTTTTTACAGGTGGATAAGGTTTAAAAAGTTTGCTTATTTATTGTGGAAAAATCATTTATGAAATTCATTTAATGTTTTTATTGGAAACGAAATATTCTAATATTACTTTAAACAGATAATTTTTCTCATAGGTATGTGTAAGCAGTATGGACATGCATGCTTAGGAGGTAAGGTTTCCATACATTTCTTAAAAGGTTTGAAAAATCGAGCCTATTTATTGTTTTTTCCACTTAGTATATATAACTATCGTCACAATCCCACTTAAAAAATCACGGATGCAAATAAAAGTATCTTTAGTCCTTTAAGCATTAAGAGAAATATGGACTCTGATAAATGTACGATTATATAAGATCGGTCTATTTAGTCTTTGTGTAGAAATGACTGAATAGCGTAAAATCAACCCGAGAAGGAGGATCACGAGAACGCATGAAAATTCGCGTTCTGAGGAAATCTTGACACGATTCCTTATTTGTTAGTGAAGATTTATACATAATAGAATATCAAACACTTTATCTTGACACATAAAATCTAACACAACTTTCATTTGTGTTTTCGAGTTTGTTTTAAGAAAATTTTTCGAATTCTTTTTTGGCTTTATAGTATGAAGGAAGCGGTTCAAAACATCTCTTTGGACACAGTTCTTTTCTGACGGTGTAATCAAGAAGGTTAGATCTTTGGAATTAACGAGAGTTAAAATGCTGCGTATAGTATCTGATGCCCATAATGGTTTCAAAACAGAGCACTCATATATCAATCGGTTGATGTAAAAATACTTATATAGAGAGCATGAACAACTGTGAAGTCTAAAAGACCAATCTTGGTCGGTAGGAAATTGAATTGACGTCAACTGGAGCTAAACAACGGTTTATTGGCGGCGGTCCGGGATCAATCACGAAGGTAAAGATTCGAGGACAACACCTCATAATTTTGAATCCCGGTCAGATGACGAAGACCAAACTTGGAAATACTGCCTTTTTGATTACGACGGCAGTGTTGTTGATGGCTTTTCGAGTTTTTATCTCTGGTTGACTATTGCAGGGAATATTTTCAAAAATCACGTTTCACTTTAGCTGCAGAAGTAGCAAAAGTACGTACTTTTTGCAGAGAAGTGGTCATGCTGAGAATCATAACTATCTTTAGAATCAATTTTTGATTTTTGCAAATTAAAGGTATGGATCTTAGTTTTGCAAACTTTTTTTGGCTCAACGCTCCTTTTCAAGGACACTATTTTTCGATACCCTCTTCTGGAAAACTATTAACTAATAATAAATTTCAAGTGTAACTGTGCGTATAATTTTTTAATTTCACCAAAATAGTTATATAGTTCTGTGCAATTTTAGACTTTCAAAAAGCTAGTTTGGAAACAAAGCAATTTGAAATTAAAAAAGGTATTTATTAAAATGAAACAACGAAAAATAAACTTTGACACATACCTGATTGCTCACCATTATTAGCAATTAATATCAATCAAATCAGTTTAATTAAAAATGATCTCTAATGAGAAAGATAGTCATGTGTGGTGTTGTGCTACCAATTTGTCTCCTTTAGGCTCTAACTTTGTTATCAGTATCCTTCAATCTCCACAGTCAACTATCTGCAGTCGGTCCTTTATAGTCGGCCGCTGTAGCCCGGTTGGAAGAGTAACGGGTTGCGAGTTCGAATCCAACCAAAGACCGTCGTGTACAAAGGGGCTGGTGCTTTTTAAATCTGTCGTGGCCTCAAACGTCCTCATGTTGCCGTGGCGTGGAAGTTTGGAGAGTGGAATGCCAGCTTAGGTATCACCTCGTCATCCGACAGTGGTTCAAAATTACGTGGTGCTGTCCTCGGATCTTTTCCTTCGGGTTTGATCCCGGAACGTCGCCAATAGCCCGTTGTGTTCCAGTGCGATGTTAATTAAAATACCTACCTACCTACCTTCTTTTTAGTTAAAATAATGACTGACAATACATCACTGTAGTGAATGTGTATGTATAAGTTTGCTTAAAACATTTTCAGGCGACACATTTTTTAGCATCTTATAGCCCACTTTTGCTCCTCAACACCACTATTTTCCCTGGGTCTAGCACTTCCACCGAAATTGCTTCAGCACCTACTTTGATACAGACGAATAGTCTTGGTTGGTCTTAAAATTGTTGTTGTGTCCGGTGATCATAGCAAAATTATTGGGATACAGTTGCTGTAACCAGTATCTTTGCTCGGAGTAAAAACTTTATATAAGAATTTAGAAAGAGTTCATGGGTGCATTCCGAAAGAGCTCCAAATCTCCCAATAAGCATGTTTCTTTATCTCACACATGTGTACAAACCAGGTTGCAAGGCAAGCCTTACTTCACCTTTTGTAATTTCACCATTGCAAATTTGAAAGAAAAGCAGTTCTTATTTTTGGTAAAAACTAATCATAGACACAACAACAGTTAAGACTAATTTTGATTTCAAATTCGACAAAAAACTTAGAAAAGTGACCTTAATATTAAATATTAAAGTACTGGTTCATGAGTCATAGGACGTACTTTCCGCATGAGTCATAGGACGTACTTCCCGATAAGTAAGATCAATCACATTATTTACAATAAAAACGGAAACTTTACTAGCATTATTTGTGAATTATTTTCAATATAATTGTTGAAAAATACGCATTTGATTATAAAGTGTAAATGAATTTTTTATATACGTTAATATTTATGTGTTTGATATCCCTTTTACATTTCTTAGGCCATGGTAAACGAGCAGAAAATCTTCAATCTCGCTTGATGAACTACATTTTGAGAAAAGTAATCCACTCTCCACAACAAGATCGTGACATGACAACTCCAGATGTGGAGAATATGCGAGAAATATTACAAAACACATTGGACAAGAAATTGGCAGGTTTGGAAAATAACGAAGGAACTGATTTAGATGCGAACCTGTACAACTGATTAAAAGAGGTTTTAACCCTTAATGACAAATTCAATAAAAGATGAAATCGATGTACTTTTATTTTGCTCTTTTGCATTGTACATAACCATATTGATTTCAAACCATCATTACGGTGATATTTAATCTGTTTTCACTCTGCATGTATTCCTTTTTGATAAAGGAATACTCTGCATGTATTCCTTTTTGATAAAGGAATACATGCAGAAATTCCTCTGCAATGTATTCCTTTTTGGTAAAAGTAGTGAATGTTTCACTATTTTAAAATAGATAATCAAATTAATTAAATGGAACTTAACTGCAATGAAAAAATAATGATTATGGGTAATAATCTTTGGGATATTGTACCTCTATATTTACAAAACCTAACTGATTTAAGAGTTTTAGTTATTTTCTATTAAACAAAGGACATATTTTATTTGAGTAAAAGCTGAAGTCTAAACTTTTCTCATCAGAGAATTTATTAGGTTAGAAAAAAAGGGATACAATTGTGATATAGCGTGGAGAAACTAATTCAGTTAAGAGATGTAAAACAAATCGATATGTCGTGAGTTGATTCCTTGAGTCAATTTTAAAAAAGACGAAGATAACATTCAATTTAAACTGCGATAATTGAAAAACAAAGTAAGCATTAATCTGAAATTAAAAGTACAAAGAAATGCTCTTCGATAGAAACACGCCCACTCAGTGAATAACAAGTTTATAAATTTCTTTCGACAGTATATTTATTTGACAAGCTCATAATTCCATTAACCTTCTGAGGGGTTGACGTGTATATATCCGTTCTTCAACCTAGTTTTTCCCTGCTTGATTTCTATCCAGTTTCAACCTTCATGATCAATTGAATTATTCCTAGGATTCTTTCAACCAGTAGATATGGTTATTACGTCATTATGTATGCGTAAAAGGAAACATTACACTATTCTGAAATCTTGTGAAGCTCAGAGAGTTAAAGAAGCAAATATGGGAATAATTCTGCATTGGAAGTTTTCATGAGGTTATTATTTGAATAGCTGTATTTCTCATTCTTAATAAAAATTAAAACGTCTTTTTTTTAAACCAGCAATGTAAGAGAAAATGACACAATTTTATTCTTTTTTTCTATTTATTTTCCTTAAGTCTTTAGTTGTGGGGCTGATTGAAACCTTATTGTATTGGTTTTTGAGGTTGATTCAAGTAGTTAGTTATATTTACAGGAACTTTCCCTTGCATCACAACTTCGCCCACTGAAACAAGGCAGTTACAAGCAGAATCTGAAGAATGATGCACCAGAAGTTAGCCTTCAGATTTAGGCTGCTGCCCACCTCTATGCACACTTCCTTATTCAGTTTGAAAGTTGGTTCCTCCAGCCTAGAGAACAAGTATTCGGATGCATTGCCACGTGTATTTTCGTAAGTCTTGTGAACGCAACTTCGTGCAGTTTCGCGATATCTGAAAAACACAATGAAAAGGCTCTTAAAAACAACATTAAATTCATGTTGGGTATTAATTATAATCAATGGAAATAGGTCACACTAACCTCCATGTCGAAAATAAAACAAAATTTTTTAATGACTAGTACACAATCACAATATAAGAGAAGAATTAGCATAACACACTAAAAAAACAAAAGCAATGATTCTAACGGGACTTAGAAGAAAGCACACTATATGAGTTTTGTGAGGAGTTAAGAACTTTCCAACATCCATGCTACTCAGCGCCAGAACTCCTTACCACATTTCAGCTGGTAACAAAACTTTGAATTTGTCGCGACCTCAAATGTTCTTACGTTGGCATGGTGTGGCGGCTCAGGTGTTGACTTCGCCATATGACCGTGGTTTAAAATTACGAGGTGTCGTTCTCGGATCTTTCCCTTCGGGATTGAACCCGGACAGTCAGCAATAGCTTGTGTTGCTCCAATGTGACGTTAATTCAACTACTAACCAACCATGTCCTCCTATCTAGCGGAATAAAATTAAAAATAATCTAAGAAATTTATGTGTTTTTCAATTCCCGAGAACTTTTGAAAAGTTATGGTACGATGGAAAATAGGGCATGCCAATTTAAATCAACTCGATTTAAATGCAGTCATTTTTACTTAAAAAATTATGATCTAAGTAAACTTTAAATTTTCCTTTTTTTTTTAAATAAGGCTTAAAAATAATATTGAAAATAAAATAGCCCAGAGCGAAATGTGTGGTATTATGTAAAAATAAATTGGGAAATTTGCTTTTACTCTATAATACCTCAAGAATGACCCTGTATAATAGAAAATTATCATCTTTTCTCCTTTGAAGACATCTAAGGATAACAGCAAATGATTGCTGACGATAATGATGATGACGACGATAATGATCAACAGATATTTCACTCTGATTACAAATTTCGTAAATGCATTCATATGGTCACTAGGCAAAATACGAAATATTGGATGAGGAGAATTTAATTGCTTTTGAAAAAAATATGCATCACATAAAATTGTAAAAAAGATTTGTCTATAAATGTTTTATTTTGAATAAAAAAGAAATAGAAATATTTTGAATTATGAGGAACATTTTCATGCAATTTACTTCATAGTTGTAAGAGCTTTTGACTTTTGAAATTTGTAGACTGGAAACAATTAAGCAGGAGAAAAAGCTGTTTAAGTTTGCTTTTACGAAAAAATACTAAGATAAATATTAAATAACAAACCAAGAAACGAAAACCAAAGTAAGCAGAGAGTTGATGGCATATTAAAATGTAAAATAATCAAGAAAGTCCTCAAAAAATTGTAAAAACAGTTAAAGACGTTATTAAAAGCCACATGAGCTAAGTGATAATTCTGTTTCTTGTTGGGACTTATTTTCTGATTTCGGAATACGTGATTTTAAGGAACACGGTATGAAGAAGATCAAAACCGGAAAAATACTCCGATCATTTTCATTGGAATGTTTTATGTAATAAATGCAACAATTTATGAATTAGAAAAGGATAGGACTTTTTAAGGCTCTGATTTCAGTGAAAACTTGTTAAAGTTTCAAAGTTCTGTAAAAACTATATTTTTCCGTGGATTCTTTTCAAGTTTAGAATTTTGATTGCATGAATTGTTGATATAAAAATGAAATAATTTAGAACTACTATAATTTAAACTTCTATGTTTATGAACAAGAATATAGGAGTCAATTTCGCCTAAGTGGGGTCTACAAGATATCTCAAGAACTAAAAACTCTACAAAAATGAAATTGTATATTTTTATAAGACTCATTATCTATAAAATGATTTATTATCTGAATCTTAGTTTAAAATTTATTTAGAACCATAATATTTTAGAACATAATACTCCAAAATGTACGATTTTACATTTCTTAAGTCATAACTTGAATAATTTTGAATTGATCATTATAATTATAGGTCATTTTACAAGTTCTGAGGATTATAACAAGTGTGCCGTTTCATTATTGTGCAGTAATTAATTTTTGAGATATTTTGCAGACCACAAAATTATAAAAATAACCACTTATGTAAAACAGGTTCTTATATTTTTTGTTCATATACATAAAAATTTAAATGATAGAAGCTTTAAAATGATTTCCTTTTTAAATATTACATCCATACTATCAAAGTTCTAAATTTGAAAAGAATCCACAGAAAATTATTTTTCTTTTGCAGAACTTTGAAACTTCTACCTATTTTCACCGAAATTAAAGCTTTAAAAGGTTCTGTCCCCCTTCAGTTGAAATAGAGCATATATAGAAACTCCGCCAAGACACACAAGGAATGCTATTTATTTCGATTTTCCCTTCTAAATGAATGAGGGAAGTATAATTCCTTTTTGGATTTTTTTAGTGACCAGTATTAATAAGTTCATGTGTTACTTCGTCATCTGACCGGGGTTCAAAATTACGTGGTATTGTCCTCGGATCTTTTCCTTGGAGATTGATCTCGGACCCGTTGTGTTGCTCCAGTGCAACTTTAATTAACTACCTACCCGTATTAATACTGTTTGATAACCTTAAAATAAACAGTTGTAAACATTAAAATATTTTGGACATCTGTCTAATACGCAGAAAAATAGTCGCTATTGAATACGAAACTTACGAACAAATCACTTTATATAGTTTCTTCTGTTGCTCATCTGTAATTTGATTTACATTCAGTCCAGCAATGGTTGTAATCATATCAGTGAAGCAAAGTAATTTCTGCACTGAAACTCCTTTAAAACATTGTTGATTTTCGAGAATTTCTGAAATAAATAAACATATGAACGTATCGGATATATACATCCTGTGCCACAAAAATCGAAATACCCTTAATCCAATCTTCGATCGAAATGAAACTTATCATGAGTGGTGTACATGAAGAAATAATGAAGTGACCACACTATCAAATTTGGACTCTTTATTAATTTTAACCCTCTAAGTGGTTTCAACGAAATATCTCGTCCATCAAAATCTGATCAATTTTGATAATAACGAGATATCTCGTCATCAAGATATTACCGATATTTTTATGATTTAGAGATCAAGATCTGGTTTCATTTCTTCAATGACGAGATATCTCGCCCATCAAGATCTGATCAGTTTTGCTAATTACGAGATACCTCGTTGAGACCACCACCAGCATAGTTAAATATCCCTTTGACGGCTTGGAATGGTGTCAAATAGTCGAGTATTATCGAATATATTATCGATATATATATAATATTATATAAATAGTTGAATATATTATCAAGAAAATTATGCCAAGCATTCTGTAGTTGCTGTTCCAGATCCCTTATATTCAGGGAATTTTCAATTGACGGCCTAGAAAATACCCCACACATGGTCAATTGGTGACAGATCTGGAAATTTTTCTGGCCAAGGAAGGGTTTCGACACCACAGAGGCATATCTGGGAGAAGCGAGCTGTGTGGCAGGGCTTTATCGTGCTTACAAATAGCCCCTTGGACAAGCGACATGAAAGGCAGAACAGGCTGTAGGATTTCTTGAACATATCGCTGTGTTGTCAAACTCGTAACACTACGGGAGGGGGATTGGCTTTCTGAAGTGATGGTTCTCCGTACCGTTACATAGCTGCAGTTTTGTGCTGTTCCATATACTGAGAATGGTAGCGCTGGCAGGGTCTCCGCCACACGCGAATGCGGTGATCATCTGCCCTAAGGAAGAAGCTGAATTTGTCGCTAAACATGATACACTGCCATTCCATGCTGCCTGCCCACAACTCTCGTGCACAACACCACTCCAGATGGAGCCAACAATGTTCAATAGTTATTTTCAGTTTATTGTCTACCAGCAAACTGCTGTAAGTACTAGTGAACTGGTGTGGGGAGCCATCGGTTACGAGAACCAGTTCCCTTTAGAAATGGTAGTTTGACAACACATCGATATGTAACGGATGTATGATGATAAAACGGATGTATGTATGATAAAACGGATCCTAAAAAACGTCCGTGGAAGCTACAAGAGTGCTTTTATCATAGAACTAACGAAAATTCGATTCCTCAAACCGCCAAGACCATACGTAATCAAGAAAGTTATTACGTGTAGGAAGCAAAGTTACTGAAGGAAGGAAAGTAGACCCAACTTATTCTAATTACAAGGCTGAAAGCTATGAAGTTAATTGAAACTGGTGAAAATTATGACAAAACAGACGCCGGATTCCTTCCAAGACCACATCTTTTATACGCTCTTGATGAATTCAAGAACATAGGAGTAACTCGGAATATCTCGAAGAGTACTTAGGATATATACCACTTTGAACAAAGGACAGTGAGGCGAAATGTAATAAAGATTATATTTAGGGTCTGATTAATGAAACTTATTTACAGTATAACATCGGAAATACAGCACAGCCTCTTACGATTGAATCTTTTGTCGGTTTTTGGTATTATTTTAGTTTAAATATATGTCAATGTGGATCCATGTATTGCTTTTTCTGTTGTTAAGAGAACGAAAAGGTATTCCCCTTTTGTTTATGGATAGATTTTAAAATACTAATCTCCTAGTCATAAAAAGCAAGAATAATAGAAGAATTCAGTCTTAACATCCGTGTATTATAATTATCAAGTGCCTACACTTTTGAGACGCACTACAGTGAAGCGTTACAGCAAATGCGTTAGTGTCAGAGTTGACTAAGTTGTAAAATAATATAAAACAAAATCTTCCTATCAGTAATGTATTTGGTATTAAGAATAAAATTTTCTGTTGGTATCACTCACGAAACTTAATTTTAGGCTTCTTTTATATAAGGACATTCTTAGATTTCAGAAAATCAAATCGAATTTTTTAATCAAGTTTCCAAGGGATTGTTGTTTATTGCTCAAAAAGGATAATTTTTACTGAAATCAATGGCTAAAATATTCAATGACACAAGATGTTGATTTCTTAAATGACCTCCAAACAGCAGGAACAGCAGAGATATATAACAATAGACTCGTTTGGATTCTGTGGTGACAAAAAACAAATGTATGACCGTTGTGTGATATTATTGAGTTGCAGGATACTTACTGGCATCCACTAAATTCAGGTACTAAACTAGTAGTAATATCCCTCGGTAAACAAAATTTAATTTTATTGCTGAAACATAATTTACTTCCAGAAACAACTCCCACAAAAACTAAAATAAAAAATAATTTAGAGTAAAATTTTCAAAAAGATCATAATATTCAGAATTTAAAGCTTGAGAGCACAAGTTATTTAATAGTAATGCAGTCACTCTCAAAAATTGAAATACATTACACTGTTTTCAAAATTTATTAAATTTGAAGCAACAGACATACATATACAAATTTTGATTTATTACACAAAAATATAAAATATATTAGTTTGCACTTAGTACTTATAAGAATGTAGCGAATAAGTAAACTAATTTGTAAATCGAAAAATTGGAAATAAACTTTTAAAAATCTCACTTAACCATCTCTAAACTATTCTTAACTGATAAATTATATCTTGTAATATTGGAATAAGAGTATGAAGTACAAACAAAATATTTATTAGATACAATGAGACATCACAACGGACAAGTATACAACACTATAAGAACAACGTAAAAGACAGGCAATTGTTTTAACTGCATATTTCAAAGTGGTTGCCACTGACAAGTGAGCTAATAATAATATATATGCCGTTAATTAGTAATATAAATACTCTTACAAATACTCTCTCTCAATTCGTACTTGTTTAATAGGTAGTGAATCATCTTGTACATTTTCAGTCTTTTCTGCTGGACTGCTCTCTCAGCGAGGCCATTTGATGAAGAGTGGTATGGGGTTATGAGTAAACGCCAAATACCATCAAATTTCTTGTGAATGATATGCACCTATTCTACCTCTACGAACTTTCAAGTAACTTGTCAAGCTGCTTGAACAAGTAAGCATCAAACTGTCTTTCCTGGTCAATTGTTAAGGCTTAGCGAGTTCCATACCTACATATCCAGCAAGAGTGAAATGTCTGAGGACAGATTCCGCAGAGATATCTTTGAGGCGCTGACCATCAGGCCATCTGGAAACCTATCTACCATGGCTAGCAATAGGTGTAGCCATTTGATGGAGGATCAATTAAGTCTAGGCAGACATGGTCAAAACGCTGGGAAGATTCTGTAAATGATGCCAGAGGAGCCCTTGTATAAAGGTGAATTTTCGATCTTTGACATGCAAGGCAATTCTTTGTCCATTGGGCAGTATCTGATAACCTAGATGCCCAAATGAAACGTGCTTTATGCGACGTACACCTGGGTGAGCTAAATTGTGGATTGATGCGAAAACATTAAATCTGTGCTGTTCTGGAATGTATGGACATGCCCTGTGTGTTGCAAAATTACGAACGATATTCAAGAAGTCAGGAAAAGCAACTTTTTTGAGACCCAAATATACTCTCAAGTTATCTTCTGTTAGAGTAGAGCAATTCAGTGAGCTGTAGGTCTTCTATTTGAGATTTACCACTGGCAGCATAGTCAATCACACTAGGTATGTTAATAGGAACTCAGACATCGTGTTAGCTGCAACATTTTTTATGGCAGGCAGATGCTAGTTCATCTTCGCATTTGTCTAGGCGAGAACTTTTCACTTTTCTGGCGGAAAGCATAAGTGAGAGGCTTGTTAGTCCGTGTAGATTATGAACTCTAGTGGTTCAAGCATGTACATGAAGTATCGGATAGTTGCATGGATTACTACAAGCTCACGGTCTTATCCACTATAGCGTGTCTCATCTGGGGTTAATTTTCTTGAAAAGAACCGTAAGGGCCTGAAGTTCAGTTCCCAATTTAGTTCAAGACACCTCCAATTGTATAATAGAATGCATCGACATGGAATGAGATAGAGAGAGAGAGACAATTCATGCAGAATCAGTTGATGTTTTGGGGCTGCGGGTACAAATAGACGATAGAAGCTGATTAATCCCAGAAACTTTCACAGAGTTATCACAGTTCCTGACTGTTTGTAATTGAGGACAGCTTGGACTTTATCCGAGAGTGGTTTGATTCCATGTAGGGTAATAAGATGCCCTAAGAGCTGATGTTCTGTTACTCCAAAGACGAAATTGGAAACATTTAATATCAAGCCGTCAGTGCTCAAACGTTGAAATTCCTTACAAAAGTGTATTTTATGTATTACATGAAATGAGGTTAGTATATGGATTTTATGCTCTTGGGGCGGGACATAACTTGAGAAGCGCAAAATGTCACCTAAATATACATAACGTAAGGGAGGTTCTCCAAAGACTTCATACATAAATTATATGAATGTTTGCGGTGCATTTACAGCACAAAGCACAGACGGTTGTATTCATACAGTTTCCATGGGGTAGTTACGTTTGTTTAAGAATGTCTACTTGAACTATGGGAATTTGATGAAGCGCTTAGAAAACGTTTATTTTGGAGAAGCTGTTTGCCATGCAAGTGCTTGAGCAAAATCATGTAAATATGGAAATGCGTAGCTATAAAACTTGGTAACAGAGCTCAACCAATAATAATCCCAACAGGCTGCACAGGAGCCTTGATTTGTCACAATATGGAATGGAGAATTCCAAGAACTTTTGGGTGGCCGGGTAATGCTTTGAGCAAGTAGGAACTCAAATTATACTTTCACAGAGTCATGCAGCTTTGGATGCAGACGACTGGGCTTTATTGCGACTGGAGGTCCACGTGTTAGTATGTAGGGTATTGTGTTGTGGGGAGCCGACTATCTTATTAATGAAGGTTTGTCAGATCTGGGTAGCTTGACAATAAGTTATCGTATAGAAAATTTTTAGACAGAAATTATGCATAATAGGTAAACTTTTAGGAAAAATGTAACATGTACTTGTAGATAAAAATCAATACTTTATTGTAAGTTAATTTTTGTAGTGGTGGTTAAGTTCCCCACATGCTAAACAAATGCAAATGTCCGTGGTAGCTCATATATTCAAATAAACAACATTGATCCTGTTGTAAGGGCTGCATATCTAGGTATATTTTGCATTTTGATTCCACTTTTTGATTAAGTTTGTCTCACTTGTTCAAAGTTAATACCTAAATACACGCACTTTGTTTAGAATTTTAAGGATATAACGTTACTTAATTTATAACTATTGATGGTTATAAAAAAATGTCATACAACTTTGGACACAAGAATTAAAATTCGAATTGTTATTCTACTTTATATGTATAAGTGGATTACATGATATAAAACATCTATATGATTCAATAGATAGATATGATATAAAAATGCAATAATTCGGAAATTTAGATTTATGAAAAATTTCAGTTGAATAGAAAAATTTTACTCATTCAATAAATACCTTATAATTAAAGAAATTACAGCTTAATAGGGAGAAAATATTTAAATCTTTGAACATATTCAATTAAAAATTCCTTACAAAAGTGTATTTTATGTATTACATGAATACCATTTCTCTACGAAATCAGGTTTTTGAGAAATTGATCGTCAGTCTGCTCCCAGAATTTGAATACTTTTGAAATCCCTGGCTTTATCTATCACTTTTTTTGTATAAATCTTATCAGGTATTGTTATTGATCCTTGATTAACATATTGTATGCTAGATCCTTAAATTTTCGTAAAGAATAAAATCAAAATAAGCTATCGAAGCTTAGTTGAATATATATAGCGAATGGAGGCTACAGTTGAAAAACTGAATTTAATTTTCAAATGATCCTATTAAAGCAAATTTACTGTTGTGTTGTCTATTATGTCCTCCGTAGATTATTTCTAATTTTTTAGAGCATTTCAAAACACAAATATTACTTTTAAGGCGCATTTTATAGCTTTAAACTTACTACTCAACTAACTTTTATTGTTTAAACTTCACACAAAAACCAGGTATATACTCAATTTTAGGATACATTATATTTGGTTACAATAATTTCCTATAGAAGTAATAAATTAAAAGTTGTTTTAAAAAGAGACCAATCGTTCTAATCAATTAACCATATTACTTCTTGCTCAATAGTGTTATGTAGCTTTTTAAGATTTTTAAACGAATACAGCATGATAAAGTTTTATGAGTTATAAAGTTGATAACATTTACTTAATTTATTTCATAAATCCTTTTAATTGTATGTTAATACAGAAATTAAATCTTACTTGCAAACGCAAATACGTTCAGCAACATCTTCAACTACATTGACAACTACAAACTACATAATATACTATAGTATATGAATAGAGAAAAGGTTAGAACTCCGATATCATTTAATGTTTGCTTTTGTTATCTGAATATTGATAATGCATTTCAACCTCTTTCATCTTTTAGATAAGACTCTGAAGATGAAGAGCAAAAATGTAACGGTATTTGAAGTCTTACAATTTGTGATACCAAATTTATAATTGTATTTGTTATCAACTAGCAGAATTCCCCGGCGTTGCTAGGGTTGAATTGATTAAATATTGATTGAAAAGTAATCATACTAATTAATTCTCTTTCATAAAAAATGCAAGTGTATGGAAAATATTTTTTTAACATCGTTTTAACTTTTTTATGGCTTCTACAATTTACTTCGGACGTAAATAAGTATACATGATAAATCCATCCATATAATCAATTTCATATTCATCACACAAAATACAAAGGTTTTTCTGAGGTAACTACTACAGAAGTCGATTTTCAGTTTTGATTACGAATACCCGTACGTTCGTTTTCAGTAAAAATGATGCATTTTTGGCACATAATCTTGCACTTAGTTTTCCTATGAATATGTTTTACTTGTGGCATTTTTGAGCCAAGTATGCTATGTTTTCGAATCATCAATATGAGATGGAGGTAAATTAAATCGTTAAGGCATTGGTGATTAATTTATTTTGAAACAAACACATTTTTTTCTTGAAAATTCCATTCGGCGGCATGTGGAATAATGAAACTTGTTTTAAAAATAAATGTCACCAGTGTAAACAAAGCAAACTCAATTACAATTTTTCAAAAAACAGGTCAATTTTACAGAGGTTTTTAAAAAGAAAATCACTGCTTTCAACAAATTTTTCACATGTATCTTAGTAGCGTAAGAACAGCTCCACTTTGTAGAGTAAGCAACCTTGACTTTCTGTCACTTTAGACAAAAAATTTCAATTTTTCAAAATTCCTAACTGTGATATTATTCCAAAATCAGCAGTCTTATTTAAAATTCCCTTTACTCCAATAGACATTCAGTTTTAAATCGAATCCTTATGGCACATTTTTAAATTCAGAGATTCGGTTTCTAAATGGAAACCACGAAACTATTTAGAATGATAAATGTAGGTAATTGAGTATAAAGTACAGCTTTCAATAATACCCATGAAACATGAAAAGCAAATCTAAACTTAATTGATTTTAATCGTTTTGTAACGAAAATCTGTGTCAAAAGTTTGAAATATATTTGAACTACAACCATGACTACGTTTTAATTTAACGTACCCCATCTTATTTTAAAGTGATTTTTTTAACTTTAAAAGTCATTTAAAGTAAGAAGTTATACACCTTACTTAAAAAGATTTTGTTTTGTATATTTTATTTATTTTTATGAAACAAAATTCTACAAACCATTATATATTCCACCAAAGACTTGAGAAAAGTTGGACGAAAATAATTTATCTGCAATATGTAAAATACTGGAACATATAAATGTAAACATAAGCGAAATTCCAATCATTGAAAAAATGCAGAATTCTGAAAAAAGAAAGATGAGCAAACGTGTCGAATTTCGACTTCCTGAATATATTCTGAGATAAAACAATTCGAAAAAAGACTTTTGAACAATATTGATAAAGACGAAAATGATTTATTTACAAAAAATATGAAAGATATGAAATATGAATACAAATATGATCAGCAACATTTCGCTGTCTTAACCCTGATCTGCAATAGGCAAACTGCAGAAACGAAATAGCAGAAACGAAAGTTAACAAGTATGTGAACAACATTTTTATCAATCTAATTTTACAGTTTGACAGTGGTTGCACAGTTTCACAGTATCTACTCAAAGTTGCGACCACCAACAATAAAGCATATCTGACAGCATCGACACATGGATTGCCGTACATTTTTACAAATGTCATGCCTTCAGTGGGCACTTGCAGCCGTGACAATGACTCTTGCGATGAGATCAAGGTTCTGAATCAATGGGGTGTTGCATACGATTCCTTTGAGGTACAACAAGAGAAAGAAGTCAATGCATAACAAATCGGTTGATCGTGGTGGCCAAGCGACGGGTTCATCCGGGGCATCAACCCCCAAAGTTCCCCCTTTAATCCAATCGCGAACATACTTCACAAAATGAATAGTTTAATTTTGATTTCCTACCTACCTTTAAAATTTGTACTGGAGCTTTGGAACACCTTGTATCTGTTCATAAATAAGTTTATTTCTTTGATCTTTTAAATATTTTAGTTCACAAACAGTGAAAAATTAGTTTTAGAAACTAGAAACCTATGATGATATTTCGATCAACTTGCTTATATTGTACTGTAGAGTAGTACACAATTTTAGGATTTAGGGTTTAAGGGGGGGGGGGGTATGGTTCTCAAAAAATCCCGAAAAATCGCAATGTTTTTTTTTATTATTTAAAAAAATTTCAGAATTTTCTGTTTCCAATGACACCAAATTCATCTTGCTATGTTAAATAGAACCGATTATATTGCAATGTTAAAAATTGAAGTACTGAAGTTGTCACCAGACACGCCCATTTTCGTCTGCCCCCTACTATAACATACACAAACGAAAGTTAAACCTCTACATATCTATTTCTCTCAGTTGAAAATAATGTTTCTTTTGTAGGGGGGGGGGTATTTCAATTAACGTCACACTAGAGCAACACAACGGGCTATTGGTGACGGTCCGGGATCAATCCCAAAGGGAAAGATCCGAGGACAACACCACGTAATTTTGAACCACGGTCAGATGACGAGGCAACACCTGAGCTGGCACCCCACTCTCCAAACTTCCACACCACGCCAACGTGAGGACATTTGAGGCCACGACAGATTTAACGTGCACCAGCCCCCTTTGTACACGACGGTGTTTGGCTGGATTCGAACTCGCAACCCTTCGGTTGCTAGTCCGTTACTCTTCCAACCGGGCCACCGCGGCCCTTCTTTTGTAGGAGGAAAGAAGCAAAGTATATTAGCTAACACTTGTTAGTATCTTTTGGAATGCTTATTTTGAATGTAAATTGGATATTTGATGTGAAAAATTTGACGTTAGTTTCGATTTCGAAAACGGCTATTGTTGAATATGCTGTTAAATATATTTTGTTGTTAATAGATCTATATTTATGTTATAATATATTATGGTCCAACAGCAGCAATTTTAATATTATTCTCTGTATGTAAAAATTTTGATGAAATTTTTTCTTTTTCCAATTAAAATTTTTTTTGTACCTATATATATTAACATTTTGTTAAAATTTAAACTTGAAATATACTTCTTGTGGGTGAAAGATTACGGAAAAAAATTTTCAGATGAATATCTTTAAAAACACAGAAGTGATTTTTGACATTTTTATAAATTTAAATTGATGTAAGTCAAATTCTACTGCACGGATATGAATGAAATTTGGAACTATATATATATATATGATTTGTCATCAGCAATTGCTGAGATATATGTGTTTGCTTTTTTAAGATTTTTGAAAACAATATTTGTGGTGTAAAATCACGTTTTTTTTACATTATTTTTTATTAATTTTTTCTGATTCATATTTACAAAAACTGTGAAGACAATTTATTTCTTACATATTTTTATGTTAAAAAATGTTCAAATTAAAATTTTAGCCAAATTATTTTTCTGCTTATATCAAAAAGAAAACTTTTCACATTTTTGAAATTTTAATTTTTTAAAATTAATTGTTTTTAATTTTTAAAATTTTGAATTCACATTTTGTATACTATATATAAAATCTACCTAAATACCAAAAATTACAACTTCAAAATTGCAGATTTCAGCAATTTGGGTACCATACCCCCTTAATAGTGGTTACGTCATGCGACTTTTATTAGGCTCTAAGCTTTGATTTCTCATTTGCCATTTGCTGCACATCAAAGTTGTTGGAACTATAGTTGGGAAAACTTAAATTAAACTAACCACGTAGTTACCATTGAAATTACTGTACTTTTCAGAGACAAAATATTATTTCAAACGAAGTTAAGTTTGATTAAACAACACTTGATTTGTTCATTTGAGAATAATTAAGTTCTTGATATAGATTGATTGTTTTCGTTAAAACTGGTTTCTTCCTATATACGAAAGAAAAATTTGTACCCTATTATTTTTTGTCTATAATTCTAAATGTTTGCATTTTTTCTTGATAACTATTTGATTCTAGTAATGATTAATATCCAGGGAAGAAAATTGACTATATGTACCCAGGGTGGGATACGTTCGGATATACATAAGACAGAAGCTCGGGATACATTTGGACATACTTAAATGCAAAACAAAATCAAGAAGTATTAAGCCTTTTGTATTTTGAGAAATTTAAGTATTCAAAGCTTTTATGATAAAACTTTTCTAACATCAAAATAACCAAATTCATACAACGCAGTAAAAAGATGTGATCTTGAACGTTTATTGAATTATTCACAGAAGGTATAATGGACATTTTGATTCGTCTTTTTGTACGCCTTAAACACCCTTTATTGGGGAAAATAAAATTCCAAGATTTCTTTGCCTCTTACCAAAGTATCCGAAAGTACTCCCTCATCATATGACTGTGGTTCAAAATTACGGGGTGTTGTCCTTTGATCTTTCCCTTGGGGATTGATTCCGGACCGTCGCCAATAGCCCGTTGTGTTGCTCGAATGCGACGTTAATTAATTATCATTACGAATTACCATTATCGAAAGTTTGGACGCAAAACAGCTAAAAATTGCAAATCTGTAATCCCAAAAATTTGTATCTACCTTGTAGGTTGGTTAAGGATTCGCATGTCAGCAAAGTTTTATTTGCTTATAAGACAATTTTATTTTACTGAATTCCCAATCGCTTTCTGAATTAAACGCAAGCACAAGAGAAACATGAATACACTTTTGTCATCAATTGTGACTTTGCCATAGAATTGCGTCGTCTCATCATGGGGAATCGAGTGTCCCGAAAAAGGTCAATCCCTTCTCTCCGCTACTGCTCATAAATAAAAAGATATACAGATAGTTCATGCACCGTTGGATAGAAGAAAAAATAATGTATCAAATGAAATATGAACGGCTGTTGTCGATTGAGTCTTAGCGAGCTGGCATCATCGCAAAAAGGATCCACATTTGGCTCTTTATCCACTTGCCGCGCGTTTCCTTAGATGTCACCGCATTTGAAGAATATGTCATCAGCACCTCAGTTCGTAGATAGAGAGCCGCTTTATCGAACGCGTATCAGCACGGATGGAGAAATCTAAATTTAGACCTAGGTAGGGGATCTCAAAGTGGTTCATCGATTTAAAAATTTCAACTATGCTCAAGAAACGAGACGCAAAGTACAATTGCGACCTACGACCTGCATTTATGGAGCAAACCTGGGCCTTTGGGATTCGAAAGACAGCAGTCAAGATTCCGTATGAGCTACAGCTTGAGCAGCTTGCAGTCGGCGAGGAAAAGTGCAAAATCGGCTGAAGTGGCTTGGGAATCGCAATCATCGACTTCTCGTGTAACCCCATATCGCTGTGCCACGAGTGTATGGATGTGGATACAGCAGCAACCGACTTGGCGTCTGGGTTGAGTGTGTAGGGGCAGTTGGCGCTGAAACCGAGAATACCAGGTACTCCGAGTAAGAGACTGATTAAAAGCTTGCTAAGTAAATCCCATCACCCAACGCCTGATACGACAGGAGACCGGCATTTACAGGATAATCGGGAAAGTAATCAACATGCCCGTCGATGTCGACGCGACAGTGAGGCAGAAGCCTCGCCATCTAGACGTCAATGATGCATAACGTAGGAGCATAAAGAAGTACTTGGTAATTCTCATATCCCCTTATGCTTGTCGTATATGATTCCATTCAATCTGTAGAATACCATGATTTGTCGTCCAAAAATTGACGATTGCATACCCAACCTCGTTTCATTTTTGTACCACCCACATATAGTTGTACTTAAAGATATGCAGATTAGTAAAGCTATTTACCTGTCTATGTTCTCCATAGACCACTTTATGACAGATAAAGTACATTTTCTCACTACTGCAAGCGCACATGTATGAGTGTACCATAAATGTTTATGTATCTAAGATCAAGGAAACTATTTCAAGTCGAATAAATCAGATTTGTTTTTATTATGCGAAAGGAGCAAATTTAACGATAACAGAAGGTGTGGTAGAAAGGGTTCAGAAAGTCACCTCACCCACACAACATTATGAAATATTTCCTGTTTTCAGGAAGTCCAGTATTAGGTTGGGTTGCCGATCAGGCTCTCCACATCTGTACTTCAGTCAACAGTACCAGGTTAGATGACGAACCAAACAACTAGGTTGAGTTGGCGAGCATCTCATAAAATACCAATATGTATCCCTCCCAAGTAATATCGCTATTTAAATTTCACCAAAAATGTATGACTTTTTTTCTCCATCTTTTGCCACAAAGATTATAAATACAAAGAAGATTTAACCTTCTGAATGATTCACACGCATGCACCATGCATTCTTCCCTGCATGACTTCTAACCAGTTTTCAACCTCTTTACCAATAGAATCAATCCTAACTTGGATTCTTTCAACCAATAGTTGTGACAATTTAGTCATTATGTATGTTATAGGGTAAAAATAATAGTACTACAATACTTAGAAATTTTGTGACGCTCAGAAGGTCAAGCTTTCCACATTTCCTCTCGCTCATGTACTATGGCTTGCATTGTACCATGTTATCGGTGATCCGAGAGTACACATAGTGATCTTGTACATTGGTACATGTAGGTAGAGGCTCTGCGGTTGATACTCGTGAGAATTAAGGTAGCTAAGAAGGATAGAGTTTTTCTAATTAAACATGTTCACATTAAATATCAAAAGGAAAGAACAACTTTTTGTTGTGTGAGTATAGCAAAATATTTTGAATAGAAAGTGGCATTTTGTACTTTCTACAATAGATTGCATGTATAAATTTGATCTGAAAAGAAGAGTTAAGTTTGTTTTCATCGAGTTTCTGATGGAATGGCGAAGTAAAATTGATTCAAGCAGATACGATTATTAGTTTGATGAAATTTATTTTATGTATGCGATTTTTATATACTGCGAAATCAAACAGCACAAAATTGGTGACAAAACAAATAATCATTCACATAAGAACTAACAAACAACGAGGGATAATGTGCGATGAACAGCTAATTCTGAAAAAGTGAGTGTTTTACAATGATCACATTTCGGATTTCTTCATCCACTCTTTAGTTTTTGGTAATAGGGGTAGCTCTTCTGGAGTCCCTCACATTCGTACGACGTCTTGTAAAAAGTTTTATACACCATTTCATAATGAACTCTGAAATAAAAGAAAAACACAAAAATGAACCAATAAAGTATGGAAGCAACCAAATGTTGTGGAAGTACAATGTGCTTATAAAGTAACAATATATTTCTATGAAGAAGCATTTTAATACCTCTTTTGTGTTATAAATTAATAAAACATATGAAAACAACAAATATAACATACGATTTCATGTGGCCCATCAACATACAAATCCCACCATTATCCCATCATCGACTCTTAATTATCGTGTTAACAGTTACGGATAAAAATTTAAACGGTTCAAATTTGAAAATATGATACTTATTGTATAGCAGGGGAGATACAAGTGATAATTTGAGGTGCCCAAACACGGTCATTGATCAGAAAACAATCTACTTAATAAAGATACTCTGTTTTAGTTTTTTTACCTCACTAACTGAACTGAGAGAATAATTCATTAATTTTTTACACACTGAGAACATCTTGTAAGCGTGTGTGTTCCATTGAACTAATAAATTACGCACATTAAGAGCTATATATTACCATATAATTGATTTTTTACGGATGTTTGAACATAATTTTTAATATACCTTGTCGCTCATATTAGTATTTATATGTAAACGTTGATTAGCAATTCAAATGAGCATTCATTACATTGATGTAAAGGCAAAGTAAAAAGAGAAAATTTGCATCACATTTATTTTTAGCTTTTTAACTGCTTTTTTATCTTAATAAATTCGGAACATGGCAATTTTTTGTTGTTTAATAACGTCGAGAACCAGTCTTTCGAAAGAGTACAATCTGCTTACATAGAAATAAAAATGAAGTGAAATGACACATCTGTCTGACACAGAACATCAAATTTAATTAACTTGAGGCATCAACAATTAAATATCAATGAAATAATAAAAAATGTTAGAGAAACTGGATAAAAAGATAATCCGATTTGCTTATTTTTAAGGATGAATTTCATTACCATATTCATCTAATTATCTTCAAGTAACCCTTCTCATTGACATTATATTAATTGTCAACTAGTAGAATTACCCGACCATATTTGGGTTGAATTAATTACTGTAGATTGAAAAAGTGACCAGAATAATTACTTTTCTCATTCGTAGAAAAATGCCAACATCATTTAAGTGTCTGGAAAATAATTTTTAAACACATTTTCGATATTTGTATAATTTTTACGACATACTTTGGACACAAATAGCATACATGCATATCCATCCACATGATACATATCCCATACATCACACCCTTGTTGCATAACAAAACTACGAAATGTGACTAAATCTTTACTGCAAAAGTTGATTTTGAGTTTTGAGGTTTATGAATGCTCCTTCTTAAAATACGTTTCCTGTATCTCAATTAATAGAAATGAATCTACAACGAATACTTTAGCACTGATAGCTTTCCAACCAATATGTTTTGCTTTGTGGCATTCTTGCACCCGGCATGCGACATTTTCGAATTACATCATCTTTAAGGGAGAGTGAAAAATTAATTTGATAAGATATTAAAGACTATTATTTTTTTTATTATTATTTTTTAACCCAATCCATTTTTTCTGGAAAATTCCATTTAGTGGCATGTGCAATAACAAAAGAACTTGTTTTAAAAATGAATGGTCTTCAATACATACAAAGTAAAAGTAATCGATTACCATTTTTCAAAAAATGGTAGGTCGATTTGACAGCGTTTGTTTTTTTAAAGAAAATAACTACTTTTAACCAACTTTAAAAAAAGTTGCTTAAATATAGCTTCAGCTACTAAGGTAAGCAATCTTGACTTGCCACTACGAAAAAGATTTTTTAATATTTCTAAAGTCCTTGTTCGGATATTTTCTGACATTAATATTCTTTCAATATAGGCAAAGTTCCATTTAAAATTTGCTTTACTCTAACTTGAACGCAGTTTTAAATTGAATCTTTTGTGGGGTTGTTGCGTGTGATGGATCGGAATCACAATTCATTAAAAAATAAATATTTATTAAATTTAAGCACAGATAACAGAGCGAAGAAAAACTAAAGTCAGCGAAAAAAAGTTGTCCTAAAGATATTAATTTGTGATTCCTTTTATTATCTCACGATCTCGCATAGTTACAACTTGCAACTAGAAATGGAACAAATTTTAAAAATGCGAAATTAATTCAGAGCGAAAAAAATCTGAAAATAATATTACTGCACTTGGTCAACGAACACGAGTTTCCATTAGTTGTGCACACCTCTTAAAGCTTTCCAATTCCTTTCAATTCAGACATTCGGTTTTGATAGAAATGCGTAGCTGTTTAAAATGAGAATGATGGTGTAACTTGCCTATTGAGTACAGTTTTCAATAAAATCAAGTAATTTTATTTGAAACATTGAAAAGAAATTCAAGTTTTAGTGAGTTTAATCGTTTTGTAAAGGAAACATCAAAATTTTAACATATTTTCAATAAGTTCGATTAGCTACTACTCTTGGTTTAAAAAGTTTTGTCCTGTATGATTTAATTCTTTCAGAAAAAGGAATTCTAAAACCACGTGTGTTAAACCAAGCACTTTTAGGGAGGTGGCAGCGGTGAGTTGAGTTTTTATGGCGTAAGGGCCATGCTGTGCCAGGCACAAGACATACAATAACAAGTGATGGACATAAACACACAGTGAAAGTATCACTGACACAGAAGAGAGAAATATACCCAGGGAGGAATCGCACCTGACAGAAATTTCACATGCGCCACCTACAACTAGCAGGTTGCTAGCGCAATGGACATACCCACTAAGCTACGACGGCCACCACTTTTGAGGAGAGTTGGTCGAAATGTACACATTCCGTCCTGAAATGAACATACATCTTTATGATTGACCAATTTCTGTCAAGTTCTAGTGCAAAACTGAACGCTTTATTCTCTTGCATCATCTATCCCAAATATTGGAAAAAATTAAATTTTGAAAAGAAAAATAAATTCTTAGAATTTAAATTCCGTAAAACCAATTTTTGAAAAATATTTACCTTTTCAGCAGGTCTGGTAAAACAATTTGAGTAATCGCAGATTAATTTACATTCCAACTTCTCCAACACTGCCAAACTAATGCCGATTTAAGTATAAGTATTTCCATTTGTGTGTGCTGACTCTGGCAGCACAAATTCGAAAAGATAGGACAAATGGATTGCATCACGATACTTTTATGCTGTAATACCCATGCCTTAGGGAATGCATATTCTGAATTTAAGAATAAACTTACTTAGTTTTAGTGCATAGTTTCCAGCCCCATGCTCCACATGGAACTTTTGCTTGAGTGGTTATTTTCTGCTTGTAGCCTCTTTTGTAGGGTTCTTTTATCTCAACGAACTTGCATGGTTTTCTGTTAAAAGGGATGAATAGTGAACGTGATATTAATGAAGGATACATGCTATTCCAAATTAGTATGGTAAAATATAATTTTCATTACGTTCCAAAATCAGATAAATTTTTTTTAAATGATAAAAAAAATTTGAATAGCAATACTAGTTAATAGTGTTGGCTGCATATATTTTTGCTTGCCTACTTTCGTAAGATTGAACAATGCTGAATGGTCTTTGATAAAACAATCTAAATTATAAATCAAACTACACTTTTTAATGAATGGCAGATATTTACAGTTGTATATGCATCAAAGTCTTACTTAGACGCTTGAACACATGATTTCATTAGCAAAGGCTTTTATCATAGCTCTTAAACCTACAAGGTTTCAACGAGATATCACATCCATCAGGATCTGACCAATTTTGTTAATGATGAAATATCTCGCCATCAAGATATTACCGATTGTTTTATGATTACGAGATCAAGATCTGGACAGTTTTATTCTAATGATCTTGATCGTGTTTTCTTTTAATGACGAGATATCTCGTCCAACCAGATCTGTTCAATTTTGCTAATGAAGAAATACCTCGTCGAGACAACCACCAGGAGGGTTAATGAGTTTACATCAAGGTAATGAAATCTCTAAAACAAGGCTAAAAAACCTGTTGGAACAACGTGAATCCACGCATTCTTTGAATCCGTGGAGGTAGCGGTAAATGCTGATTCATTTTGTTATCCGCTCTTCATGATTGTCCAATCTCTTCTCTCTCTGACTGTTCACTGTCCCTCTCTGGCGATCCCCAAACCTGTCAAGTCAAGACACTCCAAGAATTATGTTGGGGAATATCTATTCTTGACAGGGAGGAAGGGGTGATTTTGCATGACGGTTGAAGACATGTTTGATCACAGATCTATGATTTTGGTTTATCATCAGGCTTCATGTTTTCTGCGTCACTTCGAAGTCTAATATTTATATATTGCAACCGATGCATACATTGCATCGGTTGTTGAATTTAAAATTTATTCGCGAACTTTGTTGAAAAGATTTAAAAATTGATACATAATGATTCGATTCGAATTAGTAACAAAGGAATAAAATGATTTACAGTAAGAAATGAAACGTTACATGAGATTTTCGTGAGAATTTTTCAGCCCAACAGCTTTTTCCTTAAATACTTACAGCTTTATACTAGAAATGCACATTACAGTTTAATAGTGAGGCAAAGATGATGCTAGCTAATCAAAGCATTGTAATATACGTATTACATTTTGCTAACATGTTAATTTCATCTACTTTCTAATGAAAAGACGGAGAATATGCAGATCCAAATTGTTGGTCCCGATCGCTCCGTTTGATGAGCGAAGGTCTCTTGGTATTGAAGAAAGCACGAATCCCAGTGTAGCACAAAATTTGACGAGCTGGATCAAAAACACTAGTTTGCGCTTCGATAGCCAATCGGTCAATCGATTCCCAAGCCCACGGGAGACATACACTTCTGAGATCTTACCATAGCGACTACGTCCACATGCTCCGTCTATTTCATTGGAAAGTCGGTGGTAAATTCTGTAAGTCTATTTGATATACTACTAATACATATGTTGCCAACGTATTCTTGATTGATGATCCTTTTTAGTTGTAAACTACAAGCTATAATATTTAGAATTAAATAGTGTATTAGTAATTTTAATAACAGATTTGTGTTTTAAATTAGATTTGGTTTAATTTCATCTGTATTGGAGTGCAAAGCAAGTTGTATTAACACTAGAACTTGTGTAAGTCTCTTAAAAATGTTTACCAAAATGGATATGCCAAAAAACGATTGAAACCATAAATAAAAAGATCTTATTACAATTTCAAAAAATATTTCTTATTTAGTGTATTCCTTGTAATTACTGCTACGGTAGCTTAAGTTGATATTTTGTTTCATTATTTCTATTTCCAAGAATTTCTAATTTATACATATGATATCATTAGAGTCTTAATTTATTACCAATAAAATATAAAATAATTGTCTTTGAAACACTTACTTTCTTGATAAGTGCACTTCACCAAATTAGACATGTGTTTCGGTCTCTTTTTATTAC
The DNA here is from genome assembly GCA_933210815.1 of Meta bourneti. NCBI lineage: Eukaryota > Metazoa > Arthropoda > Arachnida > Araneae > Tetragnathidae > Meta > Meta bourneti. The sequence continues at coordinate 50,888,259 of OW119924.1, read as the reverse complement.
TTAAAGCTAACAAACTAAATGTTCTTTTATAATGCATATTTAAACCTTGTTTCGACGCAGTTTGGCCAAAGTTGACTATTTGCAAAGGAAAATACAATATATTAACTAAATTATCATTATTCATGAAGTGTACGAAAACAGAAAACAAAGATGGATTTGGAGGGATGAAAGATCTAATAGTGTTATAACATGTTATTTGCTGTTTTCTATAAATATCTTATAAGATCTTAAATATAATCTTACTTCGTTTCGCAACGAATGCCTGTGTATCCTGTTGGACATGAGCATTTGCCATTTTTTCCACATTTACCACCATTGAAGCAACCTCCAGGACAGTAGGCTGTAAAATTGGATGTTAAATAAATTGATATAAACTACCAATTAATTGAAAAGAATAACTGTGCTTCAATTGAAGTGAAACCTTTGTATTCAACAATAGGTTAGACAAAATGGGGGATTGGTTGACTTTACAAACGGTTTTTACTAAAAGAAATTTATGAAAAATAATTTTTTATAAGTATATTTTTTTGAAGGCACATGAATTATCTCATTAGGTATGCTGGAGCAATTAATTTTTTATAACAAATTATAAAAAAATAATCATGAGGATAGTTCCACATTCCAAAGAGGACATATTGTATTTAAATCGCAAAAAAAGAATGAGACAGCAATTTTTCATGATAACGCAGATCTTTAAAAGAAATGTGTTAGAAATCTACTTTGAATTTCTTAAATATTATAACTATTTATTCATGAAATTTATTCCAGACTACTCAGTCACACTATAAAATGTCTTACTAAAGAATTAAAAGTCAAATAAGTATAGTGGCGTCTCCGAATTTCTGACACATTCGTTTCGAAAACCAAAGCCTTTTATATTATCTTTTAGTTACTTCATGCATATGCGCATTAAAAGTAAATTTTGAATCATACATAATTCCTAGATCTATTTTTAATAGAATTAATAGCGTAAGTAAATCGATTTTTGATAAATGATCGTTACCTTGTTCGCAGTTGAAGCCAGTGTATCCTCTGGCACAAGAACACTTTCCTTTTCCAACACATATTCCACCGTTCTGACAGTCTGGCTTGCAAAGGACTGGGGAATGAAGTAAGAAACAAAATTAAACTTAATGTTAAACCCATGTTAACAATAAGCAACTAGCACCTAGATAAAAAAGTAATTGACACAAATACATATATTTCGAATGAACAGTAGTTTAATTTAGTATTAAACATTCGGAAACAATCAAGATTCAGGGAATTGCTGCCACTTATAATGTCAATAGAAACCGTCTAAAGTTTTATAATTATTTCGCAGTCTGCAACTCTTAACAGTGAAATTGTTACAATTCCGACTTTTTCGACATCACACCAACTGTCGAGTTAACATCAAACACGCAGATGTTTATTTTTGGGCTAGCAACACATTGGTCAGACATCCTACAAATCATCTAACATGCGTATGCGTTCTGAAAACACATTGGTGTGCATGCGCATTTCAGCTAATTTAGTGTGCAGGATGTTGAATCATTGTGTGGCTTACCAGAAGCATAAAAAATGTGGCATTGATGTCTAGCAGCTTGAAAGACGAAATGGTGTTTTTACTCATTCAGAGAAAACGAGGAAAGGCATTTCTCTCTCTCTCTTCCTCTCTCTAGGAGAGTCAATCAATTTACCGTAATTTTAAGCATCTAATGGTTCAAAATAACTTCATTTGTTTTTTCGTTATAGCTTCAAGAAAAAGCCTTTTAAAAGTTTTTTTTGCTGATTTTATCTGTAGGAAGATCAGAAATCGATATTAAACACATTTTTTAAATTTTATATGTAATTATTGATGTTTAATTTGTTTGGTAAACTTTGGGGCCTAGTTGTGAGTGAAATACACGTTTTGCAGTAGATTAGGTGCTATAGGTAACTCGTACTGGCAGTTGACAAGTGAAAATAACATGGCGGACACACAAAGTGCGTTTTAATAACAATACCATTCAATCTATACCCTGTAGTTTAGTACCTAAACGGTTCACTGGATGTCACCCGTATTTCAAATAGGACTAATTGTATCAATTACATTAAATTCTATACTCTTTTCACACTTATTACTTTCTTTCTCCAAGTACTTAACGTTACTTATCTTTAATTTTTCTCTTCTAAAATTCAGTAGGTTCTTCTTAATTGATACTACCATTCCATATTTCAAATATCTGTTTTGTGTGGCGGGTGTTTTCGCACCATAGATGTCGCTTAAGACCATAATTGTGCGAAATAACGGAAATAAAAACACAATGCTTTTCGAACTCCGAATAGTAATAAATGATTATCAAATGTAAAATCTCAATGTTCAGATTTGACTGGAAAAGAGTCATAGGAATGAAAGTATTTTCTTAAATTCATTTCATAGAATCCATTGCATATGATAAATTCTCAAGTTAAGGTTTCATTCGATGAATTAAAGAATATGCTCACAAATAAATCTTACATTTTTCACAGAAAGCTCCTCGGGTTCCTGCAGGGCAATGGCAGAAATATGGCTTTACACATTCTCCTCCATTTTGACATGAAGGATCACAATAAGCTAGAACATGAAACAAATAGGTGTCATGTCACCATTTAATAAATATTTGATATATACCATTGATCTTAAAGCTAGCATCGAATCTTTTCCTTTAGATTGATCCCGGACCGTCGCCAATAGCCCGTTGTATTGCTCCAGTGCGACATTAATTAAAAAATACCCAATACCCAAATAAAAATACCTTAAAGCTAGCGTGTGGTAATTATGATTAAAAATATTGAGTGAATAAATACTCTAATAATAAAAATAAAATAAATAAATTAAAAATGTTGCTTATTTATTTTTACAAAATTCCTTTATCCATTGATATATTAGACAATTTTACCCAAGAAGAACACTGTAGTGGTGAAGCCACTTACCACATCTTTCTATATTGAAAAATAAAAAAAAATTACTTCAATCTAATTACTTTCTAGTTTGCCTCCTTGTAAGTTATATATACCAATATTTGTAGATGAGAAACTAAAACTAATTAGGTTTTGGGAAGCTCCATAGGTACTTTGATCACAAATTATGAAATTCTAGTCCACATAAATCTATTTTCGTATTATAAAATTTTATTGACGGGGATCTGTTTAAGTCATCATCCAGTGAATAATGACACAACGAAAACCCTTTTTAGTATTGAAGAGAGAATCATAATTTACAGAAATAGAACCTCTTCTTTTAACTTCCAGTGTGTTGTATATACCTGAACTAAGAGGCTTTTGCATCGTAGTTATACTACCATTATCCCAAATGGTTGGCACTATACTAAAGGTGCGAATCTGCAAGTTTAGATGTTTTCGACTAAATAGACTATTATTCGATGCTTTAGAAGGCCAAAGACAGTCCTATACGATGCAATCTATACGATATCTGTCAAAATTTATTCTTAAAACTTCCTCCATATCCTTATTTTATCTGAGAGGCTTTTTGTGTAGCTAAATGTAGGTGGCGGTAATGTTTTTGCGGCAGAGCGTGTTCCATGCACGTATTCCGAACATGACGTCACTTGGATTGTTTTTCGAATACGATTTCAGCATTTCGCCTATAAAAATTCCAAAGAATGAATTCCGAAATTATATGATAGCTGATTGGTCAACTCAAATTAGATTAAACGTCAAACGTCTCCAAAGAGGTGATAAAATATTCGCTTTAAGGTAACCCCGATATCTATCAAGCCAGAGCATTTGGGTAACACAAGAATTTCTGGAAGATCGTCACTTAATATCGGATTTGTTGGCACTGAAAATCCCTCTCATCACGTTGAATCATCAAACGCGTTTTTCTCGAAACAATAATTTTGGCAGATTCGAGTTTTGGGTTTGAAACATATGGTAGCTGTCAAGGGTCTTTTGGATTTGAAATATACACAACGCAATCAGAAATCGGTGGCAAGTCGAGTTTGCTTAAGAGATAAAATTACTATGGAATTAATACCTTACGGATTTGAAATTATGGAACTTATTTTAAACACGTTGATTCATGCATGGTTAAATTTCAAGGTAGTTTGTCTCAACTCAAACAATAACTCTTTGAGACGGGAATAAAGGATATCTGGTACATAAAATATAGTTGCTTGTGATATAATATCCCTACCGGGCTGCAATACCACCATAACTAAAAATAAATTTCGAGTTTTATGCGAAGAAAGACTAAACACATGCTTCTGCATACTACAAAACCTCCACAACTGTAGGCCGTGGTAACCCAGTTGGAAGAGCAACGGATTAGCAACTGGAGTGTTACGAGTTCGAAACTTGGTCCGGTCAAAGACCGTCGTGTACGTGGGGGCTGGTGCACATTAAACCTGTCGTGGCTTCAAATGCCCTCATGTTGGCGTGGTGTGGAAGTTTGGACAGTGGGGTGCCAGCTCAGGTGTTCTCGTCATCTGACCGTGGCTCAAAATTAAGAGGCGTTGCTCTTGGATCTTTCCTTTCGGGACTGATCCCGGACAGTCGTCAATTGCTCGTTGTAATGCTCCATTGCGACGTTAATTAACTACCTGCATACCTCCACACTTGCCGGAGCTTCAACTGCCTTCTGTTGGAATCGACAATTGTCCACACGCAGAAGCATGTATTTAGTCATTCTACACATAATTAATTTTAGAAGTTGTTATAGCTGGTGTGTGATGAGTTACATTCATATGTTAAAGCATAATATTCAATCCTCATTTAATAAATCATACCAGTGATTGATTTCTCATTAATTATTAAACATATACAAATACCAAAACTATCTAGTATAGAGAACTTACGTTGATTACAATCCTTTCCAGTAAAACCGGACCTGCAGGCGCATTTGTTAGGAGCCACACACTCTCCACCGTTCTTGCAACCGTGTTGACACACAGCTATAGTTGAAAGAAAAAATGTAAAACAGCAAACTCATTGTATTTAAACTAGTATGACTATTCTATCAAGTCCAGACTTGTTTTTAGTACTAGGAGGAGCTTAAAAACTTAAGGCTAACGAATTGTTAAAGAATTATGAGAATGAATAAGTCTTTAAGTGAAAAACTATTTATTTTAAGAAATCGAAATGTCGCAGCAGGCCACGGAATGTTTTATGTATATCGATGACAGTGGCACCAAATTGGGAATGTCATTTGGACGGGGACAAAATAAAATACTAGTTACTATATGCTACGAATAAGAATGTTTTTTTCTGAAATTTTTTTACATCTATACTGTAATAGAAAAACTTATATAATATTTATTGTTAAACATGCCTGCATTTGGGATCTGTGAGCCACCGAATAATACTATGATTAATGATTATTTTTTGTAACTGTCTTATTTCCTGCTGTTTTAAAAATAAGAAATAAATTTATACAAAATAAAATTCAGTATAAATTATTTTAACCTTTATGGCAGAAATTCCCGACGTAACCCGGCTTGCATCGGCATTTATTTGGGGCCATACAAATTCCTCCGTTCAAGCAGTGAGGTTTGCACACAGCTAAAACAAGGAAACACATACAGTAAATCACCCTATTATAGAATATTTACCAAATTTATAAGTAGTACTATACTATTTTTGAAGATATCAAGTCTAATAACTAGAGATTTCGAAAATGTGAATGAACTAGTGTAGGAATCATAACAACCAACAATATTTTCTCTAATGTATACCTTTTACAAGTATACAGTTATACTTTTTTCAGTTTATTAGGAATCAATTAATTCATATATTAATGATATTTGAATTTAAAAGTAAATAATAAAAATAAGATAATTCTGCTAAAATTGACAACAAACTTTTAATTTGATCACGATTGAGTGCGTGAAGTTACGATAGTTCTTTCTACAGTCTCTAATTAGTACACTAAAATAAACTACTACACCTAAATGCAAAAGTAAATTACACTTTCATTTAAATTATCTCAGTTAATTATGAATATAGACATTTAAGAATAAGTCATCAAAGAGGATAATCTCCATTTCAATGAAAGAGGCAAAATAAAATACAGCTTTGTATTTGTTTGGTATGAAAGATTTCCCATAAAACATATGGAATTCAAAAAGATCAAAATTACTTAAAAAAATCTATACATCAAATGGAAAATTGAATACTTATAAGAGGAATACGTAAAAATTCATGACATGTAAGAAATGAAAGTGCTCATATAATGTTAATTTAATTCAACGTTGTCTAATAATTTAACTTAATACATACATGGACCATTCATTTCACTCAATTTATAATTTTACAATATATTATTGAAACTTAAATTCATCAAGATATTGAACTTGACTTTATTAAAACCAAAAAAAATGGTTCAAAGTTTTAAAGTTCAGATTTTATTTAAACGGAAATGGTTCATGCATAAGGGTTGTAATGTCCTTTGCATGTAAGTAATGTCCTTTGCATATAAGTAATGTCTTTAACATGCAAGTAATGTCCTTAGCATTGCAGAAGTATTTATGCAGAATGTTTAAAATCAATGGAAGCCACTAGAGGGCAGCACATTATGTGACTGATGATATTTTCATTTGAGAAAATGAACCGACCATGAGATCTCTTAATTTGTTGAAATCGATATTTGTTCAAGTGATCGCACTTCGCTGAAGCATTCTAATGCCATGTGTTGAAGCCATCTTCGCCTAGCATCAGGAACATCGTCTTTAGCAGTTCCATCTTAACACATGGGCACACTGGACAATTGCCCAGGGACTCATTTGTTCATCTATATTGAGTGTCGGGATGCACTTACCTTTGTGTAAAGATCTCTACTCATGGTGATAAGGGACCATTTGAAAGATCCTGGTACATTTGGGGTTTGCCAACTACTATCGTCATTATTTTTTTGGTTATTGCATGGGTAACGTCTACAACTAGAACTCTAAAAGTATTTTGTCTAGTCTTTCTATTTTTATGGGTAGGTGAATAAGGGCCCTTGCTCATTGTTTTGTCCCAGCTTACCATTGGCTGTCCATAGTCTTCCATACACCAAAATCTATGACAACCATTTTAGCAATAAAGAAAAACATTATATTGTGAAGGTATTTACTCAAGATCTCTTATTGAAGAGTTGTACTGCACACACTGATATAAATATGTGTTATAAAAATGTTATATTTATGTCATGAAACTTATTTTGTTGCTTTAGTTAGGATTTTATACTGGAAATGATAACACAGAACAAGTAAAAATTGGCTTGAAAATGACGCCATTTTGGTGTATCTTTTCCTGGAGAAAATATTAATGAATGTGGAATGTTACTTGGTTTTATTGTACATATTTCACAAAGAATAATTAATTTAACGTTTTCTTTGAACTAATTTGTTAATATTAACAAAACTGTAATTTTAAAAATTGGTTTAATTAATGCGACCATAGCAGAAAGAAATTGCCTTGAGGACCATGATATGAGTAAAAATATGAGATGAATCAGAATACGACTAGAATAAAAAATATTTTTTATGGGTGAAAATTGAACGGAAAGGAAGAAAATAACTCAATATAAGATTTAACAATCTTGGTGGTTTATTTATGATATTTTTTAAATTCTAAATCTTAATGCTGTAATCTCTCTCCATTACGTTAGAGTTAATATTACGTCTTATATTAACCCTCCTGGTGGTTTATCTTCGCGTCGAAAACTGCCCTGTAGTAGCCAGTCTCTGAGGCAAACACCTGTTCGAAACTGTCAACAGTTCTGGGAAAGGGACAGTTCGTTTTTCCTACTTAGACCTTTATTCCCTTTAGAGTAATAGGGCATTCTCGACGAGGTATCTAGTTATTAGCAAAACTGATCAGATCTAGATGAACGAGATATTTCGTCGAAACACTTGGAGAATTAAGTAGAAGCTGAAGAAAATTCTCTTATGCAATGCGAACTCTTATTTATTTTTTATTCGTATTTGTATCACTAGAGAATGCTTGTTAAGAAAATTTTAAAGTAACTGTTTTATATGTATTAAATATTATTAATACTATAATTATTACTGATTTTATTTTTTGATAACTGTAGCACACATAGCGACAGGTAAATATGATCTATGAAAATTTATTTTTCCTTTATTTGCAAAATGCTGTTAAAATGCTTTTCGTTTTTGATACATCACATGCACATTTCATGTTAAAAAATAAAAACAAACAAATACATCTACATATGTTAGGTAACCATTCATCCTTTAATTCAGTAAAAGGAACACACCGTTCTAATTTCTTGCTTATGAAATTAAATTTTCTTTTAACTGCAGCTTTCTATTTACATCATGACACGCGTTTAAGACTATGATTGTCATAAAAAACGAAGAAGCATTTAATATCTACTCTTTCATATAACAAGCTTAGTTTCATAATGAGATGTTATGATCTAATTAACACATTTTTAAATAAATTTTCGTCGCCAGCGGTGAATAATTGTTTTTAGAGAGCTCAGGGGAAACATGAACCCGAGTATCATTTGCACCAAACATTTCCATGTAGGAACGCAATTGTGTTCATTGCTGTGGAATGCAGTGTTTTAAATTTATGCAGCTTTGGAATGTGGAATTAATTTCCTTACCACCGAAAGTCTCGTTACCGAGCTCTTTGAGTCAGATGCCAAATTCCTCACGACATTAAATGCATTCCGAATCCACATTTAATCCACATTCTGAAGAATAATGTTAAACGTAAGTCGTTAACAGTTCGTTGGGCAGGACGGAATGTTACGAAAGTCTTGGAAATCTAATCTGCCAGTAGTTCACGAAGAATTAATTTCATTGCTTCATAGAGCGATAGAAGGAGAGGAGAGGTATTTATTTACCCAGAAATGTAACATCGAGATCATATGGTGTGGGCTAGAGATGGATGGATTGTTGGAACTGATACTGAGTCTGCCAGCGACGGGTTACATGTTCCTAGGTTCATTTTAATACTTATATATTTGAAAGAAGAATATTGTGTCAACGTTTCTCAAGAGCTTGAAAAGTACTGAGTCAAATAGTTGATACAATGCTTGTGCTAGACGTGCAACTCAAGTTTAGTGTTATCCACATCTGGTAGCAAGACATAATATTTTAAATGTATGTTTGAATCTTTCTTTTATTAAAAATTTAAAGAGATTATATCAAGTTTACGATGATTTTGATCATCAATGCAACAGTAATAAGCTTTTCTTTATAATTATTTTCATAAATTACACACTTTATATCAATTTTCTTTGATATACTAGTTGAAAATGGTAAATAATTTTGAAGTTCGTCAATTTTGCAGTTAATATTTGGTACCGGTAAGATGTTTACTTCATTAGTTTTGATGAAGCAAATATCTCTCTATTTCTATCTCTCTATGAAGCAATGAAATTAATTCTTCGTTAACTACAGTCAGATTGGATTTCCAAGACTTTCGTAACATTCCGTCCTGCCCAACGAACTGTTAACAACTTACGTTTAACATTATTCTTCAGAATTTGTACCGAATAAGAATATCAATTGTGAATGATTTGACTATTCAAAGATGTTGCTTCAGTTTATAAGGAATTGTACATTTTCTTTTAAAATTTCTTAATTTCTATATCTTACCTATAATATCTTTTTTCCTAAAAGGTAAACCAAAATTGAGCAACATCTTGAAATTTACTTTTACATAGTACATGATAGTAAGTTGGGCATAAAAGCTTTTCTTGGCTTTGAATATTTCATAACACTTAAGTATGATTGCTCTCTTATTTCTATAAAAACGTTATGTTAAAATTTAGTTGGAATATTCCAAGCTAAATATGTTTGGGATAATCTAGTTGAGGGCATAAAAATAAGTCACATATTCGTTATAGAACGTACTGTTTTTGAGTAATTTCGTTTAGTTTTGGCTGCAAGTCCATAAGAATGACGTCACGAATAATCAGCTAATATGCATTAGTTATAACATCACTGGATGATTAGTCTAAGATTGAGCTTAAGGAAAACATTATTTTTCTCTACCTTATAAATAACCCAAAAGGCATCACAGAAAGTTTGAAATTTGTCAAACATGACATCCACAGTACAATTTACATGATTTATAAGACTTAACGTACCATATTGACATTCGCTACCGAAGTATCCTTTTTGGCAAATGCAAGTCGAAGGGGGATGACAGGTGCCTCCATTTTTGCAGTTTGCTCTACAAGCTTGCTTTACTGAAATAGAACAACTGTTTGTTAAACAATTGATCCGGATGAACAAAAATACTTTACCCGTCACCTCATACTTTACATTCTAATGCTTTGTTACCAAAAAACATGGATCATGGGGCAATACCTGGGGCCGTTTCGTTTTGTGAAATTCTTAAAATACTAAAATGTGAGTTTAGATGGATTCTTTTGTCATAGCTATAATGCAGTTAGAGATGGTACTGCGCCGATTAACCCTTAATATCAAATTAGAATCAGAAGGTACTATAATCACACAGGAACTTGTCAAAACGAAGTTTTATTGAAGGTGAAAATATCATTTAAATAAAGTAAACCGAATTCTCTTGCACTTTTCACATAGTATCCAAAGACAAAGATAAAACTTTTGCTGTTATTTTAATGTTGTTTTATTTCTAATAAATGCTTTATCAAAACCAACTGTGGTATTCATGACTTTGGGTGCCCTAACCTAATTACTTGTCTATGAAATCAAATTCGTGCTTATATCTTATTTAATAGGATGCCTGTTGCACCCATTCTTTGAAACTACTCGGAAACAAATTCGTTCAGTTATGAGCATTGAAAAGTCTCGATTTTAGCAGCTAAAATACCCTGGAGGCTTACAATGAAATATACATCGATGGTAAGGAGGTCGTAATTTTATAAATTATAAGAATTGACACATCCAAGAGACAGCACGCGCTATAATATGGATTTGCAAGATTCATGCAAGCAGAAAAGTACATTACATCCTCAGAGGATAGATAAAGCATACATGGGGTGTTAACACGACGATGCTTTGGAATCGGTACGCATCACATGATTAATGTATTCTATTTCCCCGTATATTGACATAATTTTCTGTCCTATTCTATATCCTATATTGTATCCTAACCTGCTAACTGTGCAACAATGTAACGAGAGGTTATTACTAGACATTTCTAGACGTCAAATTCAAAGTTAAACCCGAAAACAGAAACTTTTCTGTGGTACAACCAACCACAATGTCGACTGTTTTACATAATCTATGAAAATTACTGAAAAATATGTCAGTTATATAGATTTATTATTCAGCAACGGAATCAAGTGGCTAATGCGACAACTGGAATAAAAAGCAACAATTGTCTTATAGGAAAATAAACTTACAAAATTAAAATAAAACTATTAACAAGTGCAGCTTTTTAAGGCATCATGAACATTTTTTTGTAATTTTCTAAAATGTTCTTTTAGTTACTTTAGACTTAATATTAATTTAAACAAAACAAAAAAATTGAATTCAACTAGTGCTGCTTATATACAATAGAAACATTAAGTCGGAACTGGCATAAGTATCAATTTAAAAGGCTTGATATAAAGAGAGATTTTAAGTAAAAATATAGTTTAGATAGACCCGGTTAAAAAAAATCAAGTCTCTACTTGTTAAAAATGAAGCAGTTTCTTAATACTTTTAAGCTAATTCTATGATATTCAAACACACATTCATATAATGAACATAAAAACTTTCAATAGAGAATGAAATAGAAGTGTGAAACTGTCAATATTGATCTTACTTATTATTTATTTACAATTTCTGTTTTAGTAATTTATTTAGTAATAAATTCCACTCATTTTATATACTTGAAATAATAATTAATGACTATCGATAATCATTTGAGATAGTATGAATAGGGAACACAAAGCTGGACAATGCCTGCAACATTATAAAATATTTAACGCATTCAAATCGAATTTGATTCTCGAATATGATGCTTTCATATAATAACCATTCAATTATTATAATTTGTTATCTGGTATACAAGTTGAAATTCCGTCTATACGCCTTCTAATACTCTAAAAATAGATGATAATAATAGCTTACATTACAATGGATATATTTATAGATTGTTAATAGGTTAATTAGATAAATTTGAATTTCATACGATATGATTTATTTATTGACAATTACCACTTGATAAGTGCTCAAAACTCAATTTAAAGGAATGCCTTCGCATACTAATGCGTAAACGTGTTTTTTTTTATTCGAGGTTACTTTTGATATTATTTAAGATTCAGGGTCGAACAAAGCAATATAACTCAAAAGTTTAAAACAAACAAAAAACCAGGAAAACATGTGAGAAAGAATCGGGAATTTAGAGCCATTCATATTTAAACAGGTACATCAAATCTAAATACAAGTGGGATTAAATGTAAAGGTTATCTTGTGCCTCATTTCAATGGTTTAGAACTTGAACCTTGACTTTAGTATTAACAGTCAAAAATGATCAACATTACGGAGGCTAGTCGTAGGATGATGATCTTTAGGGGAAATGAATAAAAATAGGTATATGATGTAAAGAAAAGTTCCCAAGCCTTTCTACTCAAAATTGAAAAATGCGTCCAGTCTATTCCCAGATATCGAGTCTTGTTAAATACTCTAATTTGTTGTTTTGTTATCCATTTCGCTAACACGAAGAGAGAAATGCTTAACAGATGCTTTCGTTTAAAATTAATTGAATTATTCTCTAATTTATTATAATAAATTATTTGAATCGTTCTCTCTAACAGCAGGGGCAATTTACTTGTAACTGTCATCTAATTTTTGTAAGAGAGCGTCCGAAAATCATTTGGCTTAATATAAAAATCAATGCTGAATACAAATTCTAAAAGAAATGAACGTAGCTAACATAAAATTAGTATCTAAACATAACAAACACCAATATTTTCAGAATGAGATCTTTCATGTTTTTTGTGTTCCATCATTTATTAATTTAGCGTATTAAACATCCATCATGTGTGAAAAATCCTTCCTTCATAAGTGCTGCACGTAAGACTTTGAGTAATCGCATTTTAAACAAATTAACTACGAGAAAAACAATGATGGATTTTATCACAAAAAGGATGAGTTTTCTCGGAGACCTTAGAAAAGACGAGGAGATAAAAAAAAACCCAGGCGGCTCATTGCCTTATAAACTGTATGATGGACAAATACTAATGGACGAAGAATCGACGATTAGTGGATGTTGTTTTTATTGTTGCGTACATTTCGCTTTTTTTACATTGCCCGTCTTGTATGCATTTTTAAAAATATAATATTTTTTACTAGCTTATACTGAGTTAGTAAATTTAGTGATCTGTGTAAATCCTAGGTTACCTTTCGCTTTTTATTAATCATTTGTGGTGAACCTAGTCATCACTACAAAAATTAGCCTACAATGCAGTAGTATATGTATCAGCGTAACCCAACTCCACTATAAAGTACTGTTGGTAGACAAAGTTGCATAGTCTTCCACGCGTCTTGCGAAATTGGTGACTTGTTGACGTGATGTGATCACTTCCGACAAATTCCAGATGGCGTTCGTCTTAATCGGCGCACACTTCGATGGATGGTCCATGTTGAGAAGTTGAATTGCCAACCCAATGTATATGACTTCTAACAACCGTCTGAACTCTGTGATAACAGACACTACTTTCACTCCCTATCACAGCTTTACTATTCTTTACCCTCATCCTCATTTCACCAAACTGTCCACTATACACACACGGCTGCTAATGGCAACACGAGACAGTAAAAAGGAGGCAAACACGCATACGGAAGTGCACCCATGATCTTAATATAGCTCTAACGGTCGCCCTCAATCAAGAATCAGTCAACTAGTGGTATCTATTGAATCTAATCACTCCAAATTCTGAAGGTGAACTCCTCACCACTACAAAAATTAACTTACAACAATACAGTAGGAAAAATGCAGTGAACCCTGAGAGAAAATATAAAAGTAGAGTGAGCAATGGTAACCTTTTCATGTGCCCAGGGGATCATGTGAGCAAAGCTAATAATAACGTGACCTTTAGACAGCTTTATTCTGGGTGAACCTAATATTCATCATCTGATTGGCTCACGGGACGGGAGAAGACGCTCATCCACTGATTCATCATCTGATTGGTCCAATGATTGACAATTTGATAGTAGTTGGCTATTTCACCACTTTCGTTGCCACTCTATAGAAATGCCCTATCATTAAACGAGGTGATAAGATAGACCAACCAAGTAAATTTTTCACAGAGCAGTCTCGTGACTACTAGTCGACATGTAGGTCACATTTTTCGAAACTCCCCTCAAAAGCAATGCTCTCAGTCTGCTTACATTTCACACCTAGGGTGTAAGTCAACTCCGCCAAGAAGTACTTTTTGGTAGACAACGTTGCACTATATTTTTGCTGGTTCGTACAGTGTTTTTAAATTTATTGATCTGTGTAAATCCTAGGATGCATTTCGTATATTTATTTCTTATGCACTAATGTATTCTGTCTGGCTTTCAATCGTCCGTATGCCTTTTGGGTAGAATAACGGGGTTGAGTTTTATAAAAATCTAAAATAAAATAAAGAATATCACATACCACTTACCGTACTGGCACATGCTTCCATAAACTCCACGAGGACAGAGGCATTTGTAAGGTGGTTGGCACGAGCCTCCATTTAAGCAACGAACCCTGCATTCTTTTCCAATTAGTAAGACTAAAAAGAGAAGAAATGGTATATAGGGAGATATTACTATATAAGACCCTCACATATACGTCAGATGTTTTCCGAATGAGCTATGTGCAGTCATTTGATAGTACTACTTCCGCATAAATAAATATTAATGTTTTAAAAAAGTTTAATGTATTTTCTCCCTCCCTCTCTCGACAGAAAACATTATTAAAGATTTGTCTCAGTGCTATGCAAATTATGTTATTTAGTTATTTCTATTAATGTAGTATTTGTGTAAGTAGTAAAATTAATTTCAGTTTCAGTCGTGCAGAAAAAAAAATGATTGTAGTGAGCTAAATCAAAGCAAAACATTGCACTTTCAAACCGCTCTTTACTTTAATTCTCATTAAAGGCTTGGTGGTGCATCGTTGTCCTTGTTCACCTTGACGGGTATTATTCCTTGAGCTGGTCATTTCAATTGTATCGTTTAAAAAAACGTTTTCGTATTGTCACATCAAAAAACACTTTTCTCAACGTTTAGTAGGAAGTGCTTTTGATGCCGAAAATTCCACGTTATAAAATTATTTAAAACTATCTATTTTATATATGAATACACTGTTCAAAAGTAGTGCCAACAAATCGCATTCTACCTTAATTCTCTCCTCACGATTGCAATTGTTGCATTAAGTGAAGTTGTCAACGAGATTTAATTTTGCGTAACGTTTTAGTGCCTCATTAAGTTGCATAAGGACATGTTCTAGGCTTTTTATTACAAAAGGAATGAATGGAGAAAGGTTATCTTTATGGTGAAAAGGGAACACTAGAAATCTACAATACATACTTCAAGAATTTAATCTTAGAAGAACGTAAAATTTTTTACGGTATCATGAGATTTTTATCATTTGAATGAATTCTTTTTAAGTAAGAAAGACTATTTTAAATATATCCCTGTTTAACATAATTTTTTAAAATCTTTAATACTTTACTTTAATAACGCTTAAAGATATAACAATATCCTTAGTTATACAGTTTTATACCAAAATATTTACCAACTGGTAAATATTTTTACATGAAACTGTATAAACTCACTTTTCCCATAATCTACGCTTCTGATATTTATAATTTTTGAATTATGATTGAATATAATACTTTACATAAATTGTTTGAGTTATTGCATATTACTCTAATTCCAACTGTATATGAAATGTTGAATAAAGCTTTTTTATCTTTCTAAGATATTCTGGAGGATATGAATATTTAAATTAAACAGTTTCAGCCTTACGTTGCTTGGGAGTCGATTTAGTTTACCGGTACACACACGTTACGACAAAACGTATAACAGTAATTTTTATTTGTTATGACAATGACTAGATCAAGCATAACGCGATTATGTTTATAAATCAATTCTGTCAATGAAAAATGCACTTTTTAATCGGATTTAAAACAAAACAAACCGATGAGTAGTTTCTAATCCATGTAAAAAATTAAATTGTGCTGTATCAAGTTTCATTCATAACAAGTGGTTCACAATAAACTAGCAAATGAATCCATAGAGGAAAGCTGTGAACGGTAAATAAAAGAACAGATATTAACTAATTTAGGAGTCCTTCCAAAATAATTTGAGTCCTGATGTTTTATAAATTTGATTTAGATAGATGAATTGATTTATGATAGCTGATTGCTCAATATCGATTCGATTAAACGCCAAACGTTGTCAAAACAACAATAAACTACATTTTAAGGTAACCCCGATACTCGGTATATGTATATCATGTAATGATTTTTATTTCCATCGATTTCTCCTAGGATCCAGACATACAGTTTCCAGGACATATGGTCAGTATATTCAAATTTTGAATGTGTAATTGATAAGTTCCTTCCGGCACTTATTAGATTGTGTTCTTAAATTGATATTAGTTTTCAACAAAATACTTGTCTAATGTTTTGAATATTAGGGTGCACTGTGAGCTAGCGAAGTGAAATGAAATTGCTCAGCATTCATTGCCGAGTAATCGAGGGTTGACGAGTGGTAGCGAATAGGGTGGTTAATTTACCTATTTTAGTATAATCTCACCTGATGTATTCAGTACAGGCAGAACGGTGGAACTGATTGCCGTAGCTGTTGTAGTGGCTGTAGTGGTGGTAGTAATGGGACAAAGCCTTAGAAAACAAGCTTCTGTGTCTGACCTCTTAGAGCTTGCCTCACCACAATTTTCCAGATTCAAACCATTATCCAAACAGTATGAGGTCCTCGTTCGACGACCCCAGTTGCAAGTAGTACTGCAAGGGGACCACTCGGACCATGCAAGTTCTAAAATAATAATAATTGATATGTTTAGGATTAGAAGAATATACAGTACAACCTCTACTTCAAAAACAACCTTTAGCTAATTTCTCTATTCAGTGACTTTTTTGAAGAATGAACTATTTATGAATTTCCTTAAACAAATTCCCGAAAATGAGCAATCTATTATCGATTTAAAGATTTTCTTTATGTGTTAACATTTTCGCTTTATATCCATAAAACCTATCTTGTTTTTTGTTGGAACTAGTCATTTGTGCCTTACAGTGTATTGCTACATGAAGATATCACTACAGTGCGTACTTAAGAATTTGGTCTCGAGGTTAGTTTGAACAGTGAACAGTTGGAAGACCTACAGCAAAGCATGATGGAAAAGATGACAGTGTAAATGCGACTTTGTCACAGATTCTCTCTCTCTCTCTCTCTCTCTCTCTCACAAGCTTGATTGAATTTTTTTTATGGCGCAAGGACCATATTTTTGTTCGAGCTGCGCAAACGTCATGTAAATGGACATACACACACAAGGGAAGTTTTTAAAGAAGAGGGAAGTACACCCAGGGAGGAATCGAACCTGTGCAGGACACAACATGCAAATTGCTAGCAGCCCAGAGGGCAAAACCAACGATCCACGACAACCCCCGCATTTGCAAGGATTAATGATGAACACATTAAGGACAACATGACAATATCTTCAATTTCAAGACAATGTACCAGAAATGTGTTGTACCTTGAAAGACGTAAAGCATTAAAGTAAAGTTGTTCAAAGCATATCATGAAATTAAGAGTCTTATTGCACAACTTATGCATCCAATACTATTTTGATGTAATAGATTCCCATGTGTAATAAATATACAATTGAATTGTAAAATTAATAAAATTTCAATATTTTACCATAGATATATCTGGAATTATATGATGCTATATGAATAAGTGCCAGCATATAAACACGTTTATTAAACAGCAATTTAGCATATTTTCATGCACCAGATTTCTATTCAGCAAACTTTTTTTTATTGGAAACAAGTTTTTCTCGCCACTTCGTTAAGTTTAGATTCCATGTGATTCCTTTTTTGTTGCTTGGACTAAAATTAGAATAGAATTGAAAGACATGTACAATTCTTCAAATAAAATGAAAAATTTGGTTTAGTGGACATTATAACCACTCCCTTATCACGTGATAAAGAACTATTCTACATAGAATTTATGGAAATAGATTGTCACGAAATGGGAAAAATACCTTAAAAGCAAAGAAAATCTTTTATTTATTAATAATTTCTCGTGTCGTTATTCTAAAATTGTTTATGACTATGCTAAGAATTCTTATTCGACTCATCTTTAGCAATTTGATCTTTGAATAATATCTGCGTACTAGAGATCTGACTGTGGCTTCACTTAAATGCTTATCAAAAATTTAGAGCAAATATCAATCTATGGATTTAATACCTGTCTCTGTAAGTTCTTTTAGAATTTTTTGCGAATATCTTCCCCTTTAAGATTGATGATACAGTTAAATTTCTCGTAAGCTACTTTTATTTTTTAACAGATACCATAGTTTTTATTTTTAAAACTCTAATAGATCAATCATTGTATTTGTGTCCATGTAGGGAAAACCGAAAAGCATATTGAAAAAAGTTTTTTAATATAAATATCTATTCTTTAAAACTAAATTCTGTATTACACGCAACAGAATAAAAGTCATTTTTAAAGCAAACTCTCCAAATATTTTCGGTCGATGGATAAATTTTAGCTCAAGAAGAACACGGGGCACAGAAATTGGCGTTATTTGTATTTTGGCAAATGGCAATAAGTCCTTTCTAAGAAGTTAAATCAAACAAATTTTATGAGAAAAGACATTTAGGGCTTTTTTGCTTCTTTCTATATATGTATTTTGCTAAAGTACGTGGCACTGAACTCTACGTTATTTGTTTATTTTCGAATGGCAATAAGGATATGAATATAAAACCGACCTCTACTAGACTAATTCACTATTTTTGCCGTAAAGTTTAAATATAATTAGTTTGAGTTAGGAGCTGCACACAGTATTGATAGAACTGCACGGAAGAGCTCTCTCCGTTCTTAAGAGATTATTCAGCAATCTGATTACAGAAAGCAATGGCATTCCTGGAATATAGGAAAAAAGGAAAGAAATCTGAACGGAGCCGAAAATAGGTTTAGAAGTCAAAAATATCGAGCGAATGAGATGAAATTGAAGTAGAAGTTTGGTAGCCAAGTGTGGCAACATGAATGAGCCATGTACTTATTGGAGATGAAAATAACACAACAGTAAGAGTGCATTTGAAAAATCAAAATGTTAACAAAATGCTGTTTATATTTTTGATTAATTTTATTTCATTTGGACGTATGAAATGTGTATATCAACGCCTATATTGATTATAAATGAATTTAAATAACGTTTGAAATGTGAGTAAACGACCTCATCAATGAATTCAATCGAAGAAGATTGATGGAAGGTGCAATTAAGAAACTTTAGAGCATATGCTATGGCGCGGGTCTGCTAGTTTTTAGAAAAAAAACAAGAGTCAAATTTTCAAAGGTAGGATGATGTTTAAACCATTAAGTTTCGTGAACGAAAACATATTTTGGAAATAAACAAGATCGGAGAAGTGACATCCTAAGTGTAAATAAACAGTGTATCGCGTAACACTAAACTGCCATTGATGAAACTAAAAGTAATAAGAGCTCGACTTAATTAAAGTACACACTAATGTAGGTGTAGCAAGCTGAACTGTGTAGCTGAACTCTAGATGTTTCTGAAGGTGCAAATGAAAACTTTTCGCTCACAAAAGAGTTCCTTGCGTTGAGTAGATAAAGTTTAATTAAATTTGACACATAGACAGGTGCAAGAATAATATTGTCATGCACTTTCTGGAGAGCGAAAATATATTTCTCGTTATGAGCCTATGCGATTAGTTTTATTGCCTAAATAAAAGGATTATGCATACTATGAATAATAGCAGGGAAAATTTTTTACTTCTTGCATTCAAGCAAGATTTCATGACAAAATAGATTTTTGTCCTTGCGGAGAAAACCTCGAAACAGTTGACCACACTACATGTTTTTGTAAACTTTTGTAAACCATTAAAACAAAAGACTTCAAAAGTGCAATAGTACATGGTTGGTTGGATTTTATGGCGCAAGGGCTTGGCCAAGCTGCTCTAAGAACAAGGCAGAACTCATCAAGGAAATGGACATACACATAAACAAGAAAATTTTTACTGACACAGAAGAGAGATTCCATATTCTATATATTTCCAAAGATAGGTTTTTAAATGTCAAATTTACAAAATTCTGTAAATTTGACATCTAAAAATTGAGAACGCAACAAGAATATAAAATAATGCTTTGTTGCACATATTTTTGCATGTAGAACGGCTTCTAAGCCAAAGGAGACAAAATTAATAGGAATTTGCATTGTTTTTCTGAACATTTTTGCCCGTTCCTCTCATAGAACTGTTACTACGTTCTGTGCTCAGAATATCGTGATTTCAAATGCTTCGTTTCTACTAGGACCACAAATTTTCAAGCACATTGAAGTCCTGAAGTTATGTTGGGTATGGTTGCTGTTTAAGGTAGTATAGGAACTTGAATTTAATCTTTTGCTCTTTACCTCTTCTCTCTGTGTGGAGACTATCTATAGACACAAAAGTTTGACTTTAAATTCGAATTTCGAGCACTTTTTAAAAAGCTGTTTTTCAATAGAGCAAAATATTTCACTTTCCTGTGATTTTATCAGTAAAAATTAAATTTCCAATCTTTACAACCAGCATACACTCCATTAAAACCAAACCACATACATGCTTGAGAGGGGTTAAATTATGCTTAGGAGAATATCCACGTTTTGGGTTTTTATAAATATATCATGAGCATATAAGTTCTTAACTGCAAAAACTCATGGGATTATTTGCTTTGAAGTTTTTACATTTTGTGGAAACTAAAGATTTTACAGTTTGGTACTGATTCACTTTTTTACAAATAACGTAGATAATATTTTGTTCTATGCAAATTCTGTGGAGCCAGCAAAAATGCTAACAATACGAAAATTTCATGCAGGAAAGACGGAGAACCATATCTGAATCCAATAAGGAAAGAGTTTTGAAAATTCGATAAGGGAAAGAATGAATGTATCTTAAAATGTTTGGTCGGAATTAGCGTTGTCAGTAGATTCGCGATAATCAGTAGATGATAATAAACTGAAAACTAATAATTGAAGACTGATAAGCTGATAAGAGGTAACCAGGAAATAAAAAAACGAGTAAAAGCAAATAATAATTATCGAACTCATGAAAATAATTTAATAGAGTAATAATAATAAAGAAAATGAATTAGTTTCAGAAATTAGAAAAAATTGTTTTCTTCAACTTAACATTAAATAGACGAAAAATCTGAATGTCAGTGTTGCAAGTGTAGCAAAAGAAAAGAAAAGAAATAGATTTGCTTTATTTATAAAGATAAAATGAAATATTTTTAAAGCAATTATTTTAAAATAAGAAGCACACAGGTATTAAGTTTACAAAACTAAGAGGTCTGGACTATTATAAACCATAATTTAAAATTTTGTTTGCAAATTATGTTTGATTCCAGGATTTATTTGTTTTTGTTCATCAAGAGTACCATTAAAATATTTTTTGTGTTTGTTTTGCATCATTAAAAGAATAGAATTCTAGATCAAATATTTCGATAATTGGAAATATATGTATCATTAAGGCATTTTATGTACCATAATGTATCGTAGATACGTATCATTATCGGGTTTAAAACATTTCTATTTATAATGTCGAAGTATTTAAGATTTTAAAAATGATGTTTTTTAGTGTATGTGCATTTGTGAATAAATTCTCTATTAAATCTGAATATTTTTTGAGTTTTCCATCGCGCGGACTGATCTCTGATTTAATTTTGTCTTTATTTACATTGATTTAATTGCAAACAATAAACAATCTATTTCCTATAATTTAAGTGTGCATTAAATGCTTAAATATATGTATTTTTATGTTTCACTTTATTCTTAGAATTTTTCTTGTACTTAAAATGACAAATCATCTTGATACTAAATGAATTAGGGTAGCTATATGAATAGATGAAATAAAATAACTTGATTTTATCCATTCAGATTAGTTCTTAAGTTTCCAAATACTATTTTAAATTACAATAAATAATAATTTCATAATTATCAATTAATAAATTTCTTTGAATTATATTGTTTGGTTGAAACTTTCAGGGTATATCAACCTTGCTCCATAAATATATTTAAATTTTGCAGCCCAAATTTGTGATAAATTGAAATGTATAAATCATCCCAAGTGTAGATTTTACAATTTATCCTCCTTATATAACTTCTGATTACATTGAAAACAAAGTTGTAACTGCTCCACTTTCAACTATTCTGTGAGTTAAAGAGATTAGTGAAACATTATTTAGTTGATAGAGGCTTTTGATGGGAATTCGGTCATGAAGCTACATTAAAAAGAAGTGATTGATATCATATTTAATATTTACATAAAGAAAGATTTGAGTATATCTATTTATATGATATAACACTTACTAATTTCCATTCCTGCCCCTGATCCCTCCACATTATCATCATCATCCACATCTTTGTCATCTATTTCTTCATCGAGATGGTCATTCTCGTAGGAGTCATCGTGGGTATCTTTTTGAGTGATTTTCGGAAAGGTTTTCGATTCTTTGAACTCAGTCAGCAATTTCACATCCTCTTTAACAAGATCTGAATCTTCATTATCATCCATTTCTGTAGGGGCGTTATCTTTTTCATCATTACTTTTATTATTTTCGTTTTCCTCTTCAACAGTTTTGTTTTCGTAACTTTCATCTGCTTCTTCTTTATCGTCATCCTCTTCCTCCTCATCATCTTCATCTTCCTCATCGTCTTCATCTTCATCTTCATCGTTATCATTATCGTATGTATTATCTGCCTTTAATGGAATCTAAAAAGAACACGAGGGTAAAATAAAACTAAGCAAAGAAGCTATGCACATTTATTTTAATGTAAAAAATATTTATAGTATTCAGAATAATTTCTTTAAAACTTACGAATTATTTATTTTCACACATATTAAAGCTCAATAGAAAAATGCATTAACTCTCATTTCTATTCAGGCATATAGTAGAAAGAAATCAATAATTTATTCGTAAATTATCTGTCGGGTGTATTCTTAAAAATGATGGGTATGCCCACTGCGCTTGCAACCTTCGAGTTGTAGGCAGCCCAGGTTCGATTCCTGTCAGGTGCATTCCTCAATGGGTCTATTTCCCTCTTCTGTCTCAGTAATTCATTCATTGTGCGTGTGTCTATTGCTTGATATTGTATGTATTGTGCCTTGCGTAGCATGGCCAAATAAGGCCCTTGCGCCATAAACCCCCAAACCAGTCACAACCAAACCAACTTAAAAATAAATTTGTAATTAGCTAATTTGACGTAAAGGAACAGATTTCTAGCTGAAGTTTTTTCAGTAAATTGCATGAGTTAAAAGTTTCATCACGTTTTTATACATGCCATCACCCATTTATTATAAAAGATGCATCCAACATGCATTTAGAGAAGTTTTAATTCTAAATTTAAAAATTTAGAATCAAAATTGTAGAGAGTACTGCATTATAAGATTTATAATTTAAAACATTTCCAGAAGTTTTAAATTCTAAATCTTAATGTAGTACTCTCTACATTATATCAGAGTTAACACGATATTAACTATACTGGTGGTTTACCTTCGCGTCGAAAATCACCCTGTAGTGGCCAGCTTCTGATGCAAAAACCTGTTCCAAACTCACCAGTTCTAGGTAAGGGATAATTTGTTTTCATACATGGATCTTCACTCCCCTTGGAGTAACAGGACAGTTTTGTCTCGACGGGGTATCTGGTCATTAGTAAAAATGACCATATCTTGATGGATAAAGATATCGCGTCATTAGCAAAATTGACCAGATCTTGGACGAGATATTCTCGTAGAAACCACTTGGAAGGTTAAATGGAGACTTCAGAAAGTTAGGAAGCAACGCAGGACGTAGAATAGAACTTTTTAGAAGCCAATGCTATAGCTATCTATTATCCTTATATCTCTCTCCATAAGTATAGGTCCTCCCTAGATGTATTTTTCTCTTCTGTGATACTAAAACTTTCCTTGTATATACTATGTCCATTACTTGATGCTGTTTGTCGTGTGTTTGGCACAGCATAGCCAAATATGGCACAGCATGGCCAAATACGGCACGGCCAACCAAAATTTAGGGCAGTTTCAATTAGAAAAGTTCGAACTAAAAATAGTCTATGGTTATAATCAGTCGTTGGAGAGCATTGATGGGACATGAGTCGTTGATTCAATGAAATCAAGTTGTATGAACAATGGAAGATACTTTTACATACGTTAAAAGCAAAAGTTGTCAAGAGACTGGTAAATTTCATGGTTTGTCTTGTCCATTAAAACAGTGTAACATGTTCTTTATGTATGAACTTTAAATGAGAAAATTTCACAAGGGAAACGAAGTTTAATTACTTGATGACAATGGACTTTCAAAACAAACTTTTGCAGTTATTATCCTATTGTTATAAACTTTGCACAAGCTGTTTATTTTGTACTAAAACACCAATATATAATGTTTGGTACAAAACGTTAAGTTATTGGGAAGGTGAAATTTCCTTATTAATTAGCAAAAACTGATAAGTCCCAAGCGCATTAATTTTTCCTGTATTGTTAGCATTTCAATTCACATAATAGTTTTTATTTATATAAATCAAATTAACTCTATTTGATAAGTGTATCACTCAATTGTAAGGCAAATATAATTATTTTTTGTACTAAAACACCTAAAATTTTGCAAAAAAGAGCACAGGCTAAGCAACATTTTAAACCAAAATTTCAAAATCTGGATACATGATGAATTTCCCAAATGTATTTAGATACACAGATTTTAAGTTTTATCTAAAATACCTTCAAGTTAATAAATTAAAAACAGATGCACAGGCAATATTTTGAAAACAGAAAGATGTCAAAAAATCTCAATCGAAGAAAAACTCGTTTTTGTAATAGACTTACAATACTTATCTACCATATCTTTGATGCTGTATGTGTGTGACTCCTTCAAAAATGATTGTAGTTGAAAAATTATTTTTGCTATCCACAGAATTTGATATCAATCAATTTGTAACAATTAGAAAATCGATTTGGTGATTTTTAAAGTAATAAATAACAATTGTTGGAAACATTGTTTCACAAATTTCGCTTCAAGAGGAAAATTCGTACACTACACGAAACAATACAGAATCTCAGTTTGTAACCGCTATAACAAGAATGCTCAATGCCATTATTGTGGGTATTTGCATTATTACATTCACTGTTTTCGAATTTTTCCGCACAATCGAATGTGGGTAAATGTGCTGTCTTTATCTTGTTCAAGGCTCTATAGAGAAAGGGTTCTAAGTTTCTCCAAATCGGACGAACGGTCTAGATTTCTATAGAGTTCAGACTAGCACACGCCCTACTTTATACACATAGACAAAAAATATTCAACCCCTTTAAAAACAGAATAGATAGCTGTAAAAAGAACTCTTTTGTTCAGAAAATTCAAGCAATTTCTCAGTCTACCTTTTTCTCTCTATTAGATTCATCTTTTTCGGGGATTTTTTCTTCGTAGTCATCGTAATTATCGTCAGGCTGAAGGCCTTGATCTCCCGACCCTGGTTCTTCAAAGGTGAAGTCCTCGTCGTCAATGATATCACCTCTGAGAGGCAGCTGGTCATTCTGTGTGCCTGATGTCGACAATGGGCGAGAACGCACTTCTTGACGTAAAGCGTAGTTCCCAGTTCGGATATTCTACAAGAAAGAATATCAGATAGACGAAGAAAATATATATGCTGTTATATTCAGAAATCCATTATGTTAATGCTGATTTTTTTCATTATCCTGTTCTGCACGTATTATGTAGCATATTCTTTGACTTAATACTTGGTTGTATGAATTATGGAGAGGGGAATGGTCACCGAGGGGAAAGACATGCAAGATTTAATGCCGAGATCGATGGGGGCATTCTTCACGAGGGACTTAGGCCCCTGAGGTAGTTGAATTAGCGTCGCACTGGAGCAACACA
Organism: Meta bourneti; assembly: GCA_933210815.1. NCBI lineage: Eukaryota > Metazoa > Arthropoda > Arachnida > Araneae > Tetragnathidae > Meta > Meta bourneti. Next base: position 50,862,223 of record OW119924.1, on the reverse strand, counting down.
GCGTACTATTGGCGACGGTCCTGGATCAATCCCGAAAGGAAAGATCTGAGGACAGGACCTCGAACCACGGTCAGATGACGGGTTAATGTGCACCAGCCTCCACCTACACGACGATCTTGGGTTAGATCGAGTTTCAAACTGGCAACCCTCCGGTTGCTAATCCGCAACTCTTCCAACAGAGCTACCATGCCCTTGGATAGGTCCTTGAAGAGAGAGATTGAGCTGGGAATTTCAAGGAAAGGACGGAGGTTACGTTGGAAAAGACGAGAGGATTCCCTGACTATTGTCAGAGTATTGCGGACATCAACCTCTTAATGAAATAGACAGAGCATGTGGGTAAAGTCGCTGCCTTAAGATCTAAGGGTAAATCACGTGGGCTTACGAATCGACTTATGTGATTGTCTATCGAAGCGTAGACTGTTTTTGATCAAGGTGGATAATCACTTTCACCAATCAATAATTTACGATTCATGTTTTTACCCATAACAACGAGACAGATTTTCAAACCGAGCAACCGGAAGGAATAACATAAAGCTGAACGCACATGCTCCGTCTTAAAAGGTCGATGGGTGCGTACAGCTATGAAGGCATACTGCCGAAATAAGCCGACAATAACGAACAAATTCTGCTGAACCACCTACTATTCCATGGACCAGTTAACCTGAGTAGAACGAGGTATCTTAGATTCGAACTCTATTTTTCATCTCCTCGATCGCTCGTGTTTTAAATTATCTTCAAAGTAAGGGGATCCCGTGTGCGATCACCTTCTAAATTAATTTAAAAACTTAAAAATATAAATAGCGACCCAAACCATAATAAATTATATCTTTAAATTGAAAAATGATGTAGGCCTTGAAGCCTCGAAACACTACGCAAGTGAAATCTGACCTGATTTTCAAATGAACTAAGTTTCAGCATCAGCGTAACACTTACGCCTGTGTTCTTGATATTAAAAATAATCAATCAGGCATGACCTGTAACTTTAATCGTGCAAAATAACTTTTAAAATTAGTGGACGTTTTTTTATAATGCAGTTTGTCTTATTTTCAATATCACTATACCAAAAAGATAATCATTGGTTGCAAAATTTTAAATATGCACAGTACTTATGTTTGAAATTTCGAAGTTCCACCCTATTATTAGTCTTACCAGCGGTTGAACTGTAGCATTGCACTGTTTTTCAGCTGCATCTGGACTGCTAGTAATGGTGATCTGCTCTATATCTCCCTAAAAATAAAAATTTCAATTATAACATTTGAAAACGTTACGAAGTATAGAATAACTTAATTCAGAAGAGTGTTTTTGTTTAAATGATACAACTACAAAATTCTAGGTAAGGTTACTTAAAAGCGAAGGGAGGAAATTCAACACTCTTCAGTAGAGATCTGTCTTATGCACTTCAACATGAACGAAATTTGCGTGAAAGTATACTCATAAATTTGCACGTAAAGCGTAATTTCACCCTCCTGGTGGTTATTTTGATGGGGTATTTCGCCGTCTCTAGAAAAACTGACCAGATCTTGATGGACAAGATATTTCGTCATCATAAAAAACGGCAATATCTGGATGACGAGATATCTCGTCATTAGCAAAAATTGGTCAGATCTTTATGGATAGATTATTTTATTGTATCTCGTCGAAATCACTTCGAGGGAAAAGACAATTGTACAATATTCACAACAAATTAAACTGCAGTGGAAAAATTACCAGTAATAAATATATATTTATGTGGTTCTATATATCTCTCCTTGGCTAATACTTACAGAGAACTTCCATATGCTTTATATATATGTGACGCACTTGGTAGATAGCGTATGTCATCTGAGGGGCGAACACGCATTATATACCTTCAACAACCTGCAATATTCCCTGAGTGTCTTCTAACCAGTTTTCGAGTTTATTCTTTCGATCAATAGAATGTTTCATAAAATTCTTCCAACCAATAGATGTGGTTATTTAGTCATTAATGTGATGCAGGGTAAAATCAATACAGCACTACTCCGAAATTTCATGACGCTCAGAGAGTTAAGTGGATAATTTCTATATTTGTGAATGAATTATAACTTCAACTCATGTTAATAATTGTGCACGAATATAACTTGTTTGAATTGGAATTAAGCATATTTTAAATTTAATTCATGGACAATAACTTTTTAAAGTTATCGACGAGTTAATAATACAAACGAAAATGTTTTAGAACTGTACTCTCCCCTCTCCATTTACCCGACACTACTTATTTCAAATAGTACTTTTCTAGTTGAAACAAGCTTTAGTTTATTCAAACATGAGGATCCAATGCTTAAAATAAGTTCTCTAATTTCCCATCCATAAGATATCGAAGCCTTATTATTCAATTCAATTTTTACAGTCTCAACAATTCAATTCAATTTTAACAGTTTCAAGAATTCAATTCAATTTTAACGACTTAAATCCTATTGATCTAATTGTATTTCCAAGTCGTTCAAATGCTTTTAAGTGAACATGCAGCCTTGGGGAAATACAAATATGTTTAATTATTATGTTATTGGCCTTGAATCGTCTCGCAAATTAAAGCTTTATGTAGAATTGAGTGTTAAATTTGGTCGTGGAAAAATCAATTCCATTAATTCCTTTAAATCACGGGGAAGACTTAAAGTGAACCTATCTTCGCTAATTTCGCCGCTGAGTTCAAATATACTTGATTTGTGTTATGGAGCTGCATAATAATTCTGAAGCTACACAAAACAGCTCGCCACTAATAAAATTATTCAGCAGTTTGATTGTAGAAAGCAATGAGATATCTGCCTCATAAAAATTATACCAGAAAAGAAAATGCGAGAGGAAATAGGAAATAGGTTTAGCGTCAAAAAATATAGAATCCCCTTTGAACAAGGGAATGGGATGAATTTGAAATAAACGTTCATAATCAACTGGTAATATGATTGAGGTGAGCTTTTTGCCATGCTTTTATTGGAAATAAGAATTGACAAGTATATAAACGAAATTCTCGTTATTTTGGGATAATTTAATTTCATTTAGAAGTACGAAATCCATTTATTGAATATGGATGGTATATTAATTATAAATGGATTGAAATAAGATATGAAATGTGAGTAACCGACACTTTGCCATCAATACATATCAGTAATTAAGAAAGTTTAGAGCGAATGTTATGCGTGGGTCTGCTAGTATATACATATTTCACTACCGTATGTGGTGCAGAAAATCGACATTTTATGTACATTGGCAAACAGCAACTCAAGGCTAAACCTTATAAAATCAACTGCTACTAATTTTGAAGAATAGTTTAAATTTACTTGATTTTTAAAAAATACTCCGAAAAACTCGCCTCTAATAAAATTTTTCAGCTGTCCGATGACAGAAGTCACTGAGGAGTCTGGAAGATATAAATCAGCACAGTAAAGAATGATAAAATATGGTTCAGATGTTAAAATATAATGAATCACCTTTCAAGTAATGGAATTGAAATGGGAGTCTATAAGCTAATTGTGGTGACGCGACTTAAGTAAGAACGTTTTGCCAGTCACTGTATTGAAATAAGAATTAACCTAGTCAGAAATACTGTTTTATAATTTTGTTTAATTTTCTCAACTTGACCCATTTTCCGTAGAAATGACCACATTCCACTGAGGTTGACTTACCAGGACTAATAAGCGTCTATAAAAGTTTCTACTCGTACTTCAAAATATCTACTATTTAAAGTACATGCAATTTAGACTTGTTCCGGTGGTTTTCCAAACAACCCAGGATTCACTACGGCGAAGTGACTAGACTTCGAGTCCAATCCATTCCCTCTCATCTATCTGTGGAACTTGGGTAACGTATGTAATAGAAAGGTTCGTAATCGAATTTGGAGTCAATTTTGGGCTAACTTCCTAAGGCATACCCACGGTATGTAGCCATTTCACCAGAAAGTGGGATGCTTGTTTCTAATGTTTGTCAAGAACTGAACCTCTTGAAACGTTTTACGAATTTCTACGACTGAAAGTCATTACTTTGGGTCACTTTAATATTGCCCATGTGAAAAACCCTTGTCTGGAGTGATTTCAGATGGTTCCTTGGTGGACAACCAACACGCCAGAATTCGAAAATTTCAACCACTCTCATAACTAAGATATTTTTTAATATCGAAAAAATAACAGATATGTTCATTTGAGGGGACTGACAAAACTTTTTCCATTATTAGAATTTGTTCCGGAGAAATTCGATTTTTTTCGGCCCATCCTAATGTACACAAGACGATATTTGAACTAATATGCTATGAGGGATTCTGCTAGTCCATATATGTTTCACTAACAAACGTAGTACATAAATCGACATTACTTGATTATTGGCAAATGCAACAAACGGATATAAACCATATAAAATGAAACGGTACTACTTTTGTGGATTAGTTTAAATGTCTTGATTTGAGCTATGGAGCTGCAGGATTTTATAGAACTACACGAAAGACCTCGCCACTCCAATAAAATTCTGCAGCAGTCTGATTACAAAAACAATAAGAAATTTGGAAGATAGAAATCAGTGTAGAAAAGAAAATACTAGTGAAACAATAAATTTGGCGACAAAAATGGTCGAATCATCTTTGAACAAGGGAATGGGATGAAATTCAAGTAGACGTTCAGTATCTGATTGTGATAACATGACTGATGTATGAATTTTTTGCCATGTATTTTATTGGGAATAAGAATCAACATCACTAACCTACTAACAGTAAACAAAATGATGTTACAAATTTTTGGATAATTTATTTCGTTTGGAGGTATGAAATAAATTTATGTGAATATAAATGCTATATTCATTAGAAATGAATCGAAATAGCTCGTTGTGTTGCACCATTGTGAATAAATTCAACTACCTATCTATAAATGAATTAAATAAGCTATGAAATGAGTAACGACACTTTGCCATCGACATATATAATAAATTAAGAAACTAGCGCATATGTTATGCGCGGTCTGTTAGTTATTATTTAAAACAGGGAGTGAGAAAAAAACTACTGTTGAACATTTATTAGATGTCTGTCGTTCAAATTTATGCTAATGAGTTTATATAATCAACCTTGAGGTCCAGGAGATTCAGTTTAATCCAATGATCGTAAATTAGTGCTGAATTTCCTTGGGATAGAGTTTGTGAAAATATTTACCTACTGAAAAACAATAGAGTTCTACGTTGGAAATGCTGAAAATTGTATTGAAAAATAGAACACCGGAAGTTCAATTAGCAACATTTTAACGTTCCTCAGTCTTGATGAGGAAGAAATTGCACACAATTTCACCTCGAATTTGATAAAAATATTTCTGCCAAGCGTTTATTCCCATTTTGGACGTTTTTTTTAGTTTAATTAAAACAGAAAAGTTAATTTATTTTTCGTGTTTGGTTACTCATAAATATTCATGGCTCTTTAATTGCAATCCGTAGTTAGAGCTTTAAAGAAATCGTTGTTGTTCTAAACGCGAATAGACGAAGACGCAAACCTTCTTTTGTTGTGCGAACGAAAATGCCTCCTCTAAGTGCTACGCCATTTCGACAAATTACTCCGAACGAAGAGTTTTCTCACATTTCTTTTGAAACTTAAATTATTCATCACAGGATTAAAAATACTTGAGAAGCGCGTCATGTTGGAAGTTCAATAGGCGTATGTGTATAATTTATTTGCAGATGTAATAAGATAGGTAGATGAATTTACGTCGTACTAGTGCTACCCAACGAGCTATTATAGACGTAATAAGAAAGGTTAGTAAGCATAATGTAATGAAATGTACAGTTTAGAATAGGGTAAATGTATCTATAGGAACGACGAAAGTTCTTCGAGTTCTAATTTTAAGTAGCTTAGATTTCCCATAATGAAGTAGCTTGAAGATCTCAAATTCTTCATGCATTATTTTTCATTTTGCGTGGATTTTGCAATCACTCATTAATTTAATTCGAGTTTTCTCTTCCTCTACATTCCCTTTTTGATTTGTTATTAACAATACGGTGATTAAAACGCAATAAAGCAAGTGATTATTCATTTAAATGTTTCATCAATCTAACTTAACATTATGAAACTTAATATGTTTAAAAGTTACCACCATCTGACAAGAGCTACTACCATTTGAACAGCTCGAGTATTTGAATTAAGTATTGTTGGTTCGAAAAGTAATATATAAGTAGCACTTATTAATTTAGATGTGTTAAGTGTAAGATCATCGCCTACTCCTCGAGTTTCACTTTCTTAAAGCAAATATGCATACCATGTATTAGTAATACATGTGATCTACATATTTTTCAGAATAAAATTTAATTCAATGAACGATGACATAAGGGTGAAGATACTAAAAAAAGAACAATTATTGTTCCTGCATTAGATAATATCAAATTGATTTAAGAATGCCATTAAATCCCTTTTTAACTATGTGCCTACCAATGACTAATTATCAGAGAAAATACAAAGTGAAGAATTCAGGTAATCAATGTAAGCAAACTACTTTCATTAAGAAAAAAACAATGTATTTATTTGAAAAGAACAATCAATGAAATTTAAAACCCCCAATCGAACCCTTTAGTAAAATAATGAAAAAGTTCTTTCAGTAGTGTTCAAAAACATAATTAAATAATACTGTCCGCTAGTCAAGAGGAAAAGTATCTTCAAGTTGAATAATTTTAAATTGACGCTTGTTACATTCTTATAACTTATAACGTTAGAAATCAGAGTACACAATCAACTGTTGGTTGAGCGGTCATATTGTAACCTAGTGTTGTTACATAATAGATACTTATTTTCGCACCATGTAACAAACGTAAACCAAAATTACCAAGCATGAAGTTACTATTCTATCTTTTCGATAGCACGACAGAATACCACCAATAATCCACCAATAATTTAGATAGTCGAATATAGCAACCGATTGTCTTAATAAAATCACAAATACTATGCAGTACAAAATGGATGCCAATAGTTACTGCAGATTCCAGAACGACAACATTCAGTTATACATTTGTATACTTTTATTTAGAGAAGGACATATTGGTATCTCAGAAAACATTTTATCTTGTGGTTTGGAATCGCACCAAATAAAGCAAAGGAGTAAATGTGAAATTCTGAAAACGTAAATTCCTTACTAAGAAATTCGGTATAAATCGTTGCAATAGTATTGTAAAATTATTTATAAATTTATAATAGCTTCAATAACATATGGGAAGCAAATTTGATAACTATTATTAACAGTAGAATCGCAAATACAATATAGTACAAAATTGGAGCCAACAAGTTTTGCTGATAACAAATACATAACATTCAGTCAAGATTCGAATGTGTCGAATTAGAAGAGGGCATGTTGGTTTCACAGAATTTCCATAATTTCGATATTTTAATTAACGTTGTAACGGGCTATTGGCGACGATCCGGGATCAATCCCCAAGGGAAAGATCTGAGGACAGCGCCACGTAATTTTGAACCATGATCAGATGACGACCATAATTTTGAGTGTCGTAGCAAATAAAATAATGGAATGAGATTGACAGTCACCGAAAGTTAAATTAAATTACTTCATCGGGGAAATTTGTACAGGTTGAGACTCGAAAATGTTTTTATTTTTATTTCTCCAATTATATAGGAAATCGAATGTACTGCTTTCATGACACCTAGTAGTATTATAAGTACTATATAAAACGAAAGCCATTAAATAACATTCAGACCGGGATTTGAATATGACGAATAAGAGGAAGACATTGTTGTTTCACAGAAAAATTCCCACCATGAATTTCGAGAGTCATAGCAAATAAAATAGTGAAATAAGGTTAGCCTCCTAGAAAGGTAAGCTAAATTACCGCGACGACACATCGGCACAAGTTGAGATTCGGATAAATTGATTATTGTTTTATACATCCAATCAAATACGACAACCATCATTGACAGTAGAATCACAAATACTGAGTAACCCAAAATGGAAACCATTAAGTATTATTCAATCCAGGATTTGAATATGACGAATTAGAGGAAGACATGATTCACAAAGAAAATCCCACCATGAATTTCGCGAGTGATAGCAAACAGAGAAATAAGGTTAGCCTCCTGGAAAGGTAAGTTAAATTACCGCGCGGGCAAATAGGCACAAGTTGAGATTCGAATAAATTGATTATTGTTTTGTACATCCAATCAAATACAACTACCGTGATTGACAGTAGAATCATAAATCTGTGTAACGTAGTGAAAACCATTAACTACTGCGGATCCCAAATACGTGACATTCCGTCCTCCATTTGAATATACTAATTAGAAGGCATGAATGTTTCATATAAAAAATCCCATGTAATTCGTGATTGTATCAAACAAAACAACTTCGACTTCCCAAAAATGTAAGTTAAATTACCTCACAGGGAGAAACGAGCGCGGGTCGTTGACAAGCTGTGAAACGCAATTATCATGAAACACCGTCGGTTCTGGTGGCTTCTGCAAGTGGAAATGTTAATGACGGCGTAGATTATCAAGTGGTTAACACGGAGCCCCAGGCTGCAAAATCCGAGAGGTGTCCGAATTAGCTCCTGACAAACGACGCAGTGTGAAATGTTTATTGATGGAAGGCCTTGCGAGCACACGGAGGCTTACAGTGAACTAATCAGGGGAAGCGTCGGGCTTATCAATATTTGTAGAGACGCGAGTGAAATATGGAAATTTGTTTATGTGCGTGTCGCGGTGTGTCGAAGTTGTACCCACAAAACAATGGCGTTGTGTAGGAGTATTTATTGTATATGAAAACGAGCCGAGGTCTGTTCTGTGTCAGCGTATCCTTGGTTTGATTCGTGGTTTCCTCTTGGAGAACGTTGTCGTGGGTTTAGTTTGTGAAATTGTAATATTAAAGATGAGCGCGGGAATTTTGGTTCTTTACCTTACTTAAAAGGCTGCATTCAATTGAATAACCCAGAGGATTAGAATGAAAGTAGAAAAAGGAAAAATCGTTCTATAACCCTCCCAATCTTTTCACGTCACGGCACACCTCACAAGCATAAATAATTTCACTGCACACCTCACAAGCATAAGTAATTTCACGACGCACCTCACAAGCATAAATAATTTCACGGTGCACCTCACAAGCATTAATAATTTAACAACTTTGAAGGAACATTTTTCTATTGGTATGATTAATTTATTCTATTTCATACTACGGATTCAATTAATAAGATCTTTAAAATATTTTTGCATTATAATACATAAACATCCCAGCCAGACATTTGTTTCAGATAAGTCCTCTATGGCGTTATAAGCACGATATAAACGAAACAAATGGAATGAAAATACCTAATCCATACATAATCAGTGATTGATATTTGACGTAGTAATTAATCATACGCAAAAGAATTACTGACTATGTATAAATATGCTAACAATAATTTAATGACAGAATGAACATTTTAAGTATTACTATAAATATCTACAATATTATTTTTTTTGCCACAGTTAATATATATATATTACCTTCTTATTTCAGTGAGGTACTTGGGCTTGTTCCAGTGAACACAACTTTTTTTATATCTGGGGCTATGGTCGAAAGAGCTACCCGCAATACATGATCGACTTTTCAATGATGATCTCTAAATTCTTGATAGTGAGCATAGAAGAGAAACTTTGTCCACATATGTATGTTGTAGAAAATGGTAAAAGAATGTTTATAGCTTTTTCGCCGATAGATAGCCCTCCGGTACCAACGCCCCATATAATCAGGATTTTTGGGTAAATTTTTTCGCAGCACACTTCCAGTCCTTTCGCGGCACACCAGTGTGAAGCGGCACATCGGTTGGTAAGCACTGATCTAAGTTATTCAGTTGAATAACTAAGAGGGGGTAGAATGATGACTCTTGGATGTTTAGTTTATGAAATTGTAATATAACGATGAATGTGGGAAGTTAAATTTTTTTATCTTATAGAAAAGACCATATATTAAGTATTCAGTTGAATAACTGAGAAGTTAGCAAGAAAGTCGAGTAGGTTTGTACGTTAAATAAATTAGTTACATGTGCTTTTAAGTACTGTTTAGGTATAAAAAAATAAAGTACCTATACCTAGAAATAAAAATGGTTCTTAAGAGAAATAATTTTAAGAACAATGAGTTTTCTGTTAAGATAGTTTTAAGAAAAAATCACGAAAAAGTATTCTGAAAAATTTTATGATCATGATAGAAAACCGAATTATTTCTGTCAAGATTAGAAGTTTGGATAATTTGGTCATCATGATAAATCAATTAGAATATTCCTAAACTAATTTCAATAAATAACTACTACAACTGCACCGAACAGTGACTATTTTATACTCTTTAATCTCTGTGTGCATTTATAATTATTTTATCTGAGGGACACTTTGTATCGGAGAATTATGATTATGAATTTCCTTAATTAAAGGAAACAAAAGAAGGTTTTGTGGCTTTGTTTAATTTGTTTTTGGATCTGTAACGAACGTTGTAATCTTTAACAGAATCCGGAAGACATTGCAATTCATTGCATACAGTTTAAGTGTTTTTCCAATAGGCTTCAATTCATTAAAACAAACTTCATTTGTAAGATTAATGGGAACTTTTTTTAAAAAGGGATTTTCTTACCACACACAAAGGATACATTTATTTTGAATCTCCTGATGGTTGTCTGGATGAGATAATTTGTCATTAGTAAAATTGACCAGATCTTGATGAAGGTGGTATCGCGTCATTAGAAGAAAACTGATCAGAATTTGATCTCGTCATCATAAAAAAAAAATTGGTAGTATCTTGATGATGAGATATGTCGTCATTAGTAAAATTGGTCAGATCTTGATGGACGAGATATCTCGTCGAAACCACTTGGAGGATTAATAAATTTTAACAAGAAGTGAAAATATTGTCGCTGTCCTTTTGTACTTAAAAAAAATTCTGAACCCCGCAGAATGTTTCCTTTGTCATTTATAATATTTAATCCTAATCACCTTACGCATTTAACCCTCTACATACGACGCGGCAGAGTATCGCTTCTTTCTTTAGTTACGACAGCCGGCCCAAACGGCTTTACAGGTAACTTACTGAAACGGCCGAAAACGGAATTTACTATGCTTTCCCCAGGAGGAGAGGGAATGTGTGTCCTCCCATTATCACCCAATGTTGCAGTTTCTATTGTCGGGTCGTGGGTATGCCTAGAAAATACAGATACTTCCAGGGTAAACTGTAAGGGCGGCAGTGACTTCAATACGTATGGTCATTAACACTCGAAGGACCTGCAAGTTCTCTTCGGCCAGTTTTTACGGGGACAGATCGAGTGAAAAGTTTTTCACGATCATTCTTTTTACGCTAACATATCCCTCTTGTACCTTTAAACACTAATTCCTGGTATCACAACATAAGAAACCTTCTTCCTCGACTAAATTTATACTAATCAGACAAGCTTTGCCATCGCTCACTACTTTGTCATCATGGTTTCAATACCTATCTAATTCTCTTTCGATTTCAAATAAAGTCTTTATCAAGACTATTTTCTTTGGTTTACTGTATAAAAAAATCCTGTGCCGGGGAACCCGCCTTGCTGATTGCAAAAGGGGTAATGCATCAATAAACCATACTTCCAAGGTGATGGGGAAATTGGTTTGATACAAACGCTAGATTACTGATGTGTCATTCTACTGATGCGTCTATGAAATTCTCATAAATTTTAGATGATATTGCACGAATTATAGTATAGCCGTCAGCTTTCTAAACTCCAGCTAACGGAATCTGAGTTCTATTTTTTAGTATGGCATTAGAAATTAATTTGTTATGGCTTTATTCACATATACAAACGTAGCCTAATGTATAAAATATTCATCATTTTTAAAGTAAAAAATACATTATTCATTTTAAAATTAATCTCCGAAATAAAGAAAATTATAAACTGAATTGAACATGATAAATAAAAAAACAATTTCTTCGATTATTCTTCCGAAGTGGAAAGAATAAGAAAAATATTTTAAAAAACCAAATTTCGCTCATAAAATCCAGAAGTAGTTAATAGGTTGAAACTTCCTGATATAAACCTCATCTGTCCAATCGAAGTCGAACAGTATAAAAGGTTCGCAAAGTACAGGAAAGGGAGCATTAAATTCTTACAAATTTTAAATCTATATGATTACGAATAATAAAGTGCTCGGAAATATTGAGGATGCAAACTTAATTTTAAAACTGGTAAAATCTTTCTGTTCTTATTTTCAATTTGAAAAAAATATGTTGATACGTATACATATACTTTTTATTTCCATCTATCAACAAACGAAATTGATAATATAACAAATATAATTACCTTCCTATACCTTTATGGCCCCTTAAAATTAGAACCCTTTCAGTCAATAAATTGTTATTTTTAAATTGTTCAAGTTGTAAGATTTTTAAATTTCCAATTCTATGTTTGCAATATATTATTGACTATTTTTTTCTATAGATATCTGATTTCTGGACATCGTATTACATTCCTTACAGAATTTCTTTACAGTTTTTATACGATTCCTTTACCTGCGTCTTAAGTTTATTACGAAATAATCTACAGATTTCACATGGTTCACTGCAGGACAAGAAATGCTTTTTTGCGTGTTCTAAACTAAAACTTCCCTTGATTTCTTTAAGTGTATATTCTTGCAATCTCCTTTCATTTACTCAATTTCTCAGACTCGAGATGCTCGAGGAGAAACGATTTGCGAGGCCCCTCCGTTGAGAACCCCGACATCCCTGTTAACAGAGATAAGACTATTCACGTGCGGGTATCTGTTGCACAGAAAAGAGGATGGAAATCGTAATAGGCTTCGGCCGATTCTTCAGGAGTTTTAGATCTAAAAGAGTCCGAGCCAGCCGTGTCCAGGGAACTAGAATCTCTCGACCGGTTTCGGCCGGTCCCGTATCCAGAGGGTTAATCAAATTCAATATAAATATGCTTCATTGTTATTCCTCAAATATTTATATATTAGAGAACTCACATGTCTATCATTTAAAGACGCACAAACAACAAAGATTAAAAAGTACTGTACCGCATAATTTATTTTCTTATTCTGAAAATACAGTATACTTTCAACTAATTTCACGAAAAGAAAACAAACTTTACACTGAAGTGCCATAAAAACTGGTACACGAATCTTATACTTGGTAGGACTCCCACGTGAGCGTACAACTGCAGAAATAACACGGGGCATAAACTTGTTTGCTGAAGTATTCTGTTGGCACTGAACACCATAGGTCCTGCAGAGCGGTCCATAATGCTGTTCTATTCCGAGGTGCGATTTCTGTGTTTCACAGCACATTGCATTGCATACCAGATGTGTTCGATAGCATTGAGATCTTGCGACTCAGGGGGGAAAGGCAAAACCCAAGACTCAGTAATCCTCTAGCCATAGTTTGGCATGCCTAGATTTGTGTGGAGGAGCCATCGTCTTTTATGAAGAGACCAAACCCACCAGAAAGGATGCACATATGGCGTTCACCTGTCAGAAGAATTTGTAGACATATGTCCCATTGAATGCCCACTAAACAAACCCCATACTATTATGGAGCCAGCATCCGTATTCTCGATCCCAGAAGAGGCGCATATTTGTGTATCCAATAATCCTCACGCTGATGTTGGGCGTCTGCTCCTGAAGCCCATATCTTTGAGGAATCGTTGTACAATCCTCACGCTGATGTTGGGCGTCTGCTCCTGAAGCCCATATCTTTGAGGAATCGTTGTACAATCCTCACGCTGATGTTGGGCGTCTGCTCCTGAAGCCCATATCTTTGAGGAATCGTTGTGCAATCCTCACGCTGATGTTGGGCGTCTGCTCCTGAAGCCCATATCTTTGAGGAATCGTTGTACAATCCTCACGCTGATGTTGGGCGTCTGCTCCTGAAGCCCATATCGTTGAGGAATCGTTGTACAATCCTCACGCTGATGTTTGTTCGAGGCCCAGCATTGAATTCCATTGTTATTTGAAGAAGTGTTCCACTCCCATCACGTGAAACGATTCTTAGTCGCGTTCACCCAGAATCTTTTTATGGCCACACTTCTGTCGCAAGTTACAGGATTCGGCAGAATTATTGTACTCACGGTACACCTTGAAATGGTAGGACGTGAAACTCCAAACTTCTCCTCTCACGCCAAAATGCTATGACCTCACGAGCTCTAACTATTAAACCACATTGAAAATATCTTAAATCGCGATAACTTGTCATTCTCAGGGCGGAAAGAGATCCAGATACTTCCACAGGTGTCAATCGCTTTACATAGGCACTGGTTGACTCAACCAATGACGGGAATAGTTTCAGTTGCTATGCATTTTACATAGGCTCATCTGTACCAGTTTTTCTGGAACTTATGTGAATATATTATATTGTATTTTTTCAACACATGAATTACAAAGAAATTATAAACGGAAACCGCTACAAATTATTTACTCCAACCTACTTACCCACAAAAATTCTCGATATTTTTTCTATTTATACTATCTTTGGTAATCAAGTAAATTACAAGAAAAATTTTGATCTGTTTTAGTTATACACCAGAAGCACTGCTTTTTATCCTACGCCCATGGTCACTTCCTCAAACATAAAGTGCAATGACGTACAATATAAAACACTAGTCATCACAGAGTGTGGGAGGGGTGAAAGAAACAATAATGTCTTTAAAAGCCGAACAATGAAAAAGATGCTCGCCAGTCATGTTCTTAGGTCTACACAGTGAACAGATAGGTGAGACGGGAAGTTAAAAAATGTCTGAAGGTAATTAGAAGCAATGTGAATAGCTTGTGTAGCATTAAAATGTGAAGTAATTCCTACACTATTTTAATTTTGCTCACAACTTTTTCGAGTAGTGTCCTTTTAATATCAACTATGGGTTGAATCAGTATTTTTCTAACTTTGAAATACAAACACGATGCAAAAACGTGTATTTGATTCAAGAAACTCTTCCATTATGTAATGTGGAAAAGCAAAATGCACGTATAACTAATAGATTAGATTTACGAATGAATATTTTTGAGTTTCTTAACGTAAGAATTTATACCACGTGTCATGAGTGCAGTTTACACTCATATTTGTAATTCGTAGACAGTAATAAACAGTCTCAAATTAACTATCTGCTATAAATAAACACAAATGTATACTTTTTAGAAAAGAAACGAAAACGTTAATCAGTTTTTGTTTGAGCATAAAACTAAATCCTTGAGAATTTTTTTAAACTTCAAAATGTTGTGAACAACAGCTAATGAATGAGCTATATTTATGTCGAAACAATATAAGAGCGAAACAATAATGAATTTAAATGAACTTAAACTCATAAAATGCTATGACACGGACAATTTCTTACACTTTAGACAAAATGAAAGTTTGGGCCACACAGAACTTTCGAGCACTTTCCAAGTACTTTTATTCTAACTCTCAGCAACGAATGTGTTTGAAAGCAAAGACCAAGAAAATATTCGCCTAGAAAACTACCTCCACTCACCTCAGTCGCGAAACCATCCGATTAACATCGTGAACACGAAAACCGAGTTAAATACCCCGAACCATTCACGACTGATACCGAACCGCGTTACTCCACCACGCGTGACGTAACATCGCTCAGTCACGTCGCCCCGTCGAACAACGTGGCGAACAAGAAGAACACGAACGTCAAAAAAAGCACCAAAGCAAAACCGGGAACGAAGGAAGAGGAAGAGAAAAGATCTATTCTCTACCGTGACTCTAAATCAGGAAAGAAAAACAGAGGAATCGGGAAGCAAACGCGATTTAAGTAAAAGTTTCGAGAAAAAGTTTTCGGCCAATCTGTCATTTTGATGGTTCCTCCGTAACTGGGGGGAATCCAGGGCTGTGGTGCTTGGGAAAGATAAATACGTTGTGAGGAGGATTCATCCTTCATTCTGAGAGCCGCTTCTGTTCTGTGGCTTGGAAAACAGAAGGACTGCCTCTTTTTTTCGTTCTTTACTTATCCTCTTTTCCCTTTCAAATTGCGCGCAAGTATTTTATAGGACTTTCATGCACGATTGCGCCCGGATATTTGCCTGTTGGGTAGGGGAAAACAATTTCGAGGCTGCGGTGGGGAAACAAAGTATTACTTTTTGTCGGTGTAGACCCTTTTTAAAAAGAAAAACAGGAATTTGAGAATTGCTCGTCAAATGCTAGCCGGGATGCGAGATTGTTTAGCATCGGGACTTGTGGAATATGATTTTATGGAAGATTAAGTGTGTTTATCGATAAACTTTCTTTTGTCCTAGTTATTTTAAATATTAAATTTCCTTCAAAATTGGACATATCGAAATTAAATGACTTTTTGTAGTATTATTTGGTGTTCCTAAATCTTTTCCTTTTGAAATTGAAATTAGTTTGTGAAATACCACTTTGTTGTTTAAATGATTAATTTTATAATTATTCGAATTAGTTCGAAAGAAATGCAAAAGAAGACAGTGAAAAAATCGCCTTGAATCCTCCAAATGGTTTCGACGAGATATCAAAATATGATCAATTTTACTAATGACGAGATATCTCCTTACAAGATATTGTCGATTTTTGATGATGACGAGATCAAGATCTGGACAGTTTTTCTAACTACGAGATATCTAGTCCATCAAGATCTGATCAGTTTTGCTAATGACGATATACCTCGTCGAAACACAACCACCAGGAAAGTTAGGAATTTGCCATGCTCAAGAAAATACTTAAAACTAAACAAATTCTGAAACTTTAAAAAAGGTTTTAGTAAAGAAGATATTTCGTATGTGCAAAATGTGTCACTCTACTTGTTGAACTTTAAGATGAAGAAAATCTATATAAATAACAATGAAGATATTGAAATGAATTGTACATTGAATATTTTCGACCCATTTCAAGTTTTCTATCCGTTTTGGGTCCTTCTGATGTATATTGTATCTGAAGGTATATTGAGCATTGCAATTACTTGAATTGTTTTACCAGTGATGCTGAAAAATCAATTATTTTCCTCAAAACTATTTTTACGGAATTTAAATTCTAATACATTATTTATTTTGAGTATTATTTTTTTACGAAACAAAAAAAATGAATATTTGAGACAGACGGTAAAGAGAATAAAACATTATAAATAAAATATACAGAATAAGATCTTTTGTATAGAACTGGTAGCTAATATTGTAACCTTGGTATTTTTTTAATAGTTTGCTTTTTTTAAATTTGTGTCCGTATATTCCAAGAATCTATTTTGTAGTGAAAAAAAGACACATTCATTACTTCTCGTTCGAAGCTTTTTTAAAATCTGTTTAACACTGTCACAATCTAGACTTCTTTCTTACTAAAAATTTAAATTCTACAGAAATTTAAAATGTTAAATATGACATTTTTTTACATTTGTGAAATCATGAATTTAACAATTGTGTACTTTTATTAGAATGTGGTAGTTGTTACAGGTGATGAATAGGAATTCCAATTTATTAACGAAAGCGAAAATTAGTTAACAAATTCAACCCGAATAACACCGGGTAATTCTGCTAGTGTACTTATATAAACTAACAACATGTTTCTGTACTGTATTCTGTATCAGCGTAGTAGTATGACAAATGTTTGAGTATTACATTATATTATTTTCTTTTGTATGTCAGAAGACATTTTTGCTAGAAATCCTCCTTTCTTTTCGATTTTAATCAATAGCGGGGAAACTGATTAAAAGAGCAGAATGAGTTACAACGCCACGATTTGAATAGCTTGATCTGAATAGCAAATAAATAATTTATAATTCAGATGATTTATTTCGACATTATTTTCAGAATACTAGATGAATGAAAAAGTGTCACAAACGGTAATTTGTGACCCCTTTTACGTGATTATTTTATTATTGAACCTAACCACCCCTTACTCCATGTAAAATTAAAGTTGCTTAGACTCGAGTATGCTTTTAGCATTAGCAGTTATTACGCACTGTAACCTAGTTTTCTCTGTTTTGCTATTAACCAGTTTTAGATTTATTGATCAAACCAGTTTCCAAGGATTTTTTAAAT
Source organism: Meta bourneti (assembly GCA_933210815.1). NCBI lineage: Eukaryota > Metazoa > Arthropoda > Arachnida > Araneae > Tetragnathidae > Meta > Meta bourneti. Next base: position 50,844,267 of record OW119924.1, on the reverse strand, counting down.
CATTAGACATGCTATTTAATAATTAAATGTGTTTTTTTTTTGTAAAAGCAATAGTCTTATCTTTTCTTCGAAGCACTCAGTGAGTTGTTTATGGTTTTGACCTGTTATTGATGAGACCAAGAAGTTGCTTTTACTATTCGAATTTGAATTCAACACATATGTATGAAGACAACGCTTGAAAAATTTAACTATTTTCCTTAACATGAAAAGTTAAATAATCTCTTTTAAGTTAAATCTCTTTTAAAATCCTTTTCGAAGTTTTTCTTCCATTCTCCAAAAATACTATCGCTTCATCAATTCCCATTCCAGTTTTCTGCTCCCGTACCCTAACCTCATAAGTTGTGGATTACTTATAATTTAAAATGAAAACGCAGTAGTTTTAAACTAAGATGATAATCATGTGATCCCTTTTATTCAATCAGTTCCAGGACGCCTGAAAATGGTCACGTGAATTCTTAGAACGAAAAGTTTTCAAAGATGATCGAATGTGCTTCTTCATTGAGCAGGATACAAAACATCTTTCAATTATTTGATGCTATTCTCAAACTTGATTCATCCCACCGCAAACTGCTAAACTTGCATTTCGCCAAAGGGAACTATTTTAATGTGTCAATAGCTCACGTTAATTCACTTGCACGCATTTAATGTGAGGGATTTTCAGAGTAAACAAACCAGATGGAAAATGGTGACTATACTTCTGCCACCCAAATATTCTCGCATAATACATATCGGTCTCATAAAGTGTAATTTATCTCCTTTTTAATCGATGTTTGGTGTTTAATCTGATTGGTGTTGACCAATCAACTATCATATGTCAATTTGAAATTCATTCTTTGGAATTTTTATTGAAGTGTTGAAATAGTATTCGAAAAACAAGCCAAGTGATATCAAGAACAGAATACTTACAAGAAGCACGTTCGAGTTTCAAAAACCCAACCCTGCAAGTTTAACTTGACAGAAAAAGCCTCCATGTAGCCACATATCATGTGTTGTAAGGAGATTTGGTTTGATTTGTCTCGCTGTTACGAGTTTTTAGAAAGCACCGAGGAAGCGGTTGAGTTTTACATGAAGTTCTTATACCAATAATTAGTTGAGTGATTGTAAAATACAAGTTAATTCAGAACAAGAGTTAATATGAGATGTGTGATGAAGGTATACTCTTGTCTGTAAGTCCTTTTAAACTACATTCTTGCAGGTTTAGTTTGTCGCTCTAAGATAATTTTGTTACATTATGATCATACTGATTAAAATTTGAAGGATAGTAACTTCTGTGTAAAGATGTTTCTTTTCATCATATGGTTGGTCTAAGGCAATAATGATTTGAAAACTGCTACCAACGAGATAAATTTTCAGTGTGAACAAACACATCATACAGGAAACGGATATTTTTCTTCCTGTTATCTAAATGCACTCACATGGTACAGATCGGAATTACAGTAATATGCAATTTATAGCTGTTTTGGCTTTGACCAATCAACTATCATACATGGAATTGGAATTTTTGTTTGCGCCATGCTGAAATCGTATTCGAAAAACAAACTAAGTGACGTCACGCTCGGAATAAGTACAGGAAACACGTTTCGCCACAGAAACACTACTGCCATCTACTTATATCTTATTCACATGGTTCTGTGAATAAGATATAAGTATCCTATAACTTGAGAAAAAAGCATTGCATAAACTGATTTAGTAGAGTATTTGACCAAAAAAATCTCTATAATATTATCTCAAATATAAATCCGTCAGTAGGCGCGTGGGATATATGTAGAGGCTTGGTATCTCTGAGATATGTCCGTTTTTGCTCAATAAACATTAAAAAGATTATGAAGAATTAAAATAGAAATAAAATGGTGTTCTCACCCAGACACTGATTTATTATATTTTAATAATTCAATCATCCAGTACATATGTTGGGATTTCAATAAACTCCAGTGTAGGGCCTATGGATAAATCAGAATACAAGACTTGAAATACTTTATCCGACAAAAAAATATATTTACTAAGAATTGCATTGAATTAGCTAGAATCCCGTGGACCCAAGAGCTCACGTTCACACTCGGAATTAAAGCCTCGTTCTATAGGTGTAGGGAAATATTCTCTGAGTAGGGAAAAGATGAAGATGATTTAATTGGTTAGCAGGTCGCGGAGTGGGGAAAATTCTTGAGTAGGGAAAAGAGGGAAGTAATCTGATTGGTTATGGAAGAGTTTTAAGTTTATACTTTGCGAAAAGTATTCGTGTTAGTAAATTTCGCATTACAAAATATTTCATTTAAGTACGTGACACAGAAATTGACATCATTTGTATATCGTAGAATGGTAACAAGCGGATATGAACAATAGAGAAGCAATCGCTACTGGATTCATTCGAAAAATTTTGCCAATTCGTTTAAATGTGTGCTTGATTTGACTATAAAATACTGGTAAAAATACTCGGAACGGTCCAGCATTCAAATGGAATTCGTCAGCAGTCTGGTGGCAGTAAGTTATGAGAAATCTATAAAATAAAAATCAGGGTAGAAAACAAAATGTGAGCGAACGTGAAAATAGGTTTAAACGTCAATAAACAGATCGCCTTTGAACAAGTGAATCTGATGTTAATAAGTGAAAGTTCAGAAGCTTATTGTGGGGTAACATGACTACGTAAGTACTTTCTATCTTGAATATTATTTCAAGAACGTAAAATGTACACGAAATCAATTTTATCTCATTTTGAGAAATGTATATCGATAATTATATGCATTATAAATGAATTTAAATAAGGTATCAAATGTGAGTAACACATTGTTATCAGTAGGCATAAGCATTGACCCTCCATGGCGAGATATCTCCAGTGGTTTCGACGAGATATTTCATCTATCAAGATCTGACCAATTTTGCTAACGACGAGATATCTCATCAAGTTATTCTGAATTTTTGATGATGGCGAGATCAAAGTCTGGTGAGTTTTTTCTAATGAAGAGCTACCTCGTCGAGACAACCACCAGGAGGGTTAAATAAAATTTAGCGTAGATACTTTGCGCGGGTATGCTAGTTTATTAATATCTTAGACACAACGATTAGGAGACTCAGGGCCGCTTTACATCAACAGAATCCGGGCCAATCCAAATCAATCTGAATACAGTAGAAATCGGCGAACGTATTTTCAGGTGCATTGAAATGGAATGCTACGGGTTCAGGAAGTGTGAAAGGTTTAAGACAAACAAGCTATTTCTTATGTAATAGGCTTCCCGAATCTTAGTTTCTACTAGATTCAGAATGATTCGGATTGATATGGTTTCTGTTGGTGTGAAGTGGCCCTTAAACGAGAAAGCATGGCAGATAAAAAGAAAACGGAACGAAAAATGATTTGATTTCTGAACAGTTTTAAAATTATGGCATTACGTCAAAAAGATTATTTTGAAAAAAGATTACAGAACTTCAAGCTACTAAAACTGACTGAAGTATAAGCGGGGTGTATTATTTCATGTAGAAGAGCTAAATTTAAAAATTCACCTTACACGAACTATTATTTCTTCCGTCCAAACATCTTTCTGAAGTTAGGTACATAGGTGAAGTTTCAACCTAATTAAAAATGCATCTTACATGAACTAACTATTCTTTCTTCTGTTATAACAGCTTCTGAAGTTAGGCACAAATATGAAATTTTTAACTCATATAATGTTCAAAGATTCCAGCTGGAACTCTGTAGAGGCATGACGGATAACGCTGAAGGATGAAATAATCTCAAACTGCAGAAACGCTTGGATAACGAATGAATCTGCCACAGATACTCGGCAAACCTAAATTATTTCCATCAACTAATTAATGCATCGTCAAATGAACAGAAGGAAAAGAATACAGTGACTTAGCTTGCACATTCATTGCAGTTATGTATTTTTATAAAGTTCACAAGGCCACAACATCTTTCACAATTCACCAATTATTGATGAGGCCAGCACTTACGACACGATATTTCATCCTCAAAATAAAACAACAATGGGATTACAAAGAGAAAATTGGATAAGTAATGAAAAGAATCCCCAAAGAGAAAAATCATTTGACGTTAAGATGACAATTAAGAAGTGGAACGGTAAAAAGAGCGGAACTTATGAGATAAATCCCATTGAGGAAAAAGTGAAAGACCTCAAACGAGGGGATGGATGAATGAAAGAATGTAACACTCTAGAGACGAAACATAAAAGTACCCGATCTTCCTTCATGATATTAAACTGAAGTGGGTATTTATGAAACTATTATCAGCTTTGAGGAGGCCAGTGAAAGAGTAGGCAGATTGAAAAGCCGTATTTTTCAAAAAACAAAAAAGAGTCTGGAAATGATTACGTGAGCATTTATTTTTTTTTGTTTGAGATTTTTTCCGCTGAAAGGATTACATAAAAGATACAAATTCTCATGTAAAGTTTAATTAGAGAATGGGTAATTATTTCATCAGAGTACACAAGCACTCAAATAAAAGATAAATTACTGAATAGAAAACCGAGTCATCCGTGTAAATGATAATGTTTGGTTATTAGATTGCTTGCTATCGTTTATGTTGATGTATATGACGATACTTATGAAGACTAATTGAATATTTTCTAGTTCCATGATAGCTTCGTGTAAATTGTATTTGCAATAACTTCTTCAGAAATCAGCTTTAAGTCCATGCTAATTTGGTAATTTAGTGTTTTTTTACTTCAGCATACTTACTAAAAATAATAAAAAGACGATTTTCAGTATTGGGAATTTTAAATGCGCAAATCAGGAATGTAATAATAATTCGGAATATTATTATTATCTGGGTACTATTATACTTTCTGAAAATATCCAATCTCCGCTGAATATGATGATCACAACGATAGCACCCAATCAATAAAAATACTCAATCGAGTACATGGGGACTAAAACATATTCTTAACTAAAAGGTAGACTTGGAGCGCAGTAAACAGTACAGGAGTCTTTTATAGTTTTCTACGATTTCCAGAGTTTCATTCGATGGTATTGTACAGCATCAATTGTCCGAATTCTTAAAAATAACTTTCCATACAGAAAAGGTTTCGAAGATAAACACATTTATTGTTTTTTACGAATGTAATAATATTTATTGTCTCAGAGACATTTAGAGATGACACTTTTTTAGTCTAAAAGCCACTTAGAACAGCACGTAATACATAATTTTTCACACCATAGAATTTACTAGGTTTTGGTCGTAAGAAAAATTGGTTGGGCTTTATGGCGAAAGGAGCATATTTGGTTAAACACGTCAAACACAAGACAGACAACGTCAAGTAATGAACTTACGTACACATGGCAACGAAAGTAAATTGTAGGAAATAAGCCCTGTATAAGGATTTTCTTTTTCATTCTTCCGAAAAACTAGTCCATAGATATCTGAACTTTGAAAGTACAGATAAATATCGAGAGAGAGAGAGAGATCATGAGTTTCCATCAATCAAACCGATTCAAATATATTGAGCAAGTTTCTTAATTTTGTCTTCTGATTTTTTTATTATTGATTTTCTGCTGCTATAGTAGAAAAATTGAACTCGCAGTAATACGTCGACAGACGACTTTTTTCTCTGAATTCAAAAGATATTAGAGTCAATGAAGCCTAGTTGGTAGAGAAGTGGAAAAGATATAGGACTATTGTGAGTTCGAAACTTAATCCAACCAAAGACCGTCGTGTATGTGGGGGCTGGCGCACGATAAATCTGTCGTGGCCGCAAATGTCCTCACGTTGGCATGGTGTGAAAATTTGGAGAGTGGGGTGCCAGTTCAGGTATTTACCTCGTCATCTGACCATGGTTCAAAATTACGTGTTGTTGTTCTCAGATCTATCCCTTTGGCATTGATCACGGACCGTCGCGTTGCATCATTGTGATGTAAATTCAACTACCCCCATAGAAAATATTCTGTTCAATTTTTGATTTCTAAATTTTGTAAGCAAAAATCATTCTAAGCTTAAATGATTCGATGTTGGTGCAAACAAAATTTTGAAGAAGAAAATAAAAACATCAATGTAAAACAACCTTATCCTGTTCGATACTCAATGGTAAAAATACTAGAATCTTGAAAAATAAATAATAATATACTGTTTACGGGGATAAAGATAAATTTTTATTTAAATACCCATTCAATTGATTGGCTTTATTGATTTTTAACGTCCGTGTTTGCTTTATTTCTTTCGAACTCACAAGTTTCATTATATTCTGTGACGTCAACAATTTTTATTAGAAAAGTTTGAGATCTTTATTGACACTAAAACTTATTATCGGTACGTTTTAATAAAATAGAGTAAGAGAAATTGGCACGTGATTTAATTTACATGGTCTGGAGAAAATGACAGTCCCTTATTTTGAAAGGAAATGAAAATACCAAACTCTTAACAAAATTTTATTATATCTATAAATTATTAAATTGAAGGCTCGACGAATGAAAATAACATAATTTTCTTCAATGCATAAGCACTAAGAAATGCTGTTTGAAAAGGCAATTTTATTGAATTATTATTTTAGAACAGGTTATTTTATTTATCGTGTTTGCGAAAACTCGATTCAGTTTTGAGAAAAACTTATTTATAAATTAATCTAATTAATTCAAAGCTCTCACGTTAAATTGATAATGAATTTCTCTTTCAAGATAATTCGAATACCTTAACTACGAACTATGTTTATTTTAGTTTGGTGGCATGATATTCAATTTTGAGCAAACTTCGTTAAAATATTTAATATTCAAGATAGTTTTCTGAAAATATACATTAATATGCCTATTGGCATCTAAGATAAAAATATAAGTATATATATAACTCTCACAAATATACTATATTGTGAGAGTTAACCAAGTTTAAAAGACGTAATAATACAAATATATCTATGGTTCAAAAATAAATTCATTAAATGGAGAAAGAGCATTTTAAAGAAATTTTATGATAGATGATTAAAGTTTGTTCAGAGGGGAGAAAATACACTGCTGGCCACCCAAATTGCAACACCAAGAAAGACAAGAGATATCACAACAAAATTTATTTTGTAGATAACATGTTGACCAAGTATCAAATGATTAAATTTATAGACTTCTGTGAAGTGTGGTTCCTGCCAAAATCAGTAGCCAGAGTAGCCGCCATTGTTGGAGATCACCGCTGCCATACGCCTCGGCATTGATTCAAAGAGACTTTGGATGTGTTCTTGGGGTACAGCATACCAAGCAGCTTCCACACGTTGCCAAAGTTGATCTGGTGTGGCAGCTGGGGTAGTATTCTGGGTCAATCGTTGAGCAACCATGGACCACATGTTTTCTATCGGCGAAAGATCCGGAGAGCGAGCTGGCCAGGGAAGCAATTCAATCTGGCGATTGACGAAGAACCCTTGGACAATGCGTGCCACGTGTGGTCGCGCATTATCCTGTTGAAATATGGCTGTGGGCAAGCCCTGAAGGTAAGGAAGGACAACTGGCTCCAACACCTCGGAGATGTAGCGCTGGCTGTTTAAAGTACCGGCAATGCGTACTAGAGGAGTGCGAGAGTGATATCCAATACCGCCCCATACCATAATACCCGGTGCAGGACCAGTGTGGCGGTGCATAACGCAGCTGTTCAGCATCCTCTCTCCACGGTGTCTCCAGACTCGAATCCGACCATCGTGGTGTTGCAGACAGAAGCGTGACTCGTCAGTAAAGACAATTTCATTCCATTCTGCCGTCCACATCCTTCTTTCATCGCACCATTGGCGGCGGAAACGTCTGTGGTTCTGCGTCAAGGGTAGACGAAGCAATGGACGTCTTGCGGACAGACCACTCTGCTGTAAACGGCGTCGAATGGTACGCGCAGACACTGGATGATGCGGTACAGACTGAATGTGCTGTGCTATGGTTCGTGATGTGGCTGAGCGATCCTTCACTGCCATACGCACAATATGCCTGTCATCACGTGAAGTGGTGCACTGAGGTGGATGCGATCGAACACGTCGGTCCGTCGTACCCTCCTGCATCCAACGATCGCATATCCGCATTACAGTTGTTTGGTTTCGTCCAACACGACTACCGATTTCCCTGAAAGATAATCCACAATCTCGGTAGGCCACTATCCTTCCTCTGTCGAACTCGGATACTTGATCAAAAGATGATCGCTGTTTTCTACGAGGCATAATTGATCGTTTTTTTGAAAAAAACACAAGAAAAACACAATTGCCGTACTTGAAATCGTCGAAATCTCCAAGCCTTAAATAGCGCTTTGAAGTGGCGCCACAGGCGCGCGTGATGTGCGTCTGCGCTGAAATTCTAATCATTTGCATATCTCACCTCCGCTAATGCATGTTGTAAATTTCATATTATTTGCATGCTTTCTTCAGGGTGTTGCATTTACGGTGGCCAGCAGTGTAGTTTCATTCAATGAATTTATTACTTTTATTTCTCACGAAAATTATGTCCCATTCATTTGTAAAGAATAAATTTAACGCATTTGCTCAAGTTTCTTTTGATTAAAAGATTTGAAGAATTAAATGAATGAAACTGGTGTGTTCAAAGGAGTGAAAATTTGAAGGTTCTCAATATATTTCTTGAAAACTTTGCGCTTGTTTTATATTTAACTAATATTTTACCAAAAAAACTTGTATTTTATTATAAACTACATAGGCACACTTCTTCACCTCCCAGTTAGTCTTTTATTGTAATTCTTATGAATTACTTAACAACCAAGTTTTCCAAAACAAGCAAATAAACTTATATTTATGCAACTAAATATTAGATTTTGAAGACTACTTACATAAAGATGTATGAACACTTCAATGAGAATATAATATAGAAAAATAGTAAACACATTAATAGTAATGTAAATAGGTGGAAAGACGATGAAAAGAAACTAATAAAATTGTAGGTAATCTCATGACACACTGGGACATTTAAAGTAAAATATAATTCATCCCAAAACGAGAATATTTAAAGTAACATGGCGACATAATTAGTTTAAATGTAGCACACATAAGATACGCACCATGTTAACCCCAATAATCCCCATTAAAACCATTTAATCATGAAACAACACATTTATTCCTTCCGTGTTTACTAAACAGCTCTGGTCGTTCTGAGCTTTGCTATTCATTTACACTTTAGTTTATCAAGCAGCACACAATATTTCAATAATTAACAGGAAAATAATTTTGAGTGTAAACAAACAAACCAGGTCAAGATTTTACTTCTGTCCAAATGCTCTCAGATTGGGGTTACCTTTAAATGTAGTTTATCGCCATTTTGGCAATGTTTGGCGTTTAATCTTAATTGGTATTGATCAATCAACTATCACATATCAATTCGGAATTTATTTTTTGGAATTTTTATTGGCGAAGTGCTGAAATTGTATTCTAAAAAGAAGCCAGACGTCATTTCAGACGCCAAACAAGTGACGTCAAATTAGGAATACAGGAAGTACATTTCGCCGTAGAAACACTACCGCCAGCTACAGAAAATACCTCTCATTTTCACACACTAATAAATGTACCTTAATTATAAAATGAATTATTTACTGAAAAAATTCAGTTCATGACACGAAATACATTTGGGTATTGAATCAACGATAACATTTTATTCTTAAAAGTAATATAAATGCTTAGTGAATACTAAAATCGTCAGGACACGAATTACTCTTGTTAGTTCGTATAAATATACTTTCAAGAAGTCATGTCTTGAAATAGAAAAACGAAGCATCCATAGAACTTCCTTTTAAAAGCATGTCATCAATATTTGGCAAGCTCTACGAGAGTGAATCGCGTTCAAGAAGTTGGAATTGTGTCAGCCGTCGATGTAACTAGAGAGTGAACTAATCCTTCATTAGATTATGTCGAGAGTACTTGCAAAGTGTGCCGACGAGTCTTGTAGAACGAGATGGACAGCTTCAATAAAAAGTCAAGTCCTTTTCTTTTTAGCGCTTTTAATTGCAGTGTGACGTTTCTGTTAGAGGGGGAAACCGACAAGAGGATCATGAATGGATGAAAAATAGGTTAGCCGTATCCAAAGCTCTTTCACTAACTCAGTTCATCATAGCATTAACAAGATTAAAGTGAATTAATGCGTGATAAAGTGGCGGTGCCTCTTTAGACTTGTACAGAACTTTCAGCCAAACTGTCCGACTTAACATTTTCTCATTGAATTTGTTCTAAACTCAAGTCGCTATTAAATTTAACTTTTAAGCTATTTTAAAAACCTAGTGCAGCAATACAATTGTACTGCATTGTGAAAATCTTAACAAATAGAATTTAAATTAAATTTATTTGTAGACATAGTAATATTTCTAGAGTACAAATATATTTTTAGTCCGGTCAATTGAAATTAGGCCTGGAGGAAGACCAAAGCTTAAATGGATTGTCTGTGTGACTAGAACTTCGCAATTTGCAAATCTAAGACTGGAGAACTGTTGTCAATAACAGATTAAGGCTACAGAATAACCGAGAAGACTAATGCACACATTGGGCTGTCGAACCAATGAAGAGTAATATTTTTACTCAAAATTTGATGAATTTGTATACAAATATAATATTTCAAACATTTACTCGTATGTTTCAACATGTGGGATAATTAAGACATCTTTTCTTTAGAAGAAAGGAGAAAGGCCTGTATTCATTTTTGTACACTGAAGTCGACGTATGTATGATGAGATAACTGTGGAAAACTATAAAGCATTCAAAATCTAACCAACTTTTGCTTTACTAAAGTTTTCGAAACGGCCGATACAGATAGAATGAATATTTAAAAAATAGCTTCGTATTAATATGCAAGTACTTGCCTATTAGGTTTACAACTCTGGTATCAAACCTGAAACTTTCCCACTGCCAGTTTAATATAAACAATTTTAACACAAGAATCAGTGTTCAATACGGCAGCAAAATAATGACTTTATCCAGATTAGAGTTCCCTTGGAGATTTTAGGTATGGTTTCAATGACCTTGTAGTCAGTCAAAATAACAGCTACCTTATTGTTAAAAAGTTATGAAACCGAGTTACATGGCGGATGGTTTACCATTACCACAATGTCAATGAGACACTCTATTAACGATGTTAACTGAAATAATAATCTATTTCCTTCAATCTATCATCAATCGATTTAAAAAACAATCTATCTATCTCCATTTTAAAACTTCCTCAGAGTTATAAATTGCGAAAACTTTTTATTAGAATTACCATATTATTTCTCTCTTTCAGACCTGGACATTTTAAGTAGTCTTATTATTTTGTTCACTTGCCTTGTAGATTTCAATATGATTATTCATTCTAATTCTCCAAAACTATGTGTCCACAAATTTCCTTGCGCTAAATTTCACATGACGCAAAATCTACTTATGGTATTTATTTATCTAAAAACCCATTTCAACACAATAAATATTGGGGCATAGATATAATTAAAAAATTGGAAGAAAATTTAAGGCTTTATTTGAAGAAAAGAAAAGGGTAGGGTAGATGAATTAACATAGCACTGGAGCAACACAACGGACTATTGAGAAAAGAGAAACGCAGTAAAGTATAACAGATGTGGAAAACAATAATAAATAACTATCTATTTCACATAAAATAGAAAAGAGCGTTTGAAGTTTCATGATTATTTACAAGATGTTTCTACAAATTTCTTTAGATGTCATTATCAAAAATACAAACTTTAAAAAAGTTGCGATAAAATATCGTCTGCCGTCAAATTCTAATAACTGTTTTGAACCTGGAATTCTTTCTGTTTTCCTTCAGTTATTTCTCGTATGCACTCACTGTTCAGTACGTCGAAATATTATTTGAAACACACACACAAATTTTCTATTTAAATCGAATCCAACTTTTGTTCTCGACGAGAGGAAGAAGGCCCTGGCAGCAGTATTAAAGAAAAAAAAACCTTATCAATATATTTTAAGTAAACATTACTGAATTGAACAGGAAATGAATACCCATAAACTTTTTTTAGTTTCCAACACAAGAACGACACAAACTCGGTGACATCAGCGTTATTACAAAAGTTCACAAAATTAAATTAACGGCCTTTTTTCCATGCAAAAAAGAAAGCAAAAGCACTACCCACTGAACTTCAGAGTATTCAATGCATCGCAATTTCAGCGGCGACCGTAAATAGAATTTGCTGTCTCCTACCTTCGATCCTTTATTCACATGAATTAGTCAAATGCCGAAGTGCAGACCCGAACGCAGTAGCTGCCTCCCTCGAATTATTTGGCAAGCCCCGAAAAATGCGGTAGCGAAGGCGGCAAGAACCTTTTTCTAAATTTAATAAATTCGCGACGGTATGGAAGGATGAAAGGTTTCATTTATAGCCGCAATCCTTTTCCCTTTTGAAAAGCTCCAGCAGGTGTGTGACATGCTGGAGAATGGAGGGCTTCATTCGGGTGAAAAACTGCTCAGTAAATTGTTACAACTTTTTCCGCACAACTTTGTTTTCTTCTTGCCCCTTTCAAAAGCGAGGTGGAATTTCTCTGGAACATTTCACTTTATTAGTTTCGAGAGAAGACTGGGGTGAGGTTTTTTTTTGCCTGTTGAATAAAAACAGTGAGTGGGGAGCACACACACACATCGGGAACTCCCAAAACTTCCAACTCGTTTATTCGATATTCCTCTTCAAATAACTAACAGAGATCTTTTTGTAAGAGGTAGCGGTGTATTTTTCATTGCTTTAATGTTGCATTTAAAGCACACAAAACACAAGTGGTGTTTTTAAATTCTGCGTTCCATGATATATGGGATATCTTACAAACAAGTTTCTTTGTTTCTTAAATATTTGTTTAAGGTTATCATATGCCGGATTTGTTTCACAAATTCTTATAATGGGTATATGAGAGGCATTTTCTACCAAGCTAAAAAAAGATGGAGGTAATGTTTCTGCCGCCATACGTATTTCCTGTAAGTGTTCTGAACTTGACGCCAGATGTCTTGCTTACCCAACACGATTTCAATACTTCGCCAATAAAACTTTCAAAGAATAAATTCCAAATTGACATGCGATAGTTGATTGGTCAACACTAATTAGATTAAATACCAAACGTTGCTAAAACCTCGATGAACTACATTTTAAGGTAACCCCCATATGTATCATGCGATAGCATTTGGACAGCAGAAGAAAAATCATCGCAGACCGTATGCTTTGTTTATTTACACAAAACCCCTTTCATATACCTCTACGTACAACTGGATAGAAGAATACTAATAAACATTGCAAGGGGAAAATATATATTGCTTTAAAATCTTTCAGAAGTATTTTGAAAGTATATGCAAAGTAACATGCTTGCGATACTTGTAACTTTCAAATATTGAAATAATTCTAAAAACCAACCCAATGATGTTTTAGATAAAAAAAAAATGTTTTTGATGGTAGAACACATATTTTGTGAAAATTTGTACCTTTATCAGATAGGAACTCTATACCTTGGACATTGTAATAGTAAGCAAAATGAGCTTCAAACAAATCTTTCAGTGCACTTGTAGACCATTGAAAACCCAGAATAAAAAAATGCTTCAGAAAAGCACACATGCTCATATTTCCCTTCACTCATGGGTTTGAATGAAAGGGAGAACTAAATAGCATCATCGAATAATACATAGATTTTTCTGGTTTGAATAAAGATGAAGCAAATTTAAACCATCACAATAACAGTTTAAGATTAAACTATGTTAACCTATACCATTAGTAACTTCACAAATAAATATTTTTAATGCATATTTAAAAATGTTTTAAAATTAATTTTAAGATTTAAAGAAAAAAGTTAAGATATGTGTGACTAGTTTCTTTTTAATATTACTATGTATTCATTATAATTGAAACACACATCCATGCAACTCAGATTCAAATTATTAACAAAATTCATATAGAAGAAAACAAATCAAACCCATTTAAATTACCTAGCTGGTAAGAGTAGCCATCTTCTAATTATTTAAGAAAGGTGAATTCAGTGAGAATTGTTTTGTAAGTTCATTACATAATGTGAACTATGATAACTGTCAGAAGTCATGACAGATATACGCATCTTTATATAAGTGTTCCACGTTACTTTTTGAATCCTGTGTAAAATACTGTCCTTATCACACGTTATTGTTTCTGATAAACATACATAACTGCCTGATAACTTCTAAATATTTTATGATTTAGCTACTATCAGTGCCTCTAATTTTCAAATTATAAATAATTTCATCGGAAAAGACATTATTTTACCAAAATGTGTTGAAATTTCTTATCTTTTATTTGGTTTGATTCAATGTCTGAGGGAAAAGCTGCGAACTCAATATCTCATTAATCATTTAGCTTGGGAGTAAACAGAGTTGGTCACTCACATGGCTGGGATATTTCAAGACCTGTCACCACAAGCTAAGTTAAAGATGTTTTGGTTATCTATTTCCCACAGTTCTTTGAAATTCTCACTATCCTTACCACCTCTTCCAAATCATCTGTGGCTCTCATCACATCGTTATGGAATGTTTCATCGCGCTTCTTCAAGTAAATAAACTATTATCGTATCGGGAAGTTTCAGCGAAATCACCTACCTCGTCATAAGCATCTGCCATCATACGCAGTAACAGTGTTGCGTTTTTCTAGGGGAGCAGGTACTAAGTGAGAACTTTTGAACAGAGGACAATTTTCACCGAAAGTTGGAAAATCTTTTCCCTAACATTACATCAACGTGAAACTGATTTTTTGTAGCCTATTTTTTGTAGTCTGCTAAGAAATGTCAAACAATCGGTAATTAAATAAATCATATCAGGATATATCCTCATTAAAATATTTCAGAGACAAAATTGTATACAAACACATTTAAAATTCGATGTAGCTGATTTTAATAAAACAGATTTACATGAAGGAGATCATTCAATAAATCAGTAATAGTAGGGTTAGTAATATCAAAGCGGTGGAGTCTAATGGTATTAAAATCAGTGTATTAACTTAAAATGGAAGATAAGATTGCATCACACGCCGAACATGTCAGAGCTGGTTCTGAACGTTACAAATTCTGCGGGTAAAATATGTGTGACATATGCGAAGTCTCGTATTTCACATTAAGTTATCTGTTAAAATTATTGGATTTAAAACCCTTTACAGATAGATGATTGTATGGAATATAATTTATTTCAAATTTAAGTATCCCATGTGTGCGTCTATACATCATAATAACTGGGAGAAGGGCACAACACCGTAACATATGAAGGAATTAATCTATTTATTTACAAACAGAAATTGCATCTACATCTGAACAAGACAATTTATCGTCTGGGAGTACGTCTTACTACTGGCTTGTTAGTAGCTACGCTCATCAGAGGGTGCTTGTGTGGATCACTTTGATTGGACGAGAGGATAATATCCTACGGATGTATTCTGCTATGAATATTTGATGGATATTTTTATAACATGGTCCATGGGTGGGAATGAAAGTATGGGTTTATGGTATCAGTGGTTTGCGTTGTTTTTCATCAGCAGCTTCATTTCATGATATACCCACATATCCTGGAATCCTGCGTAATAAAATATTGAAACCGAGGTTAGGCAATTTGAAATACAATATTAATTGAGTTTAGCACTAATGGGTGGCTTTGTCTTGAAGTATTAAGAGGTCTTTTGATGGAACTTTTGCAGTCTGCATAAATAATGCCTTTTTACCTGTGAATCAGCAATTTTTTAAGTCAGAAATAGCATTAATTTTAGAGAGATAAAAAGTTTTCCTTTTATTTTACTGTAATTCATTCGTGCCTAAATAAATACAAATTGAGTGTAAGTATATTGCATATTTTAACCCCATTTCAAGTTATTTATCCGTTTTGGACCCTTCTAATACAAAATCAGTGATTTACACGTTTGGTGACCGTTTGTCTGTGTGTCCTCAACTACGTCCAAACGGCTCAATATATTTTCATAAAATTTTGTATACTTTGAGTACTTACAATTATATGATAACTGAACTTAACAACATCTTTATTCCCATTTTGTCTGCTTTTGTGTTTGCATATTTATCAAATATTGTATTGACAAAAGGTCAAGGCTGCCTACTTTACGAGTTGAAGCTATATTTAAGCGACTTGTATCTATTAAAAGTTTGTTGAAAGCAATTTACTAAAAAAACCGCTGTAGAACCACTTGCCATTCTTTGAAAGCGGTAATCGGTTACCTTTGCTTTTTCTATACTAAACCTTTTCCATTTCAAAACAACAAGTTCTGTTGTTATTGCACGTGTCAGTAAATGGAATTTTCAAGAAAAATGCTTTAAAAATTAGTCATGACTATCTTATCAAATTAATCATCATCAGTCATCCTTTCTTAAAAGATGATGAAATTAAAAAATGTCGCATATCTGGTACAAGAGTAACACAAGTAAAAAAATATTGTTAGGAAAACTGAGTGTTAGACTATTCGCCGTAGATTTTTTAATTTTACGTATTGAGTTTGCAGGAAATGAACTACAAATAATGCATTCATAATCCCCTAAACTTAAAATCGATAAATAAAATCCAAATTTTGTAATAGTTACCTTAATGTCACATTTAGTACTTTTTGTCACACATCAAGGGTGCGATATGTGTGAAATGTATTATATGGATGAATATTCATGTATTCGATTTGCGTTCAAAGTAAGCTGTAGAAATTATAAAAATGTCGAAAAACTGTTAAGAAATTATTTATTTATGACAATGATGTTGGCATTTTCCTACAAAAGAGAAAAGTGATTATTCTGGTCACTTTTTCAATCTACAATTAGGGCCGCGGTGGCCCGGTTGGAAGAGTAACGGACTAGCAACCGAAGGGTTGCGAGTTCGAATCCAGCCAAACATCGTCGTGTACAAAGGGGGCTGGTGCACGTTAAATCTGTCGTGGCCTCAAACGTCCTCACGTTGGTGTGGTGTGGAAGTTTGGAGAGTGGGGTGCCAGCTCAGGTGTTGCCTCGTCATCTGACCGTGGTTCAAAATTACGTGGTGTTGTCCTCGGATCTTTCCCTTTGGGATTGATCCCGGACCGTCACCAATAGCCCATTGTGTTGCTCCAGTGTGACGTTAATTGAAAAAATACCAAATACCAAATATCAATCTACAATTAACCAATTCAAACTGAGTAAGGACGAATTATTCTTCTAATTAACAATAAATTTAATGTCAATGAGAAGCATCGATTTGAAGATAAGTAGATGAATGAGGTTAATACCGAAATGAAATTCAGCCTAAAAATATAAACATCGAATAATTTTTTTTCCAGTTTCTCCTGCATTTCTTATAATTTCATTGCTGATGCCTCAAGTTAATTAAACCTGATGTTCTGTGTGAGCATTTGTGTCCCCCCCCATTTCACTACATCATTTTTATTTCTATGTAAGCAGATTGTACTGTTTACTCAGTTGCTTCCCTTTTTTGAAGATTGGTTCTAGGTGTTATTAGACAACAAAAGATGGTCATGTTCCGAAGACTGCTTTTAACTGCTTTTTTTATTAAGATAAAAAAAGCAGTTAAAAAACTAGAAATAAAATTTGGTGAAAACTTTCTCTTCTTATTTTACCTTTACATCAAAGGAAATGAATGCTCATTTGAATTGCTAATCAAAGTTTACATATAAATACTAATATGAGAGGCAAAGTAACTGTAAAAATTACGTTCAAATATCCATAAAAATTCAATTATATGGTAATATATAGTTCTTAATGAGCTTAATTTATTAGTTCAATGGAACACACATGCTTACAAGATGTTCTCAGTGTGTAAAAAATTAATGAATATTTTCCTCAGTTCAGTTAAGTAAAAATACTGAAACAGAATATCTTCATAAAGTTAATTAGTTTCTGTTTAATGACCATGTTTGGGTGTCTCAAATTAGTGCTGTGTGGCGTTTCGGTAGTGTAACTTCGGATTACAAAGAGATAGGACAGTGAAATTGGTGTCTATTTGTGAATAATAGGATCTGCAATATTATTTAGCAATAATAACTGAAAAAAATAAAATTGGTAAAGTTATAAGCTGTGCTGAGTTGAAGAAAATGGTTCATGTTGAAAAAAGTAGGGAAAGGAAATATGAACAGAAATGTAAGAAAATAATATAATTCGAAGGAAAATTCAAAAGGAATTAGAATAGCCTAAATTAAGTAATGCCGAGCGATGCATATTGTATTAAGAGCTTAAAAATGCCAAGCGTGTCAACGCCGGTGCGAGTAATTGGAGTTCGCCGTCGCCTGAACCGATGGATATTGTCTTGGAATGTGAAAACTTTGAAACATTAAACGATGAAATTAGAAAAGATGACAATATTACTGTCTCAGTTCGATCTGAAGGAATTATAAAGAGAAAGACGATATCCATTACGAATAGTTTGGTTGGTTTGGGTTTTATGGCACAAGGACCGATAACGGACAAGCTGCGCCAAACGCATGATAAAAGTCCGACCAAGTAAAGAGCATAAAATACTCAAATTAAAAATCTATGTAAAATAAGTATGTTCATTACTTTTTAGAACATAAAATAATATTTAAACTCGAAAACAACATGAATAAACACAGAAGTATAAGATTGACGTAAAAATAATGAGTGATAGTTAAAAAGTTTCGATGAAGTCTAAGAGATATGAAAGATAAAACAGATGGAATTTAAAAACTTTATGCTTTGTAAAAATTTAAAGAGGTTCGGGTGGCGATTTTCCCCTAATACATCTTGTAAGTTTAAAATTGTTTTACAAAAAAATACTGGTGGTGACGGTTAAAAACGGGACATTCAATTAAAATATGGTGAATGGTAAAAGGGATCACACATGCGTTACTCACAGGGGTATTTTCTCCTAATTAAAGACGACTGTGAGTGAAACGTGTCCCCGATGCGAAGACGAGTTAAAAGTACATCGGAGTGTCGTATTGGTAGGGCATGCCATAATGAAATAACTGGTCGGATGCTGTGAAGTTTGTTTTGACTGCATGGCTCAGTCATTACACAAATTATTCCATACTATGTCCCGCACAATTTGTCGGAGGTCATCGTATGGAATGGGTACATTTAGTCAAGTCACTGCATTTTTTGCAGCAGCGTCCACTAGTTCATTTCCAAAAATTGCGACGTGTCCCGGTAGCCAACGTTACGAATCGGCGTTTGCCAAGAATGAGTTTAGTTACGATTGTAATGTTTGTGATAACGTATGGTTTATGAGAGATTTGAAGCAAGTTAGTTTAAAACATTTCACTTTTTAAAAAAAATTTCTAAAAGAAGATATCACTTCGTTTCAATTATGTAACACTTGACGCCAATCATTATACTATATTAATAAGATACAGGCTTAGTCCAATCTAAATGGATCTGAGTGTCCTCCAAAACCAGATCGATTGCTACCACTGGATCCCATAAATGAAAGATTAATCTCGCCGGGATTGCCATTTATGCAAATAAGATGCTTGAATTATATAGGAAACTATGTTATAGTTGGTCATGTAATAATTGTTCCATCCCAATATGATTCCATACACCAATGTACTCATTATGATTTCAAGTGATTTCAATATCGATGTTACTCAAAACAAATCACTTATAGACTATATGCAACGTGAGTTTCACCTGAAAACATTTCTACATAGCCTAACTACTCTCGACAACCCTTAGTATAGATTTAACGTTTTTAAGAAACATCAATGTAAATATTATGCCATATGTATCTTACTTCTATCATTGGCCGTTGGCAAATAAAACTTTACTTTGTATCCAAGTATTTATTCATTTTATCGGGCAATGGTAGCCCAGTTGGAAGAGTAACGGATTAGCAACCGGAGAGTTGCGAGTTTGAAACTCACTCCAACCAAAGAACACCATGTACGCAGTGGGCGGGTGCACGTTAAATCCTGACGTGGCTTCAAATGTCCTCACATTGGTGTAGTGTGGATGTTTGGAGAGTGGGGTGCCAGCTCAGGTGTGACCTCGTCACCTGACCTTGGTTCGAAGTTACGTTATGTTGACCTTGGATCTTTCCCTTCGGGTTTGATCCCGTACCGTCACCAATAGCCCGTCGTGTTCCTCCAGTGCGACGTTAATTAACTACCTACCTACCTTCCTTTGATAACACAAAGAAGGATTCACGACTGCGGTTATGTCCCTGTATACTATCCACACTAAGTTTTTTGTTCCCAGTGGTGTGGAAATTTGTCATTTTCATCGTGCCAACACCTGAGTAACAAAAAATTAGTTATATGATAAACATACCACACGTCATGCACGTGAATCATGCTTTTAATTCTAATTTTGTGGTTTGTAATTTAACCGATTTTAGAGAGGAGAAATTATGTTCTATTCAAATTTTTAAATCCTTTCACAGAATCAATGACGTTTGTAATATTTTAATCTCCCCATACAGAAACAAAATGTATCGTGGGTTTTAAGACACACGGTCATTTATTTAGACATAGGTAATTTATTTTCTTTAGGAAATTTAATTAGTTCTCAAAGATATTGAAGAAGAAATAATGATACCATTATAATAACAATATCATGATGTTTTATTACCTTCTGTTAATGCAAAAATCTTTGTAATTTAAATAAAATCTTTTAAATAGATTTTAAAAAAATCATTCAATGTAGTTATAAAAATAAAAAATAAATTATGCCCAGAGATAGTAATTAAAACTTAAGTTTTCCAATTTTTTATCTCACTGTTACATTGAGAAGACTTTGGAATATAAGCTGTTACATGGAAACAGTTTTATGTTGCAAAAGGATGCAATTAAATGAAAACTAAATTTAATGTTGCATGGATTAGAAATAATAAATGAAAGTATTAATTCAATTGTTTTTAAGTTTAGAAAATCAAAACTTCGTCAAAGATTACAATTAACATTTAAAAGCTTATTAGACAATTTTAAGTGTTCTTATTTGTATGAATTTCAGAAACGCTAAGATATAAGTTTATGCAGAAGGGAAGCTTTGTAGAAAACAATTATTGTTAGTACTTTCAACAGGAACTTATTTAACTATGAGTTGTTTCAAATAATTGAGCAAGAACAAAAATGTCTGCTTTGTATGTTTTATTGTCTGAGCTGTCAGCTTTCACAGGTTTATTGCATTAAGGAAAGATTAGAGACGAGTTTATTACACAAATATTTCAGGAAAAAGGGTTTTTGTGGAATTTGAATGAAATAATTGTCACATTGTTCCGTACTATTTTTAAACTTGATTCTATTTTATTATGGATTTTAATATTCTTCATATTTCTCCTTAATTTTCTGTTTTATGGATTTATTTGATTCGTAAGATATATTTTGGATTGCAGAATAATTTGTACATTAGGAATAATGGAGCATATTCGAACATTTAATATGCCGTTGATATATATGTTCAGTAAACGCGTTTAATTGCAATATGATTAAAATATACGAGAAGTTAAGTAAACGCGTTTAATTTCAATTTGATTAAAATATACGAGAAGTTAAGTAAACGGCTTCCGTTTTTTTAAAGAATTTTTATGGAATTATACGTACTGCTAATATTTTCTAACGATCAACCACTGACCACTTCGCTTTTCGTTACTGCAAGGGGATAGTGATGGCTATTTGTGAAGGATTACCCAGTTGGTAAACAGTTGTTATTCCTAACAGGGACAATCACCCTCATCCATGATCTTATAAACAGGGTTTCGAACCCGGGACTTACTGGGTGGCAACCAAACACTATGAACACTAAACTAGTTAGGTGGCGTACTGACAACTATTTTTTAAATAAATCTTGCAAATTGATTCATTCGGCTTATTAAAATTTTCTGAATACATGTTGCACAAAATAATGTTAGTGTGAAAATCAAAGAATAGGATTGGAAACTCTTGCAGTGAAAAATAGGGTAATTCTTAAAAACTTATATTAATACCTATTATAATTTACATAATCATTCATACATAAAATCATTTTGATTTTATTTCACAATTCTGTTTTTCCTCTAGATAAAAACCAGAACCACCTCTGCCCTCTTTTCCCAAATTGTGTTTTAAGGAGTGTGGATGTTTAGATCTTCAATTTAAGATAAAGATCTAGTAATTAACACTCAACAGAACAGCACTAAACACACACCACAGGTGTCTATAATGTCCCTTCCAGAAAGACGCGCACATGTGTTCTAAAAACGAATGTACAGTAGCTCGTTCATGTTGATGAGATGCGTATCAGTTTCGGTTCTGTTCGTGCCAAGATGAATTACACAACTGCCACGGAATCCACCATACGCGTTCATTTAAAAGCTAAATATAAGCCAGACGGGGGAAAAAGAACCCCGATTCCGACTTTCCAGATCATGACGAATCGTCCCCAATTTGATAATGGTCCCCTTTACACAGCTTTTTGAGGGCGACAAGCTGTCTGTTGCAAGCGGACCAACTTTATGATCAACACAGCTGTAGTTACTGATAGTGAATCTAATTCTTTCGAGGCTCTTTTTTTCCTTCTGCTTCTGATGTAGTTGAAAGCATAATTGTGATGACAGTGACCTTTCAACCCAGATGGCATAGTTCGAGGCTTGTCTCAGGCTGTTGACGGTAATGGGATCGGCAGAAGTGATACTTCGTGGCGGTTTCATTCCTCGTTTTTGCAGCAAATGACGCTGGCCGTATTAATGGAGGAAAGAGGGATAATTAACTGTGGCATGACACGGCAAAAGCCATTACGAACACGTGCATGGCGCACCGTAAAACTTTTATATACAGCCATATAATGAGAAATAGTCATTCTTCATTTTAAACCATTCTATTAGACACGAGACGTGGAAGTTATAACAGATGCTCCGGGAATAGCTCTGTTGCTCCGGGCCAGGCAATGTCCCTCAGTAAGACCTTGGTTTAATTTAACTTAACAACCCCGTATCAACCCATTAAATTGAATAATTCACATGAAATGCTGAAGCTTGGAGACATACACTGCTGGCCACCGTAAATGCAACACCCTGAAAGAAGCATGCAAATAATATGAAATTTACAACATGCATTAGCTGAGGTGAGATATGCAAATGATTAGAATTTCAGCGCAGACGCACATCACGCGCGCCTGTGGCGCCACTTCAAAGCGCTATTTAAGGCTTGGAGATTTCGACGATTTCAAGTACGGCAATTGTGTTTTTCTTGTGGTTTTTTTAAAAAAACGATCAATTATGCCTCGTAGAAAACAGCGATCATCTTTTGATCAAGTATCCGAGTTCGACAGAGGAAGGATAGTGGCCTACCGAGATTGTGGATTATCTTTCAGGGAAATCGGTAGTCGTGTTGGACGAAACCAAACAACTGTAATGCGGATATGTGATCGTTGGATGCAGGAGGGTACGACGGACCGACGTGTTCGATCGCATCCACCTCAGTGCACCACTTCACGTGATGACAGGCATATTGTGCGTATGGCAGTGACGGATCGCTCAGCCACATCACGAACCATAGCACAGCACATTCAGTCTGTACCGCATCATCCAGTGTCTGCGCGTACCATTCGACGCCGTTTACAGCAGAGTGGTCTGTCCGCAAGACGTCCATTGCTTCGTCTACCCTTGACGCAGAACCACAGACGTTTCCTCCGCCAATGGTGCGATGAAAGAAGGATGTGGACGGCAGAATAGAATGAAATTGTCTTTACTGACGAGTCACACTTCTGTCTGCAACACCACGATGGTCGGATTCGAGTCTGGAGACACCATGGAGAGAGGATGCTGAACAGCTGCGTTATGCACCGCCACACTGGTCCTGCACCGGGTATTATGGTATGGGGCGGTATTGGATATCACTCTCGCCCTCCTCTAGTACGCATTGCCGGTACTTTAAACAGCCAGCGCTACATCTCCGAGGTGTTGGAGCCAGTTGTCCTTCCTTACCTTCAGGGCTTGCCCACAGCCATATTTCAACAGGATAATGCGCGACCACACGTGGCACGCATTGTCCAAGGGTTCTTCGTCAATCGCCAGATTGAATTGCTTCCCTGGCCAGCTCGCTCTCCGGATCTTTCGCCGATAGAAAACATGTGGTCCATGGTTGCTCAACGATTGACCCAGAATACATCCCCAGCTGCCACACCAGATCAACTTTGGCAACGTGTGGAAGCTGCTTGGTCTGCTGTACCCCAAGAACACATCCAAAGTCTCTTTGAATCAATGCCGAGGCGTGTGGCAGCGTGATCTCCAACAATGGCGGCTACTCTGGCTACTGATTTTGGCAGGAACCACACTTCACAGAAGTCTATAAATTTAATCATTTGATACTTGGTCAACATGTTATCTACAAAATAAATTTTGTTGTGATATCTCTTGTCTTTCTTGGTGTTGCAATTTGGGTGGCCAGCAGTGTATATATATAGAGAGTGAAACGCCTTAATTACGTTGTGAAACGGGATCATCAAAACTTCCGATCGCTTCGGTATACGATCGCAGTAAAAGACAAGTTACAAAAAGCAGTTACAAAGGTTCATTTGCGATGTAGGTTCATTGAGTGAGTGGATTTCAAGTGTTTTGGAAAGAAATGCATTTAAGAAATGAACAAAATTAATTGAAAGAATTGAAAAAGTAAGAAGGATATAATAATGTACACATATTATATTTTTAGTCTCTTATGAAACGTAATACGATAAATAAATCTTAATTATCGCAGCTCCGATTAGACAGTCTTTCGCGTTATACAAATATTTCTGGTACAGAGGATTTATAAGCTTTAAATAAATCTTCGAGCACGAGTGCTTGCGCACTTTGTTCAAAGAGACAAGAACGTGTTGCAATATAAATGACCATTAAGAACTTTCTCAAAAGTTCAAAAGATGCGTTATTCTGGTCCAGAAAAATTGCAAAGTTATCACAATAAATACATACTGTGACATAAACTGAGAATAGATTATTCTTAATCCTATCTTTATGAATCTTAGCCTTAATCCTATCTTTATGAATGAGTAGCAGTAGTGTTAACATGTAGAACAATAAATTATTTCTGTATTTCCAAAGGCTGTATTGTGCCATTACGTCCATATTATCCGAGTTACTAGCGGCCTTTCAGTAGCAGTAGTAGTAACATGTAGTACAATAAATATTTCTGTATTTCGAAAAGGCTGTTATGAGTTACTATTTCCATATTATTTGATGCTACACGACAATGTAGGTTCAATGAGAAAAATTAATCTTATGTGGTTTGGAAAGAAATGCATTCAAGAAAAGAACAAAATGAACTGAAAAGAAAGTAAGGGTTTAATATTGGATATTAAATTTATTTTAGAGTATTCTTATGTAACGGAATATATAACTTGTGGTCATTTAACCCTCTGAGGGGTTCAAACGCATAATTATACATTGCAATCTCCTGTCTTCCCTGTATGACCTAAAGAATTTTGAACTTCTTGACCAATAGAATCTTCCTAAAGGATTATATTCTACAGAATGGGCCAACAGAATGAAGGAAAGATCCAAGGATAACGCCTAGTAATTTTGAACAACGGTCAGATGACGAGAACAACACCTGAGCTGGCACCCCACACTCCAAACTTCCACACCACGTCAACGTGAGGGCATTTGAGGCCACGACAAATCTAACGTGCACCAAACCCCGTGTAAAGGACAGTCTTCGGCTGGACAGAGTTTCGATCTCGCAACCCTCAGGTTGCTGATCAGTTGCTCTTCCAACTGGGCTACCGCGACCCTTTATTTCAAGGAAAGGATCAATAGAATTGTTCCAAAGAAAGATTCTATTCCAAGGAAAAGACCAATAGAATATTTTCAAAGAAAGACTATTCCAAAAAAGGGTCATTAGAATCTTTACAAAGGTTGAAAGAATCCATAGATTTTTTTTTAAGGTGTGATTATTTAGTCATTGTTTTGTGAGGTAAAAGCAATAATACTTACTACACTACTTGGAACGTTCGCGACGCTCAGAGGGTTAAATAAATGTTTTGTTGCTTTCTATTCTGCTTTCAAATAATTAAAAAAGGGAGTTGATTGGTTGTTTTGGCGTTTTATGGCGCAATGGCCACATTTGACCAAGCTGCGCTTAACACAAGACAAGGCCAAGTAAAAAAGTCCGTGAAAGGGAAAAAAGAGGGATTGAGAACACAGAGTAGTTTAAAAATGAGAGAAAACCTATTCTTATATCTTCTTAATATACTATTATGTTTATTTTAAAATAGTATTATGCAAATTAATTCCGAAACTTTATTGGCCAAGCAAGAGATTTTTATTCACGTACGGGAAAAAAGTACAGAAAATTATTAGTAATGTTGAATATGCGCTTTTAAATAAATAAAAAAAAATCGCACCATAAAATTTTGAAAATGCGGATTGACCAGGAGAATTACTTAATAATGAAAATAAGAAAAAATGCCATTTTAATCAAAATGATCATGTTCTGCTGACGATAAATTTTTAACGAAAATAAAATAAAATCTACCTATAATTTATATATGTCAGATTTCTAGTTTATTTTTGTAACAGTATTCATACTGTAGTAAATTAAAATCTAAAACACTATTGTTAAGTTAACACTAAGTTAACAAATTCGACAACAGGGTAACTTTGAATTGAAGGAAATAAATCTAATTTGACTTCTATCATCGGATTAGCGTCGCTTCACTCTAACAGAACCCGAATCAACCTGAATCCGATAGAAACTGATTAACTATTCATGCGCATTGGAGCGGAACTCTTCTGATGCAGGCAATGTGGAAGGTTTTGAGACAAACTATTTCTTATGGAAGTAGCTTCCTTGAATCTTCGTTAGTCAGTCTCTAATGGATTCATGTCCATTCTAATTGACTCCGATTATGTTGGAATAAAGCGGCCCTTAGAGGGCAGGAACTCATTAACCGATATTTCTTGGAGAAACTGAATGCTTATTTTCTTATTTTCATGAATATGAGAAAGACATTGTCACATATTGTAATTGCGTAAAATATATATAAAACTACCAAAATGGCTATAATTTTTATTTTTTGACCTAAAAATCAATAAATAGTTAGTTTTTAAACAGCTGTAAGGAAAACTGTTTTGTTAATTAACAAGTTTTTGTGCTAAGCCGACACAATATTCATATTACCTAATTTTGTAATATCAAACTTGCCTCTCACGATATTTTATACAAGCACGTAACGACCAAATTCCGTTTCTAGGACTAAATATTAGCTAATTGATCAATAAGAGAGTATCTTAATCGTTTTTATTTATTCTGAATAATGACGCTTCCACACACACCGGTATTCAGGGTGTTAAAATACTAGTTTATTTTAGGGTATAACCCAGAGCTTTGGCGCCGGTGAGTAAACATAACACGATATAACAGGTGCAAGCAAGATGCACCAACAAATAGAACATGTAATGAGAACATTCCGCCATCCGATTTGTGTTCAACTCCGACAAATCCCGGTCCGGCAAATCTGCCGTCTGAAATCTTCCATTTGATTACATTGTCATTGTCGTTGGCACCTGTTTTGCCAGTGTGTGTAAATAAGGTCTACTAAAGGGGATTTAGCACGTTTGAGAACTGGCGGTAAGTCCACGCGTTCGTCAAATAGATATGTCGTTAAATGAGGAGTACCTGTAGGCCTATACCAAGAGAGGAATTCAGTTCAAAGATGGGAATCGGTTATAGAAACAACTTCAAACTTTTTGCATGCACATTGATTTTCATGTCTACCTGAAAAGCATCCAGTTCATGATCTCCTGTACTTCCGACGATGACCGTCGCTGGTTGTCCGCCGAAGGGTCTAATCTTTCCAGGTAGAGGCAACTTCCCGCTGTACTCGCAGTTCATGTAGAAGGACACAGTGTCCCTGCGGACACTGAAGGCAAGTTGGTGCCAATGGTCATCGAACAACGACTTGATGAAGCTCACTCTGATGTTGTTTTTATCCGATAAAACCAGAGTTATAATATCACTGATGTAGAGGCCAACCTAAAAAGAAACACAAGAAAATATTTTAATCATGCTCTAAAACTATCAGATGCGTTACTTGATATCTTGAAGTTGAAAACACTTGTAGTTTAATTTAAAGTAAATTTTGTACGCGTTTGATTTTGCCCTCTGGCGTCACGAGATTTCCTATAAGTGTAGTACTACTTTTACTCCACTATACACATGACTAAATAATCGCATCGATTGATTAAAAGAATCCAAGGAAAGATTTAATTGATCTAGGACAGGCCTGGCCAACCCAAATGGTTTCACGGGCCACTTTGATGACGTGTAACGTTACAGAGGGCCGCACTATAGGTAAACATGCTTTTAAAAAATATAATACAAATACAAAATGAATAAAATTTTATTGTTATACTATGATTCAAATATAATGAACTCTCTAGTCTTAATTAATGAGATATTTGTGTTTATCCTTTCCTTCACTTAATTTTTGTAAATCTATATTTATGTTCGACGTTGCACGTCGTAGTTGGTTTTCTAAATTGGCATGAGTTAATGAAGCACGTGATGAACTCTGTAAATTTCATCTTCGAAAAAATGTTTCACACACATATGTGGATCCAAAAGCACTTACAACTCGTTGTGCAAAATATCTTAAGTTAAAATATCTCTCGGATGTAATATAAGTATTATAAGAATTAATTTTTGACGTGGACGCAAAAATTTGTTTCATTTCATTGTTGCACTGTAACTCAATTAACTCCATTTGCGGATTTTCAGGAACGCTATTCACGTCAACATGAAATGGGCATGAAAATATTTCAAAAATTTTATCATATTTTGATAATTCTGAAAAACGACTATCAAATGCAGTTATAAGTTTCTTTATTTCATTAGCATATTTCGAGAAATTCTTAGGTTGGCTTTTTGGGAAGTTATTTAACAGCGGAAAATGTTGAGCATTATTATTTCTAAGTTGGCACTCAAATAACAATAATTTCTTATTAAAAGTTTTGATGAAATTACAAGCATCGATTATTAAATTATCTTGCCCTTGCAATTCCTTATTTAGCTAATTAAGTTTTTCTGTTATATCCACTAAAAACATAGGTCTAACAACCAATCATCATCACTTAATTCAGGAACAGGTTCTTGTTTCTCGTTCATAAACATATCTATTTCCTCCCGTAAATTAAAAAATATTTTTAAACATTTTCCACGACTTAGCCATTAAAATATACGATATCACCATATTCAGAAGATAATTCGCTAAGGAATTCTTTGAATTGCCGATGCTGAAGAGCATGTGAACGAATGTAATTTACTATTTTTATAACTACTTTCATAACGTGATTCATGGATAATACTCGAGCACATAAATTTTGTTGATGTATCAAACAGTGAATGATAAAAATATCATTGGTTTTAATGCCTCTGCAATCTAGCTTATCCATAAGTAATTTTACAGCTCCCTTATTTTTACCTACCAAAGCAGGTGCTCCATCTGTTGTTAATCCTGAAAGAGCCTCAAAATTTAAGCTATTTTCGACTAAACATTTTTCAATCGCCTGGAAAACATCTTCTCCTCTAGTAGTGTCTTTTAAATGTAAAAGATTTAACATTTCATCTGTCACTTGGAATGAATCATTCACACCGCGAATAAATATCACAAGTTGAGATGTGTCTGAGATATCTGTACTTTCATCAAATGCCAAAGAATATGCTTTGAATTGGTTAATTTTATCTCGCAAAGTTACTACGATTTCAGCTGAAATGTCATCAATGCGACGACATATAGTTTAGCGTGAAAGACTGATACTTGAAAATAATTTGCTTTTATCGGGCAAAACATCTTTTAAAACTCCTTCCAAACAGTCCTTTACCAGTTCACCATCCCAAAATGATTGCATTTTCTTTGCAATCAACATGGCAAGAGAATAACGCTTTGACAATGGTAGATGGTTGTTGTAATAATGAATCAAACATCGTTTGCTGAGCTTTCAAATGCGATTTAAGCGCAGTTAACTTAAAACTTTTTACTTCTTTACTGAAATTTACATATTCATTATGTTTTGTCTCATGATGCCTTTTAACGTTACGTTCCTTAAATACAGCGACCGTCTCTCTTCAAATTAAACACATTAATTTTGAATTCTGCATTGTGAAAAAATAATCTTTTCCCCAACGATCATTAAATTTCCTGTTTTCATCAACAACTTTTCTTTTCTTTGAATTCATCCTTAATATGGACCAAAAAAATAAATGTTAGTTGGAGAATATTGGTATATTACACAGAGCAAAAAAATTTACTTTTTTAAGTAAATTTAGTATTCTTGTTTTCTAATTATGTATTATAATTATGTAAAAATCAGGGCTTCGAACCGTAATTTTTTCCGTTCCGGTTTTCGTCCTATTAACCAAAATTTTTTAAATTCGGTTCTGTTCCGGTTCGCGTCATCAATAGTACGTAAACCGGTTTATGAATATTCGAACAGTTTTTTTTTCTCTCCGACTGCAATTCGATTTACATTAAAATGTTGTCATCTAGGGTGTTTAGGGGTCATTAAAGTCTTTTAAAGAGATCTTTTTAAAATTTTCATAAAAATTTAATTTGTGAAATAAATTATCATGAATTAAATTTATAAAAATCCCCTGTACCTTAGATGTGCTTACCAAGCACTCAACCTATAGCGGAAAATATTTGCACTTAACCTGATAATCATTTTATGTAAATTATAAAGTACGTAATACTTTTATTATAAATTATTATTGATTATAAAGTTCATAATCCTTTTTGAATTCTCGCAGGGAACGTGTCGAAAGAAAGAACTGTCAATGTTTTATGCTAGTTAGTGGATTCTGCGGAATTTTGCTTACAATGCAATAAATAGTCCTTGAAAGCGCACGCAGTCAGCTACTCTTTGCTATATTTAAGTGGCAGATAAAAAAGAGAGTTTGAAAGTCTTTTAGTTAAAAATTTGTGTCTGAACCGAAATAAGTATAAATTAACTGAAAACCGGTACAAAATAAAATAACGTTTTCGATTTCGATTCGGGTTCAGAGGTGGACTATTTTTGGGGTTCGGTTTATGGTTAAAGAACCGCAATTTTTCAATTTTTCCGGTTTTCGGTTCAGTTCCGGTTCGAAGTCCTGGTAAAAATACCAATATTTAATAACTTTTTTAAACTTAATCACTTGAAACTTGAAAATTTATAATAACTTTTATTAATTTAACATTTTATTAAATTATTACTAATTTTTAGATTTACCTGCATTAGTAAAAATAGACACTTGAATAAATTTCAAACTTTCTTTGGATGTCTTCAGATATCACTTTTATTCAGCTATCAGCACCACACACAAAAAACTTAGTAAACACGCCAGTAAGTCAAAAACAAACCTAACACATCAACAGAGATTCACTTGAAATAATAACTTCGTTCGTGCATTCGTGCAGTGGATAACGAAACGACGACGGACCCAAGCGTGTCTAGACTTGTGTCTCGAGTCAGCCTTGACTGCCGGCTTCCATACACAACCAAGATTACCCCTTGGCGAAATTATCACTTACTGCCGCAATTTATATTACATTTTTACATGGTTTTTCTATCGTTAATTTCAAATTTAATTTTTTATCGTTATTTCAAATTTTCATTTATTTAATATTTTTGTATACATGCAACGAAAAACAAAAGTTTCAATAGATATATAAATCGCCCGGCGGACCGCACAATTTAATGTGACGGGTCGCGTGTTGGCCAGGCCTGGTCTAGGAGGACAAACTGGTTATTAGTCATGCAATGAAGATGATCAATGATCAGTAACTTACGTATTAATTGTGACGCTGATTTAGGAACTCAGTTCATTCATGAAGAGCAGGTTCCATTTAACTACGTTGTGTTTTGAGATTTCAAAGACTAAATAATTTTTTTTCAATCTAAAGATATAATTTATTAAGCTTGGGTTTATATTTATGTACATAAGTTTGAAAATGAACTAAGAATGTGATTCCTTAGAGGTTAGGTAGGTAGTTAATTAACGTCGCACTGAAGCAACACAACGAGCTATTGGCGAACCACTAGAGAGTAGATAAGATACAAAGATCGAGGGGAAGAAGAATACAGAGTTCGAAACTAAGATACTAGTTCTACCAGAGTTAACTGATTCACGAAATAGTAGATAGTTTGGCAGGATTCGTTGGTTATACTAGGCTTATTTTAGGCCCATCTTCGGCAACATGCCTCGTAGCTGTTCGCACCACTTCGACCACACACAAACACACTGTCAGGGAATCCTCTTGTATTTTCCAACTTAACTTCCATCTCCTCTCTCCTTTAAATCCCAAATCCTTATCCCTCTCTCTTCAAGGGTTTATTCAAAAGTACCTCGTTAAAAATGTTTCCTTCGCTCTGAAAGTACAACGCAAAACACGCGTAGAACACAATAATGAAAATATTAACGCGTAACAATTAAGCTTTCTTATTGGATGCGAATTCTAAAGTAAGAAACCTGAAATCCACGACTAGCGACTCAAAGAGATCCCGGATTTGGGGTCTGCATAAAGAACTGAATATAGTAACATAAAAGTTTTAATATTGTGGAAAATCCCAAACATGAAAACGACTCCAATTTTTTATATTGCAAAATATAAAATAGGCCACTTATGAGGTTTGTAAATTATGGAATAAACATATAAAACTGTATCTAAGTCATGACTTCATTACCTAAAAAGATTGCACCAAAGCAATCAAAATGGTATATTTCCTTAGAGGCGAAATGTAAATACGATAAAAGAAAATCTCAGTATTTTTACCAAAACTTATATGCCACTGATGACAAGGCCATTTAAGAATTCCGAGAATAATTAATCTTATTTTTTCATCTCTGTAATAATTGAATCATTCATTAAGATATCACACTATCTCCAAAACTGATAACATACTTTCTTTAAAAATAAATTGTTTCTAGGGAGCCCCTTTGCTGAAAGATTGTATGTATTATTTGGAAGTCCTTTTTAGAGAAGACATATTTATTTAAGTAATTAAACAATACCATTACAATTATTTTTTGTAGTTTATACAATTTACAATTCTTTTGTAGATGGCTTTAGTTTAAAACTCGTCTGAAATATCTTCTGTATTTAAGTTCTATAATACAACAGCACCTTCCTTGATTTTGCACGCAAAATCTTGAAATGAAAATGCATTGTCTGCGAAAAAGATTTGAAAATACAGTTGATAACTCTATGTAGCATCATAAATTATGAATTCAAAACTATTTTATTCGAACAGAGTATTTTCTAATCTTGTAATTATGGAAATGTTATTCATTGGGCCTATTAAAAGCATTTGAAAGATGTGAATAACGCTTATTAGAGGTGTTTGAAAAAGCAAATTGAAACGAATAATGAACTCTATGAATGAACATTATAATACTCGGCTTGAAATTGGTTTTAGCCTACACCAAGTTAATATTCTGTGTAATTCCAGTTTCACGGTAAAGCACGGATCAGTCTGACTTCGGCTCATTCGAATACTCTTCTATGGTCAAATTATTAAAGGATTTGTTTACAAGTGAAAGTATATTTCCATTTCATATGGCAACATCGATTTTAGTGTGTGCGACTCATGAATCTTCTAAATTCTTTATGTCTAATTTTATTTCTGGTTTTTTATTCCTGAACAGCATCAATCTGAGGTAAACTGAAATCGATACTATCCATAGTAATGACTGAGTTAGTGTGCTCATTACACGTAAGATTTTTTTGCGTTACATAAAATCAGCGCTACACAAAAACACCGAATAGTTAAATCTAGGGCATATTTCCCTTTAAAAAGAAACTAAACTATTTTTACTTTTTATTAAATTCATAAGGTTTTTCAACCCAGGTGATCTAAGAAAATATTTTTAAGATGGTAATTTGCTTTTCGATTCCTTCATTATATAATCTCAGTGAAAAAAAAATCGAAACGCCCCGACAGTCAGGGTTAGATTGGAATGAAATTTAGCATGTGCGGTGTACATGAAGAGATAATGAAGCGATCACTACATCAAATTTAGAGGACTCATCCTTATTGTAGAATTACACCTGGAAATCCATAAAATAGAAAGTTGTAAAGCCCCTCTGTCGATGATGCATGCCGATGTGCACATAGAATCAAACAAAACCCTTATGCTATTCTGTGGAAAATTATGTACAGCATTCTGAAAATGCTGCTCCATATAATTCGAGGATGGTGCAATCGACGTCTAAGTGTTATGGGATATGGAACCATCACTTGCGATAACCGATCCCCTCTAGTTGTAGCACAAGGTAGTTTGACAGACCAGTGTTCGGCCAGCACATCTTAGAAGCCCGTATTCAAACCCTTCTTATACCAGAGATATCTCAGATCTGTCTCCGTTAAGCATGTCTTGGATATGCTAGGCCGCCAATTGCAATCCCCGGAATATAAGGAATCAGTCAAATTTTTGTATGAATTTTGTATAAAAATAAATTCGGCATTCGCTTTTTGAAGCATTAAATATATTCATGAAAATGCAAAT
Organism: Meta bourneti; assembly: GCA_933210815.1. Classification (NCBI taxonomy): domain Eukaryota; kingdom Metazoa; phylum Arthropoda; class Arachnida; order Araneae; family Tetragnathidae; genus Meta; species Meta bourneti. Next base: position 50,809,937 of record OW119924.1, on the reverse strand, counting down.
CACTTGTAAGATTGCATAGCTTTACATGAATATACGTCAAAAGATTCAACTCCATTTTGACATTTTTATAGATTCTAAAATTTACTTTGGATGAAATACGTATGTTTCCTTTATCCATACATATATTCCATTTCATATACATCGCACTATAGGGTACGATAAAACTACAAAAGCTGATAGTGAGATGACTATTACAGAAGCCGATACTGAGTTTTGGAGTGATTGTGAATGCCCTTTCAGTTCATTTCCTGTAAAAATGACAAGCTTGCAGCCTGTTTTATTACCAATATTTTTTGACTTGTGTAACTCTGAATAAGGAATACGATATTTCTGAATACCACAATCATTATGAAAGGCTGACAAATCATTGATACGATATTCATGATTAATTTATTTTCAAGCAAAATATTTGTTTCTTGCTTGTTTTAAAATTAAATGTCTTCAATGCACACAAAACAGTTAATCGATTAAAAATTTTTAAAAACTGAAGGTCAATTTTACAGCGTTTATAAAAAATAAAATAAATGTTTTCAACCAATGTTTGAGAAAGCAAAGTTGCACAAGAATAGCTTCAATTCGTAAAGTAAACAACCTCGATCTTGTGTCACTTAAAACGAAGAATTTTCAGTAAAGCCTTAATGGTAAATAATTGAAATAGTGTAATCACTAATATTTATTAAAACTTCTTTAATAATTAAACGCTTCTAAAATTAACAAACATAATTATCTACCAAGCAAAGTCTAATTATCAAGGCACATTATCGTCAACACTGGAGATTAATGCCTTTCAGGGCTATGTGCTACGTTATACTTCAAAATCTCAAGACAAAAACTATCCAGCTTTCAGAAGCATAATTATAATATTTTATAAACGCGATATTATTCCAAGATCCGCAAAGTTTTATTTAAAATTCGCTTAAATCCCACTAGCATGCAGTTTCAAATGAATTCCTTGTAGAACTTTTTTGTTAATTTCGATATCTAAATGGAAATTAACTACCAATTTAGAATGATTGATTTTTGTTTCCTGACTAATGAGTACAATTTTCAATGCAATCCAATAATATAATTTGAAACTTGAAAAACAAATGTAAGTTCTAATTTTAATTGTTTCTACAATTTAGTTTGGACGTAAGTATGTATACATGCTATATCTATCCATATAATCCATTTCGCGTACACTGAACCCAAGATATAAGAGAAAAATACAAAAGCTGATTCTAAGGTGACTACTACAGAAATAGGTTTTGAGTTTGGGAGTAGTAATGAATGCCTTTTAAGTTCATTTTGTGTAAAAAAATTACATGCCAACGGCGAACAATCTTGTATTCAGATTTCTTATCAATATTTTTACTTGTAGCACTCTTGCAACAAGGGATGTGATACTTCTGAATTTCTCCATCATCATTAGATGATGACAAATTGATTTATTCATGATTAATTTCTTTTGATGGAAATACATTTTTTCTTGAAAATATCTAACTGTTAACTATGAAATCTAACTGCTCATGAAATTTCAGAGCTTGCTGGAAAATTGAAAGTCTTTATTACAGGTTAAGCAAAGGGAATCGATTAAAAATTTTCAAAATTCAGAAGACCGATTTCAGGTTGTAAAAATAGAAAATATCCGTTTTCAACGAATGCTTCATAGGTAGATAAGTTAAATAAGAATAACTTCAACTCGAAAAGTAAGCAACCTCGAGTTATCTACTATTATCGACTTATATACATAAGAGGTATCTCGTCATTATCAAAACTGACCAGATCTTGATGGATGCGATATCTCGCCATTAGCAAAATTGGTCAGATCTTGATAGAAATGTATCTCGTTGAAACCAATTGGAGGGTTTAGACAAAACATTTTTAATTTATCCAAAGTCACAGTTTGGATATTTTAAACCGTGATATAATTGAAATATATTTAAAACTCGTTTTACTCCAACTGTCATACAGTTTAAAATCGAAACTTTGTTGCACTTTTCTTTGGATTCAGAGATTCGATTTCTAAATAAAAACCACGTACCAATTTAGAAAGATAGATACATCTACTTACTAATTTAATACAGTTGTCAGTAAAACCCAGCAATATAATTTGAAATATGAAAAACAAATGTAAGTTTAATTGATTTTAATCGTCTTGTAATGAACTTATTTGAAAGTATTTTAACCTGCCCCCCTTTTAAAATAAGACATTACCCCGTCTTATTTAGAAAAAGGTTTTGTCTGTATATTTTATTTATTTTTATGAAACAGAATTAGCTGTTATGTACTGAACTAAGTACTTTTAAGTAAAGTTGGCCAAAATACCGTCAAGAATTGAACCCATGTCTTTGCGATCTTTTCTTGCGCTTTTAGCATTAAACATACTCCTTGCTTATAAAATATAAGTCATACAAAATAAAATACTTTAAATCGCATTATATCATCGCTCACAAACAAATATTCATAAATTATATGAAAGTTGTGGAAATAAATAAGTAATAAGCTCTAACATATAAGAATTAGAATTTAAATTTTTTAAATATAATGTTCGGGGAAAATTGTTTTCCAGCAATACTGGTAAATAAATCTGAGTTGCGTACCGCAATCATAATAATAATCGGGGCTGTCGTGGCTCAGTGGCTATGCCCACTGCGCTAGCAACCTTCGAGTTGTAGGCGGCACAGTTTCGATTCCTGCAAGGTGCATTTCTCCCAGGGTGTATTTCTCTCTTCTGTGTCAGTAAAGCTTTCACTGTGTATGTGTCAATTACTTGATATTGTATTGTGCCTGACGCAGCAGTATGGCTGTATGACCCTTGCGACTTAAAAAACAACCAACCGTAATAATAATCAATGCTATTTTTATAGGGATAGATATCGAATTAATTTTAGCCCCCTCTGCACATTTAAGAAAATAGAACGGGGATTAATATGCTACCCACAGGGTTCTAAGGAATAAGTGTACCAAATTTGGAGTTGATTGGTCAAAGGTGAAATTTTTTATAAATATCAGACGGACAGAGAAAGCCTGACGCTAACATTTCGACAGCTCCATACATATTAGAGAATGGTAATAAATGGATATAAATAATTTAAATTCAACTACTACAGGATTTCTTAACTTTGCCGTAAAACTATAGCTAGATAATATTAATTTACTTCTTTTTAATATCATATATTACAAAGTAATTTATTCTAATGCATTTTAGTGATAATCAACTCATCGGCTCTGACAAGTATGATTTCGAGTAACAAAAAATAGTATGAAATTTTTATGAATAATTGTATAAGTGTGTAAGACGAACAAAATTATAAAAGTATTCTATATGAATACAATATTATATCGACTATTTGACTACATATACGACTATATATACGACTATTTGATATTGCGCTCTCTTACGAGATTCCTCTGAATAAAGAAAAGAAGGAATTGTATGCACAATTTTGCTAAACGCTAATATACCCCGCCACACATTTCATTAAAGTAATAACTGTATGTCTAATTCAGTGGTTAATACGTGCATTTTCTACTTTGTGCAGAAAGGTAACACATACTTCAATTGCAATCTCTTTAGAGAGCATATGCAAAATTAAAAAGGGCAATCTGAACCTATCTCACTGATTTAATATTCCGTTCCACACCAAAAATGCACGATGCACATTTTCATTTGATGGAGAAAATCATAATTCAATCAAAAAAGCTTTTTTGAATGGCTTAAATATCTGATAAACTTGTCGTGTTACATTAAAATAGTGACTAAATATAACTTACGTACACGTGTAAAATGCGTGAAATGTAAATTTGTGTAAAAAGAAAATGTATACTTATAATTTATTCCCAAGATCTTTTGAAGTTTCTTATCTGAAGAACAAGATGAAAGTACAAGAATTCACTGAAAAAAGCCATATATAATATATTGGTTTAATATTACATTAAGCTAAATCTCATCTATATTTCAAATATTCTGGAGTTGGAGCTCGCGAAGAGAGCCTTAAAATGTATTTCTAATCATTTCCATTTTAGATCCTTGACAAACTGTAAAAAACTACTGGAGAAACCCTTGAAATTATTCATGAGAATTAAAGTCCAAAAGTCTCCCATAAGAGTAGTTTTTCTTAGCGGAACATTAAGGTTTAAAAAAGAACGTTTTTTTCTGTTCGAAGGCTGGAGAAAGCTACTTATCATCTTATGCTGTTCAAAAAGATTTTTATAATTTTTTCAAATACACAAGTCTTCACTTCCTCAAGGTGACATTTTAAGGGCCAATTCCCTCAAAAAGATTTTACATCTGAAGATACTATTTTGACCATACAAATCGTTCCCAATACATCAATAAAAGCAAACAGCCAACATATATTGAATGAGCTTATAAGAAATTGAATTTCCTTTAATGGTTGATGGAATCGAATTAAAATATAACTGTAGTGTTATTTATTAAAGATTATCATTAAAGATTAAAATCTGATTAAAACGATTGAAGGCTCTTAAATGCTCTTTAATATTAAATACTTCATCAAAGCATGATGATTCTCATCTCTTTATACAGTATTGAAAATTGAACACCGTTATTGAATTACAATTTTCTGTGATTAGGATGTCTACCTTGTGGTGGGATGTGTCTATGCTTGTTCATTATGATTGTTTCTTAACTTTGGGGTTTCATTATGCAAATTATAGAAACAGTTAAAATTCTGAATACTTATGAATGAATTGAATTCTGCATACTGAAAATTCAGCTTTTCAAGATTATGAAATTTTAATAATGCACGAATGTTTTCGTTTAGATTTATACAAAATAAGTAACCAAAATATAACTACAAACATCTTAAGTGTCAGGACAAAGAAATGGAACTGAATTCTCACAAGATAATCTCTTCTTTTATTTATTTATTTATGTATTCTCAGAATGATTTTTTCTTTAAAATCACGTTTAAGACAGACTTTAAAAATACGTGTTCAAATACACACAAATAAATGAAAATTACTAAGATATTCCATATGAAAATGTGCTTTACTTGCTCTTTATATCTTTTCTTAAAAACTAATTGACTACTAAAATTTTAGCATCCTTTACACGTATACTGAGTGTCTCAGCACTACTCGATGAATAAAAGACTACTTACACGTATACTGAGTGTGTTTAAGTAATCTTTTGTTCATCGAGTATTTCAAACACATACCACCCACTTTAAAGTTTATTCAAATGAAAAGCAAAATTATTTCAAACAATGGTATTTTGAAAATATGCTAGTCCACGAGTGATATTGAAAAGTATAGTACGTGCAAATTTTTATAAGACATTAATAAAGAGGTGAATTTGAAAAGTTCAATTTAGTCTAGTTTTTAGTCAAAAGTACAAATCAATACTTATAATATTTATAAAAGTTTTGGAAAATGAAAAAGTGTAAAAATAAAAAAAGTTTAAAATTTTAATAATGCACGAATGTTTTCGTTTAGATTTATACAAAATAAGTAACCAAAATATAACTACAAACATCTTAAGTGTCAGGACAAAGAAATGGAACTGAATTCTCACAAGATAATCTCTTCTTTTATTTATTTATTTATGTATTCTCAGAATGATTTTTTCTTTAAAATCACGTTTAAGACAGACTTTAAAAATACGTGTTCAAATACACACAAATAAATGAAAATTACTAAGATATTCCATATGAAAATGTGCTTTACTTGCTCTTTATATCTTTTCTTAAAAACTAATTGACTACTAAAATTTTAGCATCCTTTACACGTATACTGAGTGTCTCAGCACTACTCGATGAATAAAAGACTACTTACACGTATACTGAGTGTGTTTAAGTAATCTTTTGTTCATCGAGTATTTCAAACACATACCACCCACTTTAAAGTTTATTCAAATGAAAAGCAAAATTATTTCAAACAATGGTATTTTGAAAATATGCTAGTCCACAAGTGATATTGAAAAGTATAGTACGTGCAAATTTTTATAAGACATTAATAAAGAGGTGAATTTGAAAAGTTCAATTTAGTCTAGTTTTTAGTCAAAAGTACAAATCAATACTTATAATATTTATAAAAGTTTTGGAAAATGAAAAAGTGTAAAAATAAAAAAAGTTTAAAATTTTAATAATGGACTTACTACTCTTGAATTTGCTCACCCAAGACATGAATAATTTAAACATTAACTACGTAGAATGATGTACTATAGTTCCACTGATTTAATCTCTCGAGGTAACTTTTCCATTCTTTCACAGATTGAGTCTCGTAAACGGAAACTAATACATTAATTAAATTCGAGTTGCATATATTCGAAAATGCATATTTACATTCTCTTGGAGCACTGCGTAGTGATAGCATTCGCCATAAATTAACACACTTATCAAAGTACTCAGCTTTACTCTATACGGTCATTAGTGGATATAAACACTGCGTGATGGAATGAATTTTAAATAAGTAGACGTGAATGATTTTCTAAAAACTTAAATACAACTAAATGGAGCATCCAGATATTAAATAAAATCTTTCTCCATTCTATTTCATTTTAAATTAACACCTCATTTGTAGAAGTAAACATATTTTTTTAAAATCAATAACATAGGCAACTAATTCAAATGGCTGCAATGTTTTGCTTCGGCAGATTACTATGCAGTGTCTTTTTCAAAAAATATTTTTGTTTCAGAGGCAGTATAAAATACACTGCTGGCCACCCAAATTGCAACACCAAGAAAGACAAGAGATATCACAACAAAATTTATTTTGTAGATAACATGTTGACCAAGTATCAAATGATTAAATTTATAGACTTCTGTGAAGTGTGGTTCCTGCCAAAATCAGTAGCCAGAGTAGCCGCCATTGTTGGAGATCACCGCTGCCACACGCCTCGGCATTGATTCAAAGAGACTTTGGATGTGTTCTTGGGGTACAGCAGACCAAGCAGCTTCCACACGTTGCCAAAGTTGACCTGGTGTGGCAGCTGGGGATGTATTCTGGGTCAATCGTTGAGCAACCATAGACCACATGTTTTCTATCGGCGAAAGATCCGGAGAGCGAGCTGGCCAGGAAAGCAATTCAATCTGGCGATTGACGAAGAACCCTTGGACAATGCGTGCCACGTGTGGTCGCGCATTATCCTGTTGAAATATGGCTGTGGGCAAGCCCTGAAGGTAAGGAAGGACAACTGGCTCCAACACCTCGGAGATGTAGCGCTGGCTGTTTAAAGTACCGGCAATGCGTACTAGAGGAGTGCGAGAGTGATATCCAATACCGCCCCATACCATAATACCCGGTGCAGGACCAGTGTGGCGGTGCATAACGCAGCTGTTCAGCATCCTCTCTCCACGGTGTCTCCAGACTCGAATCCGACCATCGTGGTGTTGCAGACAGAAGCGTGACTCGTCAGTAAAGACAATTTCATTCCATTCTGCCGTCCACATCCTTCTTTCATCGCACCATTGGCGGCGGAAACGTCTGTGGTTCTGCGTCAAGGGTAGACGAAGCAATGGACGTCTTGCGGACAGACCACTCTGCTGTAAACGGCGTCGAATGGTACGCGCAGACACTGGATGATGCGGTACAGACTGAATGTGCTGTGCTATGGTTCGTGATGTGGCTGAGCGATCCGTCACTGCCATACGCACAAAATGCCTGTCATCACGTGAAGTGGTGCACTGAGGTGGATGCGATCGAACACGTCGGTCCGTCGTACCCTCCTGCATCCAACGATCACATATCCGCATTACAGTTGTTTGGTTTCGTCCAACACGACTACCGATTTCTCTGAAAGATAATCCACAATCTCGGTAGGCCACTATCCTTCCTCTGTCGAACTCGGATACTTGATCAAAAGATGATCACTGTTTTCTACGAGGCATAATTGATCGGGTTTTTTTAAAAAACCACAAGAAAAACACAATTGCCGTACTTGAAATCGTCGAAATCTCCAAGCCTTAAATATCGCTTTGAAGTGGCGCCACAGGCACGCGTGATGTGCGTCTGCGCTGAAATTCTAATCATTTGCATATCTCACCTCCGCTAATGCATGTTGTAAATTTCATATTATTTGCATGCTTCCTTCAGGGTGTTGCATTTACGGTGGCCAGCAGTGTATATACCCGCTATTATTTGAAAATAATATTCTCCTGAAATTTATATGAAATAATCTTGTCAATTATGTTATCGAATGAATAGCTTTTCAGCTGTGCTATCAAACTTTCTAAGTGGAAATACGTGGAACTAAAAGCCAAAAAAAATGGAAAGTCATCTGTGCTGAATATACTGTGTATATACATACACCTCGTGTGCTTGCAAATGTTGCAAATATAATGTTCTCCTGTATGAAAGCAATTTAAGATAGTTTAAGTATTCTTCAAATTTCGCTTAAATTGATTTAACAATACAAATTGCTCATTTAAAAGATATGTTCAAATTTAAGGATGATAATTTCTGTGGTTATTAGGCATATTGCATTTACGAGAATATAAATTTTAGTTTTTAAGAAAAGAGTAGTTGTAATAGATTTTTCTAGACAATCTTTTAACTATAGTTAAGTTGGTAGGGTTTTATGGCGCAAGGACCATATATGGCCAAGATGCGCCTAACAATGTCAGGTAAATGGACATGCAAGGAAATGTTAACCGACAATGTTAGAGCGCCAAGAAATGCCAATCATTCTTCGACAAGACTGTGAAGCAACTGTAAGAGACCTTGAAAGAAACTGGGTTTATGTCTGTATGTATATTCTACTTAGGACACTCACATAAAGTTGCAAGTTGTAAATCGCCTTTTAACTGTAGTCTGAAAACACATCATACGGTACTTCATTACCCACACAATTCTCAGATATCCGGAGAGGCTTCTCGAGCCTCACCAAAAGCAAGAAAATTCTCCACCCTCCATCTGAAAGGGAAAACACATCCGAAGGTGAAGATGAAGCATCTCAAGTGATCCCGAGCACTTGCAGTTTGTTTGCAAACACTCGAACAGTTCTCCTTTCGACAGCAATTGTTTATATCAAAAACATTCAAACATTCAACGTCAAAAACAGACAATTGCAACCCTGCCGAGCGCTTCTAGATTCAGTCTCCCCAAGCCATTTCATCATAAGAGAGCGCGGTCTTCTGGAACCTCAAACGGGAAAGCATTTATGCACCTGTTTGTGGTTTGAATGGTTCTGAAATGACCATCAAATCCAAACTTAATACAATGGTATCAAACAATTGTGGAGACTTACAGAACTACTGATTTCATAGTTCCAAAAATAACAGGCATCACTCTATCACAATATTTCAGTCTCGAAGCTCAAATGGCCCGAAGATATTCAACTTGTAGATCGCGCTTTCCACAAGCCTGGAAAAATAGACATGCTGCTCGGAGCTGAACTTTTCTACGAATTGTTAAAGGATAACATAATTCGTGACAATCGTCTCGTACTACAGGAAAGTGTTCGGTTACGATGTTAGTGGTTCAGTAAATAACAACCATCGCGTTGGGACATATTGTGATCTTTTGAGCAATGAAGAAAATCTTTGACAAACACTACAGCGATTTTGGGAAATAGAATTTGTAGAAGATCAGTCTATAAAGAGTCAAGAAGATATTTTTTGTGAATAACATTTCATTGCAACCCACACCAGGACTGAGCCTGGAAGGTATATATCTAGCACTGACCAGGATCAAGACCTCACCTCATCGTTTGAAAACTTTCATCGCTAATCGTGTGACTATCATCCAAGAGTTGAGTGACAACTGTGAGTGGAACCATGTCAAATCTTATTTGAACCCTGTGGACATGGTTTTGCATGGACTTCATCCCAAAGACGTTCATAACCACAAACTTTGCTGGAATGGTCCACCTTTCCTGAAGGAACTTAAAATTGTAGAAATGAAATTGTGACTTCAATAGAAGATAAAAAGCCATATAGCAAGAAATTGAAACAGAGCGGGATTCTAGGAATTACAATGGAACTGTTTCTGAAATAGTTAGACTCTTATATTTCATTGCTCACGAACTGTCGTAATGATTCCTTGTTAGATTAATTTATTGCATCAGTAATGATTACTCTAAACTGTTACGTGTTTTGAGTTACGTTTTCAAGTTCGCTAACAACTGCAGACGATCTACAGACAAGAGGTTGGGTGTCGTATCAATGAATGAAATAAATGCTGCAGAAGCAATGCTTCTAAAAAATATGCAGCAAGAGGTATTTACTCTGATATTTCGAACATAAGAAAGAATGGACACCTTCCAGGTAGGACTACCTCATCCTCTCTTAATTTTGAATGCACAGAGTATCTTCCTAGTGGGTGGCAGATTAACGAAATCTGATTTAGCATTCAACCAAATTCACCCAATTGTTTTTCCACCTAAACATCCTTTGACAAAAATAATCATGTTGCGTTACCATAATAAGAATTTTCACATTGGTCCTCAATCTCTACTGTATAGCATTCACCAGCGCTTTCGGACTATTCATGGTAGATCATTGGCTAGAAAAATTGTTCATGAATTCGTAACCTGCTACAAAATGAAACATATTTCAGCTCAGTAACTAATGGGCTGTTTCCCTCATGAACGTGTAAATCCCAACTACACTTTTAATCACACATGTATCGATTTTTGGGGACCATTCACTATCAAGTATAAAGGTCAGAGAAAGGGCATATTTCGGAAAATTTAAGTAGCAATATTTGTATGTTTTGTAATACGAGCAATTCACTTGGAAATTGTTATATATTTAACTTCTGACTCTTTCAAAAGTACCCTGAAGAGGTTCTTTGCTAGAAGAGGTAAAAGCTTAATATTATTTAGTGACAATGCTAAAACTTTTGTAGGTGCACACGCAGAATTAAAGCGGCTGCACAATCTTGTAAAACATCCAGATAACATATTATCTAATTACTTGAGCTGCGAGAGGATAAATCGGAAATTTTTACCCCCCTAGAGCACCAAACTTCGGTGTATTGTGGGAAGCAGGTGTTAAATCTTTCAAATATCATTTAAAAAGGGCTGAAGAGAAATTAAGTTAACCTATGAGTAGTTTCTAACTGTTATTACTAAAATAAAGGGAATATTTAATTCTAGACCTATATCTCCTTTATCAAATTATATCAATCACCTAAAAGCACTGGTTACTGGCCATTTTCTAATTGGTAGCCCCATCAATTCCACTATTAAACCCATTGTTCTAGATTGTCCTGAAAATCGTCTTTCCAGATGGCAAAAAACAACTAAAATGGTGTTCAACATTTATGGGTACGGTGGAAAAGGGATTACCTTAACAATCTGCAACAACGCACCAAATGGCAATTAAAACGGTATAGAAATCTGAAAGTCGGTTCTGTTGTTTTAGTTAAGGATGAAAATTTACCTACCTTTAAATGGTTATTGGGTAGAATTGTTCAAGTACTTGCAGGTGATGATAGCCTGATTAGAGTTGTAAATATCAAAACAAAAATTCTACTCTAAAACGGGCAATTTCTAAGATTTGTATTCTGCCTATAGAAACTTAGTTACTCAGTGACATTCAAGTATAGATAAATTCAAATGATTGATGTGTTCATATATTTTGCATTTGTGTTGTATATTATATTATATTTAGTGTTTTGTTTTGTACTTGGTATTTAAATTTTCGATCTAAGCTATATTGAATTGAATGCCTTTAATCATTCAACTCGCTGGGGTCTCAAAATGTTCCCGCCTCCTATTCTATTTAAGGAACCAAGTGTCCTTCAAAGTTCGTAAATGGGCTGTATTGATAAATTGTGTAAGTAGAAGATAAATTGTAATTAAAACTGCATTTAAAAACAATTATTACAGTTGCATATTTACATAGCACCACCCTTTGAAATGAAAGCTATCGTTTTCCAAATCAGAATTTCAATTCCGGTTAAAGTTAATATCAAATTTGCGCGAGACAGTTGCGCAAATAATAAATACAAAAATCAAAGTAAATTGGCACATCAAATCGCGAGTTCGAACTCGCAGACATAGAAGAGAAAAGTACACCCAAGGAGGAATCGAACCTGCTTCGCCTACAACTCACAGGCTACTAGTGTGGTGGGCAATCCCACTGAGCCACGGCGACCCCAAAACTCTAACTAGAACTGTAAATTACTTCCAGTTGAGCTGCGCTTTTACCATCATTCATTGCTGCTTAGAAATAGTTGCTCACCATACAAGAAATGATGCACCCTAAACTAGATGAATCAATACATGATCTTTATCATCTTAACGTAAGTTTCTTTTGTCATTAGCCTCATCTCCCGAATATGAGGATGAACAGGAAAAAATCGATTTCTCTTTCTTCCTCAAAGTATTCCCTAGCTTTCTTTTGAATCTTCAACAGTCACTTTCGTAAATTATCTTTTCTGTTTCTTTCGTGTGGGCAACGTCATCAGTTCTCTTTTTCCCCTCGAGGCTTAGAAGACAGTTTGCTATTGTGTTGCCTTTTCATCATTCAATTTAAAGTAACGCAAGATTGTGGCTACGGAAACTTCTGTTTCGTTACGTTTATTTCAAAAAGGAAGAGGGTTGAGTTAATGCATGAAACTCTTACACCAATAATTTGTTGAGTGATTGTAAAAATACAAGTTAATCCAGAACAAGAATTAATATGAGATGGATGATGAAGGTATACTATAGTTTGTAAATCCTTTTAAACTATGTTCTTTCTTGCAGGTTTAGTTTGTCACTCGACGATCATTTTGCTGCATTGTGATCTTATTGATTAAAATTTGAAGGAGAGCAAATTCTGTGTAACGATGTTTCTTTTCATGACACATGGTTGGGTGTAATACAATTATGATTTGAAAATTTGAAACCAGAAAGAAATTTTGAGTGTAAAAAATACATCAGATGGAAAACGGATATTTTTCTTTCTGTTAAACAATGCACTCACATTGTACAGATCGTAATTACCTTAAAATGTAACGCTGTTTTTGCGATTTTTGGCGTTGACCAATCAACTATCATGCATCAATTCTATTTTGAAGTTTTTATTTGCGATGTGCTGAAATTGTATTCGATAAACACAAGTGATGTCAAGCTCAGAATACCCTCAGGAAGCACGTTACGCCACAAAAACACTACAACCACCTACATTTAAATTGACAGAAAAAGCCTCTCATGGAATGAAATATCACGGTTTTTAACATGGTTTGGTTTACTTTGCCACTCTATGGTCACCTTTTTTCTATACGAGTTTTTGACATAGAATCTATACTGATGTTTATGCTTTCAAATCAACTAAAATTTCATGCTACTCATATTAGTCAAGTTTGGGTACCTTTAGATTTTGGTCTTTCTATTTAAAATATGAAAATAAAACGTCTTATTTATGTTCCGGATGACCAGAAATGTTGCTTTGAAATTAATCCTAACTTAATAGTTAGAAATTGAATTTTGAAATTGTCTAAAACTAAATGAAAAATTTGGTTTCGGTGCTTATGACGCAATATCCATATTTGGCCAAGCTGCGCCATACACAATACAGACAATATCAAGTAATGTTTGGTTGGTTTCTATGGTGCAAGGGCCATATTTGGCCATGCTGCGCTTGACACAAGACAGTCAAGTAATTGACATACAAACACAAGGAAAGTTTTACTGACGACTTAGAAGAGAAATACACCCAGGAAGGAATTGAACGTGCGTAGCCAACAACTCGCAAGTTAAATAGAAAAGACAATGTTTTGACACAAAAGTATGCTGAATGGCAATGTAATACAGCAGCTCGTTTATCCCCGGGGTTTTCGTTAAAATCTATGCACTAGTAAAAAAGGAATGCTTTCAAAAAATGTCAAATTTGTTTTCAAACTTTCCTTTTAAAAGTCTATCCACTAATCCAAACATAATTAAAGTAAGTGCATCTTACTAATTACCCTGAATACTTATTTAGAATGGCAGATTTTTTTCTTTTCATCAAATGTGAACGTTATTCTTTGTTTAAGCTGCAATTTGTGGATGTTAAATTGGTGAAGCGAAAACAAACCTTACTTTGCTTCGTTTTCGCTTCAAAAAACATTACTGTCTTCGTCATCACTATACCTCTAAAGAAAAAGGATGATTAATTAATTAAAAGCAAATATTTTTACCCTGATTTGGCTCTGAAAACAAGATGAGGCGAAAGAAAACATTACAGCTCATGTCTGCTCATTTCCACTTTCCCCCAAGGGCGCACCTTAATTTAGATTAATTATTCCTTATATCTTCACACGAGATATTGATTACGACTAAGAACACAATGAAGCAAGCGTGTTTAGCAGGTAAGTTTGGAACACATATAAGCCTCATTTTATCCCATGTCATAAGGCTGCGTTGGGCCATACTTGGAAAACACGAAAGTGATATCTTATGGTTGAATCTCTTATCGAATTTCTGAATAAATAATACCACAAAGCTTTTATCTCACATTTTTCTTGATATGCTAGAACGTACCAAGGTTTGATGGCTTGTTAACTTGGCAACAAGATGTACAAGCTTTTATACAGTATACAAGGAAACAATGATATAAGAGAGACTAAGAACAATGAACAGTAAAGACTGATATTGTAGGTGAATCTTATTGAATTTTCGAGTAAATGATATGCGCGTAAAGCTTTTCATCGTACATTTTTCTGGAGATACTGGGACATAACTTAGTCCTGTAGGCTTGTTAACTTGGCAACAAGATACACAAGCTTTTATACGGTATACGAGAAAGCAGTGATGTAAGAAAGAACAAGAAACAGTGGTATACGGTGGGTAAACCTTTTTGAATTTACGAATAAATAATTGAATTAAAGCTTTTCTTCGAACATTTTTCTTGAGCTGCTTGAATTTAATCAAGGTTTGGTGGTTTGTTTACTTGGCAACAAGATATACAAGCCGGTATACAAGCAAACAGTGATACAAGAAAGAACAAGAAAGAGGGATATATTGTGGATCAATCTCTTATTGAATATCTGAATATATAATACTACTTATGTATTCAGATATACCCATATACAATTTTTTATCGAAAATTGTTTTCTTGAGATACTAAAACTTAACCAAGTTCTGATGGCTGGTTTACTTGACAACAAGATACCTAAACGTACGCTTATACGGTATACGAAGCCAGTAAAATTAAATATGATGCTTAAGTTAAGAAAATAAAGAGCTTTGAAAATAAATAGTCAATTTTCGAAACACTATCTATTCAAACATTTAACATTAGCATTTGAAAAACATTATATCCAAAAGCTTCAGTTAAAAATTTAATAATAACACTTGCATATTAATATAAAAGTAAAAATCATATATATCTCTTTAAGTAGTTACATAATATTCTTATATGCCGATAAAAATATTTAAGTGGTCAATACTTTTTCAGACTTAGAAAAGAGTTTTTGAAATTATTGATAGGCACGAAATAATTTATGATTTATTCTAACGACATGACATTTAAAAGTACTCATTTAATTGGAAACAACTGAACACATATTTTTATTCCATGTCGATCACTACACGCTCTAAATTGTCCTCGTGTAACAAAAAATGACTAGAATGGCAAATCAAATCAATTATTGTACCGAAGAGAGAAATCCTGAAAGCCGAAATTTTAAAAACAAGTATTCCCAAGGCAAAATAGGCTAATCAGAAGAGTAGAAAGTCGAATTGGTAATTAGTGGGTTGGCCAAATATTATATACGTGAACCAAAATATTTACATATTTAGGTTCACGCATTTTCTACTTTTCATATTATTCCTTACAAAATGAAGAATTCGTAACAGTCTATAATGGCAAGCACACACAACATACACATATACCACTTACACATCTTCAGTTTTTAACTTAAAATACATCTTTACAAATAAATTTTCGAACCCGATGCAATTTTCTCTAGAGAAAGTAAATTCGTTTCTCCTCATTTTAATTCAGATTTATGTGGTATCTACCATAAATTATTGTGGCATCATAATTCATGATATTTTGTAGAACTTATCTTGGGAAATTACTAATCACATTCTTCATCCCGTGTCTCCTTAATCTCAAAAATTCTTTTCTAAATAGAATTTGGAGATGCTTGGTTTCCCAGAGATTAGTACGTCAAACTGGAGCATCTTTTTAATAGATTATCACATTAAAACTACTTTTATCGTCTAAAGACATGACAAATTATCTTAAGTCAACAAGTCATGCGATTTAAAGTAGTTTATGCTGATACTATAATATGTAATGTATATGCACAGGGAGATACAAAATGGGTGTTAGAGAGCTAATCTTTTCAACCTTTAGTCATGGAAAAATATTTCCAATTAGAGAAAGCATATCGATGGTGAATTTTGGGAAATAAGGTTTCGATGATGGATATATAATTTATTTAACAAGGAGTCGTATGTGTATGAAAATACGAAAATCAAATTTTTATACAGGCACTACTAAGAAACTTTCAAACGAAAAAAGTGTTATAGGTCATAAGTCAAACAAAAATTAATTCACTCACTTTACTAAGAAGCTTTCAATCATAAAAATGTCATAAATCTTATTAGTCAAACAAAGCTAATTCAAATTTTCTAAAGTCAATATTTTCTGAAACATAATGAATTTAAAATTTTGTCGCTTACGTGTTAATAAACTTTCAAAACTTAGAAATGATGATACACTGCTTAAACTTGCAAATCCCTTCCCACCCTACCATATCCATATTTTTCATGCTAGAACAAAGTATAGCACAGCAGCTAGTGCACAAATTGCAAAATTTAAAATTCAATCGGTTCGTCGAATAATTTATAACCTTGTAATTTTTGTTTTATTTTTCTCAGGTGTGGAAGAATTCTTTTCTTTTTGGAAAGTTTCTGAAACACTACCAAAATATAGAAAATATAGATTTCTGATTTTTTATATTCATATTACAGAATTCTTTGCAAATAAAAATAAATCCAGCATCTTACATGATGCAAACACTGTCTAGTATGTTTCTAAGACTAACTGTGTAAAATATAGCCACCGTAAATTCTACTTTGAATTACCTTATACAAGAAAAAAAGTCGTTTGATTTTGTCTTAGATTTATTTGTGTTATTTTCCCCTATGAGTAGAAAATGTGAAAAGTATATGCAACGTGAAATGAAAAAGAATATTTAAAGAAAATGTTTAATACTCTTAAGCTTTATGTAATCTTGTTTTTCGAATATGTATCAAGAACAACACGACCAAATATATTATCTGCAAAAATGATATTTCATGATATATTTCAAGTTATTATTAAAGATTTATAACTAATTTTAGCCATACAATAGAAATTGACCGTGAAAAAGGAGGATAGAGCTTAGCTCCCTGAAATATCATTACTTTTGACGCATCATAGTAAAATTAAAAGCAATCTTAAAGGGTTATAAATTTTCAAACTGATGTAAGTAGTGTCGTCATTTTTCCTTTTCAATGCGAAATATTCTTCAGATAATTGCATGGAAATATTCAAAGCGAAAAAAATTGCATCATGTACTTGTCTGTAATGATATTTTATTTTAAAATGATTTAAGAGCCATTGTTTTTCAAGACTATGCTGTAGAATATTGAAAATCTATCTTACAAGTAAGTTTTAAAATAGAAATAATACTTTTATTTTTCACCTAGGATTGTATTATCTGTAACTGAAAGAACACAGGAAAATTTCGTAAAACAGCAATCAAGTTTTAAAAGATAGATTGAATGTATAAAATAGCATTGTGAAAAGTCTACATTGTTATAAGAACTATGTTTTCGTGCTTTCAATTATATTTTCATTTGTTTTTTTTAATTAGGTAATTTGCAGTAAAATGAAGATGTCATATGAATGTACCTAGTAATGCTGGATATTTTTAAGTACTTAA
The DNA here is from genome assembly GCA_933210815.1 of Meta bourneti. NCBI lineage: Eukaryota > Metazoa > Arthropoda > Arachnida > Araneae > Tetragnathidae > Meta > Meta bourneti. Next base: position 50,792,141 of record OW119924.1, on the reverse strand, counting down.
CGATTGAATTTTCAAATAAATCCTATTTTATACTCTGAATAAGAATTTCAGAACAAATATTGGAAACAAATATTTACAGATTCTTTACCAAGCTCATATTTCAAAAAATTATTTATAAACTAAATTTTCAAAATGATAGGAAGTCTTTTCTTTAATAAGAGACTACTTCGAAGTGTATTAAAAATTGTTTTCACTTGATCTCTGAGAAAAAAAGGACATCACACATAAAATTATTATATTAATACTAATTAAAATTATTATTGCCTCCCTTGAGAAAATTTTAAGTTTATCTCTTAAAATTTTAAGTTTATCTCTAAAAATAAGACAGCTATCTTAAGAATCATTATTGCTTTGTTTCTACAATTGTTTATCTTGTTTAACCAAAAAGAATTTTTGGATTGTGCACTTTTTATTTCTGCAGTATTCTGTTGTGAACAATTGTACATTTTTAAGATAAAGTGCCAAGAAACTAATTTCTATCCATTTTAATTATTTTTCTTTTAAGGTTTAAAACATCTTAAATTCATGGCGTTCTGGGAACCAGTAATTGCATTTAAAAGACCAGGAAGTTTATTATTAAATTACCATAATTGAGTTTAGTAAAATAAAACTGCACCACTTGACAGTCAAAAAGCTGCTTTACTTCAAATTGGGGTTTTCCAAAAACATTAATAACTGAAAGCAATTACGAAATGGTAAAATTGGAAACAATTCATTCACTTGCAGAATAAAAATTTCAGATTTCTTCTCACTTACTTAACAACATTTTCCTTTATATTAAATGAAATATAACAGGCAAAATAGTATATATTAGTACTTTTTTATTTATTTTGTGGAGAAAATAAGTATACTGAGTGTATATACTGAGTAACAATCTTAATTTATCTTAATAATATTAAATTATATTTAAAATTAACGTTTTTGACAAACAATTATTTTTCAAAATACAGCATTCGATGCATTAATTCTGTTTTAATAGACATAATTTGGAAGGTAGGTAGTTAATTAACGTCGCACTTGGGTAATACAAAGGGCTATTGGTGACGGTCCGGGATCAATCCCGAAGGGAAAACGTAATTTGGAGCTATGAATATATATGTTGTGCATAGAATTTTTCTCTTTTTATTCAGGTAAATATTCTTAATATTCCATATTTGAAAACAGGTAAGACCATGTTTTCAAATATGTTTTCGTTTTCAATTTCTCTTTTCCTTTCTCAGTTAAACCCTCTAATTTGAATAGAACCATCTCAACGAGATGTAATTATCAGTTCTAGATAGGCAAATACGATCTGATAAATAACAAATAAAAGAGAATTGGATTGAATCACGCCCATTCTTCCCCAGGCACTCTTAGATTACATATGAAGTCCAGTCAATAATCAAATCCATCGTACGAATGCATTTCTATTCTTGCTGTTACCAAGATGAATTGAAGATTTCTGTCTGGAAGGTTAAATTTTTGACACATTTCCTATAAAACGTGCCACCAACACAATTGCCAATCAACGTTTTTATATAAATTGATTTGATCAGAAGAATTTTGCCGAAGTGTGGTACTTTGATTTAGCACATCATACAGAGCCGTTCCCGGGGCATGAAATGTCCATGTCTAAACCTCAGCAAGCCGCTCCTTTCCTTTTCTCAAAAATAAATAAACTTTTCTAAACTAACGTCCTTCATTACTCATAAATGGGGCCGTCGTGGCTCAGTGGGTATGTCCACTGTGCTAGCAACCTTCGAGTTGTAGGCAGTGCAGGTTCGATTCCTGTCGGGTTCATTCCTCCCTGGGTGTATTTCTCTCTTCTGTGCCAGTAAAACTTTCATTGTGTGTGTCCATTACTTAATATTGTGTCTGGCGCAGCATGTCCAAATATGGCCCTAAAACACCCAAACCAACCATCATTACTCATAAAATAGTTTTGAATGAGTCTTCTACCCGACACGTTAAATGATCACTGTATTTCATGATTTTTTCGACTGTTTTCATATTATTGATGTATTCGGACACATATTTGCCTATGTTACTTGTGAAACTTTGATTGTCTTTGGTTGGTTGGGCTTTTATGGCGCACGGGTCATATTTGGCCAAGCTGCACCAAACAAAAAATAGACAATGTCTAATAACAGACATAGACACACAAGGAGAGTTTTATTGATACATAAGAGAGAAAGACAGAGGGTAAGTTATTGAAATCGAGCTTGCACCGCCTATAACTCGAAACGATTGTTTCTGATATAACTAACTTCAGTGTGTTATCTGTGTAGCTTTTGAATTCCAAAATCATTTCGGGAAGAATTTGGAACCTGTGCGGCAGTCCTCTTGAATGCATCCCCGCCCCTGATGAGGAATATTCTAATCTAAATTAAGAACAAAATCTGTAGATTTATTTTATATTACAATAGCAAAAAAAAACATACGAAGAACTAATATATAGTATAGAATTTATAATATCGGAAAACTTATTGACGGGCATGTTTATACCCATACTGTGCATGTATTTATTTATTACCCTTATTTGACCACGTTCAATAACACATGTAAATGTATCATATCTAAAAACAAGAGGAATTATTTACCTGCAGCGACCCAGAGTGAAGAACACGAAGCAAGAAGCCACCTGTTGATGAAGCCTTGACTCGAACTGTTACCAAGAGTGAGAACTCCCAGGGAAATGTCCTTGGAAAAATGATTTCTTCCTCCTTGGACTTCCAAGAACCACTGGGCAACAATTTGTAGGCAGTTGGACGTCCAAAAGGACGGAGGGCTGACCGATGGACACCTGCAGCTTCCAGAACATTGAGAATACCTAAAGCGAAACATCGAGAGTTAGAAAGACACATCAAGATGGTTACATAACAAAGATGATTAACTAATAATGTATAATAATGAAAGAAGATGTAGAAGTTGTCACAAATTAAAATAGAGATGGATCATTATAGCTTTTGCCTCTGCTGTTCGAATTCTTAACAATATGACTCAGTGTCCCCATTCACAGTCTTGATCTCAGTACCAGAAAGATACGGGGAATCACAAGTTTTGCAAAACATTTTGTAAGTTAGCGAATAAACTATTGAACGTTATTGTATCAGCATTTTTGTGTATACATCTAAAACGTCTGAATACCCATACCCTTTACCATACTTAAATCAATCTTAACCTGACAGTATTGGAAGAAACTATAAGATATAAATAACCCAAGACAAAAGGGTGTATGTCAAATATTTATATACTCCATTTTGATGATCCAGATCTTGAAATACTTATAATTATTATATTTTTGTAATGGTTTGGTCAAATTGTTTTCTTGATCGGGGCGTGTTAACAACCTTACAACATATTACGATCACTGGGAGTTTGAGTAAGACCAAGAATTAAATCAGACCGAAGTGGTGCGATTGCAGGAGTAATACGGGTTCAGAATAGGTCGTCACTTATTTAAATTTTTAAAGGAACCTAAAAATCTTATGTACATTAAGAGGGTTCCTCGTCCTCTTACCACTATTGTAGTGGAGGCCAGATTAGGTCACATTGTTACTCAAGTGCTTTGGTGGAGGTTCCATCTTGTGGACTCGAGAAGGTGCCTTGTTTGTTTGACTAAAAGATGAGACATTGGAACTTATCTTATTTTGCTGTACCGGGGAGAATTTTTCGAGGATATTTGACTAGATTGTGTACCTCCATTCGATTGTTACTGACTTTGTTTTTATTTGACGATCATTGATTTTAGATTGCCTAGTAGACACCTTAAAATCGGAGCAAATGGCCCCGGACGTAATAAAGTTGTATTGCATTGAATGTATTTTTAAAGTGTAAAATGGAACTCAATCCAACCAAAGACCGTCGTGTACTTGGGGACTGGTGTACACTTTAAATCTGTCGTGTCCACAAATGTCCTCACGTTGGCGTGGTGTGGAAGTTTGGAGAGTGGGGTGACAGCTCAGGTGTTGATTTTGTCACCTGACCATGGTTCAAAATCATGAGATGCTGCCCTTGGATCTTTCCTTTGGGGATCCTGGATCGTCGCCAATAGCCCGTGGTATGAACGAAATCAATTCAACTGACGACTAATTCTCTTGGCTACATTTTGGAGAAACAAATCTTCTGGTAATCATGAAAAACTTAAGCATCATTGGCTTTTTCATCAGACTTCAATCTAATTTATAGTAAAAACTTTGTACTGAACTTATTTATTTATTTATTTAAAATGCAATTAAATGAAATTTTTAAAATCTTATATCTTAGATGAAGTACGAAAATGAATGAAGTCATGCAATGATTACTTTAAAGTGATTTCAAAATTGGATCATATTATAATTCGAACACACAACTAATACTTCCAAAGGATCATTTTGATTTTGTCTTTTAATGTATATCTACCTTAAATAATTAGCTGTGTCTTTCTAACAATGATAGCAATTAAAAAACAATGATCTATTATTATCAAAGCTGAAATAGCTATTAGTAATAGGGAAACTCTCGCAAAATTATGTTCCTTTGAAACCCGATGAAATGAAAATATTTTACACCAAAAGATTTAAATTCCGCATCACAATGTAAATTATATTTCTGAAATGAAAAAAAATTTTATCTGTAAAATGCTTATTGAAAACTTTTTCACAAACAGTAAATAGGATTATTTCAACAGTCAATCGATTTGAAGACAATTTTAATCCAAGATTTGTTTTCTCATTTCACGTGTCACTGAAATTTTTAATCCAATACAGCGTCCCAAATGTTTGAAGATTTTTCAAAAAATTCATAAAAACCGGAAAAATGGGTGTATTAAAATGTGATTGCACGAAAAAGATACCGTCTAATTCTCCTCGATAATCCTCATAGTTCAAGCAACTCTTTGATGTACCCATTTCGCGTTTGTATGCATTTTTGAAATGTTTATTATCAACTTAAGTCACAACACAAAATAGGTTTAATAAACACTTGCACCCTCTATATTTAGCTTTACAAGAAATCCTTCTCATGTGAAAAAGTTGTTTCTAATTCCTCTTGGCCTAGCACTTAAACCAAGTTCCATCAAACCACTAGTCTTTAAAGAGTCCAAACCATCAAAGGATTCTCAAAAAGGTCATGGGAATCCAAACCTACACACGAAAGCATGTGAGCGGGTGTAGCCTGAATTCGTGCATTTTGGACAAACAGGAAAAGTTTTATGTCCATTTTGAAATTTGAGAAAGTTAGTATGTCCACTTCTGAATCTCTGAATCTCGACAAAGCCGTTTGTGATTTTCAATCGCATAACGTCTCCAAAGCATAGCCTGGGCACGTTCCCCTATACTATAGTAGGGGGAGTGTATATATATATATATATATATATATATATATATATATATATATATATATATATATATATATATATATATATATATATATATATATATATATATATATATATGCATAATATTACTGCACATTTGGATTGTAGAGAATTCCTGGGAGGAATTTTCTTTAGCGTAATGATATGAATATCGTTGCGGCAGTACAACTACTGCCGTGACGAAGTAATGACAGCACTTGGGTCAGTCAAACTACACATACACGTTGGGAAGGCTCAGCCCAAAAGAACAAATGCGAAAGAGGATAGCCTGTAGTGAGACAAGCTAAATCTGTGTAAACAGCTTCATTATCGATCATTCAACGATGCATATGCTGCGATGCATATCGATCATTCAATGATGCTGTATGCTCTATACAGCCTCCTGTAAAATTACAAACCACTACCAGATACCTAAGGGAGACAGGACTGCAGGCACCTAGCCCTTTACGACGTCTGTCTTTGACTACGGTATACTGTCGGAAGCGCCTGGAGTGGTGCAATCCTCTAGAATCGTGGACAGGCATGAAATGGCAGCGTATTTTGGCAGCGAAGATTGTTTGGTGACGAATCCCGCTTGTGGTCTTCGGACGTTACCCGCTTCTGCATTTGGGGATCACCGCATTCACGTGTGGCGGGACCTGGCCAGCGCTCTCATTCTCAATTTATTGTGGAGTAGCATACCGCTGTTATTTCTAGTGTAATGGTGTGGGGAGCAATCACTCATGAAAACCGGTTCCGTCTAGTAGTGATACGAGGTAGTTTGACAGTACAGCAGTACGCCCAGCAGATCCTACAACCGTTTTTTTTGCTTTTTATGTCACGTATTCAAGGGGCTATTTACCAGCACGACAGCAACCAGTAACGTGGCTAGCTTCAGCTTGGAATGCTTTCGGGATGTTGAAATTCTTCCTCAGCCAGCAAGATCCCCAGATCTCTCCCAATTGAGTATATATGGGAATGTTAGGCCTTCAATTTGGCCCTCCCCGGAATTTGAGGAATCTGGTGCTGCAGCTTCATGTCATATTTTACAACTGGGTAGCATAAAGACACCATTTGACTCCATGCCATGCCGTATACCGACATATACCCCACTAGAGGGTTCTTTACGACATACAAATTTATGACCTTCATAATGTAGTTCTTTAAAATAAAGAGTCCTCTAGATTCTATATTCTGATCATTGATTTATCTTTTTATATACATCACAAAGCCCAATTTTCATTCCGATCGAACACTGGCTTCGGGTTGTTTCGATTTTTGGCACAGAATGTAATATTGCAGTCAAATCGTAAAACCTTTATTTCAATATTTATACAGTATATATGTGGTGCCCAGACTGCCACTAGAGGGCACCTCCGCGCTGATGTCATCTCCGACCACTGCGCAGCCATTCCGCGCATTGGAGGAACGCAGTCAAAAAGCGACACAGCAGGAAGACGACGAAGCTACAAGACGGACGTAGCGTTTGACGGTGCGATGATGACGGGCGATGAGCGCCGGTGGAGTTTCTGATGTCTGTGCTGTGCACTTAACTTTAATTGTCTTAGTCAAATTCATTGTAAATATTCATAAATCTCATCATTAAATTTAGTTATTCTTTAAAAGTTTCATCATTACTTGCCCACAAACCAGCACCCCCACATATATTCAGTATGTCAGTATAATTGCAATATCATACACTTTAATTCAGTGCGTTAGTACAGGATAGTGGGTAGAGAGAAAGAAAGTAGAGGAATGTTGGATGTCTCCGATAAGAAATATTAATGGGTAGCATCGATTTTCGGTGGGGGGACAACTATAGTTTTTATTATTAATAGTTAGTCAAAATCGGTTTTCTTCCGCGAATGGTTGGTTGATCATATTTACCCGCCTATGTGCCTGCCTTTTTTGTTATATTTTAAGATGTTTCTTATCATTACTGGTCCCCGGCTCTTCGGCTAGATTAATCAGCTATTTTATTTTCCTAGCTCTGTTACAACTGTATTCCACATACCGTACTTTAGATTCGTTACTTAATTCTTGTGAATTAATTTAGATCACTAAGTCGTGATACTATTAATAATTTCGTATGTTTCCAAAAATAATTAGGAAATAAATTCTTAGGAACTACTATTATCTTGTTTAATTACCAATTTAATGACTTACTTAATCATAATGTTCCACTTATTGTATTTATTCTTTTTTAATCTCCCCTGTCTCTGGAGAATATGTTTAAGAATTAATTTAGGAAATAACTTTTGCGTTATCACGCATCATTTCATATCTAATGTAGTTTTAAGAACAATCGAATTTTTTAACTAATATTGTATATAAAAAATTCTCCTCTCAACTCTTCATTTTCTGTATATTAATGCAGAATACTTAAGCATTTAGTAAAAATTATACTTCTCTGCAAAATTTAAACCGAAACCGGAAAACAATATATGAAATTCCGCAACTCTAGTCTCTCAATATTACAAGAATATTTAGCTACACCATTTGTAAGGAAATACAAGAGCATTTAGACGAATCATTACCTATTACAGTGTGATGCACAGAAAGCATCATTCTGAACAATCTCTGGAGAGCATGCTGCATAAGGAAATGTGACCCCTTTGACCCCAATACAGCCCTGATACCAACGCTTCGTTCCTCAATCAATTGATCTAGTGTGGCAGAGAGAAACGATTACCATTCTTATACTAGAGCAGTTTGTAGTTCCTGTAAAGTAGAGGTGGGAGAATGAGGCGAGTAGAGACATCTCCAGAGAGAAGCCCAAAGATTTTCGATAGGATTAAGTTTAGAGGAATACTCTGGACAGTCCATCCTTTTAATACCTTCGCTCGGAAAATCTACTGCCATTAGCTTCGCTCTATGTGAGTGATCTTGTTGTCCATTAAAAGAAAATCCACACGACTGCAGCAGCATGGACATAGATATCAAGGATACATTTGAACTGTCACAGTGAGGCCTTAGTAGAGATAAATGTCTATAAGCCTTCGGGTGGAATCCATTCACACCAGTATACCACTGTAGCACAAATGGGAGTGTCTAAGAAATTATTGGTTGTGGGTCAGAAGAATTGAATTCATTGAGTCAATTAGAACTGAAAGCATTCAGAAAAACAAATATTTAAAATATCCAAATCCAAGTAATATTTCAAATATTGTTTATGTATCTTATAAATATAATAGTCAGTTGGTGGTTCTATTGGCATCTTTTTAGAAAGATTTGTGGAAGACAGTGCAACTTGGTCTTCATGGTTACATTACTATATATAATGTATTGTTCGCCAATTTTTGTAGCGGAGCTAAGTTCTTTACTTTTTGCATAAGTAACTTCACAACAGCCATTTTTCTGTGGGTGTATCCATCTCTTTTTTCTGTTTTTACCAAATTTATGGTTGCTGATTTCGGATCTGACCTTAAAAATAACCACCAAGTCAAGTTTTGGGGGTTAGACATTCAATAATTGCTTTTTGAAAATTTATCCCTTATGGTCACGTATAAAATGACACTAAATCTTTATATTTTCATATTCGCCACTTGACATTTTATGGGTAATTATACTGATTTTTTCATTGGAAGGATATTTGTAAACACAACTGAGCCACCATTGTATCTTTCATTGAAGGAGAAACAAGTGCTGCATGTATGTGAGTAAACTTTGGATAAACATTAGTACAAAGGCAGCTTCGTGGATGTTCCAGATAAATTTTGCTATGTGTGTGGACACTATATTAATATCTGAGTCGTTCTTTGAAAGAGACTGAAGAAAGCCTAAAATGAGATGAATGATATCGCTCGAGACCTTCGTTTTTCAAACAAGCTGAACTTTTAGGTTCCCGACTATAAAATTAAAACCTTCTAACTATTCGTGTTTCTGTGTAAGAAATAAAAATTTGTTTTTTTTCTTCTCTCTATGAAATGCAGGATGGTATGTGCTTTTGTTCAGATAGTTCAGGGATGATGGCAGTTTTAGGAATATCTCATGATCATAAGGAATGGCGCCTGTTTATCGATTCACCCAAGGTTTGTTTAAAAAATTCCTTTGTACAAAAAGTCTAGCATTCCAGTAACACATGCTGTAAGAATTAAGGAGACTTATGAAAGCACGAGAAAAATTCTCACTGCAATAAAATATAACCACTTTAAGTGATTAATATTTTTGCTCCACTACTTCATATCAAACCAGGACTGATGAAAAACTTTATAAAGGCTATGGACAAATTTGGTCCAGGTTTCTTGTACTTAAAAAAGAAAATTTAAAAAATCAAGTTGTACGAAACTCAAAGAAAGAATTTTTGTTGGTCCTCAGATAAGGAAACTATAGAGTGATTTTTCTACAGGAAATCTGAACTGCAGGAGCTCTCAGCATGGCAATCATTTCTTCTAATTACTAATTACTACCAACAGTTTATTCAAGACTCAAGAACTATAAAACCTTGGTTCTGAATGTCCTTAAGAATACATTTCCTTGATTTTCAGGGCCGCGGTAGCCCGGTTGGAAGAGTAACGGATTAGCAACCGGAGGATTGCGAGTTCGAATTCAACAAAAGACCGTCGTGTACAAGGGGGCTGGTGCACGTTAAATCTGTGGTAGCCTTAAATGTCCTCACGTTGGCGTGGTGTGTAAGTTTGGAGAGTGGAGTGCCAGTTCAGGTGTGACCTCGTCACCTGACCGTGGTTCAAAATTACGTGGTGTTGTCTTCGGATCTTTCCCATCGGGTTTGATCCCGGACCGTCACCAATAGTCCGTTGTGTTACTCCAGTGCGACGTTAATTAAGTAACTCCCTGCCTTGATTTCTAATTGAATTTATTTTCTTGCAATCTAGGAACAGCCAGTAATGAACACAGATATAGTTTCATCAAGATACCCGAACTATGGAGGAGTAGTATGAAGACAGGTGGGATCTCACGATGCTGAGTGATTCCTACTGGTTTTTTCAAGAGGACAGCATGAAACATAAGATAAAATAAACAACGTATACTGGTATACGAGCACAATTACATAAATTTAGTTTTGTATTTATACAGGTTTTGTCCATTGTTTTTGCTGTCTCATGCAGTGACATGTAAATATCGTATTTATAATTTTAACACTTTGTGTTTTATAGCTAACAAGAAAAATAACTGATGTAATAAATAACAATTTGAAGTTCAGCTTTATAGCTTGGAATTTAATAAAATATGACATTTACTTCCACTTACTAGACATGCGATTATTGCATCGCATGTACATAGTGTATTTTGAAATATAGCAATTGCTAATAGACAAAAAAAAACTGTACGCGATGGTTTAAACAAAAGTAAAGTTTTTTACAGTCATATTTGAATTCATCACCTCCCAAATTAGTTCGATAAACCTCATTTCACCCATGTTATGAAAAGAACTTTAAAATTGTTGACGTGTAATTAATATGTTTTACTTTCAAAGGGATGGAACTTGTCATATACAGATACAACAATAAGAGAACTTATACGAAACACATACAGGAATGAATAGAGGAGGAGGTATAGTAATGGACATGTACTCTCCAATCGCAGAAAGAATCTGCGAATAGAACATAGAATTATGTTTGCTTTGAACCTCACAACTCAACACCACAGCAAATGCATTCTTCTGACTGTAAATCGAAGGGACCAATGGTTGAATAATGCACTATTCAATAGACACTATATTAGAAAATGATTGAGCATATTAAGGACTTCGAACATTTATTTAGCTACAGATGGTGCTCGAAATCAATAATTAATTATTTTAGTATTTTTGGAAAAGTAATTGAGATTCATCCATGATCATATTTTGTGAAGTGGGATGCATTTTTTACATTTCTTAGAAATAAAATCCATGCACGTTTGGTACCCCCAATTAATTTAATTTTAACAAAACCCTTTTAAATTGAAATATTTCGAATAGGACGCTCAAATAATTAATTGTATGGCGTACATTTCATCTTAAAATCCTTTTAAATAAAAACATTTTGAATTTACGATGCTTACTTCCAATCAGACGTAGTTTACATTTCAGGTGATGGTAATGGTAATTAATTAATGTCGTACTGGAGCAACACAACGGGCTACTGGTGACGGTCCGGGATCAATTTCCACGGGAAAGATCCGAGGACAGCACCACGAATTTTTAACTACGGTCAGATGACGATGTCGACTGGCCACGAACTGGCACCCCACTCTCCAAACTTCCACATGAGGATATTTGAGGCCACGATAGATTCAACATGCACCAGCCCCTTATACACGACAGTCTTTGTTTGGACCGATACATTTAAGGATAGATGCTCTTCAAAATTTGTAATTGCTTAATCCATGCGTAATTTTTAAACTAATTCTAACGATAAATACGGAAGAACTAGATTAAACACAAAAGTTTATGTTATGACAAATCAATATAAAAAATCATGTCAAAAATTAACATTAGTATTTAATTACTAATTCAATGTTATTAATGTAGGATTTAGTGAGAAATAGTTTGCGGCATAAGAATGGTAAATAATCACGAAATGGCATTTAAAGATTATTACATTTAACTATTAAGGCAACTAAATTTACAGTACAAAATGCAGATTCCTTCAGAAATCCCTGGGATTTATTTATAAGGAGCTTTCTATCCTTTTAGTGATTCAAATATTTCTTTGTAAATTTCGTATGGTAAATTTATGCCCTGGGAAAATTCGTAAATATGCTTATATTTTATACTCGTTTTATCAGTAAAGTGGTTCGTTTGAATAGTTGTTATTTTGCCACAGGTCAGCAGCTAATTGAAGTCATAGTCTAACTCGTTTATTTACCTCTTAGAGGATGGGTTCAATTATTTATGTATCAAGTTAATTCAATATCAGTGTATATTTGAGTGAACGTTTTCACTTGTAGTGAGTAGTAATTTACAGTAATCAGTATTTTCGTAATCGGATTACATTGCGTTGAGGCTATATTTGAATAACATATTCCATTTTGATAGAAATTATAATTGGTTTTATACAAACAACTAAAATCTTAAATAATCTTTAATAAATTGTATTATGAAGATACCATTTAAACATTCTCTTAAGGACAAATTTCTGTTCGATATAATCAAAGTCTGGAAAAGGGATTAAAGAGCAATTACGAGCTTCTCAAGTCAAATTAAGAAGTTTTTAGTACAAATTTTTATTGTTTCGGAGAAAGTAAGAGGGGAATTTCGCTTTTAATTATTCCCGTAATGTGATGAATACGTTAAAAAATATTTTAGAGCCGGTGAATAAAGTATAATTGAGTTTTCAAAAAACAGTACTTGCTTGATGAAATATGTTTACTAACTAGTACTACGCACAATGTTAGTACTATGTGCAAAAACTAATTAGAATACATTTATTAAAAATCCCTTTTAAGCTGGGGTGTCAGATTTTGTATTGTTGAATTTTTTAAATTTAAATGAAAAAATAACTTACCACATATTTTTGGGAGATGATGAATACAGTATCACGAGTAATTTCCTTTTGCGTATTTCTGCTCGAATTCATTTATAAAAGTCCTTATAATTATTAAACAATTATAGAATAAGTTGGTATTATTCTATTTTATGAGGTATTAATCTGATAAAAGCAATAAAAATTCTAAAACAGGAAATCTGAAATGGAAGCCGGGAATTTTAAAAATAGACAAAATGCTATTTCATAACCCAAAACACCGACACCACTTTCCGTTTAGAAAACTATTTTGTAACTCAATAGTTTTCTGTTAAACTAAATGTAGGCAGCCCTAGTATTTTCGGGGTAGAACGTGTTTTATGTATGCATTTTGGGAGTGACTTCACTTGGCTACATTTTAAAGTAACTCCATTCTCTAATGAGTGGGAACATTAGGTAGATAGGTATTTTAATTAACGTCACACTGGAGCAACAACGGGCTATTGGTGACGGTCCGGGATCAATACCAAAGGGGAAGATCCGAGGACACCACGTAATTTTGAACCACGGTCAGATGACGAGGTAACACCTGAGCTGACACCCCACTCTCCAACTTTCACTCCAACATGAGGATATTTGAGGCCATGAGAGATTTAACATGCACCAGCCCCCTTTATACACGACGGTCTTTGGCTGGATTCGAACTAACAACCCTCTGGTTGCTAATCCGTTGCTCATCCAACCGGGCTACCGCGGCCCTGGGAACATTAGGAAATCGGAAGTAAAACCCTTGTTTTCCGATAGTTTCTTTGCTTACACTGCAAATCTTTCTCCTTCATATTAAGTCATATTTTTGTTTTATTTAAAATTACATAAAACTTTGTAACTGAGGTGTTTGGGCAAGATATTGACTTGTCACATTTCGCAACAAATTAAAATAATCCGGCCACTCCGGTCACAAAATACGAAATCACATTTTAGATTGTAGAATTTCTTCTGAAGGGACTGATCCCGACCCGTCGCCAATAGCACGTTGTGTAGGTCCAGTGCGACGTTCAACTACCTACCTTGTTGAATTTCTTAAAAGTTCAGTCAATGGAAGTGTATAAAATATATTATTTTTGTATTGGAGCATTCTCTTCGCTCGACACTATTTTTGAAGTTTCTTGGAACAAAATAATATCAAGTGCGGTTAAAAAACTGCTGATGAATGACCGGCGATTATAGGTTTGGGAGATAGGTAACTGAATTGACGTCGACTTGAGCGACACAACTGGCTATTAGCGATGGTCCGAGATCAATCCCGAAGGGAAAGATCAGAGAACGTCTCGTAATTTTTAACCACGGTCGGATGACGAGGTCAAAACCTGAGCCGACATCCCACTCTCCAAACTTCCATATTACACCAAAGTGAGGACATTTCAGGCCACGCCAAGTTTAACGTGCACCAGCCCCCACGTACACGGTGGTCTTGGGTTGGATCGAGTTTCGAACTTGCAATCCTCCGGTTTCTAATCCGCTATTCTTCCAATTAAGTTACCACAGCCCAAGGAAATTGATGGGAAATACCGTTACCGAGACATCACTACCGATTGTCTTAGTGATAATATTTTTTTAATTATTATTTTAGCTTCATTTTAAGACAATACTTCAGGAATCAGTTCATAAGATTGCTATCGTGACAAATACAGTCAATTGGGGCATAATTCCATCCGAAATATAATCTGAACGACAATGTTTGCAGTAAGGTCTGAAGTTAAAACATTAGTAAAGTAGGTATTTAGGTGTTTTAATTAACGTCGAACTGGAGCAACGGGCTATTAAACATCAGTAAGGAAATGTGTCACTTACTCATGAGCAATTCTCTTAAATTTTTATTGTTTTCATGATTTATATGACAAAAAATTATACTGCTGCTCCCGCGAGAAGGCAGTCGACCTTGGGTCACTTGATTTCTGAATAGATGTGAAATAGCATTAGGACAAGGTTGCTACACTCAAAAGCATGAACGACGATCACCGTGGCAAGTTCTCCCTACCAACTCGTTATCCATAGTATCGCAATCCTCCCTAAAGATGCCAATTGTGTTTATGTTACTACCAGTACTCTAATTTAACTACTAGACTAGTTCAAATCCACTTGACTCAACTGCCTCTTGACTAAATACTCACTATACTGTACCAGGCGTAGTAATAAAATATTTACGCGCGTATTAACAAATAATTATGCGCCTTATTACCTCCACTACAGCAGCAATTGCTGTCTTTTAGGAAGCGTGCTTACAAAATGTTCTTAAACAACTATCATTTTTCTAAATGTTTTAAATAAATTTCTTAAATTGCAAATCTTTAGAAATTTTAATGGGAAGTTCCTTATAGACTGTTTTCACCACGCTGCTTTAACGTATGGTCAGATTTCGAAAATCTACCACTTAACTTGAATATTTGATCATTATGCAATAAGTTTTTCTCTGGAAATTTCAAGGTATTGACATTATTTACATTATCCCCACACAGTTGAAGCTTTCATTGAATGTTGATACTGAATTAGTACTTGATTTAAGTTATGTAACTACTATTTTTGCAAGCCCTAATATCAAACCATGACATTGTTATTTTTAAAGCAAAGTTATTTTACAATAAAATACATAAAATAGCAATAGAAAATTTACTAACGGATTTCAAATTATTCAGGGTATATGAGGATTTGATCAAGCTTTCAAATGACTTTTTTTCAGTTTCCCCCAAAAGATTGAAAATGTGCTTTGATACTATATTTTGCCCTAATCTCTAAATCGAACATAATAAAATTGAATCTTCTTTATTGAACTCCAAAGGATCGAATTTTCGCCAAAAAGGAATTAAAACTCATTCTATATTTGGATATTCGGCCAGCTTGTTGAAAATATGTAAACCCGCATAATTTCTAAAATACGAGTTGATAGAAACAACGTCGACTGTATAAATTTATAACAGAAAATTTAAAATCATACTTTCATTTAGAAAGGCTCATTTATAAAGATCGCGCTACACTGACAAATCAAAGTAACATCAATCTACATCACGATGCATATTCTATCTACAAATTTCTGAAAACAACCTAGAATTGAATCTAACGATCTAATATTATTCAGTCTAAAATTTTGTAAATGATTTCCTGTAGCGAGTTTATTCGCTTTTTAAGTCCCCTGATGACGACTCATTAATTTCTCGTCAGTGAGCGATGTCGTTTCTATCTACTATGATGATATTCACTGAAATGATTATCAGCAGTTTCCGGAATGCGTATCTGTCGAAAAATAACTCGAGTGCAAGGAATCTGTAAATTGTATCACCTAATTATGATCATTTGCATACTGCGTCGTCATCTGTGTATTGTAGGATTTCAGAGTGTGAAGCTTTCACTTCGAAAACGCTACTGCTCCCTTTGTTGTCGCTGAGTTCGAAATGACAAATGCTTGAGTTCTTTAATTCAATATCACGGGAATAGTATTTTGCGAGTTCCGGGAAATTGAAATGTTGAAGCTGATTGTATTAAATTTCCTAAAAAGGTTTTCAGGTGAAATGAGGTTTTAGAAAATCGTGACACAAAGTAGAGGTTTACTCGTTGATAGTGCAAAATAGGTAAACAATGTAAACCAATAAAATTAAAAAAGGAACATACTGGGAAATGAATTTAAAGCTACATTGTATGCAGTTGTTCTACTCTTTTTGACTACGATTTGGACCTTAATAAAGTTAACCTAAAATTATCATTTTTATAGCTATTGAAATATTATCTTCAGAATATGACGCTTAAAGGATAATTTAAATGTATAAAGCACAGTATAGTTCAGCTCTGATTTATTACATTTGAATTACAAGCATCATTTCAAAAATAACTGAACAGTTTTAAAGTTAAATGGACAATCTATTGCTATTTTAAAAAAATTTTCAATGACATAAATAGATTTATTAAATTAATTATGTGCTACGTGAAGCACAATATGAAAATGCTCTAAGTCAAATCCATACATTTTCCCCTCATGTTCATGTATAGGATATTACAAATGTGTTGTGAAGGAATTGCTTGCGTTTTGGTTTACCCTTGTGATTAAGACAATAAGAGTTTTCTGCTACTTTCCCTTAAATTAATTAGGTTTAACTATTCACTTGTTAATTAATCCCATATTCAATGCAACATTTTGTATCAGTAAGTTTTTCACAAAGAAATTAAGTAAAATTAGGAAACATTCTGTAAAAAAGCTTGTTAAATTTGATAACTACTTTTAGATAGCAAAGAAAAATTCGCAGCTTTTTTGCATGTATAACGGTAGTTTTCCTTAAAAACAGAAATTTTTTTGAACTGCCCAACGTTTAAAATAAATCGGAATATATTATTGAAGCAAAAATAAAATCTTCTGTAATTATTAAAATTTCATTTTAAGGCATTTAAAAAAGATTTTCATTCATACAACTATTAAGATATTGCATAATACTGTGTCAGTAAATATTTAGTTCAAATAGAAACCTAAAAATAAATTCATAGATTAACCGGACAATACGGAAAGAAATGTTGACCACATATTTTTAGAACGTAGTTTATAAATATTTAACCTATACTATATAATATATATAATTAATTTATATATATTATATAGTAACGTAATTTATAAATATTTAATCTAAAATTCCTCAATGTTACAAAATTTTGCTCGCCAACAGAAAAAAAATTTCAAGCATATTGTTTTGCATATTCACATTGTTTCATATTTTTATATTTCGCAACACATTTAAAGTGGAAGCTTGAAAACAACTCAGCACACACATTGACTGTTGAGCAGCTCATCGGCTCTTAGCACATTGTACACGAATAGCAGTCTTCGTTGGTGCGTAGACTATCGATTATCAAAGTTGACTCGGGAATAGTAAATGTGAAGTTAAAACAAAATTAGAACCCCTATTTTATTTTCCATTTAAAAATTCTGTTTGTTTCGAGTTGCCAACATCTATCTATTTTTGCGTAAATGTCGAGAAAATAACTATAAATGTAGATAGGAAATTTATCTGATCGAGGTATTGGTAACTATAAATGTAGATAGGAAGTTTATCTGATCGAGGTATTGGTGATAAATTCAGTAGTATGACACTAAAAGCGATGCAGATGACGATCATTAATCAAGGATTGGAGATGAAGTAAATTGTACTAAAATAGATAAAGGTTTTTCTTGAATGACAAGATGCTGAATAACTGACGAAATTACAACTAGAATCCTATAACCAAATCAGAATCCAATAATTAAGAATTAAAAGAGAATCCATGATAAATCTATGAGAATATATCCTAGAAATCTGCGCACGACTATAGGTTAACATGAAGCACCATATATTAGAACAAAGATTTTCTTGGAAAAGATACATAGAAGACCACAATATTGAGAGATGGGTTGCTTATACATCGTACCTTTACAAAAAGAAATCAACTATATCTGCAAAAATTAGTTCTACTGCATCAGTTTGTTTTGAAAACTATCATGCCATAAGCTGATAAGACAAAAAAGTAAGTTCAACGTAAACTGCCTTTAAAATATTCATTGTGTATGTATATTCAAATATTCAAGTTAGGAATATGTTTACATATAAAAGTTTAAATGTAAACATATTCCTAATCACTTCTTAATCAATTTGGGTATAGAACGTGTTAAGATAAATTTTGGAAACGTTTTCATTATTGCTCGTTATTGGTAATTATGAGGCACTTTAAGACAATTTTTCCGCAAAATATATTTTTACGAATTTATACAACACAGTTTGTGCATCTTAACTATCTTCTGCAACTTTTTATAGAACTGCGCTCGTTCAAATAAAGTTGTTTCGATATCTAAGGACCTAAACGTGATTTTAAATCTTTTTCCAAGGGGAAAATCAGTTAAAGTCCTGGACATAACCAGATAACCCCCAGGAAAGCCCCCGAGCCTGTCCTTTAAAGGGACTTAATAGTTTGATGGGCACTCCTGGGTACTTTATTAAAAGCGAAAAAAGAAGAAAAATATTTAAATGGGGATAATTAACGAGAAAATCACCACTGTGGTATTACAGCCCCTTTCGCAGAATGGATTGCCCACTGGAACAAATTTACAAAAAAATAACATGTCCATAAATAAAACAAATGAAAGAGAAAAATAAAGGGATTGTATTTAAAGATTAGGCTACTGCTGCCATTTCGTGTCCATACTTCAGCAGAAAATGTATTAGTTCACAGATTTGCTTCTTCGCCTATCTGTGGCCAAAGGCAATTTTTCTCAATTCTCCAAAGCGCTCGCTGTCCGGTCCACTTTTGCGACAGCGCACAAGAAATTCGGTCGTGAGGGGACATCGGGTAGCATAGTGGAGAGGGTATCCTACCGACCCACAAGCACATAGATCTGTTTCGCTTTGTCCGAAACGGAAAAGGTACTACTGAAAAGGGCCATGGCTAGTAAAAAACATGATAAGCCTCCTGTCTCGGATCGCAGTGTGGTAGGATACTATAGGAAGGACCTCGAAAAGAGGTCGTCCAGTATCCTCCAGTTCCCATATGTCTCTCCAGTTCACACGTATGCGCTCCCTCAAAAACGCTTTAAGGTGGCTGGCCGGTTTTGAGAAGCGGAATGGAATGGGAGCAGACGGGTCGTTCGCTGCGGATTTTGCAAGGGAGTCTGCTTCCTCATTTCCCTCTTGTCCGGTATGGGCTTTAATCCAGAAGATAGAAATGGAAGGTGAGTTTAAGAGGATGTCCTGGATTTCACGGATGATGGGACTTTTGTGGGTCTTGTTATCTATTGCTTTAGTAGCTGCTTGACTGTCAGTGTAGAGTACGGCTGAACTGAAAACCTGCAGTGATTTTAGGGCTTTCCTAATTGCCAAGGCTTAGGCCTGAAACACACTACACTCATCCGGTAGTCGACAACTCCATTTCTTGTCACTAATGTGGTAGAGGTAGTGACAAAATGCTGCTCCTACTCCTGAAGCCGTTTTGGAACCTCAGTGTAGGCCTGAACTTGTCCCAGTTCTTTTGGGTGTGCCAAGTCCGGGACATAGAAACTCCAGCAGTATTTAACGATCCTGTAACGTATGAGGACATACAGTAAACATTTGTACATTATTTGCTACAACTCTCTTTTCTCAAATAAAATGTATTTTTAATTTCAGTTGAAATGGCTTGATGAAGAATCTAATCTGTAGAAGGTTGTTTATGATGCTTTCCGTGGCTTTATTCTTTATGAATCGCATAAAGTCATTCATTGGCATCTCTCTGTAGTTTTGGGATATCTGGTTCTTTGCTCTGTCCCAAGGCTGCAATGGTAGATTGTCCATTCGGCAGTATTATCGGCATCTGGATCAGAGCTGGAATATATTGAACAACTGGCTTCATCAAACTGTTTCTTCCATTACTTGATATTGTATGTCTTGTGTCTGTTGTACCATAGGCAAATATGAAGAGCTTAACATAAACCGAATTTTTCGTCTGAGAATATTAAGAGCAAAGACGGTGAGCTTTTAAAACAATGTAGAGGAATCGGTTCTCCAACATTACACTTTACAAGTCTTTTTTTTTATCTCATTAGGAATTTATGGAACACCCAGAATCATTTGGAAATCACATCCGTCTCAAAACTTGTTTTAAAGTGTTTTTACATCGACTGTATTAGATTTTACATTAAAAGTAAAGTTAATCAAAATATGAAAGCAGAAATAACTTTTACACACATTAGCTACTTTCTATTCTTAACTGAAATGTAAAAGAGTAAAATAAATGTAAATTTTAAATATAGAACGCCCATATACATTTGAATTCGCCCAAATAAATTTGGAAACATAAGTTAATTCTATACAAGCCTTATCTTTTGTTACGTTAAATGCATAAATGCATATTCCTTAAAGTTCAATTTATTCTAAGAAGTAGTACAATATGAGTCTAAGTAAGATCTACCTTTTACAAAGAATATAATTAAAATACTCTTTGATGTGGTCAAAACAAACCTGAATTTGTACATTTCATGTAATATAATGAATATCCAGTCAATTATGTATTGAAGTTTTGATCCATTAAATTATATAAATAGCCCTTTTGTTAATATATTTATAAATTAGCTCTTGTAAAGAACAATCAATAGTTAAAAGAATTTAAGCATCTATTATTTAGGGAACAATTTTTTCAGAGTTGAATAAAGATGCAACGCTTGCATCTTAATTGATAGATTAAACGTATCTGCAAATGTTTTTAACATGTAAACGTTTTATGCATTATAAGAATTAATTTTTCTTTCCACCTAAAAAAGAGCAAATTTAGAAAAATTAAAGCAAACTCCGAGCAGATCTAGTATTTTTCGAGAAAGAAAAAGAGTACAAAATATGCACAAAAATTCCTAAAAAGGTTTCCATATTTTTCTGCTATGTTTAACTGATATTATTTTATTCCTAATCATGGTTTCATCATACTACAATTTATCATTCTTTCTAATGGACGTGCATATATCTATATAATCAACAATTCAGTTTTTTAAGTCTTAGATTTAAAACACCAGCCTTTAAGATTAATTTACTTGCCCAATTTCTTTTCTTTGTACACCGTATTTCAATTATAGGATTTCTTTAGAAATACATTTTTACACCTCTGCTTTCTCCTTGCTGTGTTCTAAAATAATTAATTTTCTACCTATACATTATTTAAGCAATTTTCTCCTACGTAATAGTTATCTGTTTCAGCTAAACCTATGGGCTAATATATATATATATATATATATATATATATATCAAGAGTATAGGCGTATTTAGTCTTATTGAAAATAAACATTTCTTAGGATCTTCTTAACATTGATATCTTTCTTAGCACACTCTTATAGCCAATTTTTTTAATTAACAGAAATTGTACTGTAAACTAAAATATAATGATAAAAACCAGAAGAATCTACTGGGTACTTTCTTTGATTGCAGTGTATAGATACATTTGAAATCTAAGTATTTGGATGTCTCACATTGAGCATTTTACATAAAATCCAAAAACGTCAATTTTTGAAATAGAAATTACACACAAGCAGTTTAAGCATAAAGGGTGCAAGAATTGTGCGTCAAAAACATGTAATTTTTGCAGAGAAAGCATTTAAAATGTTTGATAGAACAGGAAAATTGTGAGAGAAATACTATTTTCCTCCCCAAGCTTCATTTTTACGAATTGAGTTATAGCAACTTTGCAGGAGTCATATTCAAAAGAAGAGGCATTGATAATCATCCCCAAACTCTAAATCGACTTTTCATGAGCTATGAAATGATTGCATCAGGCTTATTATATATGGCCGATAATATGAATTGACAAATCTAATTGTTAGAGAATAAAAAGTTTAAACAATGTGTAAGGCATGATCAAATGAAAAACGGTGGTTTACGTGTAATCAATCCATAGATAATTCAGAACTTATGTCAGAATAATTGAGACACTAGTACCAATGTAAAGCTAGAAAATAAATTCAACTCTGCAAGAATTCCTTGAGTTGCTGCTTCCCGAACAATATTTTTCACCTCATCCTCTGAGTGGAATTTGTGAGATTTCCAAAGTTTTATGGTCTGCCTGAAAACGCGGAAATCGCAGGAGGATGAGTTCAGAAATAAGGACCGGTTCTCAATTGAATTGGGATTAGATTCTTCGTTGTTTGAATTGTGTGTGGGCGTGAACTATTAGCTAGAAGAATCACACCCTCTCAAAACAGAGTAGTTTGATAGCAAACGACGAATTTGCAAGTGGAAACATTCCTATTTACAGCCGTTGACAAAGTTGAAAGCATATCAGAATAATGGTGATAGTCTTTTTGGATCATAAGGATAGAGTTGACAAAGGTTTGATAATAGTTTCTTGACCGTAGAAACATAATTAAATTAGCACGCTTCGAAAAAATTTTGAAGAAATTGCAAGCAGCACTGAAATCGATAATGTAATGGTACCCTGTCAGAGATCTATAATTTATAGAAGAGCGTCAGAAGACACGCAAATATACCGTTTACCAAAAAGTACATCAAGGTTGAGACACTTCGCAATGCTACTTATACACAATACAATGTGTATATGATACTGTATTGAAAGTTAATAGAAGAATAATGATTTCAATAATAGGAATGTATTGAAAGTTAATTATTGTAATGATGAGTATGTTCCCCATAATACACCCTTCAAGAATTTAGCAGAGGCCTAATTCGATACATGCTAGCATTGGATAACTGATTGACTAGCATAAAAGCCTTGATAGCTATATTAAGATCACGATTGTACATCCGCATACGAATGTTTACACAGTATGATTGAGACCTTTGACTGTCCTAAGTTGTCTTTAGCAGCTTTGTGAATGAAGGACTACAGTTTGAGGTGTGTGTGCCTGCAGTTTGAGTGACCAAATTGTGTGATTTTGTGATTAGAAAGCCGTGATAATACTATAGAATCAATTTCTGCTTTCAAGGGCTTCATATAGTTGTTGTGTCAAGGGCTTCATATAGTTGGAGGTGGTTTTATCGCACTAGTGATATTCAACTATTCATCTAAATGCCGAATCTATTATGCTGCATGTGGAGAGCCATCAGAAGTGTGTATGCGTGTTCGTTATCACGACCTAGTCACCAAAGTGGCAGAACGTGGGAAGACAATGTATTTTCAGTCTATCTAAAGGTAAATCAAGACTGATTCATTGTATTTGCTATATATTACTCATGTTAAAGGTAATTATTGTGGCGGAGAGTAAGTTCCCCCAGCATATAGAATATTTGGCTGGTTTTCATTTGATCAAATCTATAACTCATTTGAAAACTAACTATTGTGGTACAGGGTAAATTCCCTACACAACTTATAGAACATTTGGCTAGTTTTCATTTGATCAAACCTCATGTATACAAGGTAGAATGAAACAATAAATAATTGTAGTTAGTTTCGATTGGTTAAAAATAATTTCAAACGATTCTTCTTTTGAATTTTATATACAAATATTATGAGAGTCGTCTTACTGGCACATGGAAACATGTTGCACGTCCTCTGTTGTCCTTCTTCATTGGAACATTTACTACCACCATCACACTGGCGCCTCCGTTGTTGAATTCCTCCGTCACAACTACCACTGCATGGACTCCACTCACCCCAAGGACTCGAGCCTAAATAAAAATGAAATGAAATGTAAACTCTAATATTCAATTCTGTAGTGAGTTGGGGCATTATGATTGAATGGAAAATATTGTTTGAAGTTTTAACATAAACCATGAAGTTTACTATAAGCTTGAAAGAAATAAAACTTTTCTGTGAAACAGCAACAATTTGTATAGAGCGATTACCTTGATTGAATCTTTTGTGAACCGACAATTCAACCAGGTGTTATCTCGTCATTTGACCGTGGTTCAAAATTACGTGGTGTTGTCCCCGGTTTTTTCCCTTGGGGATTGATCCCGGACCGTCGTCAATAACCCGTTGTGTTGCTCCAGTGCGATGTTAATTAACTACTTACCGACAATTCAACGTTTACAAATTATTTTAATTAGATCTTTGTTAAAAAGAATTCTAATTTAACATATACAATTTAAATACAATTCTAATAAATATTCTACACCATCGTTTTCAATAATTTTCAATCTGTCAAGGCATAGGTTTTGAATTTAGAATTTTTTTATTTATCATGAATAATGAATGTATAAATTTGAAAGCGAATTAAAATGCAAAAATTTGATTTGATGCTCTTAAGTGCGTAGTAAATAGTAGAGGTAAGAGTAGGTAGCTAATTAACGTCGCACTGGAGCAACACAGTAAATAGTAGAGAAATATTTTAAACACAACTTATGTTAATGTAAATGTGTTTGGAATAAAGATAGTTTAGCATTCTATGATCTCAAGATATAATATAAAAAATTAATACACACAAGAGTTCAATAGATTGTGCTGAATGGTTTAGTTAGCTAAATTTTTCAATGAGGCACTTGCTAACACATCAAGTTACCATATGAAGATAGACATTGCGCA
This sequence comes from Meta bourneti, assembly GCA_933210815.1. NCBI lineage: Eukaryota > Metazoa > Arthropoda > Arachnida > Araneae > Tetragnathidae > Meta > Meta bourneti. Next base: position 50,767,418 of record OW119924.1, on the reverse strand, counting down.
TCAGTCTTAATACCCAATAAAACCTTTTACATCTCCCTCAAAGATCTTAATATACATATTGTAATCAAAATATATTTCACAAATTGTTGGCATCACGAATCGATAATATGAAAGCATTTTCAAACATTTTTTACTTCAACACAGAGATATACACTGTTATCGGAAATGCAACACCATGTAGAACGAGCTATCAAAGCCATATTTATTATACAAATAATATGGGAAACAAGGTTGAACTGATGAAATTATAGCTTGACATTAATTTGTGTAGTCACCATGGCAGTTATGACTCCTACTACATTTCTCGGCATTAAGGTAGGTTATTAGGAATTATCGTCGCACTGGAGCAACATAACGGGCATAACGGCGACGGTCCGGGATCCATCCCGAATCATCGAAAAACACGCCGTGACGTCATATTCAGAATACCTATAGGAATATTATATATAACATTAGGTATCATATATAACTGTATAGTACATGACTGATGTGCGTTTTTTGCCGTGCATTTTATTGGGAATAAGAATTAACACAAATAAAAGCAAACCGTACGCTGTTATCTATTTTTGGATAATTTATTTTATTCAGACGTATGAAATCCATTTGTTGCTATATTCCATGAAATACATTTATTGCTATTTAGGATGCTATATTCGTTATAAATGGATTGAAATAAGATATGAGACGGAGTAAATCCATTTTACCATCAATAGATATAAGAAAGTTTAGCGAGGATGATATCCGCGGATCTCCTAGTTTAACTAAATTCATACGAACTATTCCTCAGCCAATACTCTCCTTTCTGAAAAATTAATTCTAAAAAATCCTCCTCCTAAAAAATTAATTAATAATTCTGTCCTTCCTGATTTTGTGTGAGAACCGAACCACTATGGGGAAGATAAAATTCCACTTTCCCTAAGAGGAGAAAAAGAGCCAAGCGGGAAGCTGACCTTTCAATCTCAATTGCTTCCTCCCTTCGCAGCTTTCTACTTAATTTTAAAGGACTCCCATAAAACAGGTCAATAGGAGGCCATAAGTAGCAATTTTTTCTAATGCGATATCTACCTTCCTGATAAAAAGATGCCGTAAAAGTAAGGGCTTGAATGATAAGCAGCTCCTTTTACGTAAACCGCTCCTTAATAGATTCTGTAATAGAATAATCAGTTGCTATTGCTGTAGGGTTTTGTAAAATCAATGCAACTAGTACGTGCTGGGAAATTTTCTTCGCTCTAGTTGGCATTGCTGTAGGTACCTCGATGAATGATTGTTATGAAATTTCCAAGGTTTAATTACGATTCGCCACGCATAAGTATGTTATAATCATCTTAAAAATGATGGTTTAAAATAGAATTGTTCCATACATTACATAATACATTGTTTCTAAATAAGGAAAAATAAAATTGCGTACCTTTGACCTTCACACACCGTCAATGTATGTGCTTGTCTGTATTTAATTATTGTGTTTTCATTTTTATAATTGAAACAATTGAAAGGATTCTTATACTGCTTTAATCTTTGTAATTGTAAACGTAAAATAATTGTAATGCAGTGTAACTCAAAAGTTTTAATTTACCTGCCCTTTTACAAGCCTAATAATTCTAAAAAACTTAATTCAAAGTTCGTTTATTAGTATTGCATTAGTTCAGGTATGTAAACTTAAAATTCGTTCATATTAATTATACAATAGTATATATTTTAATTATTTACTGATGAGACTATAAGTAATACACATTTTCTGACTTAATTAAAATATAAAAGTGAAACTTTGAATTCAGAATGTAAATGGGGGACACAACCAATTAAAACAATGTCTAAAGATTAAAACACAAAGTTATTTTAATGGATAACAAAAATACGTATTTCAGACAGTTATAACTAGTTTATAGAATTGTTTTCAATGTTTAGTGTTCTATGACTAAAATTATCAACTAAATGACGTTACTAATCGTAATGCTCTAGAATAGTAATACGAAAAACATGATTTTTCATGTTTATATTTAAATAAAGTTAAAAATAAAAAAATCTAATATTTCCTATGAAAGACATTTTCTGTCAGGATGTAGTGTGCATAAGCTGAATGTTCATTGGCAAACGTGACATCCCTTGGCCTGTTAATCGAATACGATTTCATCATTTTGCCAATAAAAATTCCAAAGAATGAATTTCGAATTGAAATATAATAGTTGATTGGGCACAACGCCAATCAAATTAAACGCCAAATGTTGCCAAATCGGCGATAAACTACATTTTAAGATAACCCTTCCATGTATACGAGAACATTAGGGTAGCGGAAGTAAAATCTTCCCATTAAATCTGGTTTGTTTGTTCGAACTGAAAATCCCATCCGAAAGACCTTTTTGTATATCTCTAAAGGAATTCGAACCTATTGCAAGTTACCTATTGCATCTCTTACTATGATATATAGTGTACACACTTGTCTACTCTACATATCAACGTTATACCCAGCATTATTCTAACTGTTAAAGAGATATAAAACATTAGTAACGAATCTCTTGAAGCCATTAGGGTCGGAAATGGCGCCTGTAGATAACAAATTTTTAATTACTTTTAATGTTCGGTGTTCTGTGACTAAAATTATCATGTGAATGACTTAACTAACCTAATGCTCTAAAATATTGTAAAAGTAAAACATGACTTTTATTTTATAGTAATAATTGAATAACACTATTTGATAAAACTCCAATGTATCTATAAGACCCATTTGTATATCCCTAAAAGAATCAGAGCCTGCTTCAAGCATATACCCTCTACTGTAGCGTACATTTTTCTACTCGGTCGACGTTATACCCAGTATAATTCTAACTGCTGAAAAGGATTTAAAAAATGAATAACGAATCCCCCGAAGCCATTAAGGTAGGAAATGGTGCCTGTAGATAAACCCCAGTCCCACATCCATCTTACAAATAGTTTGAGATATGATGAATAAAACTTCAGAAAGACTCCAGGATCGCAGAGGGGATACTTATTTTCAAGTTTCCTCCGATAACACATCGATGTGCATTACAAGTCCGCTGTGTTCCCCGTTTTATCTGTACACTTGATTTTCTGAAACTAAAAGCGTAAGTATTCAGTATGTCTTAGATAGCCTTATCTAGAGTAGACCATACGGGCATTAACATAACCTTCTAGTGAAATATATTATGGTCTGACATGTTTCTGTAGCAAATTCTCAACCAAAATGGAGTTGCATCAAAAAATGACTCTGTGAAGAAATCTCGCGTGTGAATTGCCTCTTATTATCTTGCTTAGTTTTCCAATTTATATTTTAAATTGTTTTTCAATTCACTAAATGCATTGCATTCAGAAAAGGGGAACTGATAAGGTTTTTTTATAAGCCACCATTCCTGCTAACAAGGGGTTTAACCATCCACGTGGTTTCGATGACATATCTAGTCCATCAAGATCTGACCTATTTTCTAATGATGACATATCTCTTCATTAAGATATTGCCGATTTGGTTATTCTTCCAATCGCCAGATATCTAGTCCATCAAGATCTGGTCAGTAGTGCTAATTACGAGGTACCTCGTCCAGACAACCACCAAATGGGTTAAGGCTGGTCAAGGGGTGGCCAGGATGCATTTATTAAGACAGCAAACAAAAAAATACAATATTAATCCTCCTAGTGGGGGTCTCGACAAGGTATCTTGTCGAAAGAAAATTCTACCAGATCTTGATAGACGAGATACCTCGTCAATAGAAGAAAACTGAACAGATCTTGATCTTATCATAATAAAAAGAATCAGCAACATCTTGATGACGAGGCATCTCGTCATTAGCAAAATAAGTCAGATCTTGATGACAAGATATCTCGTCGAAACAGCTTGGAGGGTTGATACAAGTGTAACGTCCCACGATCCTGAACACGGAACTCTTGCTAGGAGGCGCTTTCCCCCGTTCTGGCTGCGCAGATGACGTCAGAGTACAACGGCAAGAGTCGCGGGAGTTTGTTTTTGTTTTTTTTGACTAGAGAAAAAAGGTGATGAAAATGGCCATCGAAGGGGTGCGGTTGCTCTTTCGCGATGTGTCTCGTCTGTGAAATTTTAAACTAGCTTTGTAATTTGTATGTAAATATTTGTTGATAATATAGAATTAGTTTGTTAAAAAGTGGTCTTGCTTTTATTGTGGATATGGTACAGACCATGAGAGTGGTGGCAGCAAGTGGATGCGAAATCCGCGTTAGTTAATTTTGATTTCAACGAAGCTACAGTTGTGACGACCGCCAGCGCGTCTGATGAGTGGCTGTATTTTTTTTAAAAGGGTAAGTGCCAATTTACCAGAATTTTGTTGTAAATGTAAGAATCGGTGCTCACCGAAAATGCATTTGTTTTAGTTAACTGAATTGTAGTTCTTATTTTGAGTAAACACGGTGTTTAATGTTAGAAACGACCAGTTTCTGTTTAGTAAAAAAAAAAAATCAACCTGATTTTCTTGTGTGTAAATCAACCGTTCCTGGTTTGGTTTGAAGTCGTCCTGACTTACTGAGTTTGAAACGTCCTGTTTCTGAATTGAGGTAGAAGTCATCCTGACTTGATATTGTCGAAATCAACCGTTCCTGGTTTGGTTTGAAGTCGTCCTGACTTATTGAGTTTGAAACGTCCTGTTCCTGAATTGAGGTAGAAGTCATCCTGACTTGATATTGTCGAAATCAACCGCTCCTGTTTTAATTTAGGAGTCAACCTGACTTGTTTAGTTTTGAAACGTCTCGTTTCTGTTTTCGTTTTAGAAGTCGCTAGACTTAACTGTGTTTTGAAACATCCCGTTTCGGTTCTGAGTCAATCCTGACTGGCGTTTAAAAGTCATTCTGACTTGCGAGAAAGAAAATAGAACATCAGTTCGATCTATTTGTGTTGTTTAAATATTATATTGTCATTCTAGAAAAATTTATATTCATTGTGTAATGATTATATTGATTGATTGATTTTGATAACAAGTTATGCATATTGTACTCAAATATATGTTTACGTTTCTAATGCAAGAATACGATTTTTAGCACTGTTATAATTGGTAAAATCAATTTTGATTTGATTTTGTGTGAAATTTTTGTCTTTCATTTTGGAACTATCCTAGTTTTGCTTTAGTGTAGAGGTATTGCACTGAACAGTATTTCGTTACAGCTGAAAACGAAAGTGCTTTTGAAATAAGAATATTATTGAGTTTTTGTGTTTGAATTGTCATTTGAGTGTTATGATCATTTGATAATTTATTTGAGCGAGTGTAGAATTCAGTTATTTTTTTTAAGGAAAAAGAAAATAATATATGATAATTACTGTGAAATTTAACGAAAAGATTTAGTTCGTTTTACTATTAATCATATCGAAAGTAGAATTAATTTGTTTTGTATGAGTTAATCATAGTATTTACTTTAATAACTGATTTTCAGTGTTTTGTGTGCTTTAAGAGTGTGGATTCTGGGTTCTTTTAGAATTGTATATTGTTTTGGTATTGCAATCATGGCTTTCATTGCGCAAGCGAAAAAACAGGACATTGTTGTTCTAACCGAGGAGTTAGGTTTGAAAGTAGATTCGAATTCTACTATTGCAAAGATGAAGACAGAAATCATCACGTCTGATGATTACGACGAAGAATTCGTTAAATCACTTCTGGAAAGGATTAAAACCGAACGGCTTCAGAAGGAGAAAGAAGAGAAAGAAGCAAAAGCTCAGAAGAGAAAAGAGGAATTGGAAGCTGAAGCTCAGAAGAGAAAAGAGGAATTGGAAGCTGAAGCTCAGAAGAGAAAAGAGGAATTCGAAGCTGAAGCTCAGAAGAGAAAAGAGGAAATAGCGTTTGAACTGGAAAAACTACGTATTGAAAAGGGAATCATTTCTGATAATTCAATTGAAGCACATCCACCAAGGAGAAAAATAGAATTGCACCATCTAATGCAAAAGTTCGATAGTAAAGAAGGCGATATTTCCCTGTACCTAGTGATGTTCGAAAGGCAAGTTCGACGCATAAAACTTGATGAATCTGAGTGGGTTTCACATTTGATTGGCCTCTTGCCAAATGAAGTATCCCAAATTATTGCAAGGGAACCAGAAGAGAAGGCAGAAGATTATTTACATGTGAAAAATATTCTTTTGAAGAAATATAAGTTGAGTCCTGAGAAATTCAGACAGTTGTTCGTTAAACATCAGAAACAGAACGACAAGACCTGGGAAGAATTTGTTGATGAACTCCAAAACTATTTCGAAGAATGGATTGCTGGATTAGAGATAACAACCTTTAACAAATTGGTAGACCTGATGGTTACCGATCAGGCTAAAAAAAGAGTACCGGCAGAATGCCGAGAGCATTTCATCGATGAATGGAGTAAGATGACGTCTGCCAAAGAATTTGCTCTAAAGATGGATGAGTACGAAACCGTAAGAGGTTTTACGAAGAAGAATTTCGGGAACACTCCGAAACACCAAGAAAAATCATTTTCAAATTGGAAACCTAGGAATTCCGAAGCACCAAGGCACCATTCAAATTGGAAAAATAAAAATCAAGAAAACCCGAAGGAAGTTAAAGGAGAACGTATGGATTCACCGAAAGTAACACCTTCGCCTGCTGCTTTTGAGAGACGAACAAGAATTCAATGCTACGAATGTCACGGTTTGGACCATATTAAACCGAACTGTCCTAAATTGAAGAAAAGACCCGAAGCGGCTTCAGAGCAAATAAATAGAATTGTCAGTAGTACCGAAGAGGACCTGATGAGACCACACACTTGGGAAGGATACGTAAATGGAATTCCCATGAAAATTCTTCGTGACACTGGATCTACAATCGACCTTGTTGGCCGTAACCTCATTCGTCCTGAGATGCTGACAGGTGAGAATGTTTGGGTTATTCAAGCCGTTGACAATACTCCAATCTGTTTGCCTTTAGCAGAGGTGGAGCTACAAGGAAAGTTCGGGCATGTTATAACCAAAGCCGCAGTTGTCTGTAGTCCCTCAGACAAAGGAAGATATTTGTTGGGGAATGGAACGGCTACACTTCTGGAAAAGATGAAGGTGGTCCATGCGCCATATCAGGTGAACGCCATTAAAACACGTGCTCAAAGACGAATCGCTCAACAAGAGGAAGAAAAAAAGGAAGACGTGGTAAAAGAGGAAGAAGTAATTTCGGTTCCAGAAATTGAAGATGACATCGATATCGACGAAGACGATTTGTTCTCTTTCCCGCCGAACGAGATGGAATCTTGGGAAGGTCTTGAACTTCTGAAGATTGACTCCAAGACGTTCGTTGAAAAACAAGAGGAATGCGAAAATTTGAAACCTCTGAAGGAGAAGGTACTAAGTCAAGGTACTGATAAGACCACAGGTGAATACGAAATACTCCCCAATGGTCTTCTGGTGAAAAGAAAGATTGATAAAATGGGAAACGAAAACATTTTACTAATAATTCCAACTCAGTATCGTGGAAAACTGATGTCGTTGTGTCATGAAGGTACATCAGGTCATTTGGGAATGACCAAAACAAAGGACATTCTTGCAAGGCATTTCTTTTGGCCTAATTGCTTCAAGGAAGTGGATAATTTTGTACGAAGTTGTGACAAATGTCAGAGAGTTGGAAAACCGAATGACAAAAAAAAGGCTCCTATGAAGTTGGTTCCTGTTGTACAAGAGATTTTTTCAAAGATCAACATTGATGCATGCGGACCACTTCCGGTTACTCCAAGTGGAAAAAGGTATCTGATAACAGCCATGTGTCTATCTTCCAGATATCCTGATGCTGTTCCCGTGGAGAATATCACTTCAACTTATGTTGTGGAGGCACTCATGCAGATTTTTAGTCGGATGGGATTTCCGAAGGAATTGCAACACGATCAGGGTACTTCCTTCATGAGCGAGCTAACTACAACCTTCGTAGAGAGATTTGGAATAAAAGTGATTCGAAGTTCGGTCTATCATCCTCAAAGTAATCCTGTCGAACGTTTTCACAGGACCGTCAAAAGAATTTTACGAGTCCTATGTCTTGAAGCTGGATCTGAGTGGGAACAAACAGTCTATCCTGCCTTATTCGCCTTAAGAACAGTGACCCACGAGAGTACTGGGTTCACGCCTTCTGAATTGGTTCATGGTAAGAATTTACGAACCCCTTTGACGCTGTTGTTCGAACAGTGGTTGAACCGAGGAGATGACGGAGGAAATCCAGTGACCGAGTACATCTTTTCGTTGATGAACAGAATGAAACGTTGTCAAGAACTAGCGGTGACCAAGGTAGAAGAGTCACAGAAGAAGAATAAGACATGGTACGATAAGAAGGCCATAAAGAGAGAATTCCAGGAAGGAGATTTAGTCTTGATATTTGCTACGTACAAAGCAAATAAGTTGAGTCCGCATTGGAACGGACCAGGAAAAATCCTACAAAAAATTTCTGAGACGAATTATGTAGTTGAATTACCAGGGACAAAAGACAAATCTCAAGTATACCATATTAATATGCTTAAGCCGTACTATAAGAGGCTGGAACATATGAACCTTCTTCTGGCTGAAGAGGATTGGAAGACGGTTGAAAATGATGTCGAGATCCCGTACATGGATCCTAATCCAAACATTTTTGACGTCGATGAATACGTTCACGAGAACAATCTTGAATCGAGATTGGATACAAGGGAACTTTCACAGCTCAAGAATCTCATTTGCAGATATGAAAAATGTTTTACCAACATACCAGGCAAAACTGATCTTGTAACTCATGACATTGAGCTAAATGAAGACAAACCTGTTTTCTCCAAGCCTTATAGAAATTCTCCTAGGCAGAACGAAATTTTGAAGGCAGAAATTCAGAAGATGTTGGCTATGAAAATCATCGAAGTGGGGTTTTCTGATTACACTTCGCCAATGATTTTAGTGGAGTCTCCCGGAAAGGATCCAAGACCATGCATCGATTACCGAAATCTGAACAAGGTAACGAAGACAAAGTATTTCCCTTTGCCGAACATCGAAGAAAGAGTCGAGACAGTTGCTTCTGCAAAATTTATCACCGTGATCGACCTTTCGAAAGGATATTGGCAGATTCCTTTGACTAAGAATGCGCAAAGACTAGCCACTTTCGTGACAAATTTCGGAACATACAAGCCCTTGAGAATGCCATTCGGGCTTAAGAACGCCCCATATGAGTTCAGTAAGATGGTTGCACAACTCTTAGACGGATGCGAGTCTTTTGCGGTACCTTATCTAGACGATATGGCCATATTTTCTAATACCTTCTCAGAGCACATCAAACACGTGGACACCGTGCTCCAAAGAATTCAAAAGGCGGGTTTGACGATCAAACTGTCCAAGTGTAAGTTTGCTCAGAGTCAAGTAAAATATCTTGGACACGTGGTGGGACAAGGATGTCGCTCACCAGCGGAGTTAAAGATCGAGGCAATAAAGGGTTTCGCTCGACCGACGACCAAAACTGACATACGAGCTTTTCTGGGAATCTCTGGATATTACAGCCGTTATATCCCCATGTTCTCGTCGGTTGCTGCACCCTTATCAGATGCTCTAAAAGGAAAGGACCGAAAGGGAACCATCAGGTGGACTCCCGAGTGCGAGGAAGCTTTCTTAAAACTCAAAGAAGCTCTTGCAAGTTATCCTGTGCTGTACGCCCCGGATTACCAACGGCCTTTCATCCTGCAGACAGATGCTTCCGATCAAGGAATGGGAGTTGTTTTGACTCAAATCGCAGTTGACGAATCAGAACATCCGATCATCTACCTGAGTAAGAAGTTCACCAGCGTAGAGCAGAAGTATGGAGTCAGCGAACGAGAATGCGCGGCAATTGTGTTTGCCATCCGGAAATTGAAATGTTATCTCGATGGACAAACTTTTGTTATTCAAACGGACCATAACCCATTAGTGTGGCTAAATGCGAACGCTAGCTCTAATGCTAGGTTAATGCGTTGGTCTTTAGCTCTACAAACTTTTAATTTCGAGATAAAGCATCGTCCAGGCAAAAAGCATCAAAATGCCGATGCATTAAGCAGACTCCACACTCCCAACCATATTGTGTAATTAAGTAATTGATACATGTAGTCATTTTTTTGTATTTATGTTTTTTGTATATTTCTTGCATAAAATTTTATTTTGTAAATGGTGTCAGTACCCTGAATTCGGTGATGCACTGATTCAGTCTGGTAGGTTGGTACTGGCCCCCCCCTTTGTGTGAGCACTTCTACTCATTACTTTTCATTTTTTTTTCTCGAACTTTTCTTCGATCGAGATCTGCAGAAAAGTTTTCCAAGAGGGGAGGAGTCTGTAACGTCCCACGATCCTGAACACGGAACTCTTGCTAGGAGGCGCTTTCCCCCGTTCTGGCTGCGCAGATGACGTCAGAGTACAACGGCAAGAGTCGCGGGAGTTTGTTTTTGTTTTTTTTGACTAGAGAAAAAAGGTGATGAAAATGGCCATCGAAGGGGTGCGGTTGCTCTTTCGCGATGTGTCTCGTCTGTGAAATTTTAAACTAGCTTTGTAATTTGTATGTAAATATTTGTTGATAATATAGAATTAGTTTGTTAAAAAGTGGTCTTGCTTTTATTGTGGATATGGTACACAAGGTTCATGCATCTACAGTAACAGAAACAAGAATGAGCTTTAAATACTTTAAATTTATAACAACAAGAACAAAAATCAATCTACCCTATCCGTCCTAACGGAAGTCACCCGGGCACACTCACGTATTCAACATAGGGATTGTTTATTGTTAATAACATTAATTATCCTGTTATTGATTATCAGGGGATCGTTTAACTACGTGAAATTCTTTAAAGAAAACAGAGGCGAACACAGTGAGTAGGGTCATCTCGGACCAACACGGACAGAGAGAGGTTCTCTTGATTTTCAATTTGTGTAAATATGATAAAAGTGGACCCTTGGGGATTGAGAACTTTGTAATTAATCAAATTTCTTTGAAATATTTTCCGTTTTAGTTTGAGAACATAGAACGGAAGAATTAAAATTGACGCTGCGAGATCTCTTACAAACCTATTCCATACCTATTCTTAACCAGATCTATTACCTTCTTGAAAAATGAAATAGATTAGAATAAGTTTTATAAATAAAATTCACATGACTGTACTGGAAAGATTCTCACTGATGAATGTTCTAACACTTATAATAAAGGAGCTGATTTAAATTAGTTTTATAAATTTCAATAGACAAGAGGAATTAAATTTGAGATATCTGTTTTAGGGTAACGAATTCATTTAATGTGATTAAAAGTTCCAGTCACAGTTCGATTTGATTTGTCTCCGGCTCATTTAAAAAATTTTTTGTTCTAGAAAATTTCATTAAAACTATCGTTTCGAAAACTGAATTATTTTTATGCGTAATTAGGCTAATTATTCTCCATATGGTGGGAAAATGTAGTTTTAAATATTTACATTAAATGATTCTTTATTTTACAATAGCATTTATCAAATTAACTCTTATGATTATAACTTAATTATCTTAGTGTATTAAATTTAAACCAAATCGTGAAAGATTTCTTTTATGAGAAAAATGTTCCTTGTTAGAAAACAAACTCGGACGGAAGACGGAGATTTTACTTCTTGTTATACAAATGCTCTCGTACAATACAGATTATGGTTACCTTAAAATGCAGTATATAATTGTTCTGGAGACGTTTGGAGTGTAATTTAATTGACGTTGACCAATCAACTGTCATATCAATTCGGAATTCATTCTTTGGAATTTCTATTGACGATGTGATGAAATCGTAATCGAAGAACAAGTCTATTGACGTTTTACGTCTAGTATACGCACAGGAAGAACGTTACACCACAAAACACTACCGCCAACTATATTTAGCCTTACAGAAAAGCAAATAAATATTTTCGATGTAGAACCTTGATTATCCGATGTAATTGGACTAAGGTCACCTCATATAACCAGGAACTCGGATAATACGGACGTAGTAACACGAAACAGTCAATACGAAATATGGAAAAAACGTACTGTACTGCATGCAATACTATTGCTACTGAGATGGAGAGCACAAATAGATTCATTAGGCTAGAAACTAGGAATAAAATTCGGGTCAGATAACATGGACACTTAGTTTATCGGAACTCAGATAATCAAGGTTCTACTGCATTTATTTGCAGTTAAAGAATTGTCATATAATATTCGAATGGGTTGAATACCAAAAACCTAATTGTTTTCAAAAACAAAGGGTCGTTTACAGTCCTTTAACTTCAACGCAGACAGTTCGACGCCCACGTAAGTACAGAAAAAATACTTCATAGCATGAAATAAAATGTAGTCCTTTTCTTTCCCCTTTCCCGATTTGGAACTGGAATTAAAACTATGTGTCGCTAACTCTTTCATTTCGTCTATCTTCGTCTCCAGTAGCTCTGGAAATAGATTTTATTCATTTCTCTTAATAGCCGCTACTTGTTCCGCACTCTCCACAGCAATGACGTCACAAGAGTCACGTGCGTGAATTATTTATTCCCAGTCAGAGGCATTCTTAACGAGATTTGCATCTAGCATCGTTTTACGAAAAGTGCGACATGCAATGGGGACAAATGCGACGGCCAAAACACTTGTCTCGAACCATTGGTATTAAAAGAAAACAAAATTGGTTCTCGAGCTGTTTATTGTGTCTGAGATTTGGACGGCGAACATTTTCAAAACCTAGTTAAAGAATGAAAAGCTTTTTACGGTTTAAGTAGTAAATAACCTAAAGCAAAAGACGAATTTCAGACAGATTACTGCTATTTCTAAACAGGAAAAAAATTCCTCTCCAATTAATGAAAACTGATGCAGAAAACTGCGGAAAAGATGCAGAAAACTAGCAGACCCATGCATATACGTTAAAACTTCTCAATTTCTTTTATCTTATAACGATGGCAGCATCGTTACTCAGATTTGATGGTATATTTTTATCCATTTTTAGGCCAACATCTCCAAATCCTATTTTAAGAATGAAAAACCTATTACGGTTAAAATAAGTAGTAAATAACCTAAAAACAGAACACGAATTTCAGAAAGATCAATGCTATTTATCAACAGAAAAAACATTTCTTTTCTAATTAAAGAAAACTAACAGACCCATGTATCTAAGTTAAAATGTATTAATTGCTTTTATCTATTGATGGCAGAGTTGTTTCTCACATTTGATGCCTTATTTAAATCCATTTATAAGGATTTAATTCCATTAATAATGAATACTAGCTGTATGGCCCCTTGAAATAAGACAACGGGCTCTAGAAATCACTTATGCTTGATATTCAAGTGCTTATTATTAACTTTTGTCGAGTAATTATAAATAATGAGTACGCATGGAAACATGTATACGATATTCTTCATTGTTCATGGATATAAATTCGGAAGCGTAATACAATTCAAAGTACTCAGAGAATTACAAGTCAATTAATAAATATCACAATTTTAAAATACATCTTCAGCCTTAATAACAATCTCACGAAAACTCAAGAGTTGAATTAAACTCATGGAGCAAAGCTACATCTCAATTCTAATACTCAATGGATATAAAATATTAATTACATTACTGGTTTACTAGATATAGAAAATTACATATTTATTTAATTTTATTATCTCATACTCGCGTTTAGTTTAAGTATAAATATAGCTTGAGCTTTCTTCTATTTTATCATAAATATTATTGCTTGTGTTTCTCTTTTCCTTACATCTATGTGACGATTTAATATTTATTTATTGTCCGCGAGCAATTTCTCTAGAAAATATTTAAATATAGCTTTAGCCAATGAGAGAGCGAGGCTAATACAAATGTAACTTTAACCAATGATAGATGTAGTATAAAAGTGATCTACATACGATATGGTCAGTTTGTATCAACTTTCTAATGAAATATACAAAGCATGTGGGCGGAGTCATTGTCGCAAAATCTCATAGGGAAAACGTGGGCTTACGACTCGACTTAGCCGATTGGCTATCGAAGCGCAGCAGCAGACTAGTGCCTTTTTAATCACTTAACCCATCAATATATATATAATTTAGGATGCATGCTTTTTCCCACAACCACGTGATAGAACTTAAAACCGAGCGACCGAAAGAAATGATATAAAGGTGCGGGCACATGCTCCGTCTATTTCATAGAAAGTCGATGCAACATCAAAAAGAACTTGAAATCTGATCTGAAGTTTATGTTATCATTACCCGTATGAAGAAAGTTGACGAAACCGCACATTTTTTTTTCTGCGTAAAACAATGAAGTCTAATTAAAATCTGTCTTAAAGCAGAATAGAATGAAATTGATTCCAGTTTGACCAAATATCTGTTGCGAACAATGAATTTAGACATACAATAGCGTAAGGTGTGAGGCAAAATGAAATACAACTTTTTGGCATTGATTTTCACTATTTTGCTTAACATTTGTACTTTGCTTGGAAGGTTCCGAATGCTTTTGAGTATCTGATTTCAGAGGAATATATTGTATTTTTTAGATTTAGAGAAATTTTCAAATTTATGTGGTAGACTAAAATAGAATAATAGCTTTTATAGGGTTAAGTTTTAAATCTCAATTTTAACTTTATCTTTATATAATATATGAAAATAGTAAAGAACGTGAAGTGGGCCGAACACTTTTGTGACACTCTGTATGTGCCGGTTATTATTAAATGGTCTAAGACAAAAATTTAAAAAACTTTAGTTTACTGCTTAATTCGCTGAGGAACTGCTAAATCTGTTGTTAACGAAAAGAATTAAAAAACATTTTTACATTATAAGAGCAAATATTTTCAGAAACATTTTGTTATAAAGTAAAATTATTTTTAAATTTACCCAAACATAAACCTTTAACTATCTCGAAATGAAAAATATGACTTCCACCGGTTTCATAATCACCAGCATATATATAGATATGCACCTTCTCGATAAAAGTGACTCAACTTAAAAAAAATTAACAATAAATTCAACAAAATAATTAAAAAGTTGGCTTCTTTAAATTAAATAAAATAAGTCAAATGAAGAGTGAGAATCGTTAAACATATTTCAATTCTGAATTTGAATTCAAGAATTCATGCATATATTTATATCATTTCTAACGCATTTCCTAATTTGATTTCCATTGTACGTTAGGCCACTTTTCTCAAGAAAGTGCTGAAATTTGCAAAATTAGTTTTTAATGGGACAGAACTTAAATTTATTTATTAATGCTGAATTTATGTACAATAAAATGAGTTCAGTACATAAAATCTTACACTTTTAAATTTTTATACTAAATATATTACGCTTTAACCGAATTGAGACATTAAGTAACACTCTTCAATAGTCTTCAATTTTTATCGCAGTTTTAAAATACAAGCGTTTTTATTGCTCACGGATATATTACACTAAATAAAACTAATATGTTTCCATGCAAACTTTACAGCTTTTAATTTCTTTTTATTGGCAAAGAAAACACCATGTTTGCTTAATTTAATATATTAACAATACAATGTAAATTTAAAATGAAGCTAATATAAAGAACAAATATTGAATGAATTTATTAAATATTTATTTTATGCCATGACTTAAAAGGCCAGACTCTAATTTTGAAACAAAAATTGAATAAGCGAACCTATCCTTGTTCTCAATTTACGTCATAGTAAAAGGAAAAAAGTTTTAAGCAACTCAAATATAAGTTTTTATGTTCAATGTATAAACTTACTTTTCTATCCTTTTAATGTTTTATGTTTAAATATGAAGCTTAAAACATGAGGTATATTTTTCTGGATTAAATGCTGATCCACCTAAATTTCATAGTGTATGAAAACACCTGTAAATCTTTTTGAGTTTTGAAAAAGTTAAAAATTTTCTGAAATAATGAAGACCTTTCTGTAGTTAATATAGATAGAGTTAGGAATCGTTTAAGTTTATCTCTACTATACAAAATAAATTTTAAAATGTAAGTACAAGATTTTTTATGTAATAAAAGGTTAGTAACTATTTAGCCTTTTGTTTTCTGAATAGACTAAGTATCAATATTGAATAGGAGCGGATAGATACGTTTTAAGGTAATGTGAATTTGTAGTGTTAATATTCAATCATTTTGCTTGTGTGGCATATATCGTGACTTGGATTAAATATATACAATGGCTCCCAAAAGTGTTCGTACACTTACGAATTTCAATGAAATACTGTTCTATCCATTAATAAAAATTAATATTTCAGAATGGGATTTTTTTAATAATATCTATAACTTGTTCTTAACAAAACTACATAAAAAATTTCAAAAACATAGTAAAACTTTTTTTGGAAAACCAATAATCAAAAAGTAACAAAAAAGTTACTTCACAAGTCTTCGTACACTTTAAAAAAATCTCTATATATTAGTAAATATTGTAATATTTCAGTAAATTAGTATTTAGTAGGATATCCTATAGCATCCACAACAGTTAAACGTCTGGGAATAGAGTTCACTAGTTTTTTTTGTAATTTCTGCATCAATGTTCCCTCCATTCTTCAATCATTACGGTTTTTAGTTCGCTTTTCGGTTTAATGTCGTGTCTTCCTACTCTAACCTCGAGTTCTCTCCAAATGGGTTGGGGTTGGGTCCTATTGGGTTTAAATCCGGCGACTGAGGTGGTGTTTTCAGAACTTGTGGACAATTATAGACGCCAGAGGCTAACGTTGAGAGCCGTGTGCTTAGGATCGTTATCTTAAAAACAAAGTTGTTTCCAATACCCAAATTTTGGGCTGGTAATTTTAAATTGTCTTTTAAAATATTTAAATAAAGACCATGATTCATTATGCCATCCATAAATACTAAATTACCTAGTCCTGATGCTGACATGCACCCCTACACAAGGACACCTCCACCGCCATGCTTTACTGTTCCAACTAAGTTCTTGGGATTAAGTTCCTCATTTTTTCTTCCCCATACAATTGTACGCTCTTCGGAACCAAACATGTTAAATTTGCTTTCATCTGTAAATAAGACATGATTCCAATACGTTTCGGGCTTATTTATCATTGATTTTGCGAAGAAAAGCCTAAGCTTTCAATTTTTCGCACTTACAAAAAATGTTTCTTCGGGTAGAACGCCCATTTAATCCAGCTTATCTGAGCACTCGTCGAACAGTTTCAGATGAAATTGAAGTAGAAAATTTTTCAGTAAATTCTGTAGAAATTTTTACAGCACTCAAACGTGGATTTTTTACAAATTTTCTAACTATAAATCTCTGATCACGTTGAGTCAATTTTGCCGGGCGATCTTTTCTTACATTGTTTTCGATCCGATTTTCTTCTTTAAAGCGTTTTATCACATACTACACTGTAGAATGGGATAAATTTACTAATCTAGCGATATTCTTACCACTACTATGATGAAAAATTATCAATTTTCGAATGCTGTTCGTTGTTTCCTTACGACTACGAACCATTTTTAAATAATAAATATAATAGTACGAAGTAAGCAAGCAAAGATTAAAGCCAAACAATTTTTTAAATGTTACCACAATGCAAAAATAAAAAAAGCGATAGATGATAATTTTATTTTTGAATTTATCCGAAAATGTTTCGGTGTACGATCACTTTTGTGACGTGTTCTTTCTCTGCCTCCTTGCATTTTCATTTTTGTAAAAAGAAAATGAGTCAATATTTTTTAAAAAATGTTAGATTTTATTCAGAATCACATGGAGATGACATGAAAAAATATTGGACTTTATATTCGAATTCAATTCCAGGCTACATCGCTTTTTCTACAAATTTTTAAAGTGTACGAACACTTTTGGGAGACACTGTATCTTATCCTTGAACTGACGAAGCTCTTATATAAAATGTATTAACTATTGTATTAGGATGAAAATGTATTAACTCTGCATTAAGAGTACCGCAATATGTTGGAAGATGGAAATAGGTTAAGAAATTCAAAATCATCTGAACTTTCACACAATTATGACCAATCTATAGGAAAAAAAATGGAGTGCTTGTTTGTACATTGAATACTTTCGACTCACTTCAAGTTATTTATACGTTTTGGACCCTTCTAATGCAAAATCGGTGTCTTGTGCGTGTGGTGTCTGTATGTGTGCGCCCGTACAGTCCAAACGGCTGGGTGTATTTTCGTGTAATTTTGTATAATGTTAGTACACCTAATTCTGTTTTTGCACGAACTCTTTTTACACGAATTTGATTTAACACGAATTCTAAATAAATATTTCATTCTCTTTTTACGCGAGTCATTTTGATTTAACACGAGCGGTCCAATCCAATTTCTAACAATTTTTTTTGCCTAAATTTTAAGAAAACAAAATTTTATTTGTGGCGTAGTAGATCATTTCTATTTTCTATATGTATTACAGCTAGTGTGTGTGTTTTGAAACGCATGCTTTCCTCTAGATACATAACGTTTCTGTTATTGAATTTGGTGCACATCTACCGTATTCGTGCATTGTATCTTCGGAAGACATTAAGTTTGTAGCTCTATTTCAAAGTGAAAGAATCTATAGTGAAATTTATGCACATATAAATTTATAAATTTTGCCGAAAGTC
The DNA here is from genome assembly GCA_933210815.1 of Meta bourneti. Taxonomy (NCBI): domain Eukaryota; kingdom Metazoa; phylum Arthropoda; class Arachnida; order Araneae; family Tetragnathidae; genus Meta; species Meta bourneti. Next base: position 50,748,961 of record OW119924.1, on the reverse strand, counting down.
AATAAACTGTAAGCTAACAAATTTTTCATACCTTTATTTATTAATTTTAATTTGAGACATTTTTCGGTAGTCCTTATATAGTGTCACATAATTCACCCATTATCAAAACGAAAAGGAAAGCGATTTCTTTGGAACTTAAAATTCAAATTTTAGATCGTCTTACAACTGGACAAGGTGCTACGTCTGTAGAAAAGCATTTTGGTGTACATGAAGCTACCATAAGAACAATTAACAAAAGTGAAGCTGCAATTAGGAAGTCGGTATGTTCTGGAGCAAAAGTAAGTGTTAATTCATCATCATATACAAGAGATATTGTCAAGGAAAAGATGGAAAAGGCTCTGGTAATATGGATAGAAGATAAGTCACAAAAAAGAGTACCAGTAGATGGAATTTACATCAAGCAAACAGCACTAAGAATTTGTAGACAGATTAAAGAAAAGGAGCCAAGCACTTCATCTCAGTTAAACAGAAAGTATGAATTTTCTGCAAGTACAGGTTGGATGACAGGGGATGTAGAACAGATTTTTTTTGTTTATGAAGAATTTTTTTCATTTCCATTACAAATTATTAATGTGTATATTGTTGAAATAAAATAATAAGCTTAAAACGAATATTTTCATGGTTTTTTTTTAAATTATTTTTACTGATTTTTTCAGATCCGTAACCAATCTTCTTTTCTTCCATAGATACAATGTCTTTTTTACACGAATTTTTTTTACACATATTCTTCAGGAACGTATCTATCGTGTAAAAACAGAATTAGGTGTACTTACACTCATTTTGTGACTGAACTTGGTTACGTTGGTCTGTCTTCCCGTTTTACGTCTATTTTTATGTCGGCGGGTTTGTTTAAGTAAAATATAAAATTTATTCAACATGTTTTAATACGATGTTCGATATTTTATAAATAATATTTTAATTTAGTGGTTACATTATTTAAATTTCTTTTGCTTACATATTTAGACAAGTTTCATGCTTAAACATTTGAGAAACTATACTTAAATTAGCCATAATTTGGTAGTTTTGGAGGAACTGGAAGGTATATTGAACACTGCGATTTCTTGAATTGTTTTACCAGTGCTGCTGAAAAATCAATTATTTTTCCAAAAAACTATTTTTACTGAATTTAAATTCCAATACTTTTAAGCTTTATTTTGTCTTTACCAAATATAAAAAAATTCTGAATACTTGGAATAGACGATACAGAGAATAAAACATTAGAAATAAAATATACAGCCCAAAACCTTTTAAAATAGAACTGGTTGCTTATATGGCAACCTTGGTATTTTTAGAAATTATTTTTGGCATGTGTAACTGGAATCAGTTCGAAACAATCATTATTAATCGTTTGCTTTTTTAAATTTCTGTAATCCATTAGCTTATATTCCAGGAATTCCCTTTTTGTAGTGAAAAAACAGATACATTCACTACTTTTCATTCGAAGGTTTTTATTAATCTACTTTTAAGATGGCATATCTGGATTTTGAATTTGATGATTTTAGTTGAATATCTGTAATCAAGATAAATAAATGCTTAATTAAAAAATTATATCATCGTATGATATAAAATGTTTTGGAAAACGCTTTTGTTTTTAAATGACATACAAGGCATTTATATGCATAGTCTCAATTATTCTATGCATTCTGGTTAACATTGGCACACTCTGGTGACTTTCTTTCTTCCTTAAAATTTAAACTCTACAAAAGTATAAAATGCTAAATTTAACGTTTATTTATCTTTATGAAATTGTGTATTTAAGAATTGTGTACCTTTATTAAAGTGTAGTAGCTGTTACATGAGATGAATAAGAATTACAACTTATAAACAAAAACAGAAGTTAGTTATCCAACCCGAGTAACGCTGGATAATTCTGCTAGTGTAGAATAAAATTATTTTAAAACACGAGTTTCTTAAATTCGTTTTTCGAATAAATTATAAATATTGTGCCCTGATCAAGTCAGTATAACAACAAGGTTACAAGTTGAGAAAAGTAAAGATTTATTGTTGGATTTGAATAAAAGAAACGTGAGAAATATTGAAATTGTAATTTTAAAAATCATTGTTTTCGCCAAAATATAATTAAAATTTAGGTTGCAATTAATAACTCTTGAGTCAAATGAAAAAGTTTAAACCAATACCATAATACCAAATTCTTTAATGTTCGATATAGTTATATTTTTACTATTAAATGGTAAAAAAGTGATAGAGTCGAAATTCATTATGCTTTAATGTAACTTCATAAAAGCTCTTTACTCTTTTGTAAGGATTTTTTGAATCAACTGATGAAAATTCTTCCAAGAGAAATATTGTGATTACATAAAGAGTAAATTAATTTTCTTTATTCCAGCTCTGCTCTCGGTGGTGGACAGTCTAATCTTAATTGTTTAATATCAATGAAAAATATTTAGATTTATTAAATTTTCAAAACTTCAATGCAAGTTTTTGTGTTTTATATTTTGTAAAAAGATGTTTTAAAATTGCGAATACTTTTTGTAGTACGATTTAAAACTTAAAAGTGTATGTTATCTACTTATGATGTAAAATAAACTTTAAAATATTTTCCATTTTTTTAAGTTGTTTGAAAGTTGTTCTATGTCGTAAAAATATAAAAAAAAACTGATTTCGGATTCTACTTTTTATATGTTCAATTCTTGCAAACGTTGACTTTAAAGTCCTTCAGAAAATTTAAGTGTTCCTTTAACGATGTACGATTTAATTAAGAACAATGCTTTCTCAACGCGGTTAAAAATGAATTGAACTTTTTTGTAATTTATAATTTAAAATGTCACTAATCTAAATAAAAATAATGCGAAATGAAACACGCATTAATAAATGAATAGTAATTTTACATAGTGAATTGCATTGACTTTTAATTCAATTGAATTTCCCCATTTTAAGTATCACAAAGACCACATAATACCACTAAAAAATGAAGCTTTCTAACCATAGATTCTAATCTTTTAAGAACAGGAAAACAGACATATTTTGGAAATTTGCCATGACAAAAGCGTTATGTTTTGATTCGTTTTTATTTCTGTCCTTCCTGTTTGCAATTCGTTGAAGTCGGTTGTTTGAATGACTAGGTTAAACAAACAATCCTTGACTTCATGTCTTTTAATTTTGTTAACACATGTTCATGCAACAGTTCCTCTGGATTGGAATATGACTCATTCGAAGGTAACCGCGGGTTTTGTTGTGCAATTGAAGTGGAATACATAAATTTGGATATTTTATATCGTTTAAGCCTAGTGTGTAACAATGTAGGCTTCAAAATGGATTGGAAGCTTTAGAAATTTGCTGATTTAGATGTAATTAGCGTGTTATTTATGTAAGATACCTTGAACTTCGAAATGCTGTTTGACTTTTTTATATCGACACTAGAATGTTGCAAAGCATTGTTCGTTCAAAATTCAGGAAAACTATTCTTTTTCCATATTATTCAAAATATAAAAATATTTTTTTTCTGGTGTATAAGAATAAAGCAGATGAAAATAATAAGCCTCCGCACTTTCAACTCTTACATCATAACGTTAAGAAGTGGAAATGAAATTCATTCTCAAACAATATAATATTAAACATCATCACTGAATGAATGTATTTATGATTAAAGAATTGTAAAAATATTTAGATTGTTTCATGTAGATATTTTTTATTTGTGTTTAATTATTTGAATGGAAAACTCTTTCGAAACTCACTATAAAATAAATAAACGCATCAATGAAATCATAAATTGTTCAAATAACGCTCTAACCTATTTTGTGGAAGAAAAGGTATTTGGTTTGTTGCTTATTGCCAAGTAATACGTAACTTAAATAAAAACACAATAATCTACAGAGGTTATTTGTTCTTCAGAAAGATAATGTGGAACTTAAAATATATGATCTAATGCTGGTTTAAAAATCGGTGATAGAGAACTCTATAAGTGATGTAGACTTAGGACTTTCAGGAACAAGTTTAGTTAACATTTTGTAACTAAATAATATTAAGGTATGTGACTTCGAAGCATTTTTTTTTAATACATAAAATTTTACTGAAGCATACGAGTTTTTAATTAAAATAGGGTATAAAACTATGAATTTAAATGCAATTTCAATGAAATTTCATTTATTCCAAAATATAGGCAATTTTTAGCAAAATTTTAGTGAAAATTTACATTTACGCCTATAGCAAATTCTAATGAATATATTTCAATAATTTTTCATACAGTATATAACTAACATCTGTGTTATGAACCACAAGATTTGCAGTAGTTCAAAAAGTTATTGAAATAGTCCAAACTTCGTACAAAACTATTTTTTTTTCATTTTTTAATCTCATTTTTTCAAAAGAATAGTCATTAAAATAAATAAAAAATATAGAGAGGTTAGATTTTGGTTCATAACATAGCTACAAATGAATAAAACATTGTGGCAAAATTTCATTTCAAAATCTTATAAACACTTTGAGTTATGATATCTATCGTAAACAAAAAAATAGCAAAACGCAGTTTCTCAGAAAACGCATTTAAAGAAAGTAAGGAAACAGTTACCAGATGCAAATAAAATAATAATAATAAATAAAGGAAACGTGACTCTATATTTAAAAAAATATTTGGACATTTACAATGTTTGAGAGTGAGAAAATAGTTGTTCAAACCAATTGTTTACATTTTTACGGCTCTTTAAATGTCGACTTCCGGTATCCGAAATTTCACTTCCGGTTTATTATTTATACTATATCTTTGCTTCTAGTTATAGTAAAAACATAAACAAAGCATTTTTGGAATCCTAAATGTGTGGCCTATAAAATGAACAAATAAAAAAAAATCGAAAATTTTTCACCAAAACGAGGATTTTTGGGTAGTCACATACCTTAAAACAGCATTAGCCAAAACAATCGGAATAGGTTTTAATAGTAAAATGACTATATCTATATGGAATCACAACTTTTACTGTAAACTCTAAGTTATTTCTTCAGTTAATTTTTTAAACAAGAACACTAATTTCAATTCATGTGAATAGAATACTTCTAAGTCACTACAACTTCGTGGAAAATCGCTTTCAAAAGCAGTTTCATCATCACAATACACAGAAATCTGGACACTCACTAACTTTACAATCACCGAAACTGCCCACACAATATTAAATCATACTTTAAAATAAAGTGGTGACTAAGTACACAAACCACATCATTTAGGTAATTATCCCCCTCAGTCTCTTAAGGCAGTGCATTTAGTCTGCTCCTACCGCCGTAACGTTTATGTATACGATCTCGGAAGAAAGCTGTCAACTATTTGCATTAGCATTTTCTTTGGTAACCATCTGCGGAAAGTTATTCTGCGAATGCCAATTACTGCAAAACGCTTATCACTTCAAAGATGCGTTGTTCTGCGCTAATGCTTGCTGAGGTCATAGACCTTTCTTTAACCAACCCCAACGCTTCTTATTTTCACTAGAGCGTACTTAAGATTGAATTGCATGCATAAAAACTCAAGAATTGTTGCATTTATGACGGTATGAAACTGTAGCACTACGAACAGTCAGAAAGAACTGAAAGCAAGTTTTTCTAATAGTATTGGATTGATATGTGAGATTTTAGCAACGTGTTTTGAGTTTAAAAGACATCCGAATGTGGCACAAAAGATACTCAAGTATTTTATATGTACAAAATTGCATGTTTACAAGATGCATAAGTTAAGACAAATATAGATAAAAGCAATTCAAATTCTATGAATTCAAATAATCCGAAATACAGTTAACACATTTTATGCTTATTTAAGATGTCCATTTCGTCTTCCATCGACAGTACAGAGAACGATACAGGATGTTTCGAAACTTCCTGTATAAACTTTAAGGGGAAGTTGGAACTCAAAATAAAACAGTATTAACAAAGTGATATAGCCTTAAGGAACGCATCTCCTTAGGTATGCACGAACCCGAGGTACTCTAGTGATCAGTGATACTTTCTTTTCCCATGAGGCTTATTGTCTTTAGTAAACATGGAGTTCGCGCTCTCCTCTTTCTCTGCTTTCATCCCACTACTCTATTCGACAATCCCTCTTTTTCCCTTTTACGATAGTTTTTATTTGACGTCGTCTTGTGTTTGGCGCAGCTTGACCAAATATGGCCTTTGCGCTATAAACCCTAAAAATATCAACTAAAGGGATATACTCCCACTAGCATCACCTAGATTTGTTTGAATCATCATCAGCTAGCCAGTTTATACTGCAGTTCTGCTGTCCGTTAAACTGCATCGCCCCTGTCAGGCGTGCATTACTGTTGGTGGTCGCAACTTTGAATATAAAGAGTGAAACTGTATAGCCACTATCAAACTGTAAAATTAGGATTGATAAAAATGCTGTTTACATGCTTACTGCCTTATTTCTGCACCTTAGTGTGTACCCTCTATAGAACATCAGGGTAGCACTTGCGGATATGTATCCTTGAGCGAATATTTAAAAATTTTATGTGTTCAGTACTTCCGAAAATGATACAAGGAATATCCAAAACTGCAAGCACCAGAAATTTTGCTCACTCTTTAATTTCCTCTTTTGAGTGATCAAGTTGACTGTTAATGATTATGCATAAAATGCTCAAGCTTTAATTTTAAGATTTTATGTTATTTAACCCTCCAAGAGGTTTCTACGAGATAGCTCGTCCCTAAAGTTCTGGCCAATTTTGCTGATGACGAAATATCTCGTCCATCAATATCTGGTCAGTTTTGCTAATGACGAGATACTTCGTCGGGACAACCACCAAGAGGGTTAAGCGCGTTTAAGATAAAACTTATTAAAAATCTTCTTGCCTCCCCTGTTTTCTGATCGTCCATAAGTCCACTAAATGTGGTCTTGCAAACCTGGGCTCTTTACTTTTGCCAATCCTTCGTTACAATGGTTTGAGGTCTTAGGAATCAAAGCAATTTAAAAAGGAACAGCAAAAAAGATTGCTTCTCCTCGGCATTCGGGCATTTTTTCATTTGTATTATCATGTGATGTGTTTCGTCGCTTTTTAATTGACTTATTTCTTCTTTTGATTGAAATGAGTAATCTGGAAAAGGTCAGTTGAATTGTATAGCCTTCGTTGAATACTTTCCTATCAGCTAACCAATTGAGGAACAGGGTTGCCCAGATTTATACAAGAAAGCTCGCAATTTCATTTCTAAAACTCCCAAATACGTATAAACTATGAATAAGAGCGAGACTTCACGAAGCAGCAATTTAGAGCACATGTGTAAGCCATATTTAGAAACTCTAAACAAATAATAGTAATTATATATGCGATCAATTCTATAAGTGACGTGCTGAAATCACATTAGAAAACATCACATTAGTGACGTCAGTTACATAAAGCAGGTATAAAGCAGGACTACAAAATCACCAGCGCCCTGTATTTCATGCAAAGTACATTGATAACAATTGTGAAAACATATGTTCATGAATTATACTACGAGTGAAATACGATATTATTTATGCAGTTCAGTTTTGAGGAATTCATTTTGCTGATATAAAGATGATGCCACATAGCATGTCATTTGAAGCCTAAAACTACCTCAAAACGCACAATGCAAAATTTAGGCTCACAATAAAGTAAAAAGTAGCCCAAAGAGTGCAATTGCGCCCAATTTGGTGAGACGTGGTTTTGTGAAGCTGGATGTTTCACAAATCGGGAGTAGTTGAACTAAGTGAGTAAAACCAATTGTGTGAAAATGAATATTTACTGAATGTAAAATAACAAGGACAATGGCATAATGAGCCATATCTTGATGTAGCTTTAAAATTAAAGTATTCAGAGAGCTAATCGTCTAACACTTCATTACAAAAACAAATTATCCATTACAATTACAAATTATAGGTATAATCCGAATCTGACGAGTTGGCATTTGATTCACGTGGTTTTGGATTCGATTTTGAATTTCTTGGTGCAAGGTCCTAAACAGAACCTCTCCCAGGATTTTGACTTCGAGTTTATCGCTCACTGCCAAAAACGATAGCAGTGATTACGAGTTGGCTAAACAAATAATCACCTATGGCGATCACCATACTTGATTTTGCATATGGCAGTCCTTTCCAATGGCGATCTTAATACCTTTCTAAAAGTGGACTAACCGATAGTCATCTCCCTTCTCACCAGAACAGTACTTGGATGCGCATGATAAAGTATACAAAAAGTTTTCATTGTTAAGTAAGCCTATGAAGATACTGCTTTTGTACTAAAATTAATTATAAATACCGATTTTTTTAATGTAAATCAAACAAATATCAGCAAGAAATATTAACTTTTCAATAGATTTGAAACACTTTTGCAACAATACATTCCAACTACTAGTTAGATTCATTTATGCGCGCGTTTCGTAATACATTAATTATAGATGATATTAGTATATTAAAATGTGTGCTTAAATCTACATTTCGAAAGATAAATTATGTAGTTTAAAATACATTTATGTTCCTACTAGTTAATTATATTATATTATATTTTATTCTGCTTATATTTATATATGAATTTGAATATTTAAGATCCAAGCACAAATCGAAAGTAATTATTAGAGCGTAAACACTTTATGGAACTTTTACGTATTTCATTTCATTTAAGTAATGGATTTCCCAGCCTCTCTACACTTTTCGAACAACTAATACCCTCCTTTTTCCAGATATTATTTTTATTTTTAAACTTTCCCCAGCAACAGTATTTGTGGGGAATTCTTTCATTGAAAAAATTAAATGAGATTTTTCGCGCACGATCGCACTTAATGTGAGGATTACCTTAATCACACCCATTCAGCTGCCCAAATTGAATCCATAACGCAATACTACTGAGGCGACAATGATTCCATTTCATTAAAAATTCATAAAGGCCAGAGTCGTATTTATTTTTACGCACAACTTAAATTTCATTCAATAATAAACCTGTTCATTTAAAAGGATAATTACTCTTGATTTATCCTCCACTGGTGTTGTAAATTGCATTGGAATAAAGAAAAATCTTAGAAAATTGCCTTATTTATGTTTGTAGAAAAAGAGATTTCAAGTGATTTTATACGAAACACAGCTTTTGCTCATAATAGCTAAAAAACACTTTTTCTTATCACCTTGATAAATCATAGTTTTAGTAAACAAAATATTTATTAAAATGTAGAAATAAAACTGGTTCTTTTTTAAGAAGAACGAAAAATAATTTTGTAAGCATTGTTTACAAAACGCATACTATTCAATGCATTTTATTCACATAGAGCAGCTAGTTCCAGCCTTCATCTAATTGCACACATAAATTAATTATTATAATTCTGCGGCACACACGAAAAGTATATTACATATTTTGCCGATCTGATAAAAAATAGATACAACTTTGATTTATAAAAAAATTGTAATTACCACTTTGTTTCAAAGTGATTTTTTAAAAGACTTTTCTGAAACTGGTAATTTATGACACTTTGCAAAAAAGAAATAATGCTCAAAATTATTTAAAAAGTATTACTTGAAATTATTTGTGAACACGTGAAAAATTCAAAATTAAACCTTTGAAATGAAATAAATCTTACGCAATTTAGACAGCTTCAACCTCCTTAAGACACACCAGTGTAATTTTTGTGGCACACGGCTTTAAAATCGTTGATCCGGAGGCTACAAGTCATAATAAAAATTAAAAAGTGTATTTTTAAACAGATGTAAAATAGAGAAGTTTGTCTTAAATCACGAGTGCACGTGTACGTTTGTGAAAATGTTTTATATTAAAAATAATTTTACCGAACAGAACTTTTTCATCTATTTCTCTATAACTCTTAATATCTCTATAACTATATCCCTATAACTCTCTTCTATCATTAATATTCTTTCGTATCTCTTTTCAATAAATAGTTAAAGTGTGCAAATAATTTTAAATATTTATGAACCTTACTGCTTTGAAATTTATAGAAAGAAATTGTTGGATATGCAAAGTACTTATTAATAGTTATAACAAGAGATCATATCCAAAAGCGCAATCAAGAAAACGAGAGCAGACAAAATCCAGAATATAAATATTTAGAACACATTATAACATGAGTAATTCTATATACGACATTAGTTGAAACCACCTCCAAATGTTTATTAATTATAATTGGTATTAAACAACTAATGCCATTGCAGGTAAGAGAATAATACGTTTAAAGCTCGGTCGTGCTTAGAACGAATAAAATATAATCTCTTCATGGACTAGGAATAAAATTCAACTGTGCGGAATATCTTAAAATCATGCCTTTATTAACGAATTTACATTTAGACAAATAAATTAAGTTTGGAAAGCGACAAGCAAAACGTTTCTTACAAAAAATACATCATATAATGTGTTTTACTCCAGAGACTTTATCCATACAATATTAAAATTTTAAGTAATTTGAATAAAAATACTTTTTTCTTCAAAGTAATATCTGAAAGAAACTGTATAGTTTACAAATACTTAGATTATTATTTGTATGTTATGTGAACCACAGCATTTTAACCCTTTCGCGTCATTTATAAAAGGGAAATAAATTTACGACTATTCTCATTCAAATAAAATCATTATCAGCGTTTTCCATTGTATAATATTGTAGATTTTTATTTGAATTTATGAACTTGTTTTTAAAGTAATGTTTAGGCCCTATTGAATAAACGTAAGATTTATCTTTCGTTTTCATCCATACACTTCAAAAAAAGACATTTTCCGATAGCAAACCCATTCTTACCAGCCTACAACTACTCCAAAAGTATCTTTTCCAATACGCGTTCAATAAGAATAACAAATATGCTTTTCACAAATATTTCCACAAATGCCTAGAAATTTTTTGAAAATACCTGCATATTTTCTCCTCTCATTAAAACTGGATTTATTCTGTGTACCTATATTTTACATTGTAAGCATGATTCGAAAAGAAAAATAACTATCTATCTATATATATATATATATAAAGTAGAGTTGGCGTCTGTCTGTATTTTCTCTATACAAATCTACACCGTTTGACCAATCCACACCAAATTTGGTACACTTATACTTTGGAACCCTGCGAGTAACGCAAGCTACATATTAACTCCCTACTCTTTAACCTAGGGGAGCTAAATCAATTCGAAATTGTCATAGGAAAAACATTGAGCATAAAACGATTACGGTAAGCAACTCTGTTTTAGCAGTATTGATCGAAAAACAATTTTTTCTGAAACGTTATATTTAAACAATTTAAAATTCTAATTATGCCTGAACTGATTTTTTATTTCTTTCCACAATATAAATAATTTAGGAATATTTGAATGATGAAAAATGGATATTCAAAATACTTAATTTTACACAACTTGCATTTTGTAATGGAACACCGAAAAGCCAAATAAAAAACTTCATTGATCATAAAAGAGTAATTTTGCAATTCGGTATCTGGCAACGCCAGAATTAATGTTTTATTTCATAAATTAGATTTAGAGTTCCGTGTTTGTGCATTTGAGTTAAGACAGAAATGTTGTGGTCATATTTAAGCATTTCCATGAATTATAAATATATGTTCTTTTTGTAAATAAATCATTATTGTCTTAATCGAAATTGTTCAAAAGTATTTTGCCTAATTGTTCTTTTTCTGAATATATTCAGGACGTCAAAATTCGACACGTTTGCACATTTCTTTCTTTTTTCAGAATTCTGCATTTTTTTCAAGGATCGGAATTTTGTTTCTGTTTGTATTTATGTGTTCCAGTATTTTATACACACATTACAGATATATTTAGGAGTTAAATTTTAATGATTTATTCATTTCCTGCAAAATATCAGACAGGGGTAATTTCTTGGCGGTATATGTTCATTTCGACCAACTTTCTTTGTCTTTGGTTGAATACGTAATGGTTTGCATAATGCTCTTTCATAAAAATAAATAACATTAAAAAACATTTTTAAGTAAGGTGTGTAATTTCTTATTTTAAAATGACCAGTAAAGTTAAAAAAATCACTTTAAAATAAGTTGGATTACGTTAATTAAAACCAATAGTCTTACGTTGTAGTTCGAATATAATTCAAAATTTTGACTTAGATTTTCATTACAAGACGATTAAAATGAATTAAATTTACATTTGTTTTTTTATGTTTCATGAGTGTTATTGAAAGCTGTACTCCATAGTTAAGTAACTACATCTATCATTCTAAATAGGTACGTGGTTTCCACATTGAAACTGAATCTCTGAATTTAAAAAAGTACCATAAGGATTCGATTTAAAACTGAATGTCTTCTGGAGGAAAGATAATTTTAAATAAGACTTTGGCTGATCTTGAAATAATATCAGTGAGGAATTTTGAAAAAATGAATTTTTTGTTATAAGTGACAGAAGGTCGAGGTTGCTTACTCTACAAATTGAAGCTACAACTTAGATACATGTGAAACATTAGATGAAAGCAGTGTTTTCTTTTTAAAAAACGCTGTAAAATCGACCTTCTGTTTTTTGAAACATCGTAATCGATTGAGTTTGCTTTGTTTACACCGATGACATTTATTTTTAACACAAGCTCCGTTATTCCACGTGGTGCTGTTCTCGGATCCTTCGCTTCGGGGTATGATCCCGGACCGTCGCCAATAGCCCGTTTTGTTGTTCCAGTGCGATGTTAATTAAATTCCTACCTATCTACCTACCATTATTCCACGTGCCGCTGAATGGAATTTTCAAGAAAAAAATGTGTCTGCTTCAAAATAAATTAATCACGAATGCCGTAACAATTTAATTTACCATCTTATATTGATGATGAAATTCGAAAACATCGCATACCAGGTGCAAGAATGCTACAAGTAAAACATTCCTAGGAAAACTAAGTGCAAGACTACGTCGAAAATTCGCCATTTTTACTGAAAATGAACGTACGGGGATATTCGTAATCACTCCAAAACTCAAAATCGACTTCAGTAGTAGCCACCTAGGAAAAAACGTTTATAGTTTGTCTTACAAATGGCGATGAATATGAAATGGATTATATGAATGAATATCAAATGGATTATATGGATGGATACATCATGTATACATATTTGCGTCCAAAATAAATTGTAGAAGTTATGAGAAAGTAAAAGCGATGTTAAAAAATTATTTTCCGTACACTTAAATGATACTTACATTTCTCTATGAAATAGAAGTGAATATTTTGATCACTTTTCAATCAACATTTAACCAATTCAACCCGAGCAACGCCGGGTAATTTTGCTATTATATAAGATAGACATTGGTTTTTGTAGGATTATTTTTATGATACACTAAACAGTAAATAGGATTCAAATAACATACGCGTTTTACATCACTTAAAGGTTCGGTTCTGTAATATTTTGTACAATACAGTTGTTTCAAATGACGCGTTACTTTCTTTATTTTAGTTCAAAGAAATAATTTCATTTGAATTATTTTATTTTTTATGACATTCTCGAAATAGATAACAACTGTAATATTATTAACCCTAAGTCCTCCTCCCACCAATAATGACTATACTTTTATCAATGAAAATAATACATCACGGTAGAGAATTCATTTTCCATTAATTATTATGACATGCAAAAGAGAATTCATTTTCCATTAATTATTATGACATGCAAAAGAGAATCTTGTTCTTTTTGTATAATAATTTAAAGTTGGAGTGGATTTTGATTATGTACCAAGTATGCAGAATATAATTTCCGGATTTATGGTTGAGGTATGAGTACGAAAATAACTATAATCGAAATAAAAATCTTTAATTCATTGCTTTTTCCGCACACAGTGTACAATATATCAGAGTGGTTTCAAATAATGTTGCGTGCCTTATTTTAGCTGTTCAAAGAAATAATGTCCCTCGAATTCGTTCGTTTATATGATTCTCAAAATAGATAATACCTATAATCAAAAAACAAATATTTAAGCCCTTTAATAATCACCATAAGATTCTTTATCTATGAATATAATGTATCTTGGTGAATGCTTAAATTTTCCATTAGTTATATCCATACCAGAGAATTTTGTTCGTTTTGTATAATAGCTTAAAGTTGGAGGTGATTTTGAATATTGTCGTTTTACTATCAAAACCTCTGAAATCAAATATTTTCAGGAATCATAAAAATTAGATAACAAATTGTAGACCAGTCATAAGATAAGAGGTTTAAAAATTTGTCAACACAGGGCTTATAAATGATGTTGACTTGAAGTTTGGAGGCCGCGATAGTCTGATAGTAGACCCGCGAAGTTGCAAGATCAAAACTCGATCCAACCAAAGGCAGTCATGTATGTGGCTGCTAGTGCACGTTCAATCTGTCGTGGCCTCAAATTTCCTCACGTTGGCATGGTGTTGACAGCACCATCTGACCGTGGTCCAAAATTACAAGGTGTTGTCCTCGGATATTCCCTTCGGTATTGATCTCGGACTGTTCCCAATAGTCCATTGTGTTTGTTACTCCAGTGCTCCATAAATTCAATTAACTACCTATCTTGAGACAAGTTTAGTATGCATGTTTATCATCAAGTAATGTTCAAACCTCATATATATAAAAAACTGGATGAACAAGGTTTTAATAATAAAACGACAATCTGTACCATTGATGCAGAATGGAATGTCCAGATTTATGTTTGAAGTATGAGTACGAAAATAACGACAGTCGAAATAGCAATCGATAGTTCATTGCTTTTTCCGTTTGATGACTCCTTAATCGAATCGAGTTGTATCCTAATCATATGAGAACGATATACGGGAAATGGAAATTATGGAATGCGAAGATACACGCGACATCACCACACGTCAGCCCAAAGTACGTACGGTCACGGCGCTAACGGTATGGATCACGCAAAGGGTCGGATGCCATTTTAATGACTTTTTAAAGAAAATAATTAAAGTTTATTGACGGAAATATCACGTGATAACTCACCGTTAAGAACTGAGAGGCGTATATGGTCAGTTGGACCAACGAAGAATACTTACTGCGGAAATTCACTTCGGTCGTGAGGGAATTCTCAAATTGCTTCCCTTTGAGGCATTTGGTGAATTGAAACGTACACGGACCAAAAGCGTGAGGTAAAGAGCCAGATGGTCGAGGACTTTGAGTAATTACCCAAAAACATAAAAAAAAACGAAATCTAAGTTAAGTGTGAAGAATTAAATCGCAAAAAGGTCAGCCGGTACTGATTTATTTTCGAAGTCATGATATTTTACACTTTCGTACAACTTTTTGGGTATGAAAAATAAAAAGTTTCAAAATTATTAATAAATCTGTCTAAAAATCAAACGCAGTCTATAACTCTCGTCGGATCAACACGTCCACCATCATCAGCACCAAATATTTGATAAGCTGAAATGGCTATTGATTATTTTTGTTTTTAATATCTTTATTTCTCGTTTTTTTAGCTTTATTATAATTTTCTAGCTACTTTATCTATAATAGCTACTTCATCTATTATAAACACAATTGTTTCAGACTTAGGAGGGCTAAACTTTCTATACAGAGTTGGATGTGGAAGTACAAATCGAACCATATGAGTAACTACAATCCCAGTGAATCCTTGATGACTCAATTTTCACCAATTGCTTCTACTAAAAGAGCCTAAATTTTTTATACAAAGTTGGATGTAGAAATTCAAATCGAAACCTATATGGGTAACTACGACCCCCCCCCCCAAATTCTTGATAGCTTGTGGCATGAATGACGAAATGTTTGATCTCATGACATTTCTGCGAGGTTACTCACTTTTCGCGGCATTTAAACCAAACGTTTCAAAAGGACTTCTCTATAATGTGAATATTCTATGGCATCGTACTCGCTTTGCCTAAACACACAATTACTCCGTCTCGGAAAGCTTTCTTCATAGATTCAAAGCGGAAAGTTCAAATTTAACCATATTATCTTTATATAGACTCCAATGTATTCCTAATACAATGCAAGAAAAAGTCTTCGGTTAACCACTGAAAAAAAGATTTGTGACCGTTTGATTGCAATTTAAGAGTCTACAAAACCTCAAGTGCCTCTAAATGCCAAATAAATGGCAAAAATGGACCCTATGTTGATACTTTTGCTTTAGGATTAATTTGATTTGGATGAATATAAATAGAAAGTCAATTATTCATCACCTATAAAATCAAACCATATTATCTAACTAAGGATCAAAATGAGTCCGTCTTCATACAATATACGAGCTTTCTGTCATATTGGTCTATCCTCTAAGTAATTTGCGGTGGCTTGATTTCGACTACAAAGAGTCCTTTCAAAATTTCAAATACTTCTGAAGGCAAAATGAATGATAAAAGTTATTCTCAAAGACAGAAAAGACCGGATTCCCGTAATGACACATTCATTATCTATAAAATAGAACCATATGATCCAACTACGGACTAAAGCAAATCTTTCTTGATACAATGCCCTAGCTTTCTGTCACAGTGGTAAGCCCACTAAATAATTTGCGATGGTTTGATTACAACTACAAAGACTCCTTTCAAATTTTCAATGTCTCTGAAGGCGAAATGAATGACAAAAATGGTCCTCGAAGATAGAAAAGACTGGACTCCCATCCCTAAACGTTGCGGAAAGTTCCAATCCCGTCAGAAGCCCCCAGCTGACTTCCGGACAATAAGTAGGAGGGGATCACTAATCACTCTCGTTCACCAAAACGAGGAAGGAGGGGGTCCCCCAGCTTCCGTTAACTTTAGCTTCTTAATGAGAATTCCCGAAAAGCTTTAAAAGAGATCATTAAAACAAGCGCGGCAACGAGTGCAGATCGATCTGCAGGAGGAATGGCGGCCAAATTAATGACGAATTAATGCCACAGAGTCCCATACTTAGTTAACTTTTCCGTGAGTGAGGCCTGTCGCTGCCTCCGCAGTTATGGATATCGCCGCTGTCATTAGGTGGTGAGGTTCATTTATTTATGGGGAAATGGTGAAACAGCGTGCCTGGAACCCTCAAAATGCGAGGATTTCGGCATGTTAATGGAGTACTCTTAGAGCGCGAGGACTTTCGGGGAGATTTAAGTTATTTATGGCGGAGTGATTCGTAAGAATAATTGAAATAATGAATTAGCTTCACGTACGGTAATTATGCATTTAGCGAAAAACAGCCGCACACCCTGTTTGGAGGAGGATAAAGTTTTGGTCGCAATCCTCCGAAGGGAGGAAGTAATTAGTTTGGGAACAAAAGAATTTATCGAGGTTTTTGGAAGTTCGGGAAATTTGCATGGACGAGCCGAAACTTCGTATCACATAATACATTATTCATATATAACGGATTTCTAAAGCGTGTTTACGTCAAAACGTGTTACGTGTTTAAAGGAAACACTTCCACTTAAAGTGGATATTACTTCAACTTTTCAGATGGTGTTCAAATAAAGCTATCTTGTTTTTGAATGAATAAAAAAATCTACTGAATACTGCATATTTAAATACACTGCTGTCCATTGAAAATGCAACACCAAGATAGTTGTTGTATTGATCAGAAATTTGGCAGATAGGTAGTTTATCATGGCAAATGCAAATGATTAAAATTTCAACTGAGTATGTACATATGTTACTCGTGCAATACAGACTGAAATGTGACTCGGAAGATTTAGAAGTAGAACTCAAAAAGCAAATCCTTATTATTGTATAGGTGAATTTGATTAGTATTTCTGATAGTACTTAAACAAGACGCCATAATGCAAAATTCGCTGTTTGAGAGAGGAAATTTTATGAGTTGATAAAGGTCGTTTGTCGTATCGGGTTATTGCTGAAATTGTTGGGCGAAATGTTAGTATAATTATTGGTACTTGGAGGAAATGGACAGATGAAGGTTCTACGCATCGTTGTGAAGATGGAGCATCCATGGCTACATCAGAAAGGGAATATAGACATTTTGTAAGCATGGTGGTACATGAACATTGTATGGTGACATCTACAGCAATAGAAGATGGTGACACATCAGGCGATGTCTGTTTGTCGACAATTTCTGTAGTGAGAGCTCGTAGTACATCGTCCGTTACCACGATTTCCTTTAACCCATACAATAGACGTCAGAGACTTCAACGGATCCAAGAGAGAAGATACTGCAAGGTTGAATGGAAGCGAATCATGTTTTCTGACGAGTCTAGATACAATCTCGTGACCCATGACGGCCAGATGCTTGTTCGCAGATACAATGGGGAACGGCATCTGGAAGACTGCATTGCACAGCATCATAATGGGCATACTATTGGATGCTATTTCCTTTTATTCACGTCCTTGCCTCATATGGATCACAAGCAGAAACGTTCAGCGTTACATTACAGAGGAACCAGAATTCTTGCCCTCGGGTTATCTTTCAACAGGGCAATGTTTATCCCTATGTCATCTGAATTGTCTTACTTTCCATCTATGACTAACAAGTACCACTTCTTCCTTAGCCTGTTTGGTCGACCGATTTGTCCCCCATCGAACCCGTGTGGGATATGATTGTTCGAAAATATCATCATTCGCAGTCACAACTGACGAATTTTGAATGTGTGATGAATCTATATGAAATTGCCTTCCACAGACATCCATCCAGAATCTTCAGCGGTCAATGTCACAACGTGTGCAAGCAGTGAAAACTTCTCAAGGTGAACACCCAAACTACTTACTTTAAGATGTTCCTTTTGACTTACAGTTCAGTAACTCAAGTCTGATGGTTTGCATTTTTAATAAACAAGAGTATTTTATAAATATACCTTCTATAAAAATATATAATGTTTAGATTTGATAATGAAGTAAAGTAAACAAAATAGAAGAAATTGTCCGAGTCATACTGTAATAATTCAGGGTGAAACTACACAAAAGAGGAAATAAATTAAAATAATATTTCTATGCTCTAAGAAACGTTTCCTAGTTTTCAGATTTAAATCATGACCTGGTAGTTAGAAATGTTGTACTAGACTTTACTATTCTATTTATAATATTTACTAGTTACACCTACCCTAGAGTTACTTTATAAACCGTTTGTCTAAGATTATGACAAAATTAGATTTTGCAACTGTTTAAATTCAGAATACAAAGAAAACCTGCACTCGTTCCTTCAAAGTAAGGTAGAACTATTCTAAACTAAACATTTTACATTTTTTACAGAATTCTTTTAAGTACCGCACTTTTAGAAAAAGGAAGCAAATTCATTTTAACATTGTATCTGAGAACGGTTAAGGGCTGTTTAATTGGATTTGTCACCACTGTTATTTTTTTGCTACAAGAATAATTTAATTCGACGAATTCAGTTAGAAAGTTGCTTAATTTCCTTCTCCTTAATCTTCATCTGAATTATATTAATTAAATATTCAACAGCTATAAAAATGAGTGAATCTGGTCACTTAGAATTGAAAAAAACCCTGGTTGAGCGGAGGAATTTCTAATATTGAAATTTGAATTTCCGCATATATATCATTATTTCTCTTCATATCCAAAAGGAATACTAATGAATGTCTGATCAATAATTTAGGCTTAAAAAGAAAAACTTCAAACGAAAAGAAGGCGTAATGAAATGGTTTAAACGATCAGAGAAGCTAGAAATATAAAAAATACACACTTTAAAGGACTGAAAAAGCCTCTGGTTCTCACATGAATTCGTATTTTTATTCACTGAGATGATCGTTTTTTATTTACCTTTCATGGAAACTTTGGAACTTTTCACCAGTTATATTTGATGTCGAAAGGGAAATATTGATCCTTTCTTTTTCACAAATTCTTTGAAAAGCACTTCGAGAGAATTTTCAGTTAAAGATTCAAATTCTTATTCTATACCACAACAGTTCAAGTAACATCTAAATTTTTTATGTCGCTCTGACATTTTTGTTTAATCGAAAGTTTCCACTTTCAAAGTTCTTATTTAATTTTTACGAAGAAAATATTCTAAATGATTTAATAATACCATGTTGCAGTAGCAAATGACAGCTTAAAAAGGTTTTATTTTTCTATTGTGAAGTAAAATCCATTTTATCGTTTATATCGAATCTATTATTATAAATATGTTCTACAAATACCGCAGTTTAAATTGCCGAACACAAATAAAGATGTGTATCCGTATAAAAGAGAAAAACTTATTTCTACAATAGGTTTGTAGATTTCAAAAGGAAATAAAATAAAATTTTCCAAAAAAAGAAATGGAAAAAAAGAAAGTGAGTTTTCCGAATTGAACAGCAGCTTCTCTACAGGAAGAATAACTTTTATGATCCCTAACTCACTAAGTACACTAAAAGTAGAAAATCAAACAAGTACCAAATCCATTCTGATGAACTATTGAACTAGACAATCTTGCTTATCAAATAATCCCATGAACCTACTTGAATAAAAGGAAACCTTTTGGACATTATGTAGGTTGTAAAAAGTTGACATTGGAGAACCTTTCTATAAATGTAGAACAAAATAATAAATTTAATATATACATTCCATTAAGTCAATGTATCTTCTAGTACGTAAACAAGAATTGTTTTGCTACACTAGAACATTAATTTTTGCATAATAAGATGAAGATTAAGGTATCCCCTGTATACAGCCATTTTCACCTAAATTTCATATTTGTTCATATTTTACATTACAACTTTTTAGCTGTTCAAAACACTTCGGATTTACTTCTACGACCATTAGAACTGGAGATATAAAAATTTTAAAAAGTATTGACATCTATATTTGACAAAGGGGTTTATATTGTTTTTAGCTTTTTCTCGAAATACAATTTTCGCTAAGCGTTACTCTCCGCAAAACACTATATCTCAGAATGCGTCAATTAAATTACTTTCAAATTGTTCATACACGGAACGTTTTAGTGAATCAGGAGAGAAATACACCCAGGAAAAGGAATGGGCCCTTTTTTTAGTTTTATGGCGCAAGGGCCATATTTGGCCACGCTGTGCCAGATAAAAAGGCAATATTAAGTAATCGACATACAAACACAAGGAAAGTTTTTACTGACACAGAAAAGAGAAATACACCCAGGGTGGAATCGAACCTACGCCGCCTACAACTCACAGGTTGCTAGAGCAGAGAGCACCACTGAGCCACGACTGCCCCAAATCAACCCTGTGCAGCTTACAACTCATGTTGGTTATCAGTGGGTAACAGTAATTATAACCAGCCATATTGTATGTATTTTGAACCCCTAAATCACAGGATAGGTAGATAATTGAATTAACATCACTCTGCATGAACGCAACGGACAATTAACGACGGACGGGATCAAAACTAAAGGGATAGATCAAAGGACAACACCTTGTAATTTTGAACCACTGTCAGATGAAGAGGTCACACATGAGCTGACACCCCACACTCCAAACGTCCACTCCACTCCAACGTGAGAACATTTGAAGCCACGACAGATTTAACGCGTGCCATCCCCAGTGTACACGACGGTATTTGGTTGAACCGAATTTTGAACTCGTATCCCTCTGGTTGCTAATACGCTGCTCTTCCAACAGGTCTACCGCGGCCCTCTAAATCATAGGAAATTTTGTAGAAACTGAATTCAACCATCATTTTCGTACCTTGATTGAAGCTATGTATCCATAATTTCATAGGCATTCATTATAGAATACGAGTAACTATAAATAAAGTTTCACATATTAAATTTGTGCAACGTCCCTTAGAGTCACACTAATACAAAAAAGAAAGAGACGTCAAAAATAATAAATAAAAACGAATGAAAGTAAAAGAATATTCCGTAGTATGATAAATGTTCGTTGGGATGTGAGCAGCTCTAACTTGTTTCGCTGTCTGCGGCGATACCTGTTTTAGAAACCATTTTTAACGACACCGTGTAGATAATCCTTCAAAAACGAATGGCGCTTCTGTGCTGCGAAAATGTCATTTGCGCGAAAGTTGAATATATCTTTCGATGATGGGGCCGTGAACCTACACAAATGTAAATGTATACGATTTCGTATGCGCAGTTTTTTATTGGACTTTGAATTCAAACTTTTTGATACATTCAAACTTATATATGTGAAGTAGCATATATATGAACTGTCCTTTGAAGTTCTTAAACTTTACTGTATGAATACTAAATACAAAATTAAAGTATTCTTCCAAGTAGCAAAGATCTGAGGACGCCTTGTAATTTTGAACGTCATGCATCCCTGGTACATACTGTCGTTTTAATACCGAAATCTCGCAAGTCCAGTTTTTTCATTTATGAGGTTTTAAAATTATTTTGTGAAGAATAAGCTTACTAAACTTGACTCAAGGTAGGTAGGTAGTTGAATTTACGTCGCACTAGAGTAACACAACGGTGAATTGGCTACGGTCCGAGATCAATCCCAAAGGGAGAGATCATAGGTCAACCCCTCGCAATTTTTAACCACGGTTAGATGACGAGGTCAACACTTGGCACCCAACTCTCCAAATTTCCACAACACGCCAGCGGGACGGTATTTGAGGTCATGGCAGATTTAACGTGCACCAGCCCTCACATACACGACGGTAGTTGTCTGATGCTATTTTCGAACTCCGGTTACTGATTCGCGACCCTACCAACTGGGATACCTCGGCTCCCAGAAGAATAATGGAGAATTTTCTTTAGAATTCTTTGCTGTCGCATCTAAAAGACGACAAATAATAACAACATAATCTCAATATTATTTTATAAAATGATTAATATTGAGATGTACGAGAGATGTAACATGAAACCATCCCTGTGGTGCACCAAGGCAACGCAAAGTGGTTCATAATTCCACCTTTGTAAGTGCCATTATGAATAATGTTTAAACTGGCCAGGTTAACACTTTTTCTCGACATTTTAAATCTCACTTCAAAATTCATGCATAGGTTCTTTTATGAAATCAATATAGATTGGAGTCTGGTTGTTACAAATAGTATTTAGCTTTAGTGAAATGAATCAGTGAAACAAATAGGATTAGTATGTGCACTGTGAATAAGAAATAGTATGTATGAGTAATCTGCTCACTTAAGAATGTCCTCTCAAAGTTTTCAAAGAAGCTCACAAACTTTAAATAATCTTCTCCAAAAATTCAGTTTTCACAAACCCAAAAATACAAATCTGTTCCAAAAGTCACGCAATAGAGCCGTGTTACAATATGTTATGAAAACAACTAATTATCAGTTTCTCGTCCTTTATTCTGTTGGGTGATTGACTTAACTGAAACAAAGATAATGGTTTTGATTTTTAACTTATTAATCAAAGCTCATTGTATTTTTACTCTGTTCCTCTAAATGACTCGGAAATCATGAATTTTTAAACAAGTATGAATCGTAAATATTTTTACTGAAAGCAGGAATAAGGGATCGCCAAGTTTAAACTGGTATTTTTCTCTCCTTAAGTAACGACACTAATTAACTGCAAAGTCTTAAAACTACACATTCATTTGGCGTTAAACTCGGATGCGTGAATCTCACTTTAAAACATTATTTCTACGAACTCACAAGTTAAAATACAAACTGATTAATATTCCATACGAATTCTTAATGATGACTAGAATAATCCGTGATTTATTTGAGCAACAATCGTCCTCCAATATAGTAGTAGGCCAATTTCCCTTGATTATGTAGAGCATTTTTAAGCATTAAATTTTCTCACTCTAGTTTTAAAGTACAAAAAGGAGGTCCATAGCTAAAGTAAATGTTATTTTTGAGTTTCAATTGATTACTTTAAAATAATCCTTGAGACTATGCTTGTCAATAGAGAGCAATGACAGATGCTTATTATATTATGCTTTCACAATATCTGGTGGAATAAAATCTACGGATATTTATGTAAGAGCTCCCAGATATTAATTCAGGCTATTTCGAGTCATGTAAAAATGTCATGTACATAGGTTTTAGCAAACTTTTTTTCTGCTTTTGATGCATTATTTACTTTTTAAATACAAGAGTCACAAAAATATATCCATCCATTTCATTCTTTCTTTCTTAAGCCTATTTGGGCCGCGGTAGCCCAGTTGAAAGAGTAGAGATTAGCAATCGGAAGGTTGCGAGTTTGAAACTTATCTAACCAAAGATCGTCGTGTACTTGGGGGACGATGCATATTAAATCTTTCGTTGCCTCAGACCTCACGTTGGAGTGGTTAGGAAGTTTGGAGAGAGGGGTGCCAGTACAAGTGTCGACCTCGTCATCTGACCGTGGTTCAAAATTACGAGGTGCTGTCCTCGAATCTTTTCCTTCGGGACTGATTCCATCCTTCTTTTCCTTCGGACATCTACAATAGCCCATTGTGTTGCTCCACTGCAATGTTAATTTAACTACCAACAAATCTACCAAATTTTCTCATATTATTGAACGATTTGAAGACATTGATATACATCTAGAGAAAGTTTTTTAACTCATAGCAACGATATAAGAGGTGTTTCTAAATATAATCAAATTGGTGTTATCGTTTTACCATAACTATTGTCGAATAACGAATAAGGAAATAATCAGTTGTTATCAAATCTGTGCCGGTATTCGAATTTATACTTTATTCCGTTGCTCTTATGGTCAGCCTGAGAAAATTAGGCCAGACTTGATTATAATATGAAAAACAGTAGATTAAGGCATTCTTTAAGTTATTAAACATGAATTTTGATTTTTATTCGAGAGAAGACAGTAACAAAAAATAAAACAAAATATGCTTTTTGTATCTTCCAAAAAATTGAGGGACTTGCAACCGAAGGGTTGCGAGTTCGAATCCAGCCAAAACACCGTCGTGTACAAAGGGGGCTGGTGCACGTTAAATCTGTCGTGGCCTCAAATGTCCTCACGTTGGCGTGGTGTGGAAGTTTGGAGAGTGGGGTGCCAGCTCAGGTGTTGCCTCGTCATCTGACCGTGGTTCAAAATTACGTGGTGTTGTCCTCGGATCTTTCCCTTTGGGATTGATCCCGGACCGTCACCAATAGCCCGTTGTGTTGCTCCAGTGTGACGTTAATTGAAATACCCCCCCCCCCAAAAAAAAAAATTGAGACTACCGAGAGAAAAAGGAAATTTTCCAATCCGTCAAATTTTGAACTATCCACGCCAGATCCGTCGTCTAGTTAAGAGATTTTCCACAGGGTAGCGTCAAGCAGACTAGGAGACTTACTTGCATTCCTACTCGTCAAAGTGGTTCATGATTTCCCTTTACCTTGGCTCCAAGAAGGAAAAAGAAATATAAGGAGTCAGGGTTGCAATTAATGGCGATTTATCCTCACTGTGATTGATTAATGCTGGATTCCTTGATGTAGTCTCATTCATTCTTTTAACTTTAGATGAAGCTTCTGAAGTTCGGGGTCTACTAATAGAAAATAGACTGTATACTATTAATTTAGAAGTTAGCAGCGGTTTTAGCGTTACAAACTGAAGATTGATTTTCTTTTAACGGAACAAAGGAAGATAGACCAAGATTTTCAATTACAAAGTTTTCTATCTATTATGGTTTGGTTTTTTGGGGGGGTTTATGGCGCAAGGGCCATATTTGGCCATGCTGCGTCATACACAAGACATACAATATCAAGTAATAGACATGCACACACAATGAAAGTTCTACTGACACAGAAGAGAGAAATACACCCAGGGAGAATGCACCTGACAGGAATTGAACCTGCGCCGCCTATATCTCGAAAGTTTCTAGCGCAGTGGACATAGTCATGACGGCCCCACTAATCTCTATTATGAATAGACGTTAATCCCTGCATTAATTTTTGGCCATAATTAAAACTAAAACTTCTTGAAAAAATGTTTATGTCGCATCCTCCAGATTATTTTCTGTAATATTTTAGAAAGTAAATTGTGAGTTACTCAGCTACTCACAATTTACTTTCTAAATTAAAGATAATGTTACGTGGTCTTAGAGATAATGAAATAGAAATGTTTCCGAAATGCAGGTTACAAGGCAGCACAAATAGTTCTGTTTTATTTCAGTTCAATTATTCTTATTGGTTAGGCTTGCAATCTTTCAATGCCTCGAGCGAAGTTTAGTTTAAGGGTTGTAATTAATGGGGACATATCCACACTGTGGTTGATTCCTTCGAATATCCTTATGCATTCTTTTAACTTTCGAAGAAAGCTATAGCTGCTGAATTTGTTATACTCTCTCAGAAAAGAGACTGTCGAATCGACAGTGTATTGAAAAAGTTTGCTGCCACTCTAACGGCAAATTGAAGAACTTACAATTTACTCGAACGAAAAATAAGGTAGACGAAAATGTCTAATGAAAAAGTTGCGGAGCGATCTCTATTTAATATAGAAAGACGTAAGGTTTGAATCTGATACATATACAAACGACAAAACATGAGGTAATCGAAAACATGGTAACCAAACAAAAATATCATTTATGCTAAAATACCTAAGGAAATTACTAGAACTTTTGATGAAAAATAACTGACAACTGGCTAGTTTTTCTATTTAGAATTATTTAGAACCAGTAACCTCCAAATTTGTGTTAAAAAATGTTGATCAACTAACTACAAGGCGCATTTGAGCTCCAGACAAATTTGTCTTGAGTACGAAGTAGGATAAGAAGTCTTCGTTATTACGTATGACTCTCCTACGTATGTGAAATATAATCTGGCTAAATTCTTATTGAAAGTGAGAGTTGCATATACATTCACGCCACTCGAGGTAGAAACTTCCTCTATCTATAAAATAAATTTCGTGATGGCCACCAGAAGGGATTTTAACTTTTATTCTAAGTTGAAACACATGTTCGAAGCCAAGGAATATAGTTATATTTTATTCGAAATAGAACCTTTTCACTTCAAAGAGCTCCAGACTATTGGATTTATTCAAGAAATTTATAAAAGTTTCACGGTGTTCGTTCCAGGAAACCGCTCATTTTTATTCTTGGAGATCCCAAAGGTTTCCTGATACCTGGACGATAAGATTTGTAGCGTAAAAAAACAATTCTGTTGAAGGTACTACATTTACATTATTTCTTAGAAGGTCCTATTTTGAAATCTTTCTTTGTGAGAATTCCCTATGGATTTATTTTAAATAAATTAGAATGCTTCTCTCTCTTGTCACATATCCCAACGCTGGGTAACATATATATCTGTTTGGTTTTGTTATGTTTGAAATTGAAAAGAATCTACATTTGTATAGGTGTCAGAGCTTCATCGGTGAATGTTCTGGGTATTACACAGAAGTTATGCAGTATAACGTTTCCAATTCGAAAAGCATGTATCAAAAAAGTCTTTTAAAATTATATGCTTTTCTCTGCATTTCATTGGGGAAAATAAATAGTTATTCGAAAACACGTGGTCACACGGAACAAAATTAGCATCCTTAAGTTTGTTCGTTGACGTACATAGAATTTTATGACCTTTTCAATGGTCATATAAAATTCTGTGACACATGACGGCCATATCAACGGTCATTTCATATAGCACTTTAAGTAATAAAAGTGTTGGACATTCTATCTGGACATAACAGAGTCATATTGAAGAGTATGAATAGTGACAGTTCTGGAAATCTCCCCATTATATATTTAACATCAAATCTTACTTTAGAGCATTATTTTCTCAGCAATCCTCATTAACTCTCCAAGGGATTTAGACGAGATAGCTCGTCCATCAAGATCTGACCAATTTTGCTAATGACGAGATATCTCGTCATCAAGCTACTGTCGATTTTTTGATGGTGTCGAGATCAAGATCTAATCAGTTTTTTCTAATGCCGAGATTTCTCGTCCATCAGTATTTGGTCAGTTTTGCAAAATATCTCAGTTTTAATGATTAAACTATCTGCTATGTTTAATTAATTTCAATAATAATATTTATAGCATGTTTTCAGCTTGCATTTCATGCAAGGATCTGCAGGTAGGTAAAAATTGTATAAGGGTAAACTGTATTAAAATAAGATAGGAGGGGAAATTATGTAGTGTTTGGAACTCAGGAAATGCAACTAAAAGTATAAGGGAAAAAATGGTTCGAAATTGGTTTAAATTTCAAATCCACAAAATTATTTATAGGATTTTTCACGACAGCTCAACAATGCTAAGTGAGATATGTAAAACGCATAGAATTTTTGACCTTTAACCTCACTCAAGCAGTAATCAAATACCTGAAACCTGTGCTTATTCAACAACAGAAAGTGTTTTCTAAGTATAGATAAGTGAGAGGGAGTGAGAGATGACTCACTTTTAAGATAATCGACTCCTGTGAATTCCAGAAACAAAACATACAAATACTTTTTCAATTCAAAAGTACATTACTTTATTATTGAAATATGAAAATGATGTATACAAAAAATTGGAGTAGTAGTTCGGAAAAACCTTTTGAAAAGACACATCAATGAACCATATCTACATTAAGGTTGTTATTGTTATTGTTATTTCAATTAACGTCACACTGGAGCAACACAACGGGCTATTGGTGACGGTCCGGGATCAATCCCAAAGGGAAAGATCCGAGGACAACACCACGTAATTTTGAACCACGGTCAGATGACGAGGCAACACCTGAGCTGGCACCCCACTCTCCAAACTTCCACACCACGCCAACGTGAGGACATTTGAGGCCACGACAGATTTAACGTGCACCAGCCCCCTTTGTACACGACGGTGTTTGGCTGGATTCGAACTCGCAACCCTTCGGTTGCTAGTCCGTTACTCTTCCAACCGGGCCACCGCGGCCCTTGACATTAAGGTTGAAACAAGATGCCACACTTTTGAAAATTCATACTATGAATAAATAATATAAATTCGAATAAAATGATGAATTGATAGTAAGTTTTTAGTCCTTTAATGTCCTCCTTTTCTTGCACTTTTTCCCACATTAATTACAGTTTTTTCCATATAAGGGGCAACTTTCATGGAGCCATAATTTTCAATTCACACATTCAATACAATCACAGATATTTTTAAGAACTATCAACTTTAAAACATTAATTGCGTCTGTTAGAGTTCAGTTCACAAGAATTTTTGTGGGTTCGTGATTCATCTTAAAATACCACAATTGCCATTTTCTTTCGTTATAGCTCTGGGGTGAATGTGTGTTTAATACACAAGTTTTTTACAAAATTAAATGCAAACTTGTCTTCTCATGTAGGGCAAATAATATTTCCGTAGATTTTTTTACATAATAAACAAATCATTTTCCGTTATCCTCTCCCAAGACTTTGATAACAAACAAAAAGGACGGATGAGTTTGATTATGCACTCATATCACTCGCCACTAAAGCCCATTTTTGAGACAAGAGGGAAGAGAGCACTGAATTGCCTAGACACTTGATTCTAATGAACCCTTGACAGAATGTCCCTATTTCACTCTTTGTAAAAGTGTTGCTTCTAATACACTATAAATGCGATTAGCTTCACGGATACCGATTTTTCCGGATGTATATAAGGAACAGCTTTCTTTAGCGTTTCTTTGGACCTCGTAGCCCTAGGTAACTGGGAATATTTCCGAGAATAAACTGGTGACATGATAAACTCGATTTAACAAAGCGAAATTGAATTATCTGGTAAGCTCAAAATATCTTTACAGAAGTCTAACATAGACTTCTGTAAACATAAAGAAGCAAAACATAATACAAAACAAAAACTGCTGTCAGAATAATTATTTTTGAATAATCTAACAAAACAGAAATACTTTAATACACATTATTGTACCATTGAACCTGTAGATTTGCTGCATGACTTCTCAGCGGTTTTAGACCTCTTGACCAATAAAATTCTTCCAAGGATTCTATCAACCGCTAGATGTGGCTATTTAATCATTACGTGGTAGACTAAAACAATAATATAATTATCAAGGCATATGAAAGACAGTGCAAATTTGTCAACCCAAAAGTACTCTATGGTAGTTAGGTTACACTGCTATGTATACTACAATATTGTATGTTAAATTTGGTAGTGGTGGCTAAGTTCACCACAATACTTCCAATCCAAAATTTACAGCGACTTAATTTTATAGATGCTACACATTAGTTGATTATCTTAAATTACCACAATTGCCATTTTCTTTCGTTATAGCTCTGGGGTAAATGTGTGTTTAATACATAAGCTTTTTACAAAATCGAAGTCAAGCTTCTGTCTTCTCATGTAGGGAAAATAATATTGGAGAGCTGTATTAAGATCACGGGTGTACTTCCGTATGCGTGGTCATGCAAATGGATGATTGCGATCGTGAACTGTCCTGTATTGCATTTAGCAGCCGAGTGTGGGTGTAGTTGGCAATTTGTTGAAATGAAGTTAAGGATCCAAGAATAGTGAAGCTGTAATAGGAGTGAAAATAGTGTCTATTATCATAGAGTTTCAGACATTTGTTGGAAGTGATATGCATCGTATTTGCGATTCCACTACCGACTGTGGACCATTCATCGAAGTGCAAGCGAATTTCTGCGAGTGCCTTCCGGAATTCGTCAGAAGCGCCATCTGGCTTGTTTTCGAAAGTGCCCGTGCTCACATCACGTTTATCAGTCACCAATTTAGCATGACGTGTGAAAGACAGCACAACTTCGTCCACCAAAAAGTATTCAGATGGATATAGTTTATACTACTATATATACTACAATATTGTAAGTTAATTTTTGTTACGGTGTTAAGTTCACCACATATACGATTCTAAAATCTC
The DNA here is from genome assembly GCA_933210815.1 of Meta bourneti. Classification (NCBI taxonomy): domain Eukaryota; kingdom Metazoa; phylum Arthropoda; class Arachnida; order Araneae; family Tetragnathidae; genus Meta; species Meta bourneti. Next base: position 50,718,554 of record OW119924.1, on the reverse strand, counting down.
GTGATGTTCAGAGGGCCGATTTATTGTTTCCACTGAGAGTATATGATATCCGTAACAAGGAAAAGTGTTTGATTTTAATTCTCTGTTTAGGAAAAGATCTGTTTTTATATACTTTTTATTTGCTTTAAGGAGACTGACTTCGGATTGGATACATATAAGAGGAAAGGTATTCTATTCCTACAAACAATATTAATAAAACCATGCCACCCAAGATTAATGTCTGCCTGCCTACGCTCCTAATGCAGGATATCGGGAAAAGGAAATCAAATCGAACGGTTAATAGATTCGCTGCCAGAAAAGCGAGCAACAAAAGAAACGTCTACCATAATAATACTCCCCGCCAAAACTATTTGTAGTTCAATACGTTGGCCGGTATCAAACAAACTATTTCCCACCAGTCAATCTGTTCAATTTAAAGAATAAAGCACCGTCTGTCAACCGAAAATAAATTGACTCGCTTTCTTTCGAGTGAGGAGGGATGGAATTCATTTCAGCGCTTCCATTCAAAACTTCAGTGACTTTGAAATGGACATAGTTTTGGAAAACTATGGGCATTTCGTATGTAACAAATGGTGTCTGACTCACAATAGGTAGTAAATGACTTATGGATTACATCCTTGTCAAGTATACGAATCTGGGAAACATTAATTGTTGCGGTAATGTTTGTTTGGAAAGTTTGTCGAGTGCGTGATAAACAGTGTTTCAGCTTGCATTTAATAAATTGATCCGGTATGAACAAAGACTTTTTTGGAGGAGGGATGCTATTTAAATATAAGATACTTTGATGCATTTTTACTTTAGCCCTCTTTACATTTAAACATGTTTAAATGGAAAACTGTATGTGACAGACATAGAAAATAAATACTTTAACTCTAAAGAAGTTAGCACACATACTGATAAAATAGTTTTATTACAAATGCTAATAAACATACAATATTATTTCTGTACCTTAGTAGAAAAAGAGCCAATGTTTAAATTTCCTGTTGTTGAGTTATGTCGACAAATCACTTTACGGTAATGAAAGTAATTCTAGAAAATGGGCAAATGTCCTCCTGTCAATGTATTATGAAAGAATCATAATGTATTGACTTTGATTGACCAATTACTTGGATTGTTTTACCAGTACTGCTGAAAAATCAATTATTTTTTCAAACTATTTTTATGGAATTTAAATTATAATATTTTTGTATTTTAAGCCTTATTTATTTTATTTGCGAACTATAAAGTATTTCTGAATATTTGGGACAGACAATAATTTGCAACAAAACGAAAACCCGTGTTCGTTTTCCACGTGCAGTGTTATTTTCTGTTTCTTTCGCTCGGAATTAATTTCGTATATCAAAATGTTTTCTAATTTTGTATTGTAATTAATTTTTAATGATTGTAATAATGTTTCTAATAATTAATTGTAAGTTGTGGCATCTGTGCGAGATCAAGAGGAAAAAAGAATCATGAATTTATATCTTTAGAACAACATTTTCCCGTCAACGTTTATTTTGTTTCATTGCTCTTTCTGTTTTAAATATTTATTATTTTAATAAATTGTGATCACACGCAACACCGCAAAGTATTTGATTTAAAGCGGCATGTAAGTTAGATTAAAGCAAATATTGAGTGGAATTTTGTCATTATTGAAAGATTATTAATGTTAAAAAAATTCGAACTAGGACTTTTGAAATATTACATATTCTTTGTCATAAAGCGACAGAAGGTTAAGGTAGCTCATTTTACGAATTGAAGCTATACTTAAGCAACCTTTATAAGGAAGATTTTATGAAAACAATGATTTTTTTAGAAGAAACTACCAAATCGATTTACCATTCAAAAAATGGTAATAGGCTACCTTTGTACAGAAGACATTTAATTTTAGAACAAGTTCTTTTATTATTGCACTTGCCGCAAAACGAAATTTTCAAGAAACAATGCGCACCCACTTTTAGACAAACTTAGTAATAAATATCATATGAAATTAATTTGTCATTTTCCTCTTAATGATGGCGAAATTCGAAAATGTCGCAAACCTGGTTCCAGAGTGTACTTTTAGCAGGGTTACGATATACAGTGGCTCTCAAAAGTGTTCGTACACTTTAAAAATTTGTAGAAAAAGCGCTGTAGCCTGGAAATGAATTCGAATATAAAGTTCAATATTTTTTAATATCATCTCCATGTGATTCTGAATAAAACCTAACATTCTTTAAAAAATATTGACTCAATTTCTTTTAATAAAAATGAAAATGCAAGGAGGCAGAGAAAGAACACGTCATAAAAGTGATCGTACACCGAAACATTTTTGGATACATTCATAAATAAAATTATCGTCTATCGCTTTTTTTACTTTTGCATTGTAGTGACATTTAAAAAATCGTTTGGCTTTAATCTTTGCTTGCTTACTTCATAATATTCTATTTATTATTTAAAAATGGCTTGTAATCGTAAGGAAACTACGAACAGCAGTCGAAAATTGATTACTTTTCATCATAGTAGAGGCAAATCAGTTCGAAATATCCCTAAATTAGTAAATTTTTCCCATTCTACGGTGCAGTATGTGATAAAACGCTTTAAAAAAGAAAATCGGATCGAAAACAAGGTAGGGAAAGGTCGTCCGGCAAAGTTAATTCAACGTGATCAGAGATTTATAGTTAGAAAATATGTCAAAAATCCACGTTTGAGTGCTGTAAAAATTTCTGCAGAATTTACTGAAAAATTTTCTACTTCAATTTCATCTGAAACTATTCGACGAGTGCTCAAATCAGCTGGATTAAATTGGCGTTCTGCCCTAAGAAAATTTTTTGTAAGTGCGAAAAATAGAAAGCTTAGGCTTATCTTCGCAAAATCAATGATAAATAAGCTCGAAACGTATTGGAATTATGTCTTACTTGCAGATGAAAGCAAATTTAACATGTTTGGTTCCGATGGGCTTATAATTGTATGGAGAAGATAAAATGAGGAACTTAATCCCAAGAATTTAGTTGGATCAGTAAAGAATGGTGGTGGAGGTGTCCTTGTGTGGGGGTGCATATCAGCATCAGGACTAGGTAATTTGGTATTTATGGATGGCATAATGAATCATGCTCTATATTTAAATATTTTAAAAGACAATTTAGAATTATCAGCCCAAAATTTGGGTATTGGAAACAACTTTGTTTTTTATCAAGATAACGATCCTAAGCACACGGCTCTCAACGTTCGCCTCTGGTGTCTATAATTGTCCACAAGTTGTGAAAACACCACCTCAGTCGCCGGATTTAAACCTAATAGAACACATTTGGAGAGAACTGGAGGTTAGAGTACTAAGACACGACATTAAAACGAAAAGCGAACTAAAAAACAGTAATGATTGAAGAATGGAGGAACATTGATGCAGAAATTACAAAAAACTAATGAACTCTATTCCCAGACGTATAAAAGCTGTTGTGGATGCTATAGGATATCCTACTAAGTACTAATTTACCGAAGTATTACAATATTTACTAATATGTAGAGATTTTTTTAAAGTGTACGAAGACTTTTGTGAGGTAACTTTTTTGTTACTTTTTGATTATTGATTTTCCAAAAAAAAAGTTTTACTATGTTTTTAAAATATTTTATGTAGTTTTTGTTAAGAACAAATTATAGATATTATTAAAAATTCCCATTCTGAAATATTAATTTTTATTAATGGATAGAGCAATATTTCATTGAAATTCGTAAGTGTACGAACACTTTTGGGAGCCACTGTTAAATGCATTACATGGATGGATATGCATGTATAGGATTTTTGTCCAAAGTAGGTTGTAGAAATTATAAAAATTTCGAAAAGGTATTAAAAAAATTATTTTACTCACACTTAAATAATTTGGCATTTTTCTATGAAATAGGAAAGTGATTATTTTCTGGTCACTTTCAATATATAGTTAACCAATTCAACCTGAGTGAGGTCGGCAATTTTGCTAGTACGCAATAGTAAGCAATATTAAAACAGCTGTTTAATATTATATATTTTTTAAAGGAGTATTGATCTTATAATTCAAATAATTGTTAGATGGATTTCATAAGCATGCAATCACATGACAATAAACTACGAGAAATTTTATGTATCTATAATTTCAATATCATAGCTTAAAAGATTCTTCAGTTCAACAGCAGTAATATATTCACCTGGATTCTTTTGTGTGAAAATTTAAAGTTGAAAATTTGTAAAGATTTAAAACATCGTGTAACATGTACAGATTAACCAACACAGAGATTCTTTAAGATAGAGTAAAAATGCAAAGGGTTGAAATGCATTTTTTTTACTAATCTGTTTTCTCTTCCTTTAGAGATGGAGAGAGCGAAATTTAATTTAGAAAGATCAATGATCTGTTTCTTGTTTTGGGAAGAGAAATGAGCAGTAATTACTTTTCCGAAAATAATGCTTGTGCTGTGACTTAGAGCTGGCCGAAAAAATAGAACGTTCTTTTCAATCGGTATAGTGTGGAAACGTTGTATGGCACACCAAAAGATAATGAAATTTTATTTTTCAAATCTTACAATATTTTCCGTTCACGTATCGCGATCAGTTACCGAATTTTCCCAAAATAAGTGGTCACCATGGCTCAGTGGTTTCTCTCGCAGAGCTATTTACCATCTCTATGGCTTTTCAGACATGACAGAAGCTCGCTTCAACATCTGCCCTGATCTTGTTGACGTCGAAGCGAAAAATGCTGGTTATAGAATTACGTATTTTTTTCAAGACTATATTGGGCTGACAGACACTTGGGTTAAAAGGCTGAGGTCTGGTGTAGGATAATAAAACATATTTCCAAAAACAGCATAGGATAGGAAGGACATGATCAATACATTCTCGGAAAATACTGACCAATTTGTAAAAAATAGCATTATCTCTAGGTGTGCCGTGCACACGTTTCCAACACAGCAGCAATTGGAAAAGAAATTTTCCAATTCTTTTCGGCCCACACTATTATGTATCTGAAATTTAGCTGAATCGTTAATCACATTTCAACCGACTTGAGAATATTTCTCTTACACTTCGGCAACGTTTAATTGTCCACCTGCATAATCAATGGGGTCGAAGAATTGCAAATGCGGCGGGTGTGCCCCTTCGAAACCTTACAGTTTTTTTTAACCCGAAGGTTTAACTCTGGTAACTGGTTTTGGTTCCGATGGCATAAGTATAGGTAGGCAAGAGGGTTGATTCAGGTTTGCATTACATTTTGTTTTTATTGCTAACGATGTATTTGCATTGATAAATTACGAAAAAGTTTGGAATGCCGACCCGATTGTTTTCTTTCCTCTGCAATCAAATCTTGAAGAGGGACACACCTCTATAGCGCCATTTTTCTTTTCATAGCACGATTTAAATTCGTCTCAGCTAGAGCATTTCATAATATTAATCTCATCTGGCGTATGCTCTTCAGCTAAAATTCGAAGTATTTTTTCTAATGCTTGGCCAATTAATTGAACATTTCCATCATGGCACAACAAGGGAGGGTCTGTGACCACTTTGCGTTACCCTGGTGTACCACGGGAGTGGACTGACGCTACGCTTCACATTCTTACCATATATTCTAGGCACAACCCCCTTGTAGAGGCCACACATTAATTCAGGATTAACATCCATGCCCTCCCCAGAATTAGAACAAGAAACGTTTCGATCCAGAAGCCACTACCTTGACCACTAACCCGATTGGTCGGCCGATTCAAAGTAACTTGATAAAATGATTGTTCGAATCAGTTTGATGTAAAAATATAACCCACAGCTATCATAATTTATCTTAATTTAAGGAATGCTACATCACAGTATTATATTTATGAAGTTTGAAATTATTTATCTTTTAATTTCATAGAAGACTAAATAAATGAGTTTAAAAATATATAATGTAATGAGAATATAGAAAAACAAGGGCTAGGTATTATTGTTTTTGTCCCATTCTAATATTTAATCAAATAATTGTAAGATATTTTCTGGATGTTAGGAAACTTCCTATCCAGCGAATAAGTTTTAAAATAATGCAGCCAAATTGCAATTAAAGAAAAACAGAAGCTTTGTTCTGATATCTCTCTGTATCCATTATCTGTTGTTATGTCAATCTGAATATAATATAGACAATACAACATTTGAAAAAACCAAGGAGCTAATAAATCAGCAAAATAATGGAAAGGAAGAACGCATATTAAAAAATGCATGATTCAAAAAATCGAACATTAGAATAGAAAAACTTCAGTTCATAGAAGCAGTTAAAACGAATAAAATTGAGATATGCAGCAATTAGACGGGATGTTAATACGTACTAAATGGTTTTGGATAATGATTTTCGAATGATTTCACCTATAAGAGTCGACACTTTTTCCATTCCTGAGACTCAAATCGAATTATAAAAAAACATTTCAAAAAGAAAGTCTTTACTTTGAGTGATATTACCCCTATGAGTTCACATGCATCCATCCGTTCTGCAATCTAGTCTTTCCAGCATGACGTTTAACCTGATTTAACTTTCCTGACCAATATAGTTTTCGTGGGACTCTTTCAACCAACAGAATCTTTTCTGGGATTATTTCAACCAATAGAATCTTTTTTGGGATTCTTCCAACCAAAATAATCTTTTCTGGGATTCTTCCAACCAAAATAATCTTTTCTGGGATTCTTTCAACCAATAGAATCTTTTCTGGGATTCTTTCAGCCAATAGAACTCAGTCATTGTGTGGGATAAAAGCAATACTACTCCCCCCAAGAGCAAGGATAAAAGCAATACTACTAGCAATAATACTCAGAAATCTCATGACGTTTAGAGCATGAAACATTCAATACAGGAATAAAGTGTTCTTTTAAAATTGTAATACTCAATTGCAAATAAGGATTCAACTGCAAATAAGACAAATACAATCATTCTACTTTAAAGGAAATTGTAATAGCTCAATACCAAACACATTTTAAAATACGTTTTGAAGAAAAGATAAAAACAAAAACGTAAGCAATAAATATGTTATTCCCCATGACTTGACTCCACGAAATTAAGGTTAAAAATTTGCAGGTTTGAGAACATGAGAGCTAATTAAATTTGGACACAAATTAAGAAATATGGTAGTTCTTATGCCAATAACACAGTTCCGAATTATCTGACTTCGCCTCAGAATCATTTATTAGTTCGCATGGAAGGAATCAATACTAGGATCACCCCCTCAAATAAATTAAAAAACATGATAGTTCTTATTCAAAAAACATAGATACGAATACTCTGATTTCGTCTCAGAATATAGTCATCAGATATCATGGAATGAATGAATACTAGGATCCCGCATCGGATAAATTAAGAAACATGATAGTTCTTATCCAAACAACAAAAGATTCGAACTCTCTGACTTCGTCTCAGAATACCCAGTCATTAGTTCTTATGGAATTAACACTTGGATTAGGAGATAATAGTCATAGAACCACAAACTTATCGCTAAAGCCTTCGAGAAGAAATGTTTTTGAAACAAATTTCCCTCAATTGTTGCTGACAGCAACCGAAGAGAGCAGCAACAAATCACGGCGCAAGGAAATTCGCCCAACCTCTGCTCTTCACATGTTGTACACCATGTTGCAAAAAAGCCTCACGTAACGAGTGCATACTTCCTCCTCCGGGCTGAAGTTAAGCACCAATCCATTCTTGGTGGCATATTACTTCCTGATTCACAAAAAGAGTTGTAAATTTCGCTGGCAGCGAATTAACACTCTCTAACCTTGCCGGTGGCGAGGCAAATGCATACGCAGGCGTCATCACTCTACTGAATAAACATGCCAATTCTCAGAGTTCTTTTTTTTTAAGAATAAAACTAAAGAGAGAAAAGAGGGGCAACACAAGAGAAGATTTGGCGTGGAATCGTCAGACTTATTCCCAAAAGCGAAGGCGTTTTCCGGGCTCAGCTTATTCGACTCGAGAAAATTAAATCGATTTGCGTGCTATTCTTTCATTTTCTTTTTAGAAAAATGGAAAGAGCACTCAAGGAAAATCATTTGCATACACTTACATGCTATTTATAAGCAGCAGAGAAAAATTCCACTACAGTGATGACTCTAACGAATCAATTTTCAACGCTTGAGAATGTGATAAAAATGGTGGAAATGTTATGTTTGCCCTTTCCACTAATTTATCCTTTGATAATTAGTTAAAAGTAATTATTCTATTTGTAAGCAGCAAGGTTAAATACTCACCGCAGTGATGACTATAACGAATCAATTTTCAATGCTTGAGAATGCGATAAAAATGGTTGAAATTTTATGTTTGCCATATCCACTTATTTGTCCTCTAATAATTGGGTAAAAGTAATTATTCTGTGGATAATATTTCATTAGTCTTCTGTAGCTTCTATGAGTAATCAGGAGTTGTATATCACTAACTACATTTATATTCTCCAATGAAAACGTATTCACTGGATTAAACTTTACCCTGTTGTATTTATTTAATTTTATTTAACTTCTAAAAATGTGAATGCGCAATGTTTAAAATTGCTAATTGAATTGCTATGTAAAAAATGTTTTTAAAAACATTAATTAGATTGCATTCTAATAAATATTAATTTATAATCTACTCAGATGTAAACACAGTGATATTGGCGGCCCTATTTTTTCGAATTTTCGAATTCACGAAGCAAGCAAAATGAAAAACATAATCATCCTCACGTTTTGATTTAAACAAAAAAGGTTATAATTTTGTCATTCTAACTCGAAAATAATATATTCCACTTTCATTTATTGCGAGACGTATACATTATCTCATTATTTTAATAGATATTCCATGTTTAATAAATTTGAGCTTTCTCGTTTTGGGCCTGCAGTTTGGAAATCGCATTGATGCTTGTTTTTAAGTTGGAAATATTGCGACGTGTCTAAACTTAATTGTGAAATGTTTTAATGCTTCAGAATAATATGAATGTTTCAAATAAATTTATCTGTATAAGATAAATTTTAAATAAGTATTGCAATTCTATGCTAAGAAGTGTTGTTAATTCTATTGCTATCCAGATTCATTCTAAAAATATTGCCAAATCTCTTTTAATAGATATCACTAATTCTATTGCTATTCAGATTCAAAATAAATATAGATCAACATAATTTAGGTCATCAAAATGTACATAAATATCAATATACAGTTAGAATTTTTCTGAGCACTTTGTCAATAGGTTCCGATTTCAATTTTATTATGATATATCAGATTATATTTTCCACTTTATGACATGATGTGTCTGTTTTCTTCTATTAGAGGATCATAGATTTGGTTCATGATTTTTGACGTACGTCTTTAAATCAAAACAGTACTGAGAGGGGGCATGCATGAAAAGTTCAGCGTTACAAAAAAAGCGTTACAACTGTTTTTGTCTTATGATTTAAGAATTAGAAGAAACATCCAGAAGATAAATATAGTGCCGTGTAAACAAAAGATGCGCATACCTGAGATGACCTTCGAACGGAGTGCTCAGGTGGAATGAGTGTGGGGAAGGAGTTCGTAATATGTCGAAATTCTGCGGTGCTGGGCGAGCTTTGGGCCAGTGTAACTTTGGATTGCGGAGTGAGGACTGCGTAAGTAGTGTTATTCAAAAGTTACCAAACTACGCTACAATTAATATAGTACAACAGCAATAGTGCACGAGGAGAACTTGGGATAATTGAGTAGAATTTAAATAAATATAAAATTTCATATAATTCAGAACTAGAAGAAACATCCAGAATATAAATATAACGTCGTGTAGACAAAAGATGCTCGTACCTGATATGACCTTTAAACCGAGTGTGCAGACGCAATGAACGCGGGGAGGGGATCCGCAATATGTCGAACGGTGCTGAACGAGCTTTGGGCCCCTGTAACTTTGGATTGCGTGGAGTGAGGACTGCGTAAATGGTGTCATTTACGCAGTCGCTCATTAACTGAACTACCCTATAATCACATGCCTTTCATCAATAAAATTATCCTTAAATATTAACATAAAACTGCACTTTAACACATAGTGCAGTAACACATTATTCAATCTGTAAATTAATTGGTGAATTTTCACAATAAACACCAACACGACTACCAATTTTTACACCCATTCATACAGATATCTCATCCACAATTTCTTTTTCAAGAAACAGCAATCGGCAGCTCACTATTCATTTCAAATTATTCTTCCAACAATTATTCTTCCAACAGAACCACAGACGTTTCCGCCGCCAATGGTGCGATGGAAGAAGGATGTGGACGGCAGAATGGAATGAAATTGTCTTTACTGACGAGTCACGCTTCTGTCTGCAACACCACGATGGTCGGATTCGAGTCTGGAGACACCGTGGAGAGAGGATGCTGAACAGCTGCGTTATGCACCGCCACACTGGTCCTGCACCGGGTATTATGGTATGGGGCGGTATTGGATATCACTCTCGCACTCCTCTAATACGCATTGCCGGTACTTTAAACAGCCAGCGGTACATCTCCGAGGTGTTGGAGCCAGTTGTCCTTCCTTACCTTCAGGGCTTGCCCACAGCCATATTTCAACAGGATAATGCGCGACCACACGTGGCACGCATTGTCCAAGGGTTCTTCGTCAATCGCCAGATTGAATTGCTTCCCTGGCCAGCTCGCTCTCCGGATCTTTCGCCGATAGAAAACATGTGGTCCATGGTTGCTCAACGATTGACCCAGAATACATCCCCAGCTGTCACACCAGATCAACTTTGGCAACGTGTGGAAGCTGCTTGGTCTGCTGTACCCCAAGAACACATCCAAAGTCTCTTTGAATCAATGCTGAGGCGTGTGGCAGCGGTGATCTCCAACAATGGCGGCTACTCTGGCTACTGATTTTGGCAGGAACCACACTTCACAGAAGTCTATAAATTTAATCATTCGATACTTGGTCAACATGTTATCTACAAAATAAATTTTGTTGTGATATCTCTTGTCTTTCTTTTTCTTGGTGTTGCAATTTGGGTGGCCAGCAGTGTATATATATACATATATATATATATATATATATATATATATTTTTTTTTTTTTTTTTTTGGGTACTCTCCTTGGCAAACTAACTAAAAATAGCACTATATAGAAAAGTGCACTTCAACATTAAAGGTAATTTTATTTTAAGATATCCTATATAATATTCTGGTTTCCTGGAAATATATTTTGTGTAGACTTATAAATGTAGATTGGATACCTGAAAAGAGACTTTTAGTGGATTTCTGTTTCAGGTTTCATAGCCATTGAAGTGAACAAAAAATCCTGACGAAATTTTAAGGAACAAATTCAAATAGTTCTTTCATTGAAAGGGTTTTAATATATCCATATTTAGAAATATCTGTACTGCACTTATCTTCTTTTATTCCCAGTCTCATATTCATTCAGTAATAGTAAATGCATGTACGTCATTTCTTATGAGAACTGTAATTTAGAAATACATCAAACTTAAGATATAGTTTTTCTTTTCGTTCCTTCTTGTTCCAAGAGCGGCAATTTATTTTCTTTTAAATAAAGTGTTTTTTGTTTTGGAATGTTGTCTCGTCTTTTCCAATTACAAATTTCCTAATCTATTATTTATTATCACATGTGATTCTCAGAATGGTGGTTATATAAAAGAACAATTTTAATAGCATTCTCAAGTTTTCATTTTGATTTATATATGTATATGGCTGGTTGGCTTCGGTTTTATATTTGGCCATGACGCTCTAAACAACGTCAAGTAAATGAAGATGCACACAAGGAAAGCCTATAGTAACACAGAAGAGAGAAACATGAATTGAACCTGACAGGAAACGAACCTGCACCGCATACAACTCACAGGTTGTTAGCACAGTGGGAAGATCCACCAAGTCACTGCAGTCCCTGTATTATAATATGGCTTTTTCTTACTTTACTCAAGCATAAAAATTTTCAAGATTTTTTACTTGTCAAACATTTTTTTCTACCCGTTGCATATGCTTGCCTTTTAAAAAAGATGTAGTGTGTAAAGTAACTCTCTTTCCTCTGTTGTAATATCTACTTCACAAATTTTGTTAGAAATTCTGGAAAATTTCACATTAGAATCAATCATTAACGAATTCAACAAACATATTTGAGAATTACTAAGAAAATATTTTACCTTATATTTTACCTTTCTTAACAAATTTTATTAGAAATTCTGAAAATAATCACATCAGGATTAACGAATAACGGATTAATCAAACAGTTATTAAGATTTACTACCAAAGTATCTTACCTCATTACTTTTTAAATTTTATATTCAACTCACTTGATATCGAATTTTGCTGCTAAAGGGAAATTAAACATGTAAACAAAAGTATTTTAATGTAAATAAAATAAATACATGCATTTCATCTGAAAATTTTGATATATTAAGTGTATTAATCAAAAAATAAACACTTTAAAAAGATTACATAGTCTATATTACTTCGAAACACTATGCAAATTATATAGGATTCAAAATTACAATTTTTTATAAATCTATGTCACTTAGAGTTGATGGAATTTTCAGAATGTAAAGTAGCTTAACCCTTCATGTGGTTTCGACGAAGTATCTCGGCCATCAAGATATGATTAATTTTGCTCATGACGAGATATCTCGTCATCAAAATATTGCCGATTTTTTTATGATGACGTGATCAAGATCTGGTCAGTTTTCTTCTGACAAGATTTCTCGTCCATCAAGATCGATCAGTTTTGCTAATGATGAGATACCGCGTCGAGACAACCACCAGGAGGTTTGAAAGCAATAGGGTAGGTAGTTGATTAACGTCGCACTGGAGCAACACATTTGGCTATTGGTGACAGTCCGGGATCATCCCCAAAGGAAAAGATCTGAGGACACTTCGTAATGTTGAACCACTCACGAGTTTTTTAAAGGATAATGTATTGGAATGGAGTATAGGAAAATAGTACTTATATGTATTCGAATTATGAAAGAAATTAAAACCTCTTATAAGAAAAATGTTTAGTGTTCTTAACCCAATAGTGATAAGTTTTGTTTGAGAAAATAATAATATATTTGTAGTTCTTGAGTAACTGACAAAATTTAAATATATATTTTATTTTTCTGCTTTTTAGTATATTTATTAAGAGAGAAAAAGTGTTTTTTGCAAGATGATTTTTACGAGGTGCTCTCTTAAATCTGTTTCATAGATCAAACTTTTAATGTTGAGATTTTGAAATTTTAAGAAGGAATCATTTATTAAAAATGAGAACACAATCAATGAAAGAAAAACTCCTCTGCCATCTTTCATTATTATTCTATGACTTTCCGAAATCTTTGGTTTGTTATGGAAATTCAGTGTTTATGAAATAGGTTTGGTTGGTTTATAAAAAATGAACAGGAAATAAATATACGAATAAAATATGCAGAATGCAAATAAAAATTAAATTAAATTAGACTTAAAAATGGGACAGCATTATCAGATAATTAAAAAATATATACGAAAGACTCAACTATAGGATAAATACTTAACTTTTCAAATTCTCTAGTGAAATAAGCCACTCAAACTGTGAGATTGAACAAAATAGAATAAAAACAATATATAAATTTTTATGCTAGCTGCAAGATTTTTAATTTCAAATAATTAAAGATAGTTTTGATAAAATATTTTGACTAAATGTATATCATTATATTGGTTTTCTGTTTGACAATAATATCAATCAAGTTCATGATGCGAACTTTATATTGCACTTAAAAATAATGCTCGTAGAAAAGTAGAACTTGTAATGTTAACAGTATCAAAGGAAATATTTGTAAAACAAGTGTGCAATTAGGATTTAAAGTCTTTGAAGTAAATTAATCATTTGGGTAGCTTTCTTATATTAAAAATGTTTTAAAGAACATCGAAGTTACACATTTCATTTTAAAGTCCAATTTATTTAAATTGCTTCAAAACTCAAAATTTCTAAAACCAAAAATTAATTATCTGCTGGAAATAATTTTCATCAAACCTTATTGTTAAAATTGATGTTGAGACTTAAAACTGTTAAAATGTCTATAAAAGTCAACACAACAGAGCTTTTGATGTTGTTATGTGTAAAGCTTTCAAGATGTATGTAATAAAATTATTGTCAGTCCGCTTAATTCTTCGTATATTTATCTCCTGTATTCATATTTTCATAAACCAATCGGAACTTTATTTCGTAAACTCCGAATTTCTACAAGAAACTAAAATACTATTTCAGAAAATTCTTGAAATTTAATTTGTCGAATTCGCTTAAGAGTTCAATATGAGAAGACAATCAAGAGTTTGTGAAAAAACACTTCAAAACTTAATGAACTGTTCCCAATTTAAGATCAAAAGCTGATATGCTAGTCGATTTTAATAATCAGTTTCATTTCTCTAAAGTATAAAAAGAAGCTGAAAAGTAAACTAAAGAATTTCTGTTATAAATTTCATTAGAAAACCGTACGGACAGGAAATTATACAAAGATATTTAAATTATGCAACCATTAATGAAAGATAAATTCGTTTTGAACGGATAATAAGTAACATCAATAAATACTTCTTACAATACCATTAGTTAATTCTGGGAAATAAAGTTCTATTCATTCTCTATTTACTTACTCAACAGCAATGGATATTTAATTTATCAAAGCATTCCACTAAATTATAAATGTCTCAGTACATATTTTTAAATTCGTAATTCCATGCTTACATGCACTCAGAGAATGTTGAAAGAATACAATATTTAAAAGATGCACAAAATTTACTTTCAATGACTTTCGCTTTTATCGTATAACTCTTAATATAATCTAATCAAAGTTTCATAATTCATCGACAAAAACGTGTATAATATATTATTCAATTCACTGCACTAAAATATTTTTTAATTATTATACGAGTAACACTCGAATAACATAAATAAATACCTCTTTCTCATTTGAAACGGTATAACTTAATATTTGTATGTTTAGGAGATTTCCTTTTATATCATGCAAATAATTTTGGATATATATAACTTAGATATTTTATTTCAAGAGGCTATGTGCTACATAAATACTCTCATTTATTTTTATGCATTTCCATAATAGGAAGTGACCTATTGTTGAGCGACCACCAATTGACTAGTGGCCAGAGTGCTGGCTTCGGAATCCAAAGGATAGGATCCTGCTTCGATACTTGGGTGAGGAGTGGATGTATTTCCTCTCTATCATAGAATGCCTGGTATGTTTGTGCGGTGTAATTTAAGATTATTTTGTAAGACGTATCTTGTTATACATAATTCGTTGCACTTCTGAGCTTCAAATCCTTGATCGTAAATTTATTTTATTTACTTAGTTTTCTCATTCTTTCCTTCTCTCACCCAACACAAAAATAAAATTTGAAAAGAGTATTTTTTAAATATTCTTCATTATAATGGTAGGCAGGTATTTAATTAACCTCGTGCTGGAGCAACACGACGAGCCATTGGGAAGGACCGGGATCAAACCCGAAAGGAAAGATTCGAGGACAACACCACGTAATTTTGAACCACCGTCAGATGACAAGGTCACACATGAGCTGGCACCCCACTCTCCAAACTTCCACACCACGCCAATGTGAGGACATTTGAGGCCACGACAGATTTAAAGTGCACCAGCCCCCCTTGTACACGATGGTCTTTCGTTGGTTTCGAATGCGCAACCCTCCGGTTGCTAATCCGGCATTCTTCCAACCGGGCTACCGCGGCCCTACATTTAATGTCATTAAATGTCATGATAATATGTTGGTAGTTTTATCATCGCAATGTTTAATCTCCTTTAATATACTATTCAGTCTCTGAGATAGATGATGAATGAGCACTATTTCTGTGCTTTTTTAGATTACTATCATAATTTAAAAACAACATATTTATATCTCACATATTTTCATGTTATCATATTTTAGGGACTACTTTACTCAAAAGGTTGCTTTAAATTTTGTGAAGTTATGAAATAAATACAATTTGTTACAATATGAATGCAATTATACAATTTATGAATTACGTTATGAATATAATTTGCCTTTCTCGTTGTGCTAATATTTCCGAGTTTTAAAAATAGGTCAAGGTACACAAAAGGCTGTTACAACAACATTTGTCAAAACACTGTCTTCAGTTTTTCCAGTTTAATCCAAATCTCTTAGCACCGTAATCAAAAGCTACTGCTCACAAATATTGATACTGGTAGTCAAGCGAACAACAATGTCCCTGCAGACACACACAAAAGAAAGAGGTGTTTTAGACAATGGGAGATATTTCCTCGCGCCACTTTATCTGATGTAAGCTATTTAAATAATGTAGTCACAGTTACAAATGATACATTGCCCTGTTTTGGACTACGACCAAACTTCGAGCTTACTTTGAAGTGAGGCCCACATCAACTCACTTTAATTCATGGTTTAGAGTCAATTCGCACCTGCTCGCGAGGAGTTATCACGACAAGTAATCTTTTAGTGGATACGAGGAACAGCTCTAAGGGATCTTTTTCCAAAACACGATTCTGTGTGGATTATTTGACTTTGAAATTGTTTTGGTTTGTTACTTGAAGTGAAAAGACAATACATCAATAATAAAACTGGGTAGAACTGAAATATTTTTCTGACAATCAGGAAAACGCATGAGAGAGAGAAGATCCTAATGCATGGCTATAGCTGTCACGGAGTTACCTGAAGTGAAAATTAAACGAATAGATAGATAAAAAACGAATTGGAAAAATCAATAGTTTAGTACACTGCTGCTATAGCGTTCACAGCATTAGCTTTGGGGTCAAGAGTCACTGGTTACCGATCATAAATCTGTTATCCCATCCATTGGAAAGATCTCACACCCGTCCTGATGGTTTTAAGGGATTCTTGGTGGCCCCATATTTAATTAACTGCCCCTCGGTGTGTAATGGATGAAAGACTTCGAGCTCTTGAACAAAACGGACGTTTTTGACCGCCGGCCAGTTTGAATTGACCCCCTTAACATCTATAATCCCTTTATGCAGAACCCACAGTTAGACTCGTGTCCCTATATTCCACAGATCGAACTTCAAAGTTTAATTGCTGCTAAAATTTTAAATCTAAATGATGTAAAATTCTCCGTTTCCAAAATTTTGAAGGTAAATATAGTGTATAATTATCTGTATAGTATGTAACTCTCTTAATTGTACTTTGGTTGTACACTCGTGTATTTTCTTAACACTCAGCCTATTGGTTATTAAAAAGAAAAGAAAGACAAGGAAAATCAAACTCATATTTTTAGTGCACTGTAGATAATATGATAAAATGATCAAAAACACAACATAATTACGACTTGATAAATCATTATTTTGTGCTCACACAATGAGTTTTAATAACAGGTTCTACACGTTCCATTGTTGAATGGATGAGTGTTGTGGAATGATAGCCCATGAAGTTTCTATATATTGCCAAAGTTCAACTGCGGCAGCTGCTTGTGTGAGATCGTGAACCAGACGTTTTCAACAGACGACAAATCCGGTGAATGCACCCGAATTGGAAATTGTGGAACTTGTTATCCAGGAGCTGTTGGATATTACGTGCTACATCTGGTATCCCATTGTCGTGCTCATAAATTGTAAATGAGTGATACTGAATATAAGGTACTACAACTAAACGCTATTTAGTCACCATATAGGTAATGCTAGGCAAAATCGGAGTGGAACCCAATGAAACCCATATCATTACGTACCAGACCTATATGATGGTACTTCATGCAGGTCTCATTGAGGTATGAGGCTGTCCCGGTGGTACCTCCAGACACGGATTCACTCATCCTGAAATACTATGCTGCATACTAGAACAAGATTCGTCTAAAGGTGCAATTCCATTCACCCTTCAAAGTGAAACATTCTTGGAACCATTATAGTCGCATGCGTCTGTGATGTTGATTCAATGGTAACCGAAGCAATGGAAGCCTAGAAAAGATGGCCCAGTATATGTTGGCTGGTTGATGTGTAAAACTCTCTAACTGCTGAGCTAAGGTGTTTGAAGCGTCTGCACGGGGGGTAATTCAATCATACGCACGGGATGACCGTTCTCTCTTTTGTTTG
The DNA here is from genome assembly GCA_933210815.1 of Meta bourneti. Classification (NCBI taxonomy): domain Eukaryota; kingdom Metazoa; phylum Arthropoda; class Arachnida; order Araneae; family Tetragnathidae; genus Meta; species Meta bourneti. The sequence continues at coordinate 50,700,584 of OW119924.1, read as the reverse complement.
TGAATCAGAGCCGTTAAGATGTCTTATCGGTGAGTTTAGTCCTCTTCCAAAATATTCTCATTGCTGAAAATTCATTTCGTCCAACATGCACATCGATATCTCGATAGGAAAGAGCACCTTCTCGTAATCTCTCAATACATCTGCTATCAAAATCTGGACAAGACCAGTTAAATTATATGAGACAAAAATGCACACATAGCTTTTGTTCTGATTTAATAAAGCAAATCAGTATAGCAGCTATTTTCAAATTTTGTGCTACAAGAATATCACTAGTGTACCTCACGGATGGTGAAACGGTTTAAATTATGTAAGATTTATTTCATTTCAACTGTTTAGTTGACAAGTGTGCTCACAGTAACGTCAAGCAATATTCATATTTGTAATACTCCTATAAATAATTTGAGTATAATTTTTATAACAAAGTATAAATAAATTGTTTCAACCAGCCACTTTAGAACAAAAAGGTAAGCAATTGCTAATATTTTATTTTGTAAATCAATCAAACATACCCATTTTAAATCAGATCGGCAAAAGATATAACAGATTATTTAGTGTGCTGCTGAATTTTAATTAGTTTATGTGAGCCATGAGATGAAAACGGTCGAAATCGATGCTACAGATACTTCGGTTCATAAATTAAACTAAACTATATCCGTTTGTCTCCTTTCTATGACTGTAACTTCTCAAATCCACAGTCAACTTCGTTTCAGAAAATCCGTCTTTGCAGTGTTGCCCCGAGCGCTTCGCATCACACCTTTCATCTAGTCACCTGACTCTCAACATGAGCTCAAAGAGGGGAGGTTTCTGCTGTAGCTTTGACGTGTCTTCCCTGACACTCTTGAGCGGGAGTCAAAAGATCGCAATCTGCAACACATCAAGGTAAGAGAGTCGAAGGAGATCTCTTCGTTCTCTTTAAAGAATAACTAATATTTGCCCCTTCAAATTCTCCCTCTCTCCCAGACAAAGCAAAAACAGCATCAACACGGATGTAACGAAATGTATAAAGATATTGAAATTTACATTGGTGTTTTTGTTTCTGACATGCTGTTTAAATGTCTAAAACAAACATTTCGTTGTTGAAGAAACAACACAGAATAACAGAGAGAACCTAAGTCAGTTTTTTATTCCAGTTGTATTGTTTCATATTACGATATTGATTTTATGATACACGCTACTGATTGAATTGACATAAGGTAACGCTTTCGATTGAAGTAACCCTTTCTCCTTAGAGTCATGACTTAAATTCCAGACATGTTAATTAATTGGATTGTTAGATTACCTCTTTTAATATGCTACTTTAATTTTACAGAAACCTTGATTATTATCGATATCGTTTTCTATCAATTCATTCAATAAGGGCTTTACTTACTTTTCTACTCGAAGTCCTCTTGAAATTTATATTTCTGATACGTTTGGATTTCGATGTTGTGATATTTCTAACGGTCCTAATAATTTCTAAACGATGAATAGCTTGTATATAAAGTGTAAATAACACTTAAAAATATATAGCTCAAATACGTTTAGGACAAAAGGCATTTCTTGAAGAACATATGGGTAAGAGTTGATTCATGAGTTCTGGGTAAGACTCGTCAGTATTAGAATGAGTGATCACCGAGAACTCTGCATACTGTTGGTCTTCATAAATTCTCCAGGTATGTATACATGAGAGAACAGTACCGTTAAGTTATAGTTAAAACAATTACCAGAGCGCTGTTTTAAGTATAACTAGAACTAAATTTATGTACAAGATTACAATTATCTTCTGAACTTCTTTACTATGATCCAGCTGTATTCATACTAACAAAAATAGAGTATCATTATTGCAATTTTGGAAACTATTTAAGTAACATGAGTAATGAAAATGGAATACCATTTTACTTATGCCACATTACACTTTATAATTATTGTTTGGTTATAAAATTACGTTCATTAAACCCTATATCCAAAATATATGAATTCTTTTTCTGTGAACAAGATATGGGAATTGTGAAATTATACTAGCAATTTTTGAAATTATTTAAATAACATTTAAGTTTATCTTTGAAATCCTTCTCCGTAGTTATGTTAGAGTTGCAGAAACAGATTATTCGAAATCAACGTACAAACATTTTGGTTCCTCTATAAGTGTTATGAGATTTTCGAGTAGTATACTACTACTTTTACTCTACAACACACACATTTTAACTATATAACCACATCTAATGGTTGAATCCTTCCTAAGATTCTTCCAAGCAATAGATTCCAATGGATAGAGAGAGTTATAGTTTTAGAGTTATTGACCAATAGAACCTTTCCTGGATTTTATTGGTCAATACTTCTAAAACTTAGAAGTCATGCAAGGAAGACTGCACTGCAGATTGCATGGTGGTTGATCAGAAGTTAAAAGTGCTTAGATGGTTGGTGCGTGCATAAGCCTCAGAAGGTTAAGAATGGAAATATCAAAGTTAAGAAGGTTAAAAAAATTATGAAGGAAAAACATCATAATTTTTAAAATAAAAAGTCATTTTCCCCCAAATAAATTTAGATCTTATAATTCTAATACGATACAAAATTCTCAGTCGATAGCAGTGTTTTCTCTAGAAAATATACTGAATTCTGAAACAATTTTTTTATATAAACCCTAGCAAATTTAATTTAATACTGATGAGTTAAATCCTTCACAAAAATGTTCCCAATTAAGATTCCAACTGACATCTTAATGTAGTGTAATAATATTAATTACGGAGGGAAGATCTTTTCCTTGAAGCCCAGAAATTTGTTAAAATAATCAAATGATTCGTTAAGAAACCACTGATTACAGAGAGCGTTGCAACATCTAATAAATTCTTAACGCCTGTCGTCAGTTGCATTTTGATGCGAGAGGTCCTTCTCGGTGTGTGGCCTAGATCAAAGAGACAAGCTACTTACCTCTGTGTCCGTCATTAAAAGCTTTTCTTTAAAAAAAAAACGACCCTAGCTCATTAAAAATTCCAACCTAATCCTCCTACCCTATTTCAAAATAATAGCCTGCACACGTGTCTTATTTGCATTCTCACCTTGCTTCGTTTACGAGGCACGGCTGTGATTAACTCGCGCGAAAATGCACGGGGATATCTCCGAGAGTGTGATTAAAAGAACATTAAGTGTTATTACACAACGCATTATAAGACGTTTATCAGCACAAAGATGAGATATCCCCCTGCAAATCTCGGGAAGAGGAAAAGATCTTCATTTATTTCACGAAATTTCGTCCGAATGTGACTCAGAATCGTCTTTTACTAGAAGGAAATGGTAGTTTCCGATCTTTTCATTCCAAGAAAATACTTACGAAATAGTTAAAGGATGCAATTTTTGTTATCTTTATTTAAGATTCGTCTTGCAAAATTTTTAGTACAAAGAAAAGATTCTGAGTGGATGCATGTAGGCTTCTCACAAGTCCACGCTTTGGAAAACTACGAAGACAGAATATTTGACAGTAAATATTTAAAATTGCTTCTGGGAGAGTGACAAAATTAGGTAGTTGAATCTAATTATTTTCTATAGCTGAATGTTATTCTCTCACTCTAGGAAATAAATAACGCGAGTACAAAAATTGACATTTTCCCGTAAAAGTGTTATTACACTGTTTTGTCGAATTTAAGTGTTTCCTAACATTGAATATTTTCTGTTACACACAAAAATAAATGACTTTAGTAGAAAATTGGAAATTCCCCCTGGAAGCTATTGATATACAAGATCTATAAAATACATAAATAATATTATAATCCAAGGCAAAATTGAACGCTTCCAAGTAATCAGAGTTTGTAGTCTGTTTATTTTATGAAAATGCTATACTTTTCTAAGCCTTTCACTTTTATATTCTACAAATCGTGATTGAATGTGACTCAAAATATTCTACCGAAAGTTAAGCAGCCAAATACTCCCTTATTCCCTTGTTGTATGTATGAAGCTTATATACATGAGTGTAACATTCTTATAATATTGACAGGAGTTAAAAGTAAGAAATTTAAAAATCACATATAATATGCTTTTAAACATATTTTATACAATAAAAAATTTCCACGAGGAATTTTCTCTGATTTTTTCTTTAAATTTATATGGTTTTTCAAAACCAAATTGGTACACAAAGTATTAAAGAAATTATTAACACAGGACATATGTTTGGTTGAAATTATTATTGGCTTTAACTTTACATATAAGTACGATTTAAATCAAAGAAATACATAATGTACTCGTATTTTATCTGTACAGTTTCATTCTGATGCTTTAATGTTATTTTGTACTGTATGTGTGCAATTTTTATTATGTACTGAGGTTAAGGATGTTTGTTTGTAATGCCTGTTGTATTGAAAATGAAACAAACTGTAACATTTTTCAAAACTGGTATTATGGACACGGATGAATTTGCTTGACAGCTTGGATTTTACGGCACAAAGTCAAAAACAGGACACATTGAACCTTGAATAGATTTGGATTTATCATGGAAATATTATTTGATAAATAATGTTACTTTCTTTTGCAGCCTATTGCTTCTGCGTTGATTTGACAAATAGTGCTGTTATAAGCAACCTTTGTATTATATTTCCGAGTCAATGGTTATTAGCAACAAAATTTTAAAATGAAAATAAAATAAAAATGATGGGTCTTAAAACATGCTTATAATAGCCACATATTTTTGTTAAAGTAAAGAAACGTCGATAAAATATAAAGTAAGTACTAAAGTTTGATTTCCGTAAGATATCCCAATTACCCACATCTCGAGTTATAATAATTTTAAATCATTAAATAGTTTGTATCGTCGATGTTAAAATATTTTATGTACTTGAATATTTTATATTTATAGCAATGTAAGAAATGATGCTTCTCAGAAAACATTTTCACATAGTTAATTAAATTGGTTTATCCAATAGTATGGAATATATAACTTATAGAATAAAATAACGGATCTTGTTTGTAAATAAAAAATAGCATTTTATTTCTTATAAACGTATTCTATCAATTTAATTCAAAAATGGAACTGTTTGTTTTACTTAAGGAATTTGCAAATCCTGTATACAGCCGAGTAATGTTTATCTCATTTTGTAATGAATGTATATCTCATTTTGTAATGAATGTATATCTCATTTTGTAATGAATGTATATCTCATTTCCAACAGATTTCTATTTGCATATATCAGAAAGTGGTTACAACACTGCCTATTTAGGATTATATTTAATCCAATGAAATATTTTCATAATACATTTAGCATTCTAACAATCTTTGACGAGATTATAGTGTATGTTTCAGACTAGAATATTTGGAATAAATCAATACATCAATGAAGCTATGAAATCCAAACACAATAAGCTAACACATGACACACAGTCTGTTTACAGTACAGTTTATATTCGATTCGTTACAGTTTTAGTTTTCCTTTATAATTAATTTTTGAATTAATATACTGCAGAGGAATTTGAAATACAAAAGAAATAAATTATAAATAATGGAATAAATGAGTAATAAATTGGATTATATATTTTCTAGAAAATCTTTTTAGTAGGGTTCAAGTTAAATATATTTGAAAAGTTGTCCATGTGCGTGATGTACATAATTTAAAAGTTGAAATATTTGCAATACAATTTATCTGTAATCCTTATAAAATCATTTTTCCTTTCGCTGTTTTAAAAATCCCAAGAACATAAAATTATAAACTAGTCGAATATGAGTAATGGATATTCTCACTATATTCTTATTCACTTCAAATTCATTTTGGTTGAGATAATGCTAAAAAAATTAAGTACAGCAAAAATATTAAGAACTTCATGCCAAATGCCAATTGTAATCATTAAAGAAAAGGTAAAAAAATAAAAGGCATCCTTACGCTTAATTTGTTCTCTTTTTCAATTTTGAATCCACTGTTATTATCGAATTTAAGAGATAATACATAGTCAGTATAATTTAAAAACCTTACAAAAGGAAATAAAATTCGTTCTATAAAATGTAAATATTTAAAAACTACTTTAGAATGCATTATAGAAAGAATCAACTCAAGCTTCCTTAAACCAGCACTGAATGTATATTGAAATACTTTGTGCCTGAATATGCTTAATTCATGGTCATTATGCAATTTATTTGTGAAATATTTGAAACAGAAATAAGGCTGTACACTAAGCATATTTATGTATTTTGCATTTCTAGCTTCGTTTATTGCATAATCTTAAATTCGATATCTAAACAAGCCGATCACACGATGATTTATAATTTAGAGTAAAATAGTTAATTTATATGCATAAATTTTTGGTTCATTGTTTGCAAAGTACATTTCGTTTTATTTTAAGAATAGTCTAACTTCAAATGTTAACATTTCTTAATTGTTAAATCTTAAAAAAATATTTTTCATTGTAATAGTAGTACGTAATAATAAGAAAGGAATTAATATCGAATTTTATGGAGTGAAAACGCTTAATTTTGATACTCATTCTTATAGGGATATCTTCTAAATAAAAACAGTTTTGTCCAATGTGTCATAAAATTTGTCTTTGTTTTATTATAGAAATTGATATTTTTTACTATTTTATAATATCCCATAGTTTTAACGTACCGTTTTTATAATATACAAAATCAATGTGAGAATATAAAGGTACAGGATTTTTGTTTTTGATTGAAAGAAAAACAAAAACGGATAGAAGAGTAAAAGATTTCTTATACTCCTTTTGGTATACTGACAAATTATAAAAACTCGCTTCTGAAGTTAATTGTAAAATAAGTATATATAAAATTGTGGTTTAGTTTTCAATCTAGAAATTCAGATAATTATAATAGGATGATTATAGGATCAATGGATTCCAAAAGCAAGTTTTGTTCTTCAGGCATATATTTAATAGGTCATTTAGTCACACAAAACTCTAAGAGGATTCCAGGTGGTGAAGTCAGAGTCACATTTCGTTATTTAAAGTAATGAGATTTTAAGCTGGGAGTTCTAATGTAATTAATCTTTGTGTAACAAAATGTGACTCTAAAACTACAAACCAGATCTCATTGTACGGTAATGAGAAAATGAGAGGTAATTATTTATGTGAGTGGAAATTTTTTGTTGAAAGTTGTAGAAATTGTCACACATGTAAAAATAGTCACACATGTAGAAAAATTATCCCCGTCAAAGTATCCATGGTTCCCATGGATAATTTAAATTATGAGGCGTTGTCCTCGGTTATTTCTTTTCGGAACTGATCCTGGACCTTCGCCAATAGCCCGTTATAATACTTCAGTGCGATATAAATTCCATTGCCAACTATCCATGGATAATTTTACAAGGATTGGTTGTCTTTGTAGATAACTTAATTGATGTCCAGAGAATTTACAGAGTGTGAGGAAACAAGGCCCTTTTCTCTTAAATCTTTCTGATGGTTTTCTTTTTATTTCCAATCGCAGGGTTACAAAACTACTGCAGTCAAAAATACATTAAAAATAACATACAAAATTAATAACATAATGCAAATATTAACTCAAGAACAGCTCTAGGAATAATCTATCAACCCAAATAATCTCTGACTATCTTGAAGCTATCAAAAGATAGTTTTTAAGGAGCACCGGACAACGAAGTAGGTAATCGCTGTCCATTTCCTCACGATGTTTCTGAATTATGTAATTGATTCTTTCTGAAGTTAACTTAGAACCAATTGTATGCTAAAAATGGGCACTTTTACCTTGTAGATAAAAAAGGTTAGGGAGCCCCTGTAAGCCTCCCTATCTTTAACCCTCCACTCGGTTTCGACGAGATATCTCATCATCAATATATTAACACATTTTGTGATGATGATCTGGTCAGTTTTTCTAATGGCGAGATACCTCGCCGAGAAAACTGGAGAGTCAAGGCTCTGGATGGGTAAAATTATTATTTCACTCTTCGGAAAACATGAAAAGCTCTTTCTTCAGTGATAATTTAAACGACAATCAAGATCTCGTATATTAATCAATTACATAATGTATTCGATCATAGTAGAAAGAGTAAAAGAGTCCATCGTGTAACCCATTTATGACATCTACGAAATCCTCCGAGAGACCGATATGTTATTTTTGAAGAATTTCGCCTCAGTTTCGCTCCTTGATTCCAAACCTCCGGGGGTTTCACCTCCCGAGTGAGGCAGATTATCCACTGTTTGATCTGGACCGATCGCTCCCACACTTCATCATCCAGCGAGGAAACATAGTGGTCTGAAGAATGGGCTTAACAGGATATCGCCTGGAACGACAGCATTGCCAAGTGGGAGGAAATTCCTCCTCACACCAGGAGGGACGCAAAGCGGCGAGAATAATGCGAGAAAACATTGCAAATGTAGTTGACAGTCCTCCAGTGCCCTTTTGTTGGTGAGAAGAAAGCAGAAAAAAAGAAAGTCTGGTTGGCAGTGAAAGGCGGACATTATTTACTGGTGATGGAAAAGAGCAGACCTATTTTTTATGCTCTTCTTTTTTCTTTCACCTCGAGACCAAGGAGTTCGCGAATGATGAAGATGCTTTGGCCATTTTCCAAAGAGTTTGTTTCGACTCCCGTTTTATTTATTTATTTATTTTCGGTCTTGGAAGTGCGTGGAGTGGGAGACATCATTGCTGGTAGACTGCGTGGTGGTTGTTGCGTGACGTGGGTGGCGGCCATTTTTTCCTTCTTTCTGGAGGGTTTCTTCTTTTGGTTCCAACTAAATCGTATTGAAATTGGATTTCCACCTTTTTATGTGCGGTCTGTCTTGTGCGATCTGGATGGGAAAGAGTAAAAGGTAGGATCCCTTGAGAAAGGAACAGCCGTACATAAGGAAACCTTGCGTTAGGCGTGTAAGATACACTCGAGGAAAAGATAGATTTTTTTCGGACTTAAGTGTCAGTTTTCATCTTTCTAAACTCGTCAAATATTTTTGATCCTAACATGCAAGTCGCATGTTTAAAAAAAGCCGCCATGTAATCGTGTCTCCTTTTTACCATCATTGATGCTCATTTTGTAATGAAGTTCTTATCCTTTTAAGACAAAAATATTGATAAAGCTGTTTTAAAATTAGAAAATCATCATGTGACCCTTTTCTATTTAATCCGTATTAGATATCAGATAGAATCGATAAATTTAATCTTGGAAACAAGTATGAATGTTTTTGGAACTTAAGTCATTCTCCATCATGTTAAACTTGTCAAATCTTTTCGAACCTGACACCCAAGTCCTATTTACAAATATAAATACCGCGTAATTATGTCTCCTATTTTACCATCATTTACACACGGTTTCGTAATGCAGTTTTTATTCTTTTAAGGCAAAAATATTTATAAAGCTGTTTTAATATAAGGTGACGACCAGGTTACCCGTTCCCTATTCAATCAGTAATAGATGTATTAACAAAATATATCTAATTTATTTTCAGACACAATTCCCTGGATGTCAATTCTGCTTTTGACATGTTCAATATTAACGGAAGGATTGAAATAATTCCTCGCTGGGTGTATTTCTCTCTTTGGTGTCAGTAAAGCTTTCCTTGAGTGTGTGCGTCCAGTAAATTGACGCTGTTTGGCCCAGCATGGTCAAATTTGATCTTTGTGCTCTAAAACTCAACTAACAAACCGTTACTCATTGTGTTTTCTCCAAAATACAAATATTATGTGTAACAGTATTTGTACCTCTAAATATTTTTAAATGATCTTTATATATTATAGAACTAACTGTATTAATGCATTATTTTGTCAAAAAACAAAAACCGCGTCAATTTTTAAGATTCAAAGTTTAAAATATTAATAAAACAGAGCAGAGATCTGGCAGTGATATATGATTTTAAATAATTAGTTGTTGAATAATTTTAGTTCAATTTTCATTGTTTGTAAAAATGAAAATTTATCTAATATTATTTTCTGCAAAAATATACTTTAATCGAACATTTATTTCTCCACAGGTTAATTTACATGAAAAAAATTGAAAAATGAGTTCGCGAAATATGTTACAAAAATCGATGACACTCTTCCATTACTGATTCACTGTTTTCATCAATAATCATCTATGTAGGTTTCTAATACCATTTAAATGTATCCTTGAAAATACAGTACGAAGGTTATAAAAATTTACATAATTTTTTATGATTTCATTCTCCTTGTTTACCACTGGCAACTTCGGCTCTATACTAATGCCTGCTGTACATCATAAATAAGTGTATATAATAGGACTTCTCTCTTCTTAAATAACCTCACACTGCGCATTTTCCTCACGTCCCAAAAACGTCTCATTTTGCTCGTGCAGTTTGACATTCCGAGACTAGTTTTACGACGCTCTTAATATTTTATGAAACAAATATTTTTCACTAAAACCGAATGACGCGAAAGACAAAGAAACGGAAAGTAAACGAATTTGTCACTAAAATATTCCTCAGACGAATGACGGTATATGTGGCACGAATGCTGAGCTTGGCACGCTAAAAGCGTTTGGCTGGATGCCGAAAAGTTTAAGTTAAACCGAGTGTGTTTGTTTCCATGAGAAGTTTTGAGGGAGTGTTGCCTACCTCAAGTCATTTGACAAATAAACGAGATGGCTTAATTTTTTCCCCCTATGTGCACACTTTTACCTAAACATATTTATTCATTCAGGTTTGTACTATTGAGAAGATGTTCTTTGTTCATGTCAGTAAAACCAAGCAAGAAAAAGAAAGTTATTTATGTTTAATTTATTGAGAAATAATTTTAGTAACTATTATTATTGCTCTCAAACCGGGAGTACGTTTTCATGAGAAATTTTAAGAACGTGTTGTGAGGGCAACTCAAGTCATTTGGTAAATGTAGGTTTATTTTTTCCCATAGACAAATTTTTACGTTAAAGATATTTATTCATTAATGTTTGCATTACGGAGAGGGTATTATTTATTTAAATGTAAGCAAAACTCCGTAAGGAAAAAGAATCAATTTATTTTTAATTTTTAAAGAAATTTTTTATGGATCTTAGATGCAAAAACTGAAGTAGAAATTTTGTTAGATACCTTTGTTACCCCGAGATAAAAAAATCAAATAACAAATATTCGTGAAATATTTTTGTCTTTGCATTGCAATAAATATTTTAGTAAAAATTTTAAAAATAATATTGGAAGCTGAATTACAAATTTTAATAAAACATTTTTGATGTGCCCTTAGATTAAATTCAGAATAATAGTAATTTGATTTCAATGAGATTTTGAAGATTGCAATGGAAGTAAAATGGATAACACAATTAAAGTTCCAACAAACTCTGTTTAAACTTTTCGAAGTTTTAGCGAAGAAATAATATATGAGTGTCCAAAACTGATGTAGGCACTACGGCTTATAAAATACATTCAAATTACATGAAATATTTTCATAAAAGAAATTGACAAAATCAAATTTTGTATTTTTTATATCAAACTAATATTTGAATTAAATTTGTGTGTGAACTTTAGTAATTTACTTAAATTTTAAGTCATGTTTCAAAACAAATTCAATCAATTTAGTACATTTTCATTAGATTTATCAGGCAAATCTCTCTCAATTAGATAATTTCATTACTTGCGCTGTACAGGAAAAATGAATGAAAGATATTTTACAATATAGATTTATTTGAACAAAAATATTAACGTCATTCAAGGTAAAACATTCTAAAATACGCTCTTTTATAAACAACTGTTTAAAAATAAAATTAAAATAAATACATAAATCTATTAGTATGGTTTTTAAAGAAATAGTTATACCAGTAGAAACATTATAGTTTATGAACCTAAAATCGATAGTCCATAGATATGCAAATATGAACATTTGGACAGATTTCATCATGTTCTAAACCATCTAAAATAATAGTAATATTTAACAGACTGATGGACGCAGTATCAATATGAGTTCAAAGAAATGCCTAACTCAGAAGCTAAGAATATAATCGTAGTAATCTTAAAAATGTATCCAAGAGAGTTATTTTATACTTGTGAACCAATCATTTATAAGCTGATTATCAACACCCAAAATTGCTGGCAATGACTAGTTTTTGAGTTAAATCTGAAAAATCTACTTAAAAATTGTGCATCTTAAAATAAATGCCATTCAAAATAATTCTCAGAATGTTTGTCACAAATAAAGTCGTCCATACCTCTATTAGATCATTCCAACATAGGAGTATACAGTATGGTTCTTATTTTAGAAAAAGGGACAGAAGAGTTACTCTCGTAATTCACAACACGTAAAATTCCAACATAGTGAATTACACCTTTTTCTCCTTTTTTGGAATTGCAAGTGTTTGGAATGCGAAACCAAGTTTCAGTTTTTTAATGGATTCGCATTCCATGTATTGAAAGAAAGTTCACATTCTCTCTTCCCAATCTCACTCCATTAGTTTTATGGCAATAGCTAGTCTTTTAACAGTTTTCTCTGCACTAATAAGTTAAATCTTGCGTTCCCCTTATAGCTTATTTAATTCAAGTGACTTTTTCCCTTATAGCTTATTTAATCCAAGTGACTGTCAGCATTAGAGATGAGAGGTTGTATCAAACACTCATTTTCAGTATCTGAGGTACGTACGTAAAAGACATTTTTGCAAAGGCTAATGGTTTCTAATCATGTTACGGAATTTTTAAGCTTCTTGAGAGCGAGGCTAGATGTACAGGCTTCATTTTGGATTTTAGATAGAAAATTCGTATTTACAGTTTATGTACTAAAATGCAAGTTTTATTGATTTTTGGTACGTGCTCTAGAATTCAGTTTTGTGTTTAATTGCATACGAAAGGTATTCAAACAATTTGTATTGCTTTAATTTATGGCTATTACAAGGCTTTACATGCGCGATTATAAACACAAATTATGTGTATCATGCGTAATTATAAAACAAAATAAGCATAGTATTTTAGCTTAACTTGTTTGGCCAAACACGTACATTACTTTGGCATGGCTGGTGTCCTGTGCAGAGGAATAGCTGATATTGACTGTAACCACACCTTTTAAAATGTTTGGCATTGTCAGAGGAAGACATCCGAGCGCGATATTGGAAGGCTAGAAAACTTTTGAAGGAACTGTGGAGTCTTGTTGATATTTTATTACTGTTTCTTTTTGCTCTATGTTCTAACTTCATGTGTCACTATGTGACATATGTGTGAAGATCTTGTAAAAATTCGAAATAGTTTTCCAGTTACAAGGGTTTTCGTTAGGTACTATCACTACAGACAAACATGTTTCCAAAACTTTAAACTCAATTTCTGAAGAATTGTATTTGCAATAGGAAGCTTTGTTCAAAAAGTAGTAACTCAACAATGAATTGATCTATTATAATTATTTTCGTGTCATTATAATCTATATAATACAGTGGATGTTTTGATTCTCAGTCAAAGTTATTAGTTATTAGTTAAGAAATGAATTTTTAGTTGATTTTTAAATGTTAAAATTCTTGAAAAAATCTCGACTTTTTGGACTTTCTTGGTGAAAAAATTGTCAAAAATAACCTATTCCCTCTAGCTAATTGATGGAGGGTCAGAACATGAAGAATAATATTAGAAATAATTTACAACAGGAAATGTCTTTCTCAACGCATTAGAATTTGAGATATCACAGTTAAAAAACATGCTAATTAGCTAATTGCATCTAAATAAGATAATTAATGATTAGATTAATCTGAATTTTTCACACTGAAATTAGTTTAAGCACAAACCAATGACCTACTGTACAAAAATTGGATTTTTGATATCAAAATTTAAAAAAGAATCTTCTAGTGTATATGTTACTGTGAAAGACCGATATCTGGCAAATGTCGATATTCTCCGGTGAATGTCAACATTCACATAGTCGCTTGGTGTATGTCCGAAATATTTTCTAAACATCATTATTTCTCACTTACACCGGCAAATGTCGACATTCAGCATGCACTGATGGTGAATGTTGAATACAAATATTTTTGTTACGTTAAGACAAAAATGCAACTTTTCAAATCATACTTTATTACTAAAACATATTATGATATATGTCAAAATAGGAGAAAGCTTAAGTAACAGCACATGTAAATAAACTGTTGAACCTAAAATGAACAGTACATTCTAAATGAGAAAAGAAAATAATAGTAATAATAAACTTACACATAAATTATGTGATTAACGTTATACAATCTTATTTATTGCAACAATTTAAACTGAAGGCGGAGAGGTCTCTCTGGCTGTGGCCTCTCCGTCTTTGTGGCTTCTCGTTTCGACCTCCACCAGAGCTTATCTGTGCTTGTCGACATACACCGGTAATAGTCCGAATGTATAAGAATATAACCAAATATTCGGTCTTTCACCGACGTATTTGGTATGTGTCAACATTCACCGGAGAATATTGACATTCTCTAATTTCGGTCTTTCAGGTAACATATACATACACCTTAAAGTGACTACTCCAGAAGTCGATTTTGAATTTTGGAGTAATTATAAATGCCTCGTCAGCTCATTTCGTTTAAAAATGACTAGCATGCATCGTAGTATTGCGCTTAGTAACCACGTACATATTACACAAATCTATTGGTATAGGGATCAAGAAACAGTATCTACCATTACAAATCTATTGGTATAGGGATTTATAATGATAGATGCTGTTTCTTGACTATTGAGTATAGCTCCGAAGACAATCCAGTAATATAATTTGAAACTTCAAAAACAAATGTGGCCACGGTAGCCCAGTAGGAACAGCAACGTATTAGGTTGTGAGTTTGAAACTAGGTCCAGCCTAAGAATGTCGTGTACGTAGTGCACATTAAATCGTACCACAATCGTAATAATACTCAATGTTATTCCTATAGGGATTTAAAATTATTTTTAGCACCCTGTGCACACCTGGGATAAATAGAATGGGGTTAATATGTATCCTGTGTTACTCACAGGGTTCTAAGAATAAGTGTACAAAATTTGTTGCTGATTGGCTAAAGGTGTAGATTTGTACAGAGTACAGACACGCCAACTCTGCTTTTTATATAGATTTCAGAACATTTGAGACAGGATGTAAAAAACAAAAAAATTGAATTTTGATAATCTTTTCATGTCAACTAGAACCTTGATGGTGTTGGAAATTAATTTTAAAGACGCGTAGTGTTGGTATTTAGCACAGTTACAGCTTTTTTATACATCTTTTGTAAGAAAACAATTCTTAATACGAAACCATACATGTATATATACTTCGAAATAAATGCGTAAATATTTCGACCAGCTTTCTTAATAGTCCTTGGTTTAACAGTTGCCGTTTTAGAATTCCATTTTATGAAAAGAAGTAAATTGTACAGCACAAAATTTTTTTAAAACAAGGCGCTTCTAGCTTATCGAATTTGCAATTATTCAAAGTATTTTTTAAATGTTGACGTAGGTTTACCTTACAAAACGCTAAAGCTAATTTAAACTTACATTTGTTTTCCATGTTTCGAATTTAATTACTTTTGATTGAAAGCTGTACTCAACAAACAAGGAACATCATTCACATTCTGCACAAGTATTTGTTTCCCATTCAGAGACTGAATTGAAGAAAGTGTTGCAATGATTAGATTAGAAGCTGTATGTAAACTAGAGTAAAGTAAATTTTAACTTTGCTGATCTTGAAGAATATTAATGTAAGGAAATTTCTGAACTAGGACTTGAAAATTTTTTTGTTGTAGAAAGTAGGGGAGGTTGCCTACTTTACGAACTAAATCTATTCGTAAATAAGCAACTTGTATTAATTATTAAAAGTTCATTTAAACAGTGATTTTCTTATTAAATACCCCGTAAAATCGACCTATCGTTTGAGGGAAAATGGAGATACTCGTATATGTTATATTTGATAGAGTCTGTATTGAAAATATCTAATTTTAAAACACATTATATCACGTGCCAATGGAATTTTGGTGAAAAATGTTTTTGCTTCATAAAGTTTGTCATGATTATCGTATCAAAAAATTCGTCATTCTTTATTTTATAATGATGAAATTCGGAAATATCGCATCCCTGATTCAAGAGTGCCACCCTAAGTAAAAAAATGATAGGAAACTGAATCTAAGACTATTCACCTTAGATTCGCCATTTTTACGATTTGAGTTACAATTTGACAGGAAATGACTCAAGATGGGGAAATCACAATCACTCCAAAACTCAAAATTGATTTTTATAGTAGACACATTAATATTACCTGTCGTAGTTTTGTTTTACAACAGGGATGGATATATGCAATGGTTTAAATGCATACTTCTAAGATATATGCATATTTCGCCCAATATATATTGAAGAAATTATAAAAAGTTGAAATTGTTTAAAAATGATTTTTATTTATCTTATTTAAAAAAATTATGCACACGTAAATGATATTTATATTTATCTATAATGAAAACAATTAATCCGATCATTTTTTCGATCTATAGTTAACCAATTCAATCCAAGTAACGCCGGGAATTAATGAATGTAGAAATGAATGTAAAATTGAAATGTGCATTTCAATGAAATGAACATTTCTTCAAAATGTAATGAAATTAGTAAAAAATATGCAACAGAATTTCGTGTACTTAATAGTATTAATTCTTATTTCCAATAAAATTTATGACAAGACAGTTCACACCTCAGACATGTTACCACAATTATTCAGTGTCTGAACTCAATTACATCTCATTCACTTGTTAAAGGCGTTTTGGTAATTTTTTCACGTCTAAACCTATCTCTCACTCACTAACATTTTCTGGATTTCTATCTTCCACATTTTTATTTGGTTTTATAAGACTGCTGAAGAATTCCGTTTGAGCGAAGAGCTCCTCCGAGTAGTTTTGCCAATATTATGCAGTTCCATAGCTCAAATCAAGAATATTTAATCTAAGTGGAATTTTTTTTTGAATGAATCCAGTAAAGGTTGATTTCATATTCCGTATATCCTCTTGTTTTCCATACGGTAATATACAAATAATGCCTATTTCTGCGCAACATACGTTAAAGAAGTAGTATATTAAAGAAGTATCATACTTCTGTGAACTTTGAAGAAAATTTATATTTTATTAACACAATACAGTTTGTATATATGTGTGTGTGTGTGTGTGTGATGGGTGATTACCAGCTACTCTTCACACTTCTAATTCAACGACGGTGAACACCGGCGTGGACGTAAAAACGAGAAAGTTCCAGAAGAACACAAGCGACTTCCGGAAGCACCGAGAACATTCTAGAACACGAGCTATTCAAGCCGAAAGTGTTGCAAGGACGTTCGAGTGAGAATGATTTCAGACGATGAACCGGAGATGTGTCAATGGCAGACGACCATCCTTTTTTGTGTTGTTTCAAATATGTTTGTAACTATCCTGTCCTTAATTGTTATTGTTAAATTAAATGTTTTATCGTTAAAAGTTCTCAGTATTATCTAAAGCCCTTTTGCACTACCACTGAACTTCACATGGGCGCTCACAGTCCGATCTCTACAATAAACCCCCTAGACCCGGCAACGACGAAAATTTAACAATGAAAATTCAGGATTAATCTGCGCTCTATCTGTGTTTCGAATTGTTCTTCTAATAACCTGTTCCTGTTTTGAACTGTGACACTGTGTGTCGACAACTTGGCTATTGAAATATTTTACACCATCAATTGAATATCGTCAAAGAAAATGTAAGTACGTTGTTTTTATATCTTCTGGTTTGATCTTCAAAATATGAATAGTGCACCTGAACTTTAGTTATTTCTTGATTTATAATGAAAATGGGTACATTAAATTACATTTCTCACATTTCCCAAGCACTTAAATCTAGATCTACGAAAATGATAAAATTTTTGCATCGACTTTTTTCTGGTTATCCAGACTGTTTTAACAGTTCCGAAGAACGAATTACACTTTTAACTGCTTTTTCAAGTTCTGATTTAATTTCGATTTCAAATTTTCTGCATCTTGAATGTTCCACGAATCCCGATAAATGCTGTGATGTCATCCTAAACGCTTTGCAAGATTTCGGTTTATTCTCTCCCCTGAACATTCAGACTAGCGACAACGACGCCAACGCCACACCCAATGTTCTCTTGGCAGCAAGCCAAATTTCACCAACTAAAGCTTCTACAAATAAAAATATTTTTTTCTCAAGTGGGACATCCGAATGAAACCGAAACCACCTGTTCTCAAGTTTTACCAAAACCATTTTACCAACGCGAAGACCTTAAACGTCTCATCACCATTTACCACCCAAATAAAACAAAAAAAAACCAGATTTAAAGATGAGAATCGTCCTCACGGACGACACACCTATCGCACAACGACCGCGTCGACTTGCACATAGCGAAAAACAAGAGGTTGATTGCCAAAAAAATGGAAAACTGACGGAATCATAACTGAAAGTTTTGATTTTGCAGCACCAATTGTGCTATGCAAGAAACATGACGGCTCCACTAGGATTTGTATTGACTTTCGACGACTTAACTGTAGGACAGTGAAAGAGAGATTTTCATTCCCCTGATAGAAGATATATTTGATAAGCTGCAAGGCGCTAAAGTTTTCACAACTCTCGACTTGAAAAACCCTTTTTTCATGTCGATATGCATACAGATAGCTGTAAATTCACTAGCTTTGTGACACCTAACAGCCAATATGAGTTTAAAAAAGTTCCCTTTTGTCTTTGTAATTCTCCCCTATGTTTCAAAAATTCATTAAACCTGTATTTTGTTAACTTTTACAGCATGATACTGTCATCATATACTTGGACGACATCATTATCACCTCTCATGACGAAAACGATGGTATATTAAAACTCAAGCAAATGTTTAAAATCGCATCACAGTATGGATTGGAATTAAATTTTAAAAATGCACCTTTTTACAGCGTAAAATTCAATTTCTTGGACACATAATTGAAAACGGAATGATTCGCCCTTCATCAGAAAAAATAGCCGCAGTTTTGAAATTTCTACAGCCAACAACTCCCAAACAGATACAATCCTTCGTAGGCCTTACTGGAAATTTCCGCAAATTCATTAAGAATTATGCTTTAATTGCAAGACCCCTTAGTGATCTCTTAAGAGATGGTATCCCATTTCATTTTGGTCCAGACCAACAACAAGCTTTCCTTGTCCTGAAACAAGACTTGTAGACAGAACCTGTTCTGAATCTTTATCAACAAGGTTCAACTGCTCAAGCTCATGACGAATACATCACGACACTCAAGACGTTGTGTGAAAAGAATGACGAATGCATTGCGATGTTAGTAAAAGAGGTTACGGATCAATTTTGTTACAACAGGATACTGATGGACAATTCCACCCAATACAGTAGCTAAGCAGAAAAACCACACTTCAGGAGGAAAAATATTCCTGCTATGAACTCGAAGTTCTTGCTATAGTCCAAGCCCTTAAAAAATTTCGCCATTACTTGCTCGCAAACAAGTTTGAAATTTTTAGACTGTTCTGCTTTTCAAATGACTATGTCAAAGACAGATGTTCCCCCTAAAGTAGCTCGTTGGGCTCTTTACTTAGAAGATTTTAACTATGATATTGTCCATTGCCCAGATAAACAAATGCAACATGTTGACGCCTTAAGTCGTAACACCGTCTTAATTGTTACTCCACAAGCTGAAGTTACTGCTAAAATCGCCTCTGCTCAAGCTCATGACGAATACATCACGACACTCAAGACGTTGTGTGAAAAGAATGACGAATGCGAATATTTCCTCAAGCAAGGAGTACTTTTTAAGCATGAAAACGGACAAGACTTATTGGTTATACCCGACGCAATGCAACCTGAGATCATTCGTGAAATTCACAAAAATGGTCATTTTGCTGCATTCAAAGACCGCAGAAATAGTTAAATGCGATTATCATATTCCCCACTTAAGAAACAAGTTGAAAACGTTATTGCCAATTGTGTCGATTGCATTCTTTGTAATAGAAAACGTGGAAAACGCGAAGGTTTCTTAAATTCAGTTCCTAAAGGAGATGTACCCTTAAGTTGCTATAATTGGGATTTTCTTGGTCCACTTCCGTCAACTAACAAAAAATATCACCACATTTCCACTGTCGTCGATGCTTTCACCAAATTTGAATGGCTTCATCCCGTTAAGTCTACTTCAGCTTACGACGATATCGACAAATTTAACTTACAAAAGATCACATTCGGAAACCTGACCAGAATTATTTCTGATATAGGACCTGCATTCACATCGAACGAATTCCGAGACTACTGTAAAGAAGAAATTGACCACGTACTCATCACAACAGGAGTTCCACGTAGCAATGGATAAGTTGAACGCATTCACGCAATCTACCTGCACTGACCAAACTTTCAAGAGACGACCTAACAAGTGGTATAAACATGTTCCTGATTTACAAAGAATCCTAAACAGTACAACAACGAGTAGCATAATATATTCTCCTTTAGAGTTCATGATTCGCACTAAAATGAAGAAAAAAGAGGATGTGAAATCACACAAATACTCGAAGAAGGATATCAGAATTGCGACATCCAAGACAGAGAAGACAAACGTGAACACGCCAAAAAAAAAATTCACAAAATACAAGAAAACCACCGCCAATACAATCACAAAAGAAAGAAACCTCATATCTACAAAATCGGTGATTTAATCGCAATTTAAAGAACTCAATTTGGCTTCTGATTAAAACTTCGACCTACATTGATTGACCCCAACGAAATAGTTAAAGTGAAACCCAAGGATCGTTATGATGTGAAAAAAATCGGTCAGCACGAAGGCCCAAACATAACGTCAACTGCTGTCGATTATATGAAGCCATGGAATTCAAATTAAGACATCATCCCAAACAATTCAATTTCCCGATAATGAACAATTGAATGAATTTATATTTTTTCTTTTTCTCACTTCCAAATAATTTTTTTTGTATTAAGGAGGCTGAGAAATATTTTTTTAAACCAAAAGACGAGATATCTTTGCTAGTGAATGACAAGCCATTTCACTTGCCTGTCACGACGAATCTTTTTAGGACATCTGGACAAGGCATCACCTCTACTTCGAAATTATCATTTTGATAATAACGACGTTAAAGATGACGACGAACTTTTAAGACGATTTTCCATTTTTAAATGAAGGAACTTTCAAATTCCAATGACGAATTTTAATTTTTTTTGGAAAGACATTTGATATTGAAGACATAAAGACGACACATCCCTGTCATGCTCATGATGATTTTTGAGAATACAACGACGGTCATCGATTATACCATACGAGATGTGTGCTTTTCCTCTTTCCCTTTTTAAGTTTTGTCTTTTCAGGTTTTCTGACACCGTTCCCTTAGGTAGGAGGTCCTGTCCCGTCAAGATGCCCGAGTGTGATGTGTGAATACCAGCTACTCTTCCCGTTTCTGATTCACCATCGGTGAACACTGGCGTGGACGTAATAGCGAGAACGTTCCAGATGAACACGAGCAACTTCCGGAAGCACCGAGAACTACAACACGAGCTATTCCCGCCGAAAGTGTTGCAAGAACGTTCGAGCAAGAGAACGATTTCAGACGATGAACCGAGAAGACGTGTCAATGGCAGACGACCATCCTTTTTTGTGTTGTTTCAAATATGTTTATAACTGTCGTTACTGTTAAATTAAATATTTTATCGTTAAACGAAGTTCTCAGTATTATCTAAAGCCCTTTTGCACTATCACTGAACTTCACATACAGTGGCTCCCAAAAGTATTCGTATACTTACGAATTTCAATGAAATACCACTCTATCCATTAATAAAAATTAATATTTCATAATGGGAATTTTTTAATAATATCTATAACTTCTTAACAAAACTACATAAAATATTTTAAAAACATAGTAAAACTTTTTTTTTAAATCAATAATCAAAAAGTAACAAAAATATTACCTCACAAGTCTTTGTACACTTTAAAAAATCTCTACATATTAGTAAATATTGTAATATTTTGATAAATTAGTACTTAGTAGGATAGCCTATAGCATCCACAACAGCTTTTAAACGTCTGGGAATAGAGTTCACTAGTTTTTTTGTAATTTCTCCATCAATGTTCCTCCTTTCTTCAATCATTACTGTTTTTAGTTCGCGTTTCGTTTTAATGTCGTGTCTTTGCACTCTAACCTCCAGTTCTCTCCAAATGTGTTCTGTTGAGTTTCAATCCAGCGACTGAGGTGGTGTTTTCAGAACTTGTGGACAATTATAGAGACACCAGAGGCGAACATTGAGAGGCGTGTGCTTAGGATCATTATCTTGATAAAAAAATAAAGTTGTTTCCAATACCCAAATTTTGGGCTGATAATTTTAAATTGTCTTTTAAAATATTTAAATAAAGAGCATGATTTATTATGCTTCAATAAATACCAAATTACCTAGTCCTGATGCTAGACATGCACCCCCACAGTAGGACACCTCCACCGCCATGCTTTACTGTTCCAACTAAGTTCTTGTGGGATAAAGTTCCTCATTTTTTCTTCTCCATACAATTATACGCCCATCGGAACCAAACATATTAAATTTGCTTTCATCTGTAAATAAGACATGATTCCAATAATTTTCGGGTTTATTTATCATTGATTTTCGAAGGAAAGCCTAAGCTTTCTATTTTTCGCACTTACAAAAAATTTTCTTCGGCCAGAACGCCCATATAATCCAGCTGATCTGAGCATTCGTCGAACAGTTTCAGATGAAACGGAAGAAGAAAATTTTTCAGTCAATTCTGTAGAAATTTTTACAGCACTCAAACGTGGATTTTTCACAAATTTTCTAACTATAAATCTCTGATCACGTTGAGTTAACTTTGCCGGACGACCTTTTCTTACCTTGTTTCAGATCCGATTTTCTTTAAAGCGTTTTATCACATTCTGCACCGTGGAATGGGATATATTTACTAATTTAGCGATATTCCGAACTGATTTTGAAAAATAATCAATTTTCGAATGCGGCTCATTATTTCTTTACGACTACGAACCATTTTTTAATAATAAATATAATATTTCGAAGAAAACAAGCAAAGATTAAAACCAAACGATTTTTTAAATATCACCACAATGCAAAAATAAAAAAAGCGATAGACGATAATTTTATTTATGAACTTATCAGAAAATGTTTCGGTGTACGATCACTTTTGTGACGTGTTCTTTCTCTGCCTCCTTGCATTTTCATTTTTGTAAAAAGAAAATGAGTCAATATTTTTTAAAAAATGTTAGGTTTTATTCAGGATCACATGGAGATGACATGAAAAAATATTGGACTTTATATTCGAATTCGATTCCAGCCTACAGAGCTTTTCCTACAAATTTTTAAAGTGTACGAACACTTTTGGGAGCCACTGTATATAATATAGAAAAATATTTAATATAAATCAGACTGGTGAAGGGGGGGGGTATTTCAATTAACGTCACACTGGAGCAACACAACGGGCTATTGGTGACGGTCCGGGATCAATCCCAAAGGGAAAGATCCGAGGACAACACCACGTAATTTTGAACCACGGTCAGATGACGAGGCAACACCTGAGCTGGCACCCCACTCTCCAAACTTCCACACCACGCCAACGTGAGGACATTTGAGGCCACGACAGATTTAACGTGCACCAGCCCCCTTTGTACACGACGGTGTTTGGCTGGATTCGAACTCGCAACCCTTCGGTTGCAAGTCCGTTACTCTTCCAACCGGGCCACCGCGGCCCCAGACTGGTGAAGGATTTCATTAAATTGGGGAGCTCTCAGGGTTTTCATAGTCCAAATCAAATCATATTTAAACTTAGCAGTAAAATTGGCGAATATATATCGCCACTTTAATGAAATTCGTCATCAGTCTGATTACAGAAAGTAATGAGAAACTTGGAAGATATAAACTAGCAAGGAATGGAACATTTGAGAAAACCTGAAAATAGGTTTAGAGGTAAAACAATATCGAATTGTCTTTGAACAAGAGAATGAGATGGAGTTGAATTGAACGCTAAGTAGGTAATTGTAGTAATATTCCTGAAGTAAAAATTTTTTGTCATGCCCTTTATTGGAAATCCGAATAAACACCAGTAAGAATACACACTTTCGAGGAAAAATTCACTGTAAATGATTTTAAATAAGGTATGAACTGTGATTAATGACACTGCCATCAATAAATATTAGAATTAGAAAGTTTCAGTTTAGATGCTATAGCCTGTAAGTAATTTACAGTTTTTGATGATGTACCTGGGGAAGTTGAAATCGCTAAGGACGAAAATTAAAAAATACGAATTAAAATTTTCATGCAAAATAAGTAGGTCATTTATGAGCAATGATAATTACTTCTTTGTAGTTGAATCTAAGAATTTCTAGAATGTTACATTAGTTTAAAATAAATATCAAATTCGTTCCATAATGCTTACGGGAAAACTTTCATGTGTTAAGCATAAACATATAAGAAACCAAACTATAGGATAAAGCTTTTAATAAATTAAGTGTTACTTAAGTGAACTCGGAATTTCCAAACGGAAATGAGAAGACAAAGAGCTTAGAAGTTGGAAAAGAATTCTAATTTATTCGTTCCAATTCATATTTTTTTATTCTTCACTAGAAACTTTCGAGTTAAAAAATTGACAATTTAGATGTTGTATAATTGAAAGCCACATTAGCACTCGGGAAAAAGTTTCATTTTTAATTTATTATAAGTTGCACTTTTAATTTTCTATTTTGGCTTGCGTGGTTCTAAAACCGACAGTTAACGGAAATTGCAAACGTTTAAGTTAGCAGCAAAAGAAATTAGTTTGAACAGAATGTAAAAAATTACTATCTCTTCGAGCGAAAAAATTAATACTGAAAGAATTACTTCCTCTGTTTACAAGATAAAAAGTTATTTCCGACTTTTCGCTAATGGAAAAACGTTGTTTGTGGAATTAATTTTTTTCCAAGTCTTATCGAACGCATGCTAAAAATGAAACTTCGTCGAATTTATATACATATATGCATGTAAACCTGCTCCTTTGTGGGGAACATTTAGTTATTTTGTGAATTTTCGAATATTATTTCTAATTTTAATGGTTAACGTGTGGTTATTTGAGAAACAAACATAATTCCTGATGAAATATAGCTTATATCGTATCGCTTGCGTGGGCTTTTAATATTTAAAAGGATGTTAGAAAAATTTCTATTCAAGTGACAATTAATGTAATAAATAAAACATCAGTATAGTTTTAGAAAAACGTTGTTTTCTTAAAGGTTTGACTTAAATGTCTTTCCTCTTTGCTTCTCAAAAGTAGAAATAAGGAGAAAATTTTACATTGCCTTCTAAAGTTATATTAGTTACTACATTATGTTAACTTACTTATTTTAACCCTCTCTCTCTCTGAGTGTCACTAGATTTCTAAGAAGTGTACATCTATTGGTTGAAGAAATCCATGGATTCTTTCAACCTTTAGAATAATTCTTTTGATCACTTCCTTAAAATAGAATCCTTTGGGAAGATTCTTAGACTAAAATTCTTTGGAAAGATTTTATTAGTCACAAGAAAGTCAGAACTCATTAGAAGTTTGATAGAGAAGACTGCAAGGTGCTAGGGAGAAATATGCATGTGAACCATTAAGAGGGTTGAGAAATAGTATCGAATTCGAAATTAAATGAGTGAAATTATGTTTTTGCAATCAATGAAGGGCGTATATCGAATCAAGATTGTATTTAACTATTCCTCTTCACCATGTGAACAACTGAAGAATTTGAATGAAGGAGGATAATTAGGATGAGAGAAGTTGAACTACTGTCGATTTTGTTTTCAACTTGTACCGGATGATACGACAAAACAATGATGTCATCAACAAATAAATCAGAAGAATGAATAGATATGAGAGACTGGATCTCACAAATTGTAGTACAGCGCAGTGTTTTAAAGCTTTATCTTATAATTTATGAGACGGTAATGAATGTAAATCCTACAGGAAAACACACGGGCTTATCAGAATAAGACTGGGCGTTAAGTTCAAGGTTTAACAATTGAACTGTGATTTCATGCCAGTTTTTAATAAAATAACAATGTTGCATCAAATAAACAATTTCCATCGATAATTATGATTACAATTCATGTTTTCTGGATAAAAAAATTAATTATATTTCAATTCTATAAAGTAATTTGACATTTTTGTAAGCTTTGAATTTAAGTGCGTTGACAGATATTTTTATTTATTTAGTTTATAATAAAACACATTTTATAATACTTTCTAGTATCATAAAGTATTTTGCTTTACAGTTTTTCGACTCTCAGAAATTACCGTAATAAAAACAATTTATTTGAGTACATTCTCTTCAATAAGTGCGTTACATACTAAATAACTGTTTCAAACCCCGTTTGTCCATAAAATGTCACATTTCGTTTTTTAAATTCTTGAATTTTGGGTATTCATCCTACATAAATTTTGAATACCACATCATATGCATCATTTCATCTGGAATAATTCGGCAAGTGGTTATTTAGGAGTTATTGCATTTGATTAAAGCATAAAAACTAAAATTAAAGGAATTAATTTATTTTAATTTATCTTAAGTACGAAAGATTGTATTTCATAATTAATCAAATATGGAAAAAGAAGTCTAACGTGTACTATTATTAAATATTTCTACAAAATAATTCAATTTTATTTATTTGAATCTTATCTTTGACTAACTAGCTGATATCTGTTTAAATCTTTTGAAAAGCATATAATGGTCTCAAACAGTTTATTTTTGGCCATGACAGATAATGAGATATAATCCCAGAAAAATATCTTTGGCTGCTTTTATTAGTCATTAATTTTTATGTTTTGTTTAAGAATTCGACTCAAACAATTTTTAATACCTTTTTTGAATAAATAGATGCACTATTTTACAAATCTCTTTAATGATCCTCAATGAAGCGAATAAAATATTAATACTAAACATTTCGAAACTGAATTTCGGAGACAAAACAATAAACTGGCCTATATCCATCACACAGATGTGCTATTAAACCTAATCTAAATTAAGATTCACTGAGTATAGACGATACTTGGCAATATCCTTTCTCTAACAGATTGGACTTTTTATCCTCGGCAGAATATGGAAATAAGTTCTAGTTTTGTTGTATTAAAATAAAAACTTCACAGAAGAGAAAACCAGTTCTTTTCCCTCTGTTATTATTTTCTTCTCCCGGGCTCTTCATACTACGCACTTCTCACGTCCTTAAATCACGGCCTTAAAGAGAGACAAGTTTGTTTACAAAGGGAAGGATCTGCAATGCAAATCAGTATACTTTAAAACTTTCGGGCGGCTCTCTTTTGTTTGCACAGCTCGTGAATAATTTGTTATTAAAATACAATAGACCGTGAAGAAAGTGGAGACAACGTCTAGGAAGAAAAAACAAGTAGAGAAGAAAAGAAAAAAATACCCGTAGAGAAATGTGTCACAGTTGAATGAAAAAGGAAACAAAATATCTAAGCGGAATTATACAGACTTTTTCTACATCTCGGTTTAATATTTATAAATGGAATTCCGGGACGAATGCGAGGAAAAAGTTGAATGGAAATTATATCGTCAACAAATGTTTTAGCGAAATCTTTCTGTGAAAATTGATGATGTGCCATGGTAAAAAAAAAACCTTGCCTAGGATTAAATAAAATGTAGAAAACATTTAAAGTGCATTGGACTTTAATTTAGAGCTTTGTTATTATTTAAACATGGCGTTTCTTGGCACAGGGTTATGCCTTCTACTTTGCTTTGAAACGGTATGAAAACCATATCCAATTAGAATAATAGATGTTGCCGAGCACTTTTAGATTTGCAAGGAAAATGATAGGGTTGCTGTAAATGTCTTTAACACATTGAGGGTCATATACGCATTATTCCGCCATGCAACCTGCAGTTTTTCCTGCGTGATTACGAACCAGTTTTTGGCGTTTTGTACAATAGAATCCATCTAAGAATTCTTTCGCATTACAGATATGACGAATTAATCATTTTGTGTATTGTAGGGTAAAGGACTAGTGAACACTACTCCAAAATCTGATGAAAGCAACATTTAAGAAGTGACTACTATATTTTGCAAGCACAAAGCATTCGTTGCTTTTTTTGCTTCTATAGAAATTATTTTAAAATTCTGGTTGTTTTGTTAATTTATGTTGAAACCGTGTAATGATAAAAGTATCATGTTAATGTAAGCAAAAGAAATAAAAAACAATAACAGAGTATCTTATTTCGATACTTAGTAAAGGTAACGTAAACTTATGAATAAATTTTAAAAATAGTAAAAGGGTTTGCTCTACTATTTTAAATTAAGTGAACAAAAACATTTAACGATTTCAGTTGCTTATTACACTAGCTTTAATATAATTAGTTCAGATTTAATAGTTAGCTTTGATGTCATAACAATTTCTTTATTTCTTCAATACACATGCTAAATTTTATTCCGATCTGCTTTAGGGTTGTTTATGGTATAGGTATATTTGTGTTCAGTTTGCTGAAGAACAAGTAAAATGTCATCAATTCAATAATAATAATGCTAAAAAGTACATTAAATTGTTCAAACATGGTTAGATTTAACATATTTTACATATTAAGATAATGTGTAAAAGTTGGATACACGAGGGATGGGATAGACGTAGTTGAAAAGAGAGCTACAGGAAATTGAAAACACGAATGATAAAAAGTAAATCAATTCAATTTAGTTCGGTTATCTGACATCCACACACTTTCATCACTTACATCGGTCAAAACATGACTAGTGATCCGATATTCTATAAGAAATAAAGATGATGTTTCCCCTATTTCCCCTATATCTTTATCTCATGTGCATGCATACAATTTTGGGGAATAAGATTTTGTAACAAATGGAAATACGAAAACATTTCCTACGAAACACAAAACATTTTCTTCGTCAACATTTCTTATGAAACATCGATCAGGTATTGGATGTAGGAGTATTTCTAAGTATTGTGTGTATTTCAGTGATGCACTAAATATTTAATTTAATTTAGAATTTTAAAACGAAAAGGTTCGTCTCCTGGTGTTGAAATTTTTAAGTAAAAAGATTTTGATAAAATTGCGTATTTTATCAAATACGTAGGTAGACCATGACATCGTTTTATAACTTCGCAACTTAAGCTTTTAGTAAATTTTATTTGGGTATATAAATTGATGTTTTTGTAATTCTACACATATATAAAGTAGAAACGTATCGAAAATGTATAAAACATCACTATACTAAGAGGACATGTGGGATATACCAAAAATGGGTTTTCAGTCATTTCCCATACTACATCTAATAAGTCTTCATATAGCAGTCATCTTATTAACGAGTCATTGATCTAGCATTATAGTCTCAGGTTTTTTTGATAGTTAATTTAACGAAGTTAATTTATTACAACCAAAAACCATTTGATTTTTATTGAAGTCCTGGAAAATCTTTCAACCTTTCTTGCTTATGCGAGTAAAATCAGATCCCAAAGATAAGAAAATACAGCGTATTTTACGGCCATATGACTTTGAATGAGTAACTATTGAATAATGTGTGCAATAAACCGGTTAACCTAGTGCCATGCAGTTGGAAGAAATTAAGATGAGAAATTCCAAGGAAGCCGGAAATGTAATCCCTTGGGAACAGAGACCTATCACTCATCAAGAGAAAAATTTCGGTTATTTTCATACTCAGAAGTTGGATATCAAATTGTAGAATTTTAGTTCTGCTCTAATGTCTAAAATATTCCTTATAAAATAGGTAGGTATAGTATTTTTAATTAACGTCGCACTGGAGCAACACAACGAGCTATCGGTGACGGTCCGGGATCAAACCCGAAGGGAAAGATCCGAGGACAATACCACGTTATTTTGGAACCACGGTCAGATGACGACTTAAAAAATTGGAAGTCTTGGAAGTAGATTAAACGTTAAGAATAAACGTTATCGAATTGATAGTTTGGTTTTATTCGGATTCGATTATATTGGATGAATTTAGTTCCAATTTCTTCCCTGTTTTTATCATTTTCCTCGCATATTATATTTCCCGCATCGTTGTAGATTGGACAAGAAAGTCTCAAAACTTTATGCCATCTCTATTACATATATCCATTATTCTTAATGTATACATACTTGACACATAGTATTTGCTTTTTCAAACCTTGAAGTATTATATTGAAACACAGTTACTAAACTATAAAAAAAATTATAGCAAAGTTAAAATTATTGTAAAAATATGTCTAAACACTATGTCTAAAACCTAATATGTCTAAAACACTATCTAAAAATTAGTTCCTGAATTAATTCTATTTAAATAATGTTCTTGAAAACTTTTTGAGATTTCGTTGAATTAAATTTGAAGACTCGAGTATTTTAATTATTTAAGCATCCGAAAAGAAATAATCTCACTAGGAACTTCCTTTATCTTACTATCTTAGCCTGGGCTTACTTAATTCTGTAGATCAGTAGAAACGAAACTACAATTTTATCTGGTAATTAAGAATATAATGGGCAAAATAAAGACATTAAATTTTTCTCTTTACCATTTATTTGAATCGAAACTCCAAAAATAGTATTTATGCTTTTCTTAATCAAAAATGCAGTTCGAAAAGGAATTAATTTTTGGAAGAGGATATGAAATTAAGCATTCATTGGTTCTTCGTTTTTTGGATCGCATTTGATGAAATATAAATCAACACAGTGAAACTTAGTTCTGAAAAATTTATTCATATGGAGGTCCACGTAAAGCTGCCTTATTGTAAAAATGAAATTATCTTAAACAAAAACCCCCAAGTTCATTTTTTAGACTCCACAAAAACTCTATTTTTTTTGTTATGAGTTTTTATAAAATCATACAACAAATCAATGTCACGAAAAAATTATACATTTTCCTAATAAATAAAACAAGACAAAATGTGATCGAATAGCTGAATTTTCATGAGTTAAGCAACTTTTGGCTTACTTCCAGGTATAGACCGAAAACGTATCATTAGTTAAAATCTGCTCTACCAAACATATCATAACTAATGATATCCTTTAATACTAACTATGAAGAGGAAATAAGCTGCGTGCATATTTCGATTACAAATGCCGTGATAATAACAATTAGAGTCACTTAGTCCTAATGATAGGTGTGCTATAAATGACTAGTCTTCAGAAGGATTTTTATCGAGACTAATTTGGTAAAATAATTCCGAACATGCCTTGTATTACTGGAACACATTGTTTGTGAGCATAAAAACTAGAATAAGATCCATTCATTGAAACTATAGGAAATATATATTCCTATAGCACAATGTATATTACCGATGTAGTAATTACCATTCAATATAACTTTTTCAGGGAGTTTAGACTGGAATGATTGTTAAAATATATGTGCGTAATAATAACAAATAAGCATACTCAAAATGACCGTGGGTGAGTGTACATTTTGGAATATGGTATTAATGGCTCACATATTTTAATTTAGTAAGACTTTTAAATTATCTTAGTCTTTACAATTTAAATAAACAGCTGAGTATGTTTCTCATAATGATGAATGCTATGAATAAAGTTTGATTATTTAAAATTAAATAAAGTTTGATTATTTAAGATATATTGAATGGCAGAAAGTGCAACACCATGGCAGATTTTTATGGCGCTCGGGTCAGATCTGGCCGAACAGTGTTTTTCATTCAAGTAAATGGACAGACACACAAGGAAAGTTTTGACAGAGACAAAAGGGATATACCCTTAGGGAAGTTACAGGAATGGAACCTGCTCCACCTACAGCTCGCAGTCTGTTAGCTCAGTGGGAAAACCCATTGAGACACGGAGTCTCCGCAACATCATGAATGAATCATCAGAGTTTCGTACAAATAACAGGAAATTTGATTAAAGTATAGTATGCAAATGACTGAAGTTGCGTAACACTGACTTTAAAAGTTGAGAGATAAAAGACGAAATCTTATTGTAATGACAATGTTTGAAAGGCCAAGACGACAAAATCGTGTTTTCTGTTGCGGATATTTTTTATGCAACACATAATATACGAAGTGATAAAGCTTTTCAAGCGGTGACGACAACAGTTTAGGCAAAAGGGTGCGTTTACTAGAGATGGTATAGTAGGCATTCTTACTGTCGGTTGATCAATACTCTGAAGAAACACAGCTTGGGGTAAATTTGGAGGCAATGACTGCAAAAAGGTAGCGTAAATTGCCATAGTGGTAGAGGAGTCAATCAGAGAAAAGTATTGACCTACAGCATCCTCAATATACAACAGGCGAAATTCTATGAGGCATTCAGGAAGATCTAGACAATCTAGTATCTACATGGATTGTCATTTGAGAGTGATTGGAACAAGCTTTCAGTTCTGCAAACCTCTGTGAATGCTACCCCCCACCACTATCCATCGTCATACGATATTAGCCTGTTGTGCTTGAGCCATTCGGCGTCATGGATGAAATATTGTAGTCTAGCGTCGAGTCAGAGTTGAATCAGATTGTTTGGCGAATAACAGTTGGAGGAAACCTGGTCATCGAAGTGATCTTCCCATCACACAGCATGGTAGTAACATTAGCATTAATTGCCGAATACTTCTAGTTCGCATCATTACATGTACTCTCACGGCATGCCAATACATTGGCAAGGTGTTGCTTCCCATCTTGCTACAGCATCTTTTCAGTCTATCAGCAGCCATTTATGTGTTTAATATAAAGCATATATGGAAGATCATTAGTAAGCGAGTTAATACGGTGTATCACAACCTCAAAATGAAGAAGAAATGTGAGATTTTTCAGTACCACATGCTCATCGATTCATCAAGATTACATCAATTTATCAACACCTTATAAGCATCGCCCAATATGGTGGTCATGCACCTCCTATTGAATCATCTACGTGTTACCCCCTTAAAAATTTTTACCACCATACCAGTATAACAACAGAACTTATATAATTTTTAATCACATATGTTAACGTATTCTACTATTTACGTATATCATGTTTCTACCCATTTAAAATATTCTTCATGATGTTTCATTTTTTCTGTCACCCTGTCAAGCTTAGAATGCAAGTAGGAACATCTGTGAAATCTTAATAAAATTGGTTCGAAATACGAATAATGTGGTTTTAAATGGTATTTATTTATTGGATGAATGAGATTGAGTTTCATGGCGATGATAAAATAATATAATGATACTTTAAATGACCATTGTCTCTTACTATACAATCTTTGTAATTACATTACTATGGTTACCACTAAAATAAAGTGCTGACCATTGAAAGTACACCATGAAGGATAAGAGATATTAAAGTCATACATATGATATAAAAAACAAGGGTGAAATGATTAAAATTACAGATCCGTTTGACTTGAGGAAGCGAAGAAATCAGTATTTTATGTAACAACCATGGGCGGCGATAACTACTGCTACAAGTCTCGGCATTGAAAGAAAAAGGCTTTGTATGTGTGCTTGGGGTATGTCAATTCATGGTGCTTCCTCATGTTGCCAAAGTTTATTTTGTGTTATTCGTATTTTAAACTTTATTTTCATATTCTACAATAATGCAAAATGTTCCCACGAGCGGAAATATGGACCACTTACACCAGAACTTAAAAAAAGGGTAGAAGTAAAGATCATGCGATGGGTGCAGCAGCATGAATTCAATTAAGAAATCCGTGAATTGAAGAAAAGCAATCAAGTAAAACCAATAGTAAGGCAAAATCTTTTAAACCTTTTTTCGGTAAGAATAAAATTTTTAAGAGTAAGTGGTTACTTAAATAATTTTAATTTGCCTTATGAAGAAAAACAGTTATTTTATCAAGGAACCATAAACTAAGCAGAGTAAACATGGAATATTTTCACAAAAAATACTACCACGATGGTACTCAATCTCTTTTCATTATGTAGAGCAAATATTACAGCTTTTAAATGGAAAAATTTTAACTAGAAATAGTACATGATAGCATTGCATGCTGTACGGCCAACTTAGTAATAGGTGAACAACTAACTGTTAGGATGTCGCTCTTAATTCACCCTTTAACAACACTAGAGTAGACTTTTGTGTTTTTGATCTGTTTTTGTACATTAAAACAGTCAAAGGAAGAGAAATTGCAAAAAATAAATAAATTTTACAATTTTCATTTGCATGTGAACAAGAGCTGTTCATTTAGAGGTTGTCTCGGGCATTACCTCAGAAGCATTTATTGCAACCCTAAAGTGGCTTTTAGGTAGTAGTAAGACTAGGTCAAAGCTCTTCAATTCATTCCGATAATGCTACAAACTTTGTAGGCGTTAACGCAGAAATAAAATCTGCATGATCTAATTAACCAACCCAGACAAAAATTTAACGGGTTCTTTGTTTTCCAAAGGAGGTGATTCTCGAAATTTATTCCTCCTAGGGATCCCAATTTTGGTAGACTCTGGGAAGCCGGAGTGTCCTTTAAATTTCACTTGCAAAGAGTTATGGGTTGTACAAATTATGTCTTGAAGAATTCGTTACGGCAATCATCCAGATAGAGAGGATATTGAATTCACGCGTCCGATTACTCATTTATCTTCAGACAATAACGAATTCGAGGGCCTAACACCTGGCTATTTTTTAGTAGGACGACCTATAAAAGCAATAGTTGAACTAGAAATTTTAGTTAATCCGGATAACATACTATCCCGTTGGCACAGCGTACAACAAAAGCCACTCAGTACATTTGTAAACGTTGGAAATGCGTTTACCTAAATCACTTGCAGCAGAGAACAAAGTAGCATTTCTCCAAAAAAAAGACGTGAAATACAATGATGTTAGTTAAAGAGGACAATCTACCACCGTGTAGGAAGAATACACCGTCTTCCTAAAAGCCTGTAGGTAGGCTTTTAGGAAGAATTGCAGAAGTTATACCACGACAAAAGATGATAAAATACAAATAGTCCTCGTGCGGTTGAAAGTGGGAACTTTTCAGCGAAATGTATCACAGCTATATGTTTGGCCTGTCATGCAATCTTGTGATTCAAATTGATTTGTGCTGAAACTAGATTAGATTTTCTGATGTGCTTTATTTCTATTGTATTCTATTTCTAATACTTTTTGAAAGTGTACTATTTCAACGCCGGACGGGATTTTTGTGCCGAAATATTATCGTTTGCCTCTCCAAATAATAACTTCCCTCGTTAATAATTGAGAATTGTTTGCAGTTCTTTGTTTTTGTTTTATTCTTTAGATATCAATTGTGACATTTAAAAAACATTTTTAGGGCTTTCGTTCTTGTCATCTTTACAACTTCTCGCGTTAATAGTTTGTCGACTAATCTTATGTCGATCCCTGTGGACTGGACTGGGCATATCACTTATGGAGCACCCGCTGCAAAGCAGCTCATCTCCTCATCGAAAAAGGAAAAAAAATCAGAAACAGGGATTGCATAATGAAAATTTTAAATAAAAATATAGGTGGAAGGGGCTATAGCGATCTCTTTGACTTGGCGTAAATAATCTGTACCCAGCGCATGGAAGCGCTCAGAATGCGAACATTATTTCAGAGCTACTGCCTCTGTTAAAATATAAATTGAATTTTCGTAAACAAAAAAGTTTTAATTATATATTCCACTTACTTGAACCTACTATATCGCACGGACAATATTGGAAAACTGTTACTAAAGTAGCAATACAAAATAAGCTTTTAAATTTGCTTTTTCATAAGATATATATCTGGGTTAAAATTAAAAAACAGACTATATGAACAAAAAATTTAAGTAACTAAATTCACTCATTAAAATTCCTATTGTTTCCAAATTGTTGTCTTTTTGTCCTTAGAGGACGAAAAGACGACAATTTGGCAAAACTTTTCTTGGATTTCATATCCATAACTCTAAGCGCAACTTTATAAACAGCTTATAAAGTTGATAACAGATCGATCCCGTTAGAATTTGTAAAAATGAGTATGATCTCATTCGTGCATTCTCCCCACAAGAAAAATGTGGAAGAAAGCAAATTCCCAAAGATTTACTTGGAAGAAAACTCTCCGAAATACAAAATAATGTACAATCAATATACCCAACACACTCAACCAAATTAAAATTTTAAAAAATATGGTTTTGCTGCCACAAGGCTTGAAAAAGATTTAACTGTTCTGCTACAACACAAATTATTTGCAATAAAACTTACCTATAGCTTCGAGGGCCATTTCTTTATCTCTGGAGTACACGACGGCCGGTCCATACGCCCCATCGTATCTAGCAGAGAGTTCTCCATTTGCCAGGACATCCAGAAGCAGAATGTAAGTCTCACCGGGACTCACGTCCGATTCGCACTTACTTGGATCACCGAAGTTGGACACATTCACCAATCGCCTGTTGAGCGCAGTTTCCAGAGAAGACGGTTTCCGTTTTTGATAGACCTCAATCACATGGTCCTCGCCCTTGATGATGTTGAATACGAGGAATTCCGCAGAGTAGCTGGACGTGTTGTTTTTAGTCTTGTAGACAGTCCTAGTGTAGGCTGCCAGGACGACCTCAGAGTCTATGGACCTCTCCTCGAGTCCTTTGGGCTTTGAGTCATCGGCCGGGAAAACACAACTGGATAAAACGGCTGGGAGAACGCACAGTAAGAGTATTAAGCAACGCATTATTCTCAGTGCCGC
Source organism: Meta bourneti (assembly GCA_933210815.1). Lineage (NCBI taxonomy): Eukaryota > Metazoa > Arthropoda > Arachnida > Araneae > Tetragnathidae > Meta > Meta bourneti. Next base: position 50,664,180 of record OW119924.1, on the reverse strand, counting down.
CATGTTCTACAAACTATTCAGAGTCGCTTTTAAGTACAAGCAGACATACATTAGACGTGGACTTTTGAAAGTTCAGAGTCACGCTGCGATTCAATGTCACTTGTTTACCTCAGAAACCATTGTAAATATCAAAACATTCATGACTAGTTGCAGTCTATTGCGTTGGACAACAATAAAATTGGACTAGAATGCAATACCTTTAACTACCTGCTATAATCATAATTTGCATGTCTATGAATAAATAACATTGTTCTGTTGCTGAATGAATGACTAGTGAGAAAAATTTTAAAACTAAATTGGAAATATAATATATTGAAGTATAAGTAAACCTTTTATTATACTTGGCACTGTGGCACACGAATTTGAAAAATACTGTCACTCAATACGGAATTATCAAACTGTTTTTAAGGAATAAGTCGTCTTTTAGCAACATACATAATTCAAGTCTATAAATGTACCTCTCCTTTCCATATAAATGGGGTAAATTATCCTAATTTTCCAGATGTTTGAAGTACACTGCAGTGGTAAGTGTTACGCTAAGCAGAACACTTACAAATGTTAAAAAAATTGGATACTAATATACTTCGGAATTGAATTCTAGAAATCTCGATCATGTCGTCCGTATCAAAAACCAAACTGTTGAATACAGGAGAGAAAACGTGAAAACTTCGATGTTGCTGCGCAGTATTGATTCCCAACACCGAATGCTCAAAATCGCGGACCGTCTCACCCTCCGACTGTTTTGAAAGTTGAGAGAATTCCGAAACACATGGTCGAAGTTCCAATTATCGGCGAACTCGCGAGTCGGCCGCACGCTCTTGGTTTTCGCTACCGACTGAATACTGACATCTGAAGGGTTGCATTTCGTTCAGCACCGGGAAAGCATCGCCAAACGAGGAGGATGCATGTCGCCAATTTAGAACTTTTTTCAAAGGTAAAACCACCGCGATGGCGAAATTAGACTAAGTCTGGCTTGATTTGTCATTTAACGGTAGTTTTTAACCAGAGGGCACATATTAGGTGGAACATAAACGGTTAAATTTACTGTATTCCGAAATTCCGTGCATTGCATTTTGTTAAACTGTTGTATTATATAACTTACTTGATTCATGCTCTACAGCCGTAGTTCTTAAACATTACAGGTCAAGGCCCCACTTGAAAATTTTCGCGAACCCCTTCAGATTATTCTTTATTTTTCTCAATAATATAAAGAGTAAAACATGATGACCTATGGTATATTGGCCGTCAGCAAATAGATTCATTGTCCCTTAACTAATATAGAAACGAATCTCTACTACGACTGTTAATACCTGCTTCTGCATGTTGTAAAACTGCCAGAAGTGTAGATTGCAGTAGAGGGCCGTTTTTCGGCATGCAAAATCATGTATTTACAGTCTTTCTTTTTTAACGTAAAATGAGAAAATCATTTTTATTAATATTACAGTAGCGGTGCGATATCACGATCATCAGTCAACGAGAAATACTGCCTTAGCTGCAAGTGCACTTACTCATTTCTTAGAACATGTAATAGACATTTTTAAAATATAAAAAAAAATCTTAGAAAATAAAAACGTCTTTTAGAAAATAAAAGAATCGTAGAAAGTAATGGAATGTTTTATTTTTTCTTGAAAGTTCTCTATTTTGGCTGGTAAAATATTGCTTATTTTTAGCAATCTCCATTGGGAACCACTATTCTGTCGTGTTTGTATTGTATGTTAGAATGTTAGATAATGACAAAATATAACAGTGGAGATTAGAGATGGTACTTCCAGAGTCCCCATATGAGGGAGGGGGTCGTCAGTAGCATGGTGCCAGTACGGTAAATCTGTCGTGGCCTCAAATGTCCTCACGTTGGCTCAGTGTAGAAGATTGAAGAATGGGGTGCCAGCTCATGTGTTGTTCTCGTCATCTGACCGTGGTTCAAAAGTACGAGGTGTTGTACTTGTATCTTTCCCTTCGGGATTGACCCCGGCAGTGCCAATAACCCAGTTGTGTTTATCCAGTGCTACGCTAATTAATTACCTACCTATCAAGGTCTAAGGTGTGAAACCCTGGGAAGTTTTAAGCGCTGTACTGTGATGTGTAATCTGCTTTCTAAGTAGAAATATTTTCTTTGTGTTTATAATACAGGCGTGTAGCATATATATAAATTAAAAGGAGAGAAACTGTTAAACAGTTCAAGTTAAGCATTAAGTCCTTGAGATGTAGAATTTTATTTCATGAGAGGACCGTCATTCAAACTGGTACTGAGACCCTGAGCCCAGATGGAAAGGGGGAGGGAAAGTATACGGCAGCAGTTTTCAACCGTTGGTACGAGGAGTTTAATTCATTGATACCCAAGAAAAAGTGGTTTATTTTGCATCGTAAACTTATTTTCCGGTCGCATTAAATTTACTTTCAACAGAAATTCTGTGCTTGATTTTGTTGCGCTTATACCAAATAGTATGTTTAATTCAAGCATATCATAATACTCTACAGTAATATTAAATTTCCTTTATAACGTATAGAATATTAGGTATTGCTGGTACTTAAGTTGATTTGAGCATTGCATTGTATTTACAAGGGACGAATTTGGGAAAATTGTTCTACACTCATTTTTCCCCTAAGAGATGGTAAATTCAATCGGGAGCTACACATCAGGTTTTAAAATAATTTTGTTACAAAAATTCGCTAATATTACGCTTATTTTTTTCATTTCTAAGGAATAGCACTTGAAGGTGTATATTCATTTCCTAACTGATGGGCAATTGATATAAAATTTCAATTTTACATTTTATTGTCCACAAAATTTTATGACTAGAAAACGGATTAGAAGACTACTGTACAAGGACCTATGAACTTATTGCGATTGAAATAAAGATTGGTTGAGTTTAAGAATATACGTAATATATTCCACGTAATCTTTCACTAAAATATAAGTGTTATCAATCACTCCCGTTTTCCTTCAGAATGTATATAAATGTTTATGGTACATTACAGACATAAAAATGAAATTACATAATCAGAAATTCAATTCGCAGTTCGGTATTATAGTATACTTTTGCAAACCTTTATCGGTCAGCAATTCAATTTATCACGAAAATGTAACAAATACATTTTTTCAACAGCAGACATTTAAATTAACTATAGTTTTCTTGCATATTCCTAACATCTATAACTCATTGTAACCTATAAAAATATCAACGTTTCTTCGTTGAGATTCTAACATATCATTAAGTTTCAAAAACAGTATTCATACGATCTCAATTTTTCTTCTACTACTTGATTTCGATTTTCAGCACTATTCCTATCTATTGGTCCATAAGTATAAAAACTATTTGAGGATAAAAAAAAATTAAAAATTTAGACGTTCACTTTAAAAGAGTAATAGTTTTAAAGAGTAAAATAAAACTAAAGAAACAGAGTTATGTAATGTCTTAAAAGTTTTTATAAACTAGATCGCTCGCGATACACGGCGAGAATTAACAATTGATTTTTACTGGCTCATAAAATTATTTATTTTGCTAAATTTGACAAATGACTGGTTTGCTAAATATAAGAGGACACAATGGAGCATATTTTATTTTCCTACACCAGAGATTTCGCATGACAAGATTATACAATTCACAGTCTATTGTTTCTATTTTAACCGATGACCATTGCACTTTATGCATATAAAAGATACCATGAAATCGGTGCTAGTAGCTCTTGAACCACGAAATATTATAGTGTAGTTGCATTATAAGTAAAATTATTTTCTTTAGTTGTTTAATAGTATTAGCTTTAGTAATACAGTTCGTGTACAACACAACCCTATTTTATTGTAACAAAATTCAATTAGTTGAAGGGTATTACTAAGAAATGAAGTACCAAAGATGAAGTTATTGTCACTGCAAATTATTTCTAGTCTCGACAAAGTAAGGACCAGAAGTAATTGTCTTGACAAATTACTTCTGGTCCTCGACTATAAACACAACAGAAAGGTTAAAAAATGTTTATTTGAAGAGAAATAAACCTTTTAGAAGACTCCATACAACCATTAAAACTATTTATAAAATCTTATACCTAATTAATAATCACGTAAAATTTTCTTTAAATTCACGTTATAGAGTGATAACAAATCTAACGTAATAGAGGGATTAAAAACCATAATGAAATCTTCCAAAATTAACACTATTAATGACTTAGTATGATACATTATGTATAGTTTCTACAAATTTAGCACATAGTAGTAGTTTATTTAGACATTTAAGTGCACCTAATTTATCAATTATATTATAATAGTATTAGTATGTTAAATGTGAACAGGCTGATAATCATTAACTCCAGGACAACGTATAGTATTTGCCTGATAGTAGATTCAAAGCAAATCTGAGTTTATTAATAAAATTTAACAGGATTGGAAGATGAAAATTACAGCTAATGAAGTATATTTGTAAAGTATAAAGGTAAATGAAGTGAAAAATAAAACGTATTTGTAAAATTGTGCAAATATTTTCAAATGGAGTATTTTCAATGATAAATTTACCTGAACTGCAATTAGTAAATGATGTACTGTGAGCATATTACAGCTTAAATGAATCCTATCATAATTATCCTAGTTGGATGTATGGTGTGTTTCTACTCTTTGAGCTGCATATATACTTAAGTATCATCCGTTCTTCAGAAGAATCACCGAGATTAGTAGATTTAACTCTTCTATTCTGATTCATTGCATTACTCTACAACCGATGACATTGTGCCCTATAATGTAGTAATAAATAGGTTAGCATTGCCTCAAGGGACAGTCGATTCTGATTTAGATGTTACATATATAGCATGGTATCCAAATCTTCCATTAATGGTACATGCTCCAACTACTAGAGCAATTTTATATGGACGAATCGGAAACTATCTCAAAGGACTTAGGTTTCATCAGTCACGTTCTTTGTATTAGATAAATTGAGAATGTTTTCTGTTTATTTCGTTTACTGCGACTTTATCAAAAATAAAGAAAAGCTATAAACTATTATGTTATTAAATCTGTTAAATATTTTTTGATGTACAAGCTGATTGCTCAAAAATAATTTATAGGACTCATTAAATTTATATAAATCTTGAAATTAAGTTACAGTTCAAGTTTCTTTACAAATTGTACAAAGAATTTGTGAGTCTCTACAAACTAAATGCAGCTATTTCTGTAGAGGCCAAAAATTATTATTCTGTGTGTTAGACGTAATGTTTTAAACTTAGTTATTACTTTAGAAGTTCGAATAGTTGAATAGCTGAAAGTGTGTTATAAATGTAACTGAATCATAAAAATCATTGCTTAATTTGATAATTTTAAGCTGTATGTTCGAAACTATTAACAGCCAAATTTATTTAACATAGGCTTCCTATATTATAAATAAAAAAGTGAATAATAGTTTCCATTCACCACCTTTGTACAATTAACAATTTTCATACTAGAATCATTTAGGAATTTGCTTATCACCAATTTTCTGTCTAATATATTTATATGTGGTTGCTATAAATGACAGGTACTTTTATGTGATTGTTTAAAAAATATTAAAACAAAAAAGATATATTTTAAAAATGGCTAATCAAGTTGATCTTTCGTACTAAAAATTTCTAAAAAATGAGGGAAGAATTGATGATTCGACTTTTTAAAAATTTCTTTAGTAGAAACTCAAAGTTTACCAATTTTCAACTAAACTTAATATAAATAACTTTCTCTCTTGGTTATAAATTTTTTAGTCGTCACATAAATTATATTTAGAACCTCTGAAAATATGAAAAATAGTATCATCTACATGTAGATAAGTAACCCAAAACAACAAAGTATAGGCAAAACATTAACAATTATTATACAATTTAAGAGTCTAAATTATTAAAATAAGTTCTTCAAATCCACATACTTTCAACATAAACTTGTAAATATATTTATGAAAAGGAGAAAACCCGTTAAGATATACAGGGATCCATTGATAAATTCAATCCCAATGTATCGAAATGAATAAAATTTGTTATTCCTCGGCAGCATATAACACGTTCCTTTTAATACTAATCCGACTAATTATTTCTTCAGGCCATGCGAATCACTTTTGTTTCTCTAATTTCGCCGAGCAAAAGCGATCCATTCAAAGTAATTGGAATCTGAATTCCTTTATACGCTAATGCTATTAATCGTTGGCATAAGATCATTTGTAAAGTACGGCGCTTTCAATCGATTTCTAAGAAAAACTGATTTTTATTTTCAGCATCCGATTTCATTGAATTTTCCCAAAACTGCGCAGGAAATTATATAAAAGCAGCCCAATAAGCTTTTCCGGGATTCAACTTCCAAAACTATTTTAAACGAATTGGAGAAGATAAAATAAATGAATAATGAAGATGGATCCTTTGATCTAAATTAATAGATCTTGACGTTTTCGGCTGGATCATTAAATGGATCTTAGAAAACATTCCTCTCTCAAGATAAGAGCATTTTGGGTGAGAAATCAATATTTTCCAGACTATTCCAGAGCACTCTTACAGATATGAACTTGGACAAGCCAGTAAACGAACAACAAATTCTTGTAACACTATTTAACGATACGGCACGAATGTAAATATCATCAATAATCCATTTATTTAGGATGAGCCGTAGCGTATGCTAATTACAGCCGAATGCCTAGAGACTGGGTTTGTGTACCCGATGTTAAAAGTAGGTTGAGACGTTCGATGTTGTGCCTTGGGGTTACGGATGCTGGATTCAGTTTTGAAAAGCAACGCGACGTGTAAGGAAATTGGTTTGCTATTCGCGATATCGCATTAAAAGAGCAGCGTGATTGCACGATGTTATAAATCTAATTTTCATTAATTCTCTAGGAGCGAACAATTGCTGTTGATTGGTTTGGCTTGTCGCTCTACGGTTATTTTTGGTACATTAAAGCTAATCAGATCCAATTGCTAGAGATATTTAAATGAATTCGAACTATTCCAAGATTTGTAGTCATAATTAACGGTTTTGACAGCAAATACTAAATTGGGAGGATAAGGAGGAGGTAAATTAACTTTCAAAATTTATAAAATCATAAATAAGATAAAATATATTTAATTGCAAAGGCATGTAAACAAATACATATATTAACCCACATGTGTCACATTGTGACACATAACGTTGAAGCATAGAACAAAAAGAGAAAAGCAGTAAAAAGATCGGCAAGAGTTCAGCTGCTTCAAAAATTATCTTGCCTTCCAATAGCGTGATGGATTGCAAGAGCCGTAACAAATTAACATTACCCAGAGTGATCCACGTGACGGTCGGTTACATTGCATCCCATATGATAATCTTGAATGTTAAAATGGTATGATATTATTGCTGTATGATATTATAAATATCTTAATTCCATTAACTTTCTATGAGGGGAAATTATAGGTATTTGAATCACTGTTCTCACGTTATTAATAGCGGTTTAAATGGACTTATTCCATACAATATGTTTGGATCCATTCCCAGTTGTAGACATTTTCAGAAACGGGCTTTCGACAATTCAGCAAATGTGTTCTTTAATAGATTGAATTCGATTAGACAGTCGCAAATAAGATTCAAAAAATTTATGAAAGTGCATTTAAGTATAATACAATACACACATTTAAGGAACAGTTGCATTGCATGATTATTACAAGCCTTTTAAGTTTTATTAACTTATGAGCTGAAATTGCAGACAATTAAGTGACTGTTCTCAAATTATAAGCAATGTTATGGATGAATTTATTCTATCCAATATGTTGTATGCAATTCCCAATTGATGTAGACATCTCCAGAAACGAGCTTTTGACAATCCAGGAAATATGTTCTTTAATAGACAAAATTTGATTAGATAGTGGTAAATAAGATTCGTGAAATTTATGAAAGTACATTTAAATATGATAAAATATCTCTCAATATAGTTATATTTTATTTATTACCCTTCATTTTGTTGTTTATTTATTAACAAAAAATAATTAACTTATCATAAAACAGCATGTATGGTATATACCATAATGAATAGTGTAAAATGTTCTCCAAATTTTAATTGAAATCAATGTCTTCCTTAAAATAAAATTTATTTACTGGTCTATAGGCATTTTCATTTGAAAATTTGAACAATTCTATTAAATTTGAAACATGAACTGAGTTTTCAAACAGAAGTATTTCGACAAAAACACTTACCTCTTCATTAATATCTTAGGTCAATGCAGAATTTAAAAGCTGTCTTTTTTATTTTTATCCCTCTATTATGCTTATGATATTAAGAACTAAAACATCAGTGGCTAACCATCAGAAGGTTTCAATAAATATTTGTGTCAATTGAAGTATTTTCATTGATTTTCTCTCATAACTAGTTTTATATATATAAATTATTAGTTTAAAATTATGTTTTTAAGATATTTTAATGTCACATGATGTATTGTAACTTGTTTGCAAATGAAGAGTAAGCTTAAAGGGCGGTATAATAAATTATGTGTTTTAAAATATCATTAAATAAAATTTTCAATTAATGTGTTTTGGATAGATGCTTCGTATGCACAATTTTAAATGATAAATATTCCTTTGCTTTAATGAAACTATATTTAGTTGAAATTAGTGATTATAACTTAAATAACGCCTATAAGGTATATTTTCTAACTGAAAGGGGGATTATTATTTGTATCACATAAGATTTCGGTTTTATGTCGTGAGAGATCTAGTGTATTTTCCATGATATTACTGCAGTATTACTCTATTATGTATATTTCTTGGTATGGTATTTTGGGTTCTTTCTTGAAGATCCGCATATTATTAAACTTTTTCTTCTTCCTTTGCTATATACGGAAAAGCTCGAAATCTTTGCTTATTGGTTCTTTCCGTTTGCATGGCTATTTTTTCTGCTGGAATGGGGGAAATGATCATATATATTCTAGTGACTCCTTGTTTCCTATAGAAGTATAAAAAGTCCCTGATAGTGACTTGAATTCATTATTTAGATTATTTGGTGTGGTCTCAACTCTCCTTGATTATCTTGTCTTTGTGTGGAAGTGAAATAAAGGTGTATCAAAAAGAAATGACAACAATTTATTGTTATTTAAAAGAAAATGCTAAGGGACTAGATTTTAGAAACTAGAACAAATAAAAAATGCTGCTTTCTATAGTCTATTTACAAGAACAAATCTATCACAGGGCCTACTACCAAAATATATTCAAATAAAACTTGTGTATTTATGTTAATTTTGCAAGTAAGTACAAATGGTGAATATAATCAATCACGTTCTGTAAGAAATAAGGTATGATCTTGACGGGGATAGAAATATGCAATGGCCATACATTTATTATTGCAAAATATCTATTGTACGTAGTTAATTAACGTCGCACTGAAACGATACAATGGGCTATTGGTGACGGTCCGGGATCAAACCCGAAGGGAAAGATCCGAGAACAAAGCCACTTCATTTTGAATCAAGGTCAGATGGCGAAATCATACCTGAGCTGGCACCCCACTCTTCAAACTTCCACACCACTTCCACGCTAACGTGAGGAGATTTGAGGACACGACAGATTTAACGTGCACCAACCCCCGTGTACACGACGATATTTGGCTGAGCCGAGTTTCGAATTCGCAACCCTCCAGTTGCTGATTCGTTACTCTTCCAACTGGGCTACCCCTAAATATGAGTGACTTAATATCTTGTATGGAGAAGTAACATTATTTTTAACAGTGGAGTCGATTTTCCGTTCAATTTCGTATTTTAGAAAGATAACTTGGGATATTTAAATAAGCAATATACTCTTATTTTCTATTTTTTTGACTGATCAGTGATCTAAAAGCTACTTTATTGTTACGACCTGTTTATTCTTACGACTGCTGTTATACAACGGTCGTAAAGTCAGTGAGGAAATGGTGGGATATTTAACTAATACAAATACAAAAATCCAAAAGCCAATGAAAATTTTACTATATATTCTTCAATATAAAACACTTGAATTGCATTTATAATATTGAGTGTTATGTACCGTAGGCTTTGTAGTCATTAGTGAAACAAGAAGACTACCCAATTAAATTTTTCATCTGTATATAACAAGAACTCAACGATAACAAATACGGTAGTCTGAAACAATTACATCAACTAAACTCCAGTTAATGGAATATTAACAACAGTAAAGAATGTCAGAGATAACAAATGTGGTAGTCAAACAAATTAATCTGTTAAACTCTAGTTAATGGAGATGTTATTGGATTTGTTAACTCTGATAAAGAATTTTGCAAAAGTTAACAAATGTAGTTCTCTCGGAAGTAATTAGATCAATGCAATTTATTTATTCTGGGGTTGCTTGTCACGGAGTCTCAAATAAGGTTCGGTGAAATAGTTAAACCCGACAAAACAGAGCTTTCTCCCTCCGGAAATTAAAATTGTTGATTCTCAATGGAATGTTGATTAAAGAAATGAATTTCAGAAAAGGAAAGATAGGTGACGATGTATAAATATATTTAATATAATGATCTTATAGAATTAATTTAATAAATGTTCATTATAAACTGTTAACTTTTATAACGAAAGAAATGTCACATTCCAGATACGTAGCAATCCCTAAATACGTACGAAAACTTTCAGAATATTACTGGTAGAATCTTTTTATTAAAAATTTGCTTTAAAGGCAGGTAGGTAATTAATTAAAGTCGCACGGAAGCAACACAACGTGATATTGGTGACTGTCCGGTATCAATCCCCGAGGAAGAGATCCAAGGACAACAGCACGTAATTGTGAACCACGGTCAGTTGACGAGGTAACACCTAAGCTGGCACCCCACTCTCCAAACTTTTACGCCAACGTGAGTATATTTGAGGCCACGACTGATTTAACGTGCACAAGCCCCGTGTACACGACGATCTTTAGCTGTACCGAGTTTCGAACTCGCTAACCGTTGTTCTTCCAACTGGTCTACAGCGGCTGTTTTAAAATTAGACAAAACAACTTTAAAAAAACTTAAAACCTTTTACACAAGACTTCATTTGATTTATGTACCACACTACAAATACCTAACGATCCAGAAGAGACACTTCAATAGCAGATAAAGGAGTTACGTTTATTCGTTTATTTTCTAGATGGCAACGTTCGATAGGTGATCCAGCAATTTTCGTAGCTCCAGTAAAGCTGAAATACTAATGATAAATTTTATGAATGCAGATTTTGACGTATGATGTAGCTATGCGAAAAAATCATGGATAAGAAAAGAAGATTCTCCTTGTTGTTTGCATTTTGATACAGAACTGATTAATAGATCCAATTTGAATCTTAAAATTTAATCGTTTCATTTTAAACAACAAAATAGTTTCACATATTTTTCTGTTAACCTTCTAAGAGATTTCGACTAGATATCTCTCGTTCATCATTATCTGATCAATTTTGCTAATAACGAGATATCTCGTCGTCAAGATATTGCCCAATTTTAGGATGATGAGATCAAGAAATGGCTTTCTAAGGTTTTCTAATTTCGAGATATCGCGTCCATCAGGATCTGGTCATTTTTGTTAATGACGAGATATCATGTCCATCAAGATCTGGTCATTTTTGTTAATGACTAGGTATCACGTCCATCAAGATCTGGTCATTTTTGTTAATGACGAGATATCGCGTCCATCAAGATCTGGTCATTTTTGTTAATGACGAGATATCGCGTCCATCAAGATCTGGTCATTTTTGTTAATGACGAGATATCGCGTCCATCAAGATCTGGTCAGTTTTGTTAATGACGAGATATCGCGTCCATCAAGATCTGGTCATTTTTGTTAATGACGAGATATCTCGTCGAGATAACCACCAGGTAAATGATTCATGATATAGAAAAGATATCTGAAAAGCTGCTGCTTTACTGTTTGGTACAAATTGTAAAAGACAATTGTAAACAAAGGTTAAAACTCAAGAACATGTGGCAGGACCAATGCCAAGTTGGCGACTAAAATTTTCGTCATCAAACGTCAAAAAGATAGTCATACGACGTGTTACAATATTCCATAATTATTGTCAATTGCTAATGGAAATAAATCACCATTTGGCAAAAATACCGTGTTCTTGAGTAGACGTTTGAGATAAAGAATTAAAATTTAATTATAAAAAATTGATTTCAAGTAATTCCCATGCAAATTATATAATAGCTTCTACACAATCTTAATTGTTTCTATGCTATTTTAAAAAGCACATGTACTCAAGAAAAACGTTTTAAGGATACACGTTACATACTAATTTAAACGTCAACAACGAAAACAATAATTTCCAGGTTTCAGTTTCGGCTCTTACGAGAGATTTTTACTGTGAATAAGTTAACTATATGGTGTGCGAAGATTTTACTTCTGCTGTCCAAATACTGTCGCATGGCACATATCTGGGTTACCTTACAATGTAGGTAACGTATTGGTTACATTTGGTGCTTAATTTGTGTTGAACAATCAACTATCACACATCAATTCGAAATTTATTCTTTGGAATTTTTATTGGCGAAGTGCTGAAATAGAACTCGTAAAACAATCTAACTGACATCAAGTTCAGAATACGTAAGGAAACAAGTGTCGCCGCAGGAACACTACCTGTATTTAGATTGACAGAAATTACCTTTCATTGGCACATCATACCTAAACAAATATCTTACTATATAAAAGGAAAGACGTGTGACGACATTTATCACTTTTTAACCCCCTCCTTTTCATTGTTAAAATTGTTTTCCCTTCGTTATTGATCCCGGACCGTCGCCAATAGCCCATTGAGTTGCTGCAGTGCGACGTTCATTAACTACCTATCTATCATGGTTAAAATTAAATAAAACGTTTAAATACTTTCAAGAAAACTGCTCGTGGACAATAAATAAATATTAAATCGTAGCATAAATATAAGGAAACGATTAATGCAAGAAATAATAATATTTTTTAAAATAGTAAAAACCACGCTGTAAAATAAATAAAAAGTGAAAACGTGATAGTACAATTAAAACATTAATGAATATTTAATTTTCTACATCTGGGGCAATGTCATTAATATGTTTCACTTATTAATTCCATTTAGAATTACTTTTTTAAGCCCTTGAATTTAATTGAGTTATTAAGTTTCGTGTTTCTAAGTTTTTGCGGATTATTACTGAGTTTTATTTTTGAGTTGTGAGATTTGTTGACTGATTATTCTGCGTATATTGAGTAGTCAATATTCATGAACAATGAATAGAGTGAAGAATGTTTCAAAGAGCACCCACATTATTTACGATTACTCCGCAATAAGAGATTTCTAGATCCCGCTGTATTCTTTTCTCAACGGGCTTTACAGCTACTATATATTTAATTACATAGGCTATAAGGGCAAACGGAACAGTTATTTCTACTATTGATGCAATAAAAAAAGGCACTGCAATGGAATTGCTCAGTATTAGACAGAAACATTACAAACTTTCAATGCTCTAACCTTGTTTTGAAACACAGAATAGTGTCAGAGAATAGTTCCTAAACTCACCTCGAGTGTTTAGAGCTGCAGACAATAAGAATGATGGATGGTTAGGATGATAAATGGTGTGGTTGTGAGAGGTGCTAAATCCTACTCTTATGGGGAAGATGTGTGGAGAACTTCAAAGAGCCATTCAACTTTTAGTTAAAGCGAGATAGAGGAATACTTAACACACACACTCTTACTATGTCATTAGTTAAGTTCGACGTGCCCACAAATTCGAGTTGGATAATTTTGTAGGTATCATCCCTTCCCTCCCATGGCGGGGGGGGGGGGGTCCAGGTAGCATGATAACGCCGGGAAATGAAGAAAGTTTCAGAACTATAGTTCGTGAAGTCCTTTCTCGAAGTTTTATGAACAAATCTTCATAGCATTTACAACAAAGCTGTGTAACGATAGATACTCATTTGAATTTGCATCACACTGTAACAACTCAATGGGCTATTGGCGACAGTTCGGGATAGATCCGAGAACAAAACCTCGTAATTTTAAACCACGGTTAGATGACGAGGTCAACACTGAGCCTGCACCCCCCATTTCAAACATCCACACCGTGCCAACATGAGAACATTGGAGGCCACAGCAGTTTAACGTGCACTAACCCCGACGTACACGACTGTCTTAGGTTGGATGTATGTATACGCACTCATACTTGCATATCATATACACTGCTGGCCACCCAAATTGCAACACCAAGAAAGACAAGAGATATCACAACAAAATTTATTTTGTAGATAACATGTTGACCAAGTATCAAATGATTAAATTTATAGACTTCTGTGAAGTGTGGTTCCTGCCAAAATCAGTAGCCAGAGTAGCCGCCATTGTTGGAGATCACCGCTGCCACACGCCTCGGCATTGATTCAAAGAGACTTTGGATGTGTTCTTGGGGTACAGCAGACCAAGCAGCTTCCACACGTTGCCAAAGTTGATCTGGTGTGGCAGCTGGGGATGTATTCTGGGTCAATCGTTGAGCAACCATGGACCACATGTTTTCTATCGGCGAAAGATCCGGAGAGCGAGCTGGCCAGGGAAGCAATTCAATCTGGCGATTGACGAAGAACCCTTGGACAATGCGTGCCACGTGTGGTCGCGCATTATCCTGTTGAAATATGGCTGTGGGCAAGCCCTGAAGGTAAGGAAGGACAACTGGCTCCAACACCTCGGAGATGTACCGCTGGCTGTTTAAAGTACCGGCAATGCGTACTAGAGGAGTGCGAGAGTGATATCCAATACCGCCCCATACCATAATACCCGGTGCAGGACCAGTGTGGCGGTGCATAACGCAGCTGTTCAGCATCCTCTCTCCACGGTGTCTCCAGACTCGAATCCGACCATCGTGGTGTTGCAGACAGAAGCGGGACTCGTCAGTAAAGACAATTTCATTCCATTCTGCCGTCCACATCCTTCTTTCATCGCACCATTGGCGGCGGAAACGTCTGTGGTTCTGCGTCAAGGGTAGACGAAGCAATGGACGTCTTGCGGACAGACCACTCTGCTGTAAACGGCGTCGAATGGTACGCTCAGACACTGGATGATGCGGTACAGACTGAATGTGCTGTGCTATGGTTCGTGATGTGGCTGAGCGATCCGTCACTGCCATACGCACAATATGCCTGTCATCACGTGAAGTGGTGCACTGAGGTGGATGCGATCGAACACGTCGGTCCGTCGTACCCTCCTGCATCCAACGATCACATATCCGCATTACAGTTGTTTGGTTTCGTCCAACACGACTACCGATTTCCCTGAAAGATAATCCACAATCTCGGTAGGCCACTATCCTTCCTCTGTCGAACTCGGATACTTGATCAAAAGATGATCGCTGTTTTCTACGAGGCATAATTGATCGGTTTTTTTTAAACCACAAGAAAAACACAATTGCCGTACTTGAAATCGTCGAAATCTCCAAGCCTTAAATAGCGCTTTGAAGTGGCGCCACAGGCGCGCGTGATGTGCGTCTGCGCTGAAATTCTAATCATTTGCATATCTCACCTCCGCTAATGCATGTTGTAAATTTCATATTATTTGCATGCTTCCTTCAGGGTGTTGCATTTACGGTGGCCAGCAGTGTACATACACTGACATGCCAAAAGTCATGGGATAAAAGTATACAAATTTGCAAGTCGTGTTCACATCGCGTTAAAAGGGTATAAAGGGCCAGATGGTTATAAGTGCTGTCTGTTGGACTCTTGAATGTCTTTTAAAATGTTTTATAACGTGATAATGGCTACCCTACAATAATTAAGTTTGAACGTGGAATGATAGTTGGAGCTCGACGCATGGGCATAGCATTTTGGAAGTTGTTGAGACTTTTAAAATTACTCTCTCCTAGTGTCAAGGGTTCATCGAGAGTACCTCATGGAAAGCATTACATTCCACAAGGGACAGCTCAGTGGCCGGCCACGTCTACTGAATGATCGAAACCAGCGAAGTCTGAGCAGAAGCGTCCTTGCTAATAGACGAACAACACTACCACATTCAATGAGGGATGCACTAGAGGGGTGTCTGTGAGGACTCTGCAGTGAAATTTGGTGTTGATAGGATATGGCAGCAAAAGACCAACTCGAGTGTCTTTACTCACAGCACATCATCGGCTTCAACGCCTGGGCTCATGAACACATGCATTGGACCCTAGATGACTGGAAGAAGGTAGCATGGTCCGTTGAGTTGTCCGTTGAGTTTACAACTGGTACGAGCTGATGTTTGAGTTCGGGTGTGGCGCAAACCCATGAGGCTATGGATCCAACTTGTCAACAAGGCATTGTGCAAGCTGATGGTGGTTCCATAATAGTGTAGGGAGTGTTTACCTGTCATGAATTGGGCCCTCTGGTCAAATTGAACCGGTCATTGACAGGAAATCACTATATTCAGCTCCTTGGTGACCATTTGCAGCCCTTTATGGACGTCACTTACTCCAATAACGATGGGATGTTCGAGGATGATAATGTTCCTTGTCACCAGGCCCATTTTGTTCTCGATTGGTTTGAGGAGCATTCTGGACAATTCCAGCACACATGATTTAACCATCTAGATCGCCAGACATGAATTCCTCAAGCGGGTCTGGGATATGATCGAAAGAGCCATTCCTGCACAAACACCTACCACATTAAGGGCGGCTATCGAGACTGCATGGTTGAACATCTATCCTGTTGACTTCCGCCGACTAGTTGAGTCTATGCCAAGTCGAGTTTCTGCACTTCGCCGAGCTTAAGGAGGTCCCACACGATATTGCAGAGGTATCCCATGACTTTTGATACTTCAGTGTATATACTAAATGTCTATATATGCATGACTGAGGTATAATAAGAACTAACACCAGTAAGAAGTACACGAAATTATATCTTGTATTTTTGATTAATTATATTCCATTTGAGGTGTAAAATGAGGTACATATCGATGTTTATATTCGTTATGAATGAGAATTCAATTGTGAGTAACGAAAAAATCCACCAGTTTATATAAGAAATTAGGAAATCTAAGCGCTGATGCTATGCGTGGGTCTGCTAGTATTGGTTTATTTTATAAGGAGCCCGCCATCTAACGTGGGACATGAGGCTTAAAGAGTAGTGTACGTGTGAATAATACCTATGCATAAACAGATTTTATGAAGCTTCAAAACAAAATCTATATGGCATTTACAGTTAAACAAGAGCATATTTCTTAATCAGCTTACTATACAATTGCACCCTCAATCAAATCATATAATATGGCGAAATACCCCCCAAAAAGAACCTTTCACAATGGACATATCTAGTTAGAAATCACAAAGGAATCGATGAGATTTGTATATTGTATTCTGATTGTGTGTTGGCGAATACGAGGGGACATCTATTAAACTCCTCCCGTACTAAGTTTTCTATATCTATTCGGTCCCTGTAGTGAACATGAAGCTTAGAAATTATATTTTTTAAATACATTAATAACATATTTTAAAATTACGGTGAGTTAAAAACCTGATATATTTCTTGCACAGAGTAAAATTTTCCAAAAATTTCGCGCTCGTACTTTTCATGAATATTTCGGATGGATCATATAACAGATCTGACCAAGCGGTACACTAAATAATACCGTAGTGAACACAGAGAGGAACGCACTTGGTATAAATGACTTATTATATACATATATACAGTGCACTATTTACAGACTAAGGACCTCACACCGTCCACTCTGAATATCTGTTCTAAACTAAACTTAAGAAAACTATAATTTTGTCACCTTTATTTGAGGCCACGCGCTGGCAGATTTGCCAGCATTTTATGTTCATTCAATTTTGATTAATTTATATTTTTTTCTGCTAGTTATTCAGTTTACTAGTTCTTCATCTTCACATGAAATCGGTGTACATCGGAGCGAACATGATGTGAATCTGACATATCACATGAGCAATATTTCATCAAGCTTTTATTTTAAATCTGACGTAATACTACACAAGATTTTTCTACTGATTCTAAATTTGTTTTCTCTATAAACGGTATCATTTTTCTTTTAAACTTTTTACAGTACCGATTTTGAACAAATCCCAGATTATTATTGTTTCTGCCTTCGTAATCCTGTTTTCAATACCTTTTACACAAATCTCATTGTGTTTTGCGTAGGTATGAAGCAATTTAGTTAGTACATTTAATATCAATACAAATAAAAATCTAATAAATGACGGAAAAAGCGTTTCAATTGTGTGTATGTATGTGTATATTGGAGTATTGTCATTAAGTGTAACGTTTTAAATGTGTACAATTTCATCAATACAGCGTAGATTTTGTTAGAAATATTTTTGAAATTTTTAAAAGTTAAGATATGTTTATTTTATGATAGGTATTAAAAAATACATTGTCATTTGGTTTCTTGTAAGTAGAGGGTTTTCTTTTGAACTCTATCTCACCTGCAAAAATTTTATTAAAGGATTTTCTGAGTTTAGATTCCTTAGGATCCATATTAAGTAAACAATGACTGTAGATTGGCAACTAAACCTAACCCCCATGACAAAAGATAATGATCTTTTCAATCGTCCTGCATTACCTGCACAAAGAGATATAAGCATTTTTCAGTCTGAGCATAATTATAGAATTGAATATTCCAAATACGACTGCACAAATGGAATCTTAACATCCGCAATTACTGTGGAAATTCACAGGTGTTTAGCTCACTACAGAGCTTCATTGTGAAAAGGCTAGTGCAATCATCGGTTAAGAGATGGATTGCCGACGAGCCACTGAACCCGCGTGTCGAAACTCGTCACAATGAATCAAGGAGACAATCTATGGCAGATTAGCTTTGTTCGCTGAATCTAATCATGGACAAACCGCACAAACTCTCATCAATAAGGTTTAGGATCAGAGTGATCGCAATCTAGATTAATCTTTAGCATTGTGTCTATTGAGGAATTTTGGAAGTATTGATGAGTTTAAAAGTCTTAGAATGCTGATTTTGAAAGAGTACTTGTATTTCAAGCTTATTTAAATATTTATGTGTTCGTTATTATGAGTTATAGTTTATAGTGTCATATTTATCTTTTGTAAGGAAAGGGAAAGATAATGATCCTCAATGTATAAAAATATCTAAATATCACCGAACTAGTCCGTTTTATATGAAGTTCTCTTATTTAAAATAAAAGAAATCAAGTATTTTTGGAACTGCTTGATTTGTCTTCTGTTTCACTATTACATTTTATGACGAGTTGTAGACTGAAGAAAGAATTCCAAGTCACAAATCGACAGTGAGTTATTTATAGTAATAAATCTAAAATGCTGCGTGTTGCCTACAGAAAGGGGCATTAAAGGCTAGCCTCAATTACTTCTCTTGCAATAACCTTTCCAAAATGCTAAGTTTTATTGTTCAAAAAGGTAAATTTATCTCCAAAATTTGCAGAATTTTCATCCTCTGGGTCATTTTCTTGTGTCCACGAAAAAATTAAATACATGGGCTGAAATGAAAATTTATTACCCTGTACAATTTTTAAATGACATATTCAAATAGATAAAAGGGCAGGAATTTTCTATTTAAATGTGCAATTTTAATGAAGATTTATCTGTTTAAAAATAATTTATGCGTCTTTATCATTATGAATGAAGGTATAAATATCTCTATTTAACTATTAATGTACGGTAAAAATTGTTTTGGAAAATTAGATTTGCAAGTAAGGGTCAGCGATTTGCAAATGGAAACAAGCAATACTCTTACAACTGATGCTACTGTAATGAGTGAAATTTATGGTTCAGATAACATTGATCGATTTGTTACTTCTGTATTGAGAAATTTGAATACTTCTCTCAAGGATAATACCCAAATTTCACATTGAAGATAATAGCATTTGCGTCATTGAGGCTTCAAATATTCAGAAGACCGAAATAATTGCTACATTTGACAGTCGTAAATGAGTTAGTTTTATTATCGAGTAGAAATGAGTGGTCTTTCATAGTCGAAAATTTAAATAGACTTGTGTGAAAAGTTCGTATGCGACCCTATAATTGATATTTGTTGTATTTTGTAACATTAGTTCTTTGTGGGTTTCGATTTATGCACTAAGATAATTTTTAATTGATGTCGATAATTGTAGTTTATACTACCATTTGTATACAAAACTGTCCTTTTAACATATAATATCAACTTAAATAAATAAATAAAATGTTGGCTTTGTAGATCTTAAGAAATTATAGAAATGTTCACCTCTCACATATTTTCATTTATTCAAACCATCTTTCACCTCACTCTTAACAAAATCTACTTTAATGAGTTGATTTATATTTTATACAAGAAAGAAAATACAAAATATGCACTTAGTTTAATACTCGATACAGCTTTGTCTTAAAAGTATACTTTTGGGTTCTATCGAAAATTTGAGGCAGTTGAAGTGATGAAAATATTATCTAAACTTAAAAAGTGACTATCCCTTATAAAAATCTAATTTAAGAGCAAGAATCTAGGAATTTCAGTATTCAAAGTGTTTAAATACTAACTTAATTTGAACTATATCCTGAAATTAAGTATCTTTGATGGAAATTTTTAGAAACATTTATTAACAGTTACTTCGATACTCTTTTCTAACTTATTGTTGTCATGAAGGATCTCTGGTCGAAAATCGAAGCTAGACGCTTTGATATTTGTCATTTTTTTTCTGAAACGTCTCATTTGAAATTTCGTATCTCTCGTACATTAATTATACAGATAAATTCGTCGAACAAGATTTACATACCAGTAGAAAAAATTTGATACTACGTATTTGCAATTTATTGGATTGATTTGAAAATGTTACGTGCTTAATTAAGTACATATACTATCATTCATTTAACACATTATAATCATTTCATATTTCTTGACTAACGTTTAACCATTAAAAAATTATAAACATTCTCAATTTTAATTAAACATGCCATGTATTTAATTCTATATTGATTTCTTTAAATTATTGTCTCGCACACCGCTCAAAATTATTTCAAAATTAAACGTTATATATATATCAAGTTTTCTAAATCTGTGTGGCGCAATACAAAATCAGTTAGCAAAAAGTATTTGGATGGTTTACAAGGATTTATTTAAAAGACAGATTAATTAAAAAAAAATTGAAGGATAATAAATTATTATCCTTCAAATCAGTTGTTGAGACCCTCGTGGCTCTGCACTAGTTGTTTTAGTTGGCGCAGGTTCGATTCCTGTAGCATTCCCTGCGTATATTTCTCTCTTCTGTACTAGTAAAATCTTTCCTTGTATGTGGATGCTCATTACTTGACTTGTGTTTGGAGCAGTTTCGTCAAATATGTCTCTTGGGCCATAAACCTAATACAACCAACCGAAGTAGTTGGTTTATGGCTTATACTTAAATAATCCTCGTTTAATTATTCAACAGAAAAAATTAAACACGAATATTAAAAAGGTTAAAAATCGCTCACGACACTCAATAATTAATTATTGAGGCAAAACTTAAGATATAAACATTCATAACTTTTTCTGAATAATCTTACGTATTCCTTTTCATTTTTGGATGTTGTCATGAATAGATATTTTCTATTGTATGTTTTCCCAAGATGAATATGTCTCGAATAAAATAGCACAACGGAATATAATTGTTCGAAGAACATCACTCTTCTCTGGGTTGCAAGTTTTATTCATTGGAATTAACTCCAAGGGGAGTAGTATCAGAACGAATGACGTACTTTCAGGGATCCCACAGCTCTGTTTTTTAATATCTTTTAGTACATAAAACGAGCTGTGTAAACAAACTTTTTCTACCCCAGATTCAAAGGAAAAGAAGAGTAAACATTTGACAAGTAGTTTTTATCCGTTAAACGACTTTACTTTTTCTCTTGATTTAAAGAAATACATCGAGTGCATGATTAGCATGTTTATTCTTTTTCTATCTCTTGCATAAAAACTCTATTACTGTCTTTAACTTTACGCATCACGATCAAAATTAAAGGACTCACCATTCTCTTAATTAAGATGGTGTAATTATCTGCTGTGCATAACGGTTATTTATTCATGAAAGCTTCGAAAATCTAGTTTTTTTAATGCTTTAGAAGCTCTCTCTCTCTCTCTCTCTCTCTCTCTCTCTCTCTCTCTCTCTCTCTCTCTCTCTCTCTCTAATAGCACTCTATGGAAAAGAAATTTTTTCATAAGAAACAAAAAATGCTTTTTTCAATGCATATGGATCATAAAATACTGGTTTTGAAGCAACGGAGATTCTAAAATTAGCAGTGCAAACCAAGTATGATTAAGTTTCAGGAAGTCCAAAGTTTTAAGTAGTCTTAATCAAACTAATTGGAAGATATAAACATTAGAACAGCATATAGTATGTATATATATAATACTTTTTTTCACTTAGCATTTCTCTAGTATACAAGTCATCATAAAATCTCTCCTTGTGGATAGCTAGGAGGTTCGTATGAAGACTAAATCCGTCTATCACTTTGATATTCTCAAGCTTCTAAAACGTATTGCCTCATTTATTGAATCCTGAATTCAAAGAGATATTTTGAGAAAACGTGTTTAACTTGAGATAGCCCAAATTGTGGCAGTAAGACTTTATTAGGAGCGAAGCGAAAGGAGAGATGGAACAAAGAAAGGTGATGCCCAAAACAGATTTGAGACGTCAGTAAAGTTATAAAATTAGCTGATTTAGGAAAGCACAATTGAGTAGGGCTTTTCTAGTGAATATATCTCCTGAAAGTAAACGGCAACAAGATATATGTAAGAGATTAATTCTAAAAAAGGTTACCAATAAATACAAACAACTATTGATGGTTATTAATATCTTGAAAGGTTATTTATTCGTTTAAACTGGAAATACCCGTGCATAGCATATGCACTGAAATTTCTACTTATATCAATTGATGACAGTATCGCTATTCACTTTTCATGCTTCATGCATTATTTAAATCTGCTTAAAATCGATATAAGCATTGGTATTCACATCTCATACCCCCAAATCGAATATAATCAGTCAAAAATATAAAACAGCAATTCGTGTACTTCTTACTGGTGTTAATTCTTATTTATAATTCCAGTGTGTGACAAAAAGCTCATACCTCAGTCATATTACCTCATTTAACTTCTGGGGATTGCACCCCATTTATCTGCTTCAATTGCATCCCATTTACTTGAAAGTCCATTCGGTATACTTTAACATCTAAATGTATTTCTTCTTCCCCTCACAGTTTCTTTTAAGCGTTGATTTCTATCTTTTAGAATCATCATTGCCTTCTGTCATCATGCAGCTAAAGAATTTCATAAGAGAACGAGATCTTTTGAGTATTTTTAAGTGGTATAGCTCCAAGCTCAAATCAAACACGTTTAGTCGAATCGGCAAAATTAGTAGCGATTTATTTTATAATATATCCGTTTGTTCCATTCCCCAATATATAAATAATATCGATTTGTGAGCCATGTTCATTATTAAAATATGTGTTTATATATTGTTATTCATA
Organism: Meta bourneti; assembly: GCA_933210815.1. Taxonomy (NCBI): domain Eukaryota; kingdom Metazoa; phylum Arthropoda; class Arachnida; order Araneae; family Tetragnathidae; genus Meta; species Meta bourneti. Next base: position 50,640,816 of record OW119924.1, on the reverse strand, counting down.
CATTTTACTTTTATTCCTATTTAAAAAAAGAAGTATGGCGTTAAGCATCATAATTACATCTTGACATGATTTAAATGTGATAATGTGCTAAAAGCAATTATTTATGAGTGCATTATCTCGACGTCAACCGTGAAGTAGGTAAGTCACCAAGATACAGATTCGATTTACCTATTTCTTCACTATTGCCGCCGATCTATCCTTAGCTTTTTCGTCCCAATCAGGAAATTCGTCAAATATATATCTAAAGTTGCTTAAAGGGAAGTGTGGTGTTAACTTTCCCCCAGAAAATTTTCAGTCAGAAATCAATCAGAGTGAGAGAGTACAAAATAAAGCAGGCAAGAGTATATAAAGAAACTTTGGATTATCTATTGAATCTAATTTACTTTCATATGAGGTAATTAATTATGCTATTGCTTGAGCAATTTAATCAATGAAGAAATATGGCTCCTAAAACTTCCTTGTTGTGTTTGTATGTTATATACAATCAAAGCTCTCATATTTACAAACCCCAAGGGACCGAGAAAAAGTTTGTAAAAATTTAAAACTCGTTAAATGGGAATTAAAATGCTTTCTTTTTGGATGAGCCTTGATGAAAGTTCTTAAAATCCGTGAGTTCGAGAAATTGAAGTTCATTAAACTAGGATGGATGATAGATATAACATTTTCGCATACGTATGTGTACATAAAACTATCTTTGTTTTGTTTACCTATTAAAATAAAAACTCTACAGAAAATGACTGTTCGTACATATATGGAGACTTTATGAATCATAATTTCTGTTTGGAATCATTATAAAACCTACGATAATTATTCTTAAAAATATTGAAAGAAAAACATTGGCTAAGAAAACTACTTCATTTTTTGTTTTAAAAAATATCTGATATCCAGCGAACCGGAGAGTAGTATTTTATTAAAGAATTCATGCCCTGCTATTTACGTTAATTAGTTTGTATTGAGATTTTTAGCACATGGAAAAGAGAAATTGAATTATATTATTTTTTTTTAATAAATACATATTTATACATGTTTTAAGTTTCTCTGTATACGATGGGTTGCCACACCAATATATGTATAGATAGAATGAATTCATTATTGCATTTTTCATTCATTGCTGTAAAACTGCAAAACGTTTAAAAATGTAGGTACAGCTCATTATTCATAGGTTCACCCACTGAATTCGAAGGCATTACTTGTTTTAAAAGAATAATAAAATTGAGAAAATCTTCCGAGTAAAGATATTAAAAAATTTTACTGTAGTATGCGTTTTCACATTCCATTATGCACACCATAGAGTATCTAGAAGAGTTAGGTCTATATTTCCCTTCAACGAGAAAATATTCGTTAATTATTATTACATCTTTTTCAGATAATATTAAAAATGCACATTAGATAGTTTTTCGATACTAAAATAAAATATCTACTGTGTTAAATTATTTACTAAAAATATGAAAGCTGGAAGATTAATTATCTGTCCCTTAAAAAACCATCTCACATATAGTCCTGACACAAGTTATACTAACGCATCAAAAATGGTAGAAAAATAAAATGTGAATTTCAAAAAACGATAGATTAAATATTTTCTCAGTGTCATTTAATTATCATGGACATAATATTATGACGAACACATGATTTCTGTGCTCTGATCAACTTAGATCCATTTTGAATTCATAGTGATTATACCTTACTTTAAAATAGAGTGGTCAGGGTGCTGGCTTCTGGATCGAAAGGTTTTGGTAGGTTCGGATCCTGTTTAAAACATGGATGTTTGGACGTCTGAATGAAATGAACGTGTGGCCTCTGTGTGTGACCGGATTGTGCCTAAAATGTATAGTGTGTATGTGAGGTGTAACGTTTACCCATCCCCGTGTGCACTCACTTGAGTGGTTCACAAAGCCTCCCGTTTTTGCCTTAAGGAGTAAGATTCAATTGGCCGAGCGTCAGAAGAAAAATCGGGTTGTATCATCTCGGGTGTGTCGGAGCAAGATCATTGTCTTACGTGAATACGTCTCCTTAGCATATAGTATTTATTTGGGTGTTGTAAATGAAAGAAAGACAAATTCAGTAGTCAATTCAGTATTTATCGAAAGCTGACGGGTTGCTCTTCCGCGTAGACTACGTTCGGTGTATTTCTACTTGGCTTTTCGATAAGTATATGCCAACATTGTGAAAATTTTAAAATTTTTCAACCAAAGTTTCACAAATAACATTGCATTCGACTTCACTTCCTGATGTCTTGAATCGACTATCTTGACGTTAGCTTTCGTTTGAGACCAATTTCAACGTCGTAGAGGAAATAAGTTCTGTTTCAACTGATTTTAAGTCTCTGCGGGATAGCTAATCGTCCCCAAAACGTCCTCTCACTCACCTCTCTCCCTGCTTATCGCGGGGCTTGAACTCAAGGTCATAAACATGTCTTTGTTCCCTCAGTTATCGAATGTTGTTCTTGTTTGTTGGGTTTTATGACGCAGGGTCCGTATTTGACCATGCTGCGCCAAACACTATACAGTAGACATACATAAGGAAAGTTTTATTGACACAGAAGAGAAAAATACACCCAGGGAGGAATCGAACCTACGCCGCAGCTATCAAATAGCAATAGGTTGGTTTGGTTGGCGTTGATAATATAGAAACTACTAGATCAAACTCGATGCCCATTTTTTCGTAACCCTCAACTTTCCGTACTGGTCTGATTTTAAAGAGGAATTCACGCGTCAAAACATTTAATGAAGAGACGATGAATAAGATACGAAGCCAAAGAAATTAAAACATTTCAATAACGCCCAGTTCTTCATTTGGTGTAAAAATTGCATTTATACTTTTTGTCCGCAGCGAAATGATATTTCCACCTACTCTACACACAGACTAATGCACAAGCACCTAGATGCATTTAAATGTTTTCTGCCCGCAAGAGCGCAGTCTAAAACCTCCCCAAACGGCGATGGGTCTGCCAAACCTAGGAGCAATGTCACGTACGAGATAAATTCGTAGTTTCGGTGGCCCCGCGAACCAGGTGACACCACAAACCACGTGATCCCCCTCGGCTCTCGTCTTGAGGAACAGCTGAGCGTTCCATCATCTTTAGAGGTAAGCACTCTGGGGAAGGAAGCAGTGCCCTCCCCCTATCGATCAGGATCCAAGGGAATCTCCCATCAGTAATTTTGGGATGCCTCGGCGCTCATTTCTCACGTTGCTCCTTCATTACGCTGCCGCAATCAAATGCGCAAACCTTTTCCATCTGGATTCATTGGAGGCATTGTTTTGGATTTGTTTTGGTGCTAAATTTAGAATAATGCGCGCGCGGGGTGGTTACAGTATCCAGAGTTATGAGAGAGGGAACGGTTCTATTTCATTCTGGGTAGCAGTAGCCCAGTTGGAAGAGCAACTGATTAGCAACGGGAGGCTTGCGAGTTCGAAACTATGTCCAGCCAAAGACCGTCGCGTGCATTGGGGTTGGTGTACGTTAAATCTGTCGTAGCCTCACATCTTCTAACGTTGGAGGGGTGTGGAATTTTGGAAAGAGGTGTGCCAGCTCAGGTGTTGTTCTCGTCATCTGACCATGGTTCAAAATTACGAGGCATTGTCCTTGGAGCTTTCCCTTCGGGATAATCCCGAACCGTCATCAATAGTCAGTTGTTCTGCTCCATTGCGACGTTAATTAACTACCATCTCTATTTCGTTGCTACTGTTTCTACTACCAGGACTGTTCTGGGAAGGACTACAGGATATTTTAGCAAAAGGACCCATTTGCCTTGTCTTGATCAAATTTGACGAAATAATTACACGATTTGCTAAATATCCAGTCTCTTAAAACTATGACGATATTTCATAAATACTCTAATATTTGTCAAATTTGATTGACCTTATAGCTGAAAGTTTTTCCATCCTTGATTATGGTGACTCATCATAACTGAGTGGGTTTGCCAAATGCGTTAGCAAAATCTTCGAGATGTAGATACCGTCATTTCGATTCCTGTAAACTAATTTTTGCTTAAAACTATGTCGATATATCATAAATCATGTAGTTTTAATTAAATTTGATTGATAGAGACGAGCTGTTCATCCTTTATTAAATGGTCCGTCGTGACTGAGTGTTTGCCCAGTGCGCTAGCAACCTTCAAGATGTAGGCACCGTTAATTCGATTCTTGTAACTTTTCCTTAAATTCGATTAAAAATATTTCATGATTTACTAAACATCCAGCCACACTTGCTTAAAACTGACGATATTTGATAAAGCATGCAGCTTTCTTCAAATTTGTTTGATCATAGAGCTAAAAGCTTAATGTAGCTATTAGGTTTGTCGGTATTAATTTTGTACTTTTAAATTTTGTTCTATTTTTAGTTGTGAGTCTGACAACTATGCGATATCACGAGAAAATTATCACGAATTAATATCTTTAGAACAATTTTTCTTTCCGTTGACTTCAGTTTTATTTCGCTTCGTTTACCAGGGCCGCAGTAGCCCAGTTGGAAGTGTAGTGGATTAGCAACAGGAGAATTGCGAGTTCAAAACTCCATCCAACAGAAGAGCATCGTGTGCACATTAAATCTGTCGTGTCTCACGTTGGCTGTTGGCGTAATGTGGAAGTTTGGAGAGTGGGATGCCAGCTCAGGTGTGACGTCATCATCTGACCATGGTTCAAAATTACGTGGTGTTATCCTCGGATCTTTCTCTTTGGGTTTGATCCTGGACCGTTCCCAATAGCCCGTTGTGTTCCTCCAATGTGACGTTTAATTAAATACCTACCTACCTCATGTTGGATTGGTGTGGAAGTTTGGAGAATGGTGTGCCTCCTCAGGTGTGACCTTGTCATCTGACCGTAGTTAAAAACTACGAGTTTTGTCCTCGAATCTTTCTCTTCGTGATCGTCACAACTAGCCCGTTGAGTTGACCGAGTCAGACGTTGATTCAACTACCTACCTACAGCTCTGTTTTCCAGTAAGTGTAAATTTAATAAATATTAATTTTTTGTAATAAATTGTTATTTATATTCATCAGACACAACAATCCTACAAATGATTCGATTTAAAACTTATGCATGTTAGAGTAAAGCAAATTTTAAACGGTATTTCGCAGATATTGAAAGAATATCAATGTTAATAAAATCCGTAATATAAGTTTTGAAGAATTAAAAATTCTTTGTCGTAGTGGCAGAAGGTCAAGATTACCTACTTTATGAGTTGAAGCAACTTATACCTGTTAGAAGTTTGTTGAAAACAGTGATTTTCTTTAACGAAAAACGTTGTTAAATTCTTGTTATTTTCTATTTTTAGTCGTAAGTTATGGGAACTATGCGAGGTCACGAGATAGAAAAAATCATGAATTAATATCTTAAGAACCACTTTTATTTCCACTGACTTTACCACGATTTTATTGCTCTCTGATTTCTGTGGTGATAAATTTAACAAATATTTATTTTGTTGATAAACTATAATTCTTATTCATCTCGCAACAAGCCCACAAAGGATTCAATTTGAAACTGCGGTGGAGATGTCGAATCCGGGGCACTAGCGTTTTATCGCCAAATATGGTAACCTTGGTGTTTTAATCCAGCTTTATGGCAATCCTATGCAAAAGATTTTTCACCTAGGAAAGTCCGCGTTTTTTTTAACGAACATACTGGCTTTGGACGCCATCTTGATTTGGCGACAGAAATCGCTTTGGCGACAAACATGCCCCGGATTCGACATCTTTACCAAAATTCCGATCTATGATTTTTGAAATATTAAAAATTCGTTATTTTTTTACCGAAGGTCAAGGTCATCTACTTTACGAGTTGAGGATATAGTTAAGCAACTTATTATACTTGTTAGAAGTTAGTTGAAAACAGTGATTTGTAGAAAATCGTTAGTCCAATCGATCTACTTTGTTTGAAAAATAGTAATCGTTTATCTTTGCTTTGTCTGTTCCGAAGACATTTAATTTTAAGTTCTTTTGTTATTGCAAGTGCCACTAAATGGAATTTTCAAGATAAAATGTATTCACGTTAAAGAAATCTTGAATATCTTATCAAATTAAGTTTTCATCCTTCCCTTAAAGTTGGTGAAATTAAAAAATGTCGTATGAGTGGTGCAAGATTGCCACAAAAAAAATCTTGATAAATCAATGAGTGCTAGATTATTTGTAGCAGATTCGTGATTTTCACGAATTATACAGTAATTTTATAGCAAATGAACCTAAGAAGGAGCATTTATAATTCCAACCCCCTCCGAAAAAAATCGACTTCATTAGAAGTCACCTTTTTTAGTTTTGTCATAAAACAGGTGCGATGTATGTGAAATGAATTATATAGATGGATAATGGCATGCAATACGATTTACGTCCAAAATAAGTTGAGGTGCACGTTAAATCTGTCGTGGCCTCAAATGTTCTCACGTTGGCGTGGTGTGGAAGTTTGGAGAGTGGGGCGCCAGCTCAGGTGTTGCCGAGGTTCTGACCGTGGTTCAAAATTACGTGGTGTTGTCCTCGGATCTTTCCCTTTGGGATTGATCCCGGACCGTCACCAATAGCCCGTTGTGTTGCTCCAGTGTGAAGTTAATTGAAATACCCCCCAAATAAGTTGAAGAAATTATAAAAATGTCGAAAAGGTGTTAAAAAATTCTTTTCCTGGCATTTCAATGATGTTGGCATTTTTCCACGAAAGCCAAACATTATTTTGGTCACTTTTAGAATCTACAATTAACCAATTCAACCCTAATAAGATAAATTAATTCTACTAGTATAATATAGAAATACAGTGGCATGGAAAAAATTTGACGTGGCTCTAAATGTACTAATCTTTGAATATTTTGTTTGCCTTAAAAATTCATTGTCTTTGTTATTTGGAGTGTGTTGTCATTGCTATAATGGAGAAGTCTGGTTCAGATAATAGTTTGGACACAGAAATGAACTCTTTAGCCATGCGGTACAATTGATGTTTTCTTTGTAATATTTATGACCCCATAATTGATCAATACATTGTTTTTAACAACCGACCCAAATTTTAATCATTTGGTTTCTGTGATTAACTACTTTACAAATGTTAGATTTACAAATGCCATGACATAAATATATCACGTTTAACCATCTGGGGGTTCACATACACAATTCCACCTTGCAACTTCCCTGCATGACCTCTAACCAATTTTGACTTTCTTTACAAAGGATCTTTACTAAGGATTATATTTCTTTACTAAGGATTTACTAAGGATTCTTTTGAATGATTCTATTGCTCACCTTCCTTTTCGGAAGGTGAGCAATAGAATCATTCAAAAGAATTCTGTTCTAAGAAAAGGAGCAATGGAATGCTTCTAAATAATTTTATTCTTAAGACAAGCAATAGAAACTTTACAACGGATTCTAATCTAACGGAAGGAGAGCAATAGAATCTTTCCAAATGATTCTATTCTACAGAATGGGCCAGTAGAATCGTTTCAAAAGATTTTATTCTTCAAAAAGACAAAAAAATCCAAAGGTTAAAAGAATTCATGGATTTTCTCAAACAATAGGTGTCTTTATTTGATTATTTTGTTATCAATTGTTTTGTGGGGAAAAAACAACATTGCACTACTTGGAAATCTCGTGAGTCAAAGGGTTAATTCTACATGAAAGAATATCGAAAGCTTGAGATAAAGACGTAGATGCACTTAAGATATGATGTTAAGATTATCCATAAAAAAAGTTGCACCCACCAAAATAAGCAAATAAGGGGTACATTTTCCTAAATGATATTTTAATCTGATAATTTTGACCCCTCTGTAAATGCAAGTATAAATTTGGTTAATCTTAACATATTATTTTAGTTTAGTTACTTTTGGTTAGACCGGAATGGTTCACGCAAACACTTGATTTACAAAAATGTACGCGTAAGCTAAGGAATTACCCTTGCGTGTTTCAAAATGTTGGTGTTTAGTGCCTCCAGGTTAAATATTTTGTGGAAATATGGCAGCTGTGAATATTTCACCAAAAAAGTTTTGAAATAAAATTAATTAAAATTAAGCCAAAGATTTCCAGTGTACTGGCATTTTATATTTATTTTACTGTACATTTATTTTAATATTGTATATCCACAGATCATTTTATACTGCTGTATATATTTATGTATGTTATTGTGTGTGTTTTAGTTTTACAATTTGTTTCGTTGTGTTTGATTGTATTTATTAGCAATGGCGCGTAAGCAACAAATTCTCTTGTAATAATTAATGTAAAACTATAGTTTTAGAACCTTTTTGAGTTGTAATCCAAAACTTAAACTTAAGCTTTTCTACTTGTCAATCCACCGAACCGTAAAATTCTGTTTAATAAATTGTAAATCAGTTAACTTGGAAACGAATCAAAATATTCTTCGTTTTTAAATTCCTTTTTACACTTTAACATTTCCCTTCAACATTCGATAGTATATTAATTTATTTTGAATTGGTAGGTAGGTAATTAACGTCACGCTGGAGCAACACAACGGGCCGAAGGGAAAGATCCAATGACTACATAGGGGTGGCGGTAGCCCAGTTGGAAGCGCAACGGATTTGCAACCGGAGGGTTGCGAGTTCGAAACTCTATCCAGTCAAAGACCATTGTGTACATGGGGGCTGGTGCACTTTAAATCTATTGTGGCCTCAAATGTCCTCACGTTGGTAAAATGTGGGAGTTTGGAGAGTGGGATGCCAGCTCAGGTGTTGACCTCGTCATCTGACCTTGGTTCAAAATTACTAGGAATTGTCCTTGGATCTATCCTTCGGAATTGATACCGGACCGTCGTCTGGCGTAGCTTCTCCGCTTTTGGACCTTGCGCCATAAAACCCCCAAATCCAATCCAATCTCGGACCGTCGTCAACAGCCAAATTGTGTTGCTCAAGAGCGACTTTAATTAACTACATCCCTACCAAGGAAAACGCCTCGCTATTTAGAACCATGGTCAGATGACGATAACAATACCTGAGCATTTTGAAAAAGGGTCTAGTACTTTATAATAGAATATTGTAAAGCATACAGAAGAAAAGTCATAATTACCGTGAGAACTTATCTAAACTCCAAATCACCAGTTATAAAAGTAAACAATCTATTATAACTTTGATAGTATATCTATAGTGAATCAAAACCAGACAATATATGATTTCCAAAAAAAACCTGTTTTTCTGTTAATCACATTGAAATATTGTTTCGATATTACTTGTGAACCCACTCAAAGCATCTGCACTGAGGGGAATAATGTTTTTACAATTATGCATCCGAATGTCCAATCTTAATTTGCCAACGTCTTGAAATTCGGTGAATTTCGCATCCACTTTTTGTTGCTTTCTTTGATCGCATCTTTTTTGGAATACAACCTCTCCCGTGAAAAATATTGTGAATAAAAACACAATTTAACCCTTTGAGTGTTACGGAATTCGCGTATTGTGTAGTATTGGTTTTTGATCCTACAACATACATAAGGACTAAATGATCACATCTATTGGTTAAAAAAATCCTAGGAAAGATTCAAATGGTGAAGGTAAAAACCGATTACAAATCATGCGAATCCTAAGACTAGAAGTTGCAGAACAGATATATGCGTGTGAATCTTACTGGAGTTAATATTCGTATATTTTATGAAACTCCTCAGGCTCAGTCATTTTGATTCTCCGTATCAAACCCGAATTACAAAATTAATAAAGATCTAGAAATGTTTAAAAATTGTTGAATTTACCGAATTAAATATTCATTCTTTGAATATGACTCATCCGGGGAAGATCTTAAGATAAAGAATATTTTCTTCTGAAGCAGTGAGAAAACGGGATACCTTTTCAGTTGCATGTGACAACTAATTATATATTTATACTAAATATTGTCTTATTCAATAAATTGTAAATAAAGTGTTTGTTTATTAAAAAAATTTTTTGAAGCCAGATAATTCCCTGAAAGCAGATGTATTTCAAAATTGCAAACAGTGATCTCTAAACAATACTTTTGATGTTAGTCATTTTCATAGAACGCAATAAATATTTATATCCCGTGCAATAAATATTTATATCTTTTCACCTCTGCCTGTACTTTCATAAATATAATTTATATACATTTTTATTTTTATTTATTTGTACAAGGGATTGAAAAAATATTATTTACAGACATCTTAAATTTAAACACGGTATCAAAATGCATAATTTTCTTTACAAGTAAAAAATTAAAAATAAATTACATTTGAAATTACAAATCTCTTTCTAAGTAAAAGTCATTAATCTATTAATTTATCACTTGTCATATAAAAATGATGAACAATGAATTTTCAAATATAGTACTATTAACTTTATTTTAAATGAGATATTTTCAAAAATTGTAGCTACCACTGTGTCAATAGACGAACATTTGAAGCTAATACTACATACATTACCTGTTCATTTAAAAGAATGTATGAAAATGTGCCTCGTTAGTGTTGTAGTGCGTTCACGTTCATATAAGTGTTTGATGCACCTGGTTTTTTATTTTGGATCTGTGCTTCAAAATATTTTTACTTTTTCAAAATGTCATATTATCTATTTTAAAACTGTTAAAATAAGAGTAATAGCATTTTAAGCATTTCACAGTTTTGGGGTTAATTGCAGTTTTCTAATGACTCTAATATATTGAATATTCTACCTTTTTCTGATCAATTACTTTGATGCCAATTTTCAGTATCAAAAGACGGAACTGCATGTTTGCGTGTCACTTTGAATTGCTAGTTTTATTTGACCTTTGGAAAAAAATTAGCTGTTTTGCATTTAAATATAAATAAATAATTTGTATTAAAAAAGATGTATAGTAAAAAAATAATATTTTAAAATGCAAAATATTAAAATTGCACTAAAATAACTGGAATTTGGGTAAAAGCAAGAAAAAGTTAATAAGAACTTATGGATGACGATATGTCCTGATTGTTTAGCTACTGATATATCCATTACAATCGAACTTAATCTGACCATGGTTCAAAATTAAGACGTATAGTCTTTCGAACATTCCCTTCGGGATTGATCCCGGACCATAGTCAATAGCCCTTTGTGTTGCTCCAGTGTGACGTTAATTCAACTACCTACCTAACATTCCAATTTATGCTATTATTATATTCAAAGGATATTCAAAACACTTATGTCTTTGAAGTACTCACACGAATTAAATGAAATATGTTTTGTGAACATCAATAGGGGTGAATTTGAGGACAGTTAACTTTTAAAACAAACGTTTACGGTTGTTATTCTATTGCCTTAAAATTTGGAGACTGTTTTCTACTTAAAAGCCTATGTTTCGTCTAAAAATATTAAGCTATGTGGAAGTTATAACATAAAACGGGTCCAAAATTTTTATAAATTAGCAAAAATTGATAGGGCAGATAAATATTAATTTCCCACTTCTGTGTCAAAGTTTTAATTCACAGTTTGTATATTTATGAATCAATTTTAAAACATAACTCCATTTGGTAAGTGTATCGCTCAATTGTAGAGCAAAACATTTACTAAAACACTTAAATTATTCCCAAAAAAGCACAGATTAAACAACATTTTATAACAAAATTTCAAATTTGAAAGCATAAGGCAATTCTCATTTGCACTTAAGTACATAGAACATATTTCAGGGATTATTTAAGAAAACTAAGTAAATCAGTTAAATCCAGATAGATGCGGACGGAACATTTTGATATCAGAATGTCAAAAATTCTCAATCGGATGAAAAGGCGTTTTTGTAGAGGGCTTACTATACTTATACTAAAGCTACTATCTAGGTAGCTACTACTTGATGTTGTATATGTAACTCGTCAAAATGTATGGTAAAGGAACGAATTTTTTTGTTATCCACAGAATTTGTTATCAACTAATTTTTAATGCTAAAATTAAAGAATCAATTTTTCTATAGTTTTTGGTAATTTTGAAAGTCATCTGTCCCTTTAAATTGATTAAACTCCAACAAGATGTATAATTCAACAAACTGAGAAATTCATAGCTTGAACCTGGTTAATAATGATGAAAAAATGAATACCCGGTATGTGTAATATTTTGTATTCCTTTAGATGAAATAATTTTTTTATCAATAGAAGAAAGGACGGCTTTCGAATTTCGTAATATATTTTTTGACAAGCCTTTTTTTCCTGTCGATTTTGAAAGTGAGTTTTCTTGTACCGATCGCTGGGTTCTTTGAAATATTATTTTCCAATAAGATCCTGATTGATGCCAACATGTGTTACATTTCTTTGGATTTTCAATAAAATCCAAAATTTTTCTGGAAATATTATACTGTCGGAATACTTGAAATAAAAGAAATATTTTTGGAAAATTAGTATTAAGAAATGATGAGAGTTATCTGCCCATAAAGGATGCATTTAGTTAGCTACATTCATTTGGCATTTCAATCCAAAAATGAAGATTTGTGCACTTTCTTCAAAAATAACAAGCATGTGGACTAAACGTATATCAGATAGGAAACACTCCACTATCCAATTTTCAATGCAGATAGCTTGTTCTTAAAAATAGCTGTGTAAAATATTGCAATGAAGCTTAATTTTTAGGAACAGATTCATGATAATACTAAATTCAAATACTAGTTGTACTAAGAATTATAAAATTTAATTAACTTCACTTTCAGAAGAATCATATCGGTTTTAATTCACATGAATGGTTTCATTATTTTAATTTACAATATGCCTTAACGTTTGGGATTATTAAATAATGAAGTATTTCGCATTTACCTCTATAAGCTCTACTAAAACACTAGGTTTGTTTGTAATAGTTAAATACAAAAGATTCATTCAGACTCAAGAAGTTATTATTTGAGAATAAGTTAAAAGGACATGGTTGTAAACTTAAGATACCTCTGACAAATATTCCGTTAAAATGGAGAAGTCGGTACAATCTGTTGAGAGTGTATAATACTTCCCTGAATAGGACAAAATTGGATTACCATAATATAATGTACAAATTAATTCTTACTGATTTTCAAATGTGTAACTTAAATGGAATAATTCATTTGTCTGTAACTTATGTGTAACTGTGTGTGCTTGAAACTGTAATAAACCAGGAGCATTCTTGCAAATTATTTTTGACGTAATGCTCTAAAATGAAAGTATCCTATTCTTATTTCCAGTTTTGTAATGGAATAATTTTTCTCAATTTGATTGCTATATCCTCAGATATCTTTTGTGGCATTAGATCCTCTAACATAAATATAAATAATGTGCTTCTATCGATCTTCCTTACACATGACAATCCTGATAGCATTCAGTGAACCAACAGAGCGAGTTCATTTAGAGCTAATCCTAAGAAAACCCCAATGAGGCAGAAAGAGCTGTACAAGTGTCTTCATCAGTGATTCAACAGTCGTCATTTGTAAAATATGTAATAATCCATCTTCCTCTCAGTGTGTGAACAGGATTAGGAAACTTGGCGTCTAGACTAAGAATCGCTAATTTCTTCCTCATAGACAAAACACTGCTGTGTATAAACAACTTTCCAAACAATCTAAAATTAAATCGAATCAAGAATTCGATTTTATGCCTTCAGTTTCATTGTAACTTGATAAATGGCCGTGAGTGTGAGTTCTGACTGATTTATGGCTGTAGAAAAACATCAGGGAGAAAAAGTTTTCCTTGCCATCAAATGATGGAAATTTCGAAAGATCTCATCAATTATCACCACCTTTTCCCAATTTTTACATCGCTAAACAACATTATAATCCCTTGCTCACACCACCGAATTGAAAAAGGCCGTTTTTAACACTCCGCTATATTTCTTATTTAACACCTAAAAGACATCCCCTTCTGCATTAAACATGAGGCCGCTTTTTTCATCGCACATGACAAGACACGTTTTTTCCAACCTTTCTCCTCCTGTTACCGTTAAAGATCATCTTAAATAAATATCTTTCCTTTTAATACCTGCTTAATAAATGACGCTAAATTATCTTTCCATTTATTATTTTTTTTACTTGACTTCTATCCTATGAGCCTACACTTGAAGACTAATTAAAGAGATAAAACATCAGACCTTCGCTGAAAAATAAGAGATGACGCTAATAGGGGACCCAATCCAGATTAAACTGCCTTCTCCTGAATATTCTTTGTCTGCTGAATCGGCGTTTTAGCGGTCCGTCGCGACGCATTGACGCAATGAATTGTATTTTAACGTCGGTCCAACGTTGGCAAGTCAATGTCACATGCTTGCTTAACCAATGATGTTTGAAGCGTGTTTCGAAATAATGATCAATGCGGCTTCAAAAACGATCTCTTACGCAGTTTGGTTGTTGAGGCCACCAACCACGTCAAGAAAGAAATCCTATTCGAAATTTCACATTAATTTGTAGCTTGAAGTGCTCGCATAAACTATTTTTTAATTGGCAGCTAAACTGTGCATTGCATATAAAATGAGTTTTGAAACAATGTGACGGTGAAATTTTGTTTTCTTAGCTTTTATTTCAGCAAATTAAGTGGTTCTGAGCATCAATGTCTTGTTATGAAAAGAAGGGGGATGAATATTTTTACATCAATGCACCACTCTCCTAATTCTCGAATATTTTCGAAATTTTAGTTCCAATGGTTGAGTTTACATTTTTTCTAAACCATGTGATTTCCTCTATCGTACTAGTGTCTTGGCCATTTAAAAAGGTTATTTTTGTCTTAAATGTATTTTCTATGAACATAATCAACGACTCAGGAAAAAGTGGACATTTGCTATACAGATTTAGTTTCCTCTGAAGTTTCATATGAAAGCAGAGAATCATGATACTTAATTTAAAACCTCTATCATTTCATGTTTAAGTGTTTTAAATACCTGCTAAGTTCTAATCGTCATTTCACTATTCACTTAACCATGTTAAATTTCCACATATTAGCTAAACAAGCTTCAAATCAACATAAGAAAATCTGCTTTCAAAATACTCACTAGACAAATAAACCGAACAATATAAGGCTAACTTGATAATTGATTGCTTGTTCATAATTTATGAAAGAATTGTTCCTTAGATACTGTAAACGAAAAGGCATTTTTCTTCTAACTACAGATGCTAGTTTTAAGTGAAAAAGTACCTTTGATTGGAAAAATCTCTGTAGCCAATAAGATAAAATGTTTTTTAATTTTCTCAGAAATCTAAGCTAGAACTTAGATGAACATTCATTTCTTGTTCGCATTTTTATTTTACACTTACTGCATTACCCAGAAAGCTATGTAGGTTTTCTGTATTTCATATATACATCCTCTGCGCATAAACGCAATCATGTAATTCTGTAAAGAGAAATATTGCAAACCCTTCATTTGTTATAGCTTACTTCTAACACATTTATTCTGTAAATGACAATCATATTTCATTTGACAACCTAGGAAAAAAGTAGAAAAACCTTTCGAAAAGTGGTAGCATCGAAATCTCAGTAGAAGTTGTTAATAATTGATAAACGTTCAGTAAGAAAGATCATATTTGAATAATTTTTAAGTGTTACGTTTATAAGATGTATACGTCTTTCCCTCGAAAAAAATGTTTGAAACTAGTTCATAAAATTGCAAACTAGAAATTGAATTTTAAGTAACAACTTTAAACTTTTTGGCAGAAAGAAAAAGGTTGAAAATTCAAAGGATTTTGTACTCTTACATTTCAAAACTATAAATACATTATCCTTTTCGCCCTTTTATCAATACAATTTTTGTGCCTTTTACTCCAGATACCTCAACAGGCGAAGAAGATATTCTGTTCTGTCCATCCAAACACCTTAAAATATTTACCCCAGACTATATACATCGATAGATAAAGGAAAATGCGGATTAGCTTCTAATTATTTTCAGTGCTTTCCTAATTATCTTCCAAATGCATTACTTCACTATTTGCGACAGTTCCACCACGCATTTATTCGATGCCTACTACAAATCTCAACTCAATTCTCAGTTGTATTGAATTCGTTACACTAAGCGCATAGGAGCATTCTTGTCTGCGAAGGCTTTGTACGGCATTATTCAAAATTTCCTCTGTAAGATCCCATTTGTAGACTTCAATTAACATATCATTTAGTCTTGCATCCTTTCAGTTTTTCGGTTTCCAAAGGATAATTTATTTTAGTTGCGAGATGCCTTAGTTTCCATTCCAAGACGCTTATCAAAGATAAATGCTTTAGTTTAACCCATGCTATTTATGAATAAATATATTATTCTATACATGAATATTGTAGATAGTTTGGAAGCAAACTTGCTTCTGTCTGTTTATAAATCCAACTAGTTTTAGTCCCCATCCATATTCATCATCTTTCTCAATGTTTTTGATGAAATTTTCCTCTTTACATTCTTTCTGCTTAAATTTTAATTATGATTTTGATGCCTTGAATTATGTGTTTACTGTACCTTATCACAATGTTATTCATTTTCTAATTTAGTTTATGTTAAAAGTTTATATTTCCTTGAAGATAATAATCCATCAAATATTTTGAAATGCTAAATCTTTGATTAAAATACCTTATAGAGAATTTTCGTAAAACACACTTCATAATTTCACGTCTTATTTTCAACTTGAATTCCACCAAATCCACTCTATAATCTAGAAAGCTTTTAAATCATTACTTATATAAAACGTATTGATTTATAGTTTAGTTTGATCAAAATTCATTATAAGCAGTAATTCAAAATCATAAAGCGCGCAAGTCCTTAACATTAACAATAACTTCGACGAAAATTTCGCACCATCTAAACTCTTTTGAAGTTATATAGAATTACTTGTTCTGCAATGTTGTGAAAGAAATTAATTTTATGGATACGTAACGCTTGGTATGAAACATTGTTTAAAATTCATAATTTGGAGCTTAAGTTGAATTCACGAAATTAAGAAGTTCAATAGTTATAGTTGATTAAATATGTAGTCAACTTTTTTTGTTCGAGTACAATGTCTCTTAATTCAAAGAAATACACCTATGTCCTGTCTTCATTGATATGTTCAGTATCGTTGTCCTCTATAATTCTGCGAGACTCCATTTTAGAAACCACGGCCACAGCCTTGGGTTTGAGTTGTTTCAGGTTCAAAAGACCTTTCAATTTGCCCGAATCAACTTCTGGCAGGAAGTCTGTTTGGCTCCTTGATAGGAAAAAGTGTAATATTTTAATCCAGCTTTTAAATAGGATAGCAGTCAAATTAACCCTCCTAGTGGTTGCCTTGACGAGGTACCTAGAGGCACTTATCAAAACTGATCAGATCTTGATGGACGAGATATCTCGTCATTACAAGAAAACTGACCAGATCTAGATCTTATAAAAATAGACAATATCTTGATCCCGAGATACTTTGTCATTAGAAAAATTGGTCAAATCGATGGACGAGATAGATCGTAAAAACCACTTGGAGGGTTAATATATATCTCATAACACTAACTAAAGGTACGTGCGTTTTATGGGGGTAATTGACAAGCTAGCAAGTAGGTTACCGGGTACGTTTGTATTGCCACTAGGGTTGAAACTTACCGGGTCGTCAGTGCGTGGAACCAATGTGGATAACAATACCGATAGCTGTGAATTGTACATTTCGTGGATTGTTAAGTGTTCCTACCGGAAAGCGATGTTACTTTTGCAAAGTAGAGTGGTGTGAGAAAAAAAGATTTTTGTTACTTTATAAACGCTTTGATAGAGATCACATGGAAAATAAACTATGCTTCGAAATGGTTGAAGACATCTTAATTAGCACTGACACCGAAGACAAGATATAAACAATCCTAACTAAACTAGCTAGGACAAGATGCTAAGTCGATAAAAGTTACGAAGTAAGCGAATCGAATCATTAGAAACTTCTCGAGTTTGGCATTTAATCACGTTCCGATGGTCGAAATCGAATCCTCAACAAGCATGAGCAATACCGATTGCATATCCAGTCATCGTTAAATTGAGACACTTGTGAGCTAGTAGGTGTTGCCACCGATCTCTACATGCCATCTCGTAGATCGAGCGGAAACGAGACAGAAAAGTAACCCAATCGTCAACATTAGGTCGCTATTCGGATAAGCGATTAAGTAGATATTGTGGCTGCTGTTAAGGGCCAACTTCACTTACTGCTAGCGACTCGAAAAAGTACCTTTATAGAACAGTTTTCATTTTCTAAAACTTCATGGAAGAACTTTAAAAAAATCTGGGATGAACTTACTCTATACGGCGGGGCTGTAAAGTATCCAGAGGATCTAACTTAGGTCGTTCATCAATAATTTGTATATCCTCATCGGCTTCTATGAGTTTTGTAGGTGTCTCATCTACTGGAAGATCCTAAAATAATTTTTTTCTTATCAAAGAATAACCTTACAATATATTTAAAACAAAAATATTAGATTTATTTAAATTTAAATACATTATAAAACGTACATTAATAAGTAATACGATTGAATGCATTATTCTAAAGTAAGCAAAGTTCATTTTCAAGATTAATTTAACCCTAAATATCTTCAGTAAACAACATTAATAAAAATAATAGAATTGTTTGGTTATTATTTTTAAACTAAGTAACACTTTATTCGAATTTATATCAACTCAATCTACAAGACAAATATTTATAATGATAATTTTCGCGCAACTTTCGATGTCAACTTACGAATTTCCGGCCAAAATAATAACTTAAATGGGTAATAGAGTACTTATATTTTAAATTAAAACCAAAAAGATTAACTAAAGTAGCACAAAAATATGAAATAATCAATTAATAATTTCACTTAATTGATTTTTAGAAAATTTCTCTCATATTATATTAAAACTTTTCAATAAAGCTCTTACTTTTGTGCAAAGTGTAGATTTTATTTTGAAGTTCTAGTGATAATTCAACTTCATTTCAAATTTCACGTGTCTAAGCTTAATAGTTTGAGTTACAATGGATGCAAAGTGTTCAAAATTCTCATTCTGAGTAAAATGAGTTTAAAGTTAAGCTGAAGAAGTTAAAACTGAAATAGAGGTGTAAGAAAAATCTTAATTGAGAACAAACTAATGCCAATTTTGATGTGTTTTTTTAGCAAAATCAGAACATTTTACAGGTAAACTTTAAAAATTCATCGAAATTGAAAAATCTACTTCTTTGAAGTTTTAAAGGTACTATTCCTCCTTAAATATTAATAAGCAGGTGTTATTACTCGTAAACACATGTTAGCAATTACGAGTAGGAACACTTGATTATTTATAATTAAATTTACCATTAACTATCAAATTTTTTTTCCAATTGTAAGTTACTCAGCACACTATGAACAAAAAAATTAAATGTGATTTTTAAAATGCATTCTATGGAATTAAAGTGCGTGTTTAAACTGTCTAACTGATATCTTTTTGTTAAATTCTATATTTCTAGTATATATGGTCGGTAAGGTTATAAATACACTAACATTTTTCTAAACTCTTGGAATGGTATGATATTTATAACCGATTAAAAAAAATCTAGGACGGTAAAGAGTCTGCTAAAAGTTAATGCTTTGGGATCATTTATCACTTTGGATATGTACCTAAATACTATATCACTGCAAGGAGATAATGAAGAGTGATAACAGCAGAGATGTGAATAATTCTTCGTTTACTGTGGACGCAGTAATTATGTGTTAATTGAAATTAATGAAGATGAACCTTTAAACAGTCTTTAGGTTTCTCTTAAAGCATGCGCTGCTTGAATTTTTAACGAAAAGAACTTGTGGTTGCAATATTGGAACTAAAGAAATTATTTCATGTTTTAAACTTTTCGTGTTATTTTGACGACTAGGAATATTTACAGGTAGTACCAGCAGAATTACCCGGAGTTACTCGGGTTGAATTGGTTAATTAACTTCCGCTTTTGTTAATATAAATTGTATTTCCTATTCATTACATATAACAACTACCACTCTAATAAAGGTACACAATTGTTATAAGTACCCAATTTTACAAACGTAAACAAATGTCATATTTAACATTTTACATTTTTGTAGAATTTAAATTTTTAGTAAGAAACAAAAGTCTCAAGAGTGTGTTAATGTTACCCAGAATGCATAGAATAGTTCAGAGTATGCATATAATGTTATTTAAAAACAAAAGCATTTCCCAAAATACAATGATTAAAAATGTCTTTAAAACTAATTAAAGGATTACTTACCTTGATTACATTTTTTGAACGAAAAACATCAAATTGAAAATCCAGAAATACATCTTAAAACAGATAAGAAAAAAGGTTCGAACGAAAAGTAATAAATGTATCTGCTTTTTCACAACAAAATAGATTCTTTGAATATAACGGACTGTTAAGTATTTTCCTACGAGATGGCGCACGGACAACCCGATCACTCGGGGATGTCACCGCGCCTGCATGTTTATGTTCAAAGGGGCTGCTTAACCGCCCCCTTGTTTTCTTGTTTATCTGTCACTTGCGAGGGGACTGCCTGCCGAGTACCAACCTCGCAGCTTCGCTCTCCGTTGTTACTTGTTAATAAATCTGTTATTTGTTAATCCTGAGTTCTATTCTGTTAACTCACAAAGCACAGAACGGGATCGATTGACGTGTCCAAAACACGGACACAAATATTAAAAAGCAAATGATTAAACAAAATACCAAGGTTGCCATATTAGCTACCAGTCCTATTAAGGTTTTGTTATGTTTATTTTATTTGTTTTATTCTCTTTATCGTCTGTCCCAAATATTCAGAATTTGTTTATACTTCGTAAAGAAAAAATGAGGCTTAAAATAAATAAAGTATTAGAATTTAAATTCCGTAAAAATAGTTTTTGAAAAAATAATTTATTTTTCAGCAGCACTGGTAAAACAATCCAAGTAATTGCGATGCTCAATATACTTTCCAGCTACTCCAAAGCTACCACATTATGGTTCATTTAAGTATAGTTACTCAGATGTTGTAACATGAAACTTGCCTAAATATATAAGCAAAGAAATGTTATAAATAATGTATTCCCTCAACTAAAATATTGTATATCAAATTTAGAATATTGCATTAAAATATGTTGAAAATATTTTATGTGATACTTGTGCAAACATACAGACACAAAATCACACATAGATCAGGAAGACGGACAGACAGATTTACGCAACCAAAATCAGTCTCTAAATGAATGTAGGTACTCACAGTATGCAAAGTTTCATGAAAATATTTTCAACCGTTTGGACGTAGTATAGGCACACATACAGACATATGGACAGACAGACACCAAACGAGCAAGAGACTGATTTTGCATCAGAAGGGCCCAAAACCGATAGAAAACTTGAAATGGGTCGAAAATATTCAATGTACAAACACTCCATTTTTATTTGTATAGATGAGGAGAACAGCGCATAACCACTAGTTTCTCAGTTCTAGTTCATAAAGCAGGGTTTCGTGTACTATTACTGGTCTTACCCTTACGTCCAATGAAGTACATGGCAAAAAGTGCACACTTCAGTCCTACCACAGCAATTATTTTCTAAACCTCCAGTTTAATTACATTCCGTTCACTAAGGTGATTCGGTATTTTTTAACATCTAAAACTATTTTCACGTTCTCACACATTCTATTTCTACTCTGATTTCTGTCTTCCATATTTTTTATTTCCTTCTGTAAACAACCTGTGGAGAATTTCATTAGAGTGTCAAGTTCTTTCGCAGATCTTTTGCAATTTTGTATATCTGTAGTTAAAATCAAGTACTACTTTTAAACTGAGGGTCAAAATCCGGTGGTGGTGAATTTTACATTGTTTATATCCGTTTGCTGTCATGTATTTTCTCTTCACTTTTTCACAACCCCATTCAGTAGCATTTTGAAACAATCTACCTGTTAGCCAACAGAATTAATATATTTCGTCCCTTTAGTGGAGAATTTTAGGCATATGGCCCTACTGATGTTCGCCTTATAAGTTTCTTGTAACCTTTCATGAGGTGACCTTTCATGATTCTTAGGTTGAATGGCCAGCTTTAGCTTAATCCTTTTCACCCACGATGGCAGACTTCTGGGACTTATTTTTTATTCTTTACCCAAATACCAAATATTGAAATGTCTACAAACATCTTACATCCCTCTTTAAGATGATTTGTTTATGCACGCTTTTACTGAAAGTGTATGAAACCTAATGGAATTTATAAACTATGGGAATAATGCATGGATCTTGACAAGCCATAAGATTTATTACCAGTAATTTGGGTAGGTAGTTACGTTGCACTAGAGCAACACGACGGGATATTGGCGACTATCAGTATTTAAAATAGAAAAACCAAACCGATATTTAACAGGACTTATTTGAGAAAAGAGAAAAATCGCAGGGATTTGTACCAGTATTGGAATTATTTTAGCTTAAAGATTCTTGAGGTTTCATGTGAAAAGGAGTAAGAAATACTGCTTGCTGAATTAGTTTGTGGTTTATCGACCTTTTTTTTCTTCTAAGAGCGAATATATAAGATGTCTTAAGGTAAATTTTTAAAACTATATAAATAAAAAGTATAACAAAAATAAAGTTTTTGAAGTGCTGTAACAGATTTAGTTAAGTGACTGTTAAGAGTTCACACATGTAATCTTACTTTTATCCGAAGGTACTCCACAAGCATAAGATACTCCAGTACCTTTTTCTCGTTGGCTTCAAGGGACTCAAGGGCATTGGAATCGTCAATTTCTTTATCTTCGTAATTGGATGATTGCGCATCTTCAAAGGAAACGGCGCTGGCGCTTATGATGCCTTCTCCATCTTCCTCTTCAGTATCTTTCTCAACATCTTTAATCTTCCGAGTCTCTATCTCCTCCTTCACCTCGGATTTTATCTCTTTACCGAGCTGCATCTGTTTTGACCTGCATGCGATGGACAGAGACTTCAGTTTTTCCAATAAAATATCAAGTTCTTCTCTGCTCTTATTTTGTGTTTCAACCGCAGCATCGGCTTCATATGCACTCTCCTCTGCATTGTTCTATAAGCATAAAAATAATAGCGCTTTTTTACAATGGTTGATAAACAAGTATTAGATTACGTATAATGAATTCAATTATATATAAAAGTTCTAGAACTTGCTTAACATCTTTTATTAATTATACAGCTGCATTCACGCTTAGATGATTTAATTGGGTGTTCCACAATCATATTTTGCATATGAGGTTTAAAATTATAGACCACTAGCTTAAAGTGGATTTCGAACCACTGCGAACATCCATGCACTGATTGGGATTCTAGAGTGTGTATCATGTTGAATCAATTTGAATGATCTTGCAACTTACGAATCCGAGCAATGATATAGTATCATTCAAATTCACGGATAGAAATTAATAGCAGAATTGGACATTTTAAAGGCATGAAGATTAACAGTGATGGAACCAGAGTGTATAGAGATTGTATTAACTATCTGAGCATCTCACACCTAATCATATATTCACCTGCTCTGCAATAGCAGCTGCTATTCAAAACATCGATTACCATCCTGAAGAATAGATTTACAGCGAGAAAATTATCGAAATCTCCAAAGCCGTGCCGTGCAATACGGCGACATCAGACTCATAAATAAACGAGACAGCATCAAAATGAATTTTTCTCCGAAAGTTAAAAAGGAGCCTAAAAGGTGTCATTGCGACCAAACCTGGCAACTCTGTGGATGATCCAAGAATTATCATAGATTTTAAGACTATTTTTTTACAAAGGCGGGAAAATTAGAGAACAGGATGTAAATGATAGATCTTGTGCAAGGACCCAAAGCACATGTTACCTGGACTGAATGCCAGCATCTGTAGGAAGCAAATGGTAAGGGTAAAGAGTGTTGAAGGTAGCCATTACACATGACAAACGATATGTGCATTAACCAATAAAGAAACCATTTGAGACTTAAAGGATGGGAGAGGTCAGTCCCTAGTTGGCTTTTTGCAGCGTAAATTAAAGACATCAAAATAGAAACTGATGTCTCGCTTGTTTACGTTAAAAATATCCGGTTTTGATTCAGATTTAATCAATTTTAATTTTTTATTAGGGGATACCGGGCTTCTATGGACGCTACACCACTGTCCTGAAGTGCATCTGTACTACCGTTGTCTTTCGGATATGATTAGTTGGGTTGGGTTTTATGGCGCAAGGGCCACATTTGGTCCAATTGCGCCAAACACAAGACAGAAAACGTCAAGTAAATAGACATACACGCACATGGAAACTTTACTAATACAGAAGGGAGAAATACTAGTAGCATGAATAGAAACTGAGAGCTTTATATACTGATACCGTTATGTATTACTTGAGGAACACATAGGTTGTTATAACAGCAATCAAACCCACAAAGGTACGGCGATCTCTTTCGGAAATAATTAACCCTGTTTAATAGAGTCGCAGACTAGCAACCGGAGGGTTGCAAATTCGAAACTAGATCCGATAAGACCATCGTGCATGTGGGGTCTAGGGCACGTTAAATCTGTCGTGGCCTCCAAAATCATCACGTTGGTGCGGTGTGGAAGATTGGAGAGTGGGGTGCCAGCTCAGGTGTTGACCTCGTCATCTGACTGTGGTTAAAAATTACGAGGTGTTGTTTCGCATCTTTCCATTTGGGGTTGATCCCGAATTTCAACTTACCACAAATTAATTGGATTTGGTTGATGCTAAGGAATATTAACCTAAGTTATAGAGTTACATTAAGAGAGCTTTTACTAGGTGTATTCAAAACTGCTAATCACAATAATAAGGACCATGTCACAGTGTGTTTTTCCATTGAACTAGCAGTCTGAAAGCTGCAGACTTGCAAGCCGGGTTGGAAGTGCGATTCCTGTAACTACCCTGTGTATATTTCTCTTCTGTAAAACTATCATAATTTTCCTTTTTAAAAAAGTAAAGCTTTCCTTGTGTATGTGTATGTTTATTTTACTTGACAGAAAAATATTACTTACCACAGCTTGGCCCGATCTGATCCTGATGCCGTAAAAACCCTAACCAGCCCAATACGGAGCAGATACCAACGAGTGTGAAGCTAATAGTCAGAAATTATGACATGATTTCGGAGCATGTAACAAAATACTTTGAATTGGAAGATAATCCCCCAGTGACGTTCTTACACCACATTGTTACCTGATATTGCACATATCGCTTAGAGCAGAAACTCATTAACAAAAATAATTTTTTACTGTACCGTTATTCAGACTAAGTATCAGTTTTAGGTAAAAAAATAGTAAATATTATTAGCATTTTGATAGTGTTATATACCTTTTAAACAGTTTTCATGACTATATATTTATCATTTTCGTGAAAAAAGCATTTTTGTGACTCGATGAAATATATGTTAATGAGTTTCTGCTCTAGTCGTTGATATAAATCTAATGAAAATATGAGTTTAAAGGTTTATTGTAAAATTCTACTGAACATAAAATACGAATCGTTTTTCAAAATTAACTATATTTTAGATTTTTACTAGGCACGCTGTATGCAGATGATTGAAGTGGAATTCTATAGTAAGACGTCCTTTTCCATGGAGCACATAACTTTCCAATAAGTTAGTTTGGGTAAAATAAATATTGATATTTTATTCTGACTCAGAAGCTTTTTATAATCTAAATCTGTGAATATCCAGAACTACGGAGTAGAAAGATATTAGAATCATAAAAATCTTTTGCTTGAACTAAAATTTAATTTTTTACACCACAACGAATACTGGAACTAATCAGATGGTTCGAATATTTTATATTCCAGAAGATAAGTCAGATGGAAAACTTAATACCTTAAACAATTGGAAGACACGGATAGCACATGTAGATATATATAAAAGAGTTTTTCACACACACACACACACACACACAAAGGATTTAATAATTAAAAAAAAAAATTTCTGTAAAAAATCAATGAGACTTTTATGAATAAAATAAATTTATCTAATAAAATTATTTTTGTGTATATTTTTAAGTAACGAGGATTGTATGGTAATATATAAAATTGCTGATGATATTCTGCTGATTTTTCAAGGAAGGCTTCTTCAAAACATCATCTCTTGAGAGCACAATCTGCGCTAAACTTTATTTCTTTATTTCCCAGTGGTCAAACCTTCATAAACTTGAATTCAACCCTTCCAAGAGTAAAGCTATGATTATCGGTGGAAAATTGGATGAAGATGTTATTTCGCCTTTGATCCTTGAGGGTTCGACTGTCGAATTTGTTGACCAATTTAAGTACCTTGGTGTTTTCCTGGACAGTAAACTCAAATGGAAAAACCATATTGAATATAAATAAACCAATAAATGCGAAAAACTCCTTACTGGCCTGTATCGTATTGCCAAAAATACATTTGGAGTACTATGAGGTTTTAAAATTTATGTATAAACAAGGTATTGTGCCTTTCATATCTTATGGATCTCGGATCTGGGGACAGGCTTTGGAGACTAAGACCAACAGACGCAGGTTGAGGAAGATTCAACGGAGAATCCTTCTGCGTCTTATCAGAGGTTATAAAACTTCAAACTTTAAACAGTCACTCACATCCATATTCCGGACCTCAGTAAGCAGGTTGGATAGTGAAATGAAAATGTGTACCCAAATAATCAATTTCTAACTTTACAAATACATAATTTTCTCTTGCAAAAATTTTAATGCAAAGAATGAACATCAGGCAAAATATTTTGGAAAATCTGAGCAACTGCTGATGAGTCAAATTCCAAACGGAATCCCTAGGAGATTGTAACAAATTTGAGGTTGATGACGTCACGACTTATTGCAGGCACATCTAAATGATATAGGAATAAAGGACTTTACATTCTGTTCAATATGCAACTTCGATGCAATTATTAAGGTTTATTCACTTAAAAGATTGAGAAGGTATTTGCTATTTCTGAGACCACCTTTCTCATCGAATGAGCTGCAAACTCGTGCGTGCATCTACTAGTCGACAGGAAGATAAATGAAAAATCTTCCATCTTCTGGCACAGAATAAAAAATATCTTCTTTTTCTTTTCACGCCCGTACAGCTTTATTAAAAAAATACACTGAAAAGGTTATTATTTTTGAAACTTAGTTAACAAACGGCACATTGCAGAACAAAACCTTTCCACATTTCTCAGATCCAGCTATCACGATATTGATGACCTCTTCCCTGAAGGCCTTAATACTCGTAATGCCATGATTTGAAAAAGAAAAACTTGATGGATGCAATGATAAACTCAAAATGCTTTAAGTGATGCAAATTATAATCAATTTACTATATTGAATATCTTATTTTAATGATTAATTTTATAATTGAAAATTCGTCATTTGATAAATTCTCTGTCTTGATTTCCTTCACTCAGAAAGATAACCCAGACGAAGGAACGAGAACCCTAAATTCCGTCGCAACTTTTTGTCTGTAAGGGACGCCTGGACGCGGAGATGAAGACAGCTTCTCGGCGCATTCCAAGGCGTGGTTACTTGACCACGTGTACTCATTCCTAAGCTAAAGGGAGGCTGCATTCAAAATATGCAATTAGTTATCAACGGATAATGAGTTCAAGGACGTCCTTCAATCAGGTTCCACGTTCACCACGATGTAAATTGATAAGTCTCATATAAAAGATTTCCGTGGTTGGATGTTACTTTTTATTTTGCTACTTGAGGGAGTTGCTGTTTTCACGATCTGAGAGGAAAGCTAGCAGAAGGTACTTCTAGGTTAAAGGTTACGTTTATGCGTAATAGTGCGTCTTCAATTGGTAAAACAAACGGATTCGTTTATTTCTGTTTTAAAAATAAATAATGATGGAATTGAAACAAAAGGTACCGATGACTTTCAGTACTTGCAATATGTGTCAGATATATCCTTCAATAATTAAACAGGAATGCTTAATACAACTACTTTCTACATACGGTTGAAACTCCTCCATCAGCTGAACATCAGGAGCTCTTTGCACAGTTGATTGATTGGATTTTATGGCGCAAGATCCAAAATAGGACAAGGCGCACCACATGCGAGGTCATAAAATTAAATATTAAATATCAAGGTGAAGCTAAAAGTAAAAAGAAAAAATCAAGAATTGAGACAGATGCAGAAATTTAATTTGCATGCATAAAATTTTTGAATAGTCTTATGATCGAATTCATAAAAACAACTAGATGAAATTTGCAAAATACAATGGTATGTAAAAATGTGAAAAGTTTTATATAGAGATTTACTATCAAATCCTGTAGTTTTAGAATTATACTCTTGAAGCATTTGAGACAATAAAAGATGATTAAAAAGAAAGCAAGCAATTAGAATGGGATGAACAATGAAGAGTGTTAAGTATGATTGACACGAAGGTTTTTCTCGCAACAAAAGATGACATTGAGTTTGCACAGTTTAATAGTTAGGACAATTGTAGCATAAAAGTATAGTTACTTGATTAAAAATGAGATTTCTATTTTCCGTACTAGTTGCTAAAATGTATTTTAACAGTGAACGATTATCTAAGAACGATTTTGTATAAACATCTTCAGAAACTAGGAGTGTATAAAAGTATGAAAATGTAATCATTTTGTCCCCATACTAAAATTATCAACAAAATCCAATCTATTGCTGACCTTAAAATTTAAATTCCGCTTTTACTTGTCGTGAATAGAAGTGAGTATTTTCAATACTTTAAAAATTAAATTTACTTTGCAAAATCATTAAACTCAGTTGAAGGTAAAGCTATACAGCGATATCGGGAGCATCACCATTCTTATCATTAGTTTGTTTTGAAAGCCGAAATATAAATACCTAGTTTATAAATTTTCCTGAGTTTTCTAAGTTTTCGAATACTATTTAATTACCTACTTCTGAGATTCATATCATAAGTTGTTCTATTCGCAAATTATAATTTTAGTTTTAGAGAATCAGTTTGATTCACATGAACTAATACAAGTTACTTGTTAAAACACAATTATAAAAATACTTTGAGGACATACGATACTTTAAGTATTAAAAAGAAGACAATTACGAATAAAAGCAGAAAATTTGTAAATTCCATATAATATACTTTAAATTAACAGTAAGCAAATTACAACACCTCATCGAATTAAATTATATGAAATACTCAAACCATTTTCCTATTTATACTTAGAGTGTGTAGATGGTCTCTCATGTTTCTATTCATTGTACAAAGATAAATTAGGTATAACAAGTACTCCTCTCTGCACTTCTGCCATTTAACATCGTCATCTAACCTAACAATTTATATTAGTCACAATGAGTCACAATCTGAAACGACTCAATGTCACAAACATCAAGTGAAGAAAGCGAATATGATAAACAGTTTCTAAAACCAGGACAGAAAAAAGTTGCTACAATTTCAGTAAATCAAGAGCTACCACAAATCCTCACCTCATTTGCCAGAGCATCTGACCGCAGAGCCATTTCTCGTAGAGCAGGAACTCAATTGGCTAGTGCCCTTTTTCAGGATCTTAATGTAGTAACTAGTGAAAATCAGGCCGTGGTCATAGATAAAAAAATATTTTTCGTGAAAGGTTGAAATCTCGCTATGCCATCAGCACAACTCGTACCTTAGAAATCATTGCACTTTACTTTGACGGACGAAAGGATGAAATAATATCAAAAGAAGTTATCGGTGGTAAATCTATCCGAAAAACTGTGCAAGAACACATCTTTGGTTGAAGAACCGGAATCAAAATATGTTGGACACATAATTCCGGTAAGTAGAACTAGGAAACAAATTCTTTCATCAATACTACAGTTTTTGAGAGAAAATTGCATTGATGGAAATACAATTAAAGCTATTGGTTGCTATGGCACCGCAACAAATACAGGAACCTCTAATGGAACTATTGCACTATTTGAGGAAGCCTTAAAACACCCATTACAAGCAGTGGTTCGTTTGCTTCATTTAAACGAATTGCCTCTTAGAAAAGTGATGGTTGCCGTCGATGGTCGAACTTCTGAACCTCATTCATTCAGTGGTCTAATTGGAAAACTTTTTATTAATTGCCAGGATTTACCAGTGGTGGGGTTCAATAAGATAGATACTGTTTTTCCAAAGGTAGATATCAAAGAGTTAAGCACCCACCAGAAATATCTATGGGATATATCTCAGGCTCTAATGACAGGTGAATGTCCTCAAGATTTAGCTTCTAGAAACTCTGGAAACATCGCATGCAAGATGACACACAATGGAAAATAGGATTTTGCATGCATACATTGCATCAGATAATCCAAATCCGCATCTAAAATTTAGCTCAGTTTGTAATGAAGGTTTATGCTCCCTCACGGTTTACTATAAAGTGTCATCCATAAATCATTCATGTATCCAAATGTTTTTTAAGTTAGTACAATGCAACAAGTACTTGAAGGCTGATCTAAGGACTATTGTCCATTCAACTCTTCAGAGAATTGCTTTTATGGTTCACAGAGAATATCTTCTTTTGGTTTGTTTGATCCACGGAAACATACTAGAATACTTGCAAGCAAGAGGATACAAAAGGCTCGTCCAAACACTGAAAAATAGAGGGTCTTAAACCACCACAAGGGAATTTTGATGCACAAGATTATATTGTTCTAATTGACTGGAAACCTACGTCTACACCCGTAACGGAGCCCCCACTCTTAACAAGCTTCAGCAATCAAGAGCTAGAGTTAATTGCCGAGACTGGAATTAGTGATAGGAAACAATTTAAAATTCCCTCAAGCACTCAAGCAGTTGAGAGAATTGTTAAGGAGGTTACAGAAGCTACGAAACACGTTTGTGGTCATACGGAGCGAGATGGATTCCAACTTTGAAACAAAATGCCACTTCAAAACAACAGCTACTGCAACTACCAAGGATTGAACATTTGAACAAGTAAGTATTTTTTATTCCGAAATAAATAGTTTCATTACTATTCTTAGGTAATTATTGAGTTCCGCTTTATTTTGATTATTTTCTAATAGCCTATTAATACATTTTCATAAGCTTGTCACTCACAACCAGCCTGATGAAAAGCTTTGGTTGCAGCTTGGCGCACAGAGCTTTCACGCCATGCATATTTTGGAGGTCTCAATATTTAATAATATAGAGATGAAAAACTTCTACATCATTTACGTTATGATTTGACTGAAGGATTGAGTTTTGATTTGGGATTTCATATTTGAGTTGTAAATAGTTATTTAAAAATAAACCACTTTGAAAATACTTACTTTTTCATTATTTAATTTCTTTTGCAATTTAGGTATAATAATTTTAATATGAGGTTAATAATTTATATTCATATTAAAAGCTGAACCTGTGTTAATCAAAACAATTTTTTGCCATGAAAGTTTATTTCAAACAAATAAAGTAAATTTTTAATAATTATAGGAAATACATAATTTTTTAATGAGTAGTTATCGGCTAAATGCGGGAGACCTAAATGTTACACTACAACCTTAATTTTTTTTTACCTTTAAATCATAGATTAAAGCCAAGGTTTTTTAACTTGAAAATAAAAATTCAAATTATCTTCATTGTAAAAAAATATTTAAAAAGTGATGGTTTTTTTAAAGAAAAATTGAAACTTTAGGCCTCATGCGGTAGACCTAAATATATTTCAATTAAACTGAAAATTTTTCTGGTAAATATGGAGCCCTAGGGATAACTTTTATCAACTTGAAATTTAGAATTAAAAAAAGTTTTTTCGATACACCCTAGTAAACAAGTTTGTACACTTTCGTGAAAAGAATGAAAATTACTTATTGCAATATGAGAAGGGTGTGGATTCGAAAAGAAAGAAGGAAGATGATAAAAGATTTCAATTTCATTAAGTGTTATTTAGTAAACACGACTATACGATCGTCAAGCAGAAAAATTTACTTCTACTCACAATGCGACTGAGGCATAAACGAATATTCATTGGTTTAGTTACTATTTAAAATAACCGTATCTTCCCTTTGAGTACAACCAATTATTTTACCTTTCCATGGTTAATGTTCTTAATATGAAATTGACTCATGTTAATTGAATTTTGATGGCCAGAAAATAGTTTTCTCTGTCAACATAAAACACAGAAAAGTAGTTTGTCCAATTTGAGTATAAAATTATAAAATAATCCATATTCTACGCCACATGAAGTATTTCCAAACAGTAATCCAGTATGTACAAATTTAATTATCTTAGAAATTTATCCAGAGTACTTGGCAAATGTTGAGGTTTATTCATTAAAATGAAATATTAAACGAACAGTAGATACTAAATAATTCGACAAATTTTTGTCAATGGACAGTGCATTTAAAAGTATAAAGACTCACAAGCCATTTACTTCAACTGATTAAAATTTAATTAAAAAATATAATCCACTAACTATAAAATATAATCCGCTTTCTGTAGCATTTCTGTATTTCATGCGTTCAGTTTCCCTTGTGTACATATTGCTTATGACACTATGTACATCCATTACACAGTAATGTATCTTCTAATCTCCAACGGAAACACTTTCTAAATTATCTTACAAAAACCATTATTCTTTACAAGAAAACCCTCAACAAAACCTTTTTAATCAAGCTCGATAGTTTCAGTATAAAATTTAATAATTTTCTCATTAAATAAATAGATAGAAAGCATTTTTCTCTATCAGTCGTTGTGACTCTGCAGGAAATCCACAAAAACGTACTGTTTGGTTCAATTAAAATCCAGCTGTTACGTATGCCATGCTACATAAATTTCATAGCAAATACCATACTTATGAACTTAAAAACCAATCGGTAAATATAAATCGCATGTTTCTATAAGTGTATATTTCAACCAGGGTATGGTCAAAGTGGAGAGAATATGGGATTTTTAATATTCTGTGATGACTGTGATGATGTTTCTGTGATCTGTTTAATATTCAGTCTATCCTATTATCCAATGTTGGAACTAACGAACACTGATTTTTAAGAGTTCGTATTTTATACTCAATCATATCAGCAATTTTATAACTAGTTTTCTTTTAAATATATTCCAAAACATCGTGGAATGCTTATCTATGAATGATTTATTAAAATTTTAAATTCAAACTAACCTGACTTTCGTCAATTTCCCAGCGTAACTTACGTTCTTCTGTGGTAAGGCTCTTCAGAAACATCGTGTTCTTTGCTTTTAGTTCATTAACTGTATTTTGTGTGTGATGAATGTCTTTCAACAATTCATCCAGATAAGTAAATACGGAACTTGTCTGATACTCAACCAGATTAAAGCTATCTTCCATCTCCTCTGGTGTCTTCCTTCCAGACGACAAAACAATCGCGGAATGAAGATCTTGAACTTGATTCAGAGTTGGTTCTAGACCTGTAACGCCTTGGTCGATCAATTCGGCTGTCAGAGCAATTCTAGAGTAGGAAATCCCATATCATACATGTTAAAAGTTTTGAAAGTAGGAAAACTAAAGTCGATTCCTCATCTAAAACGTTTAATACAAATGTGTCTATCGTTTTATGAAGTGAAGTGAAATATGTGTTCAAATTTCAATTCTTGGGGTTTATAAACTCAGTAAATATAAACTGAAATAATATTTTCAGCTGTTTATTATTCTCTGATTGCCTTTACCTTTCAGATTCTATTATCCTTTATTTTTTTACTATTAGAGTAAATTAGAGGAGAGACAATGCAGTGGATATAGCTCGAATGTCGAGGTGCGTTTTATTAGACAATTGCTTCAGAAGATGTAGTGTAGATAGTAAATTCGTGTTCTTGTTGAACTAAAAGCCTTCATCATCTTTTATAGAATTGGCATTTACATTATCTAAATGCTTAATATGTAAAATGATTTTTCAAAATATGCTCCAACATACCCCTAACCTTAAAGGTACGTTTTCATAGGGATAATTTACAATAAGTTGAATTGGCAAGTAGGTTCCCTGGTAAGTTCGTTTTGTCACACTAAGATTGGAACTCAGGTTAAGTTTTTGGGAAGTAGGCATTGATGGGCTTTCAGACATGTGGGAAATGGCAGCTGATAAAGTGGTTTGCTTTTATTTTAGTTATAAGCGAAGAACTTAGAGTAATAGTGAAGGTAATAGGTAAAATTAATGCCAATAATTGCGAATATACTGAGAGATAATAATGGGTGAAATAATAATGAAAAAATACTTTCGCAACTTTTTTAATTCTTTAATAATAAACGTAAGAAATCTGCTTCAAACTGTTGAAGACATTTCACCTAGAACAGACATCTAAGACAAGAAAATAAATACTGCCTAAGACGCTAACTCTAACCGTTACGAAATAATCGATTCGAAGTAGAATCGAATCAAGCTTTTCGAGTTTGCCATCTACCCACGTTCCTACGGTCAAAAATAGGTTGCATGCGCAATGCCAGCTCGTAGATAACATGATTGGTAACAAGACAATAGAGTAACCTGTGAGTGAACTATAGTAGGTAGATCTATCCGGGTAAACAGGTTGATAGACGGGCTTTTATGGGGACAACCATTTACCTCTCGCATTACAGATCGTTAACCCTCCTGGTGGTTGTCTACTCGAGATATCTTGTCGTTAAAGTAACTGACCAGATCTTGATGGACGAGATATCTCGTCATTAGAAAAAACTTGACCCGATCTCGTCACCATAAAAAAATCGGCAATACATTGATGAAGAGATATAACGTCATGAGTGCGAAATTGGTCAGATCTTGATTGACGAGATATTTCGTCGAAACCACTCAGAGTGTTAAGTATCCCTGTGCAAGCGTACCCTTAAGATATAAATGCTACAATAGCAAGTGTTTTTGTTACACATTTTGGACTATTCCTATTATAAAATATTGCCATTTTTATTAAAACGTTTTTCGGATATTTTGCTTCCTAAATTCACATAGGCTTATTTTCTTGAAAATCACCACTTCTCCGTCCACTCACCTCTACATTTTCTAAATATTCTCTAATAAAAGTAGATAAACACAGTTCAGTGAAACGGGTGAGTGGGAATGAAGATCTGAACATTTTTCAGTGTAGGCCTTTGTTACGCCCTGTCCCATCAAATCTTCAGTCAGCAATCTAGTGTAGGAAGCGTATATCTTTGCAGTATTATTTTTAGCTTTATTTCTTTTCTGTCCATATTACCTTTTATATTATATTATCGATTACATTTTTTAATATTGAGTAACAGAAAATCAATAAATGACTTACAACCTGAGCACTGGAAGTTGATTTATAAGCCAAAAATAAAATAGAGAGTGGGTTCTGCGATTAGTATTTCTTTGCTTATATCCCTCAAAGGTTTACTTCTTTTAAATTTAAATATTACTCTAATGACACATGTTAAAAAGTTTAAAAATAAAGGGAAACAAAATTAATTTATTACCTAAAACGTTTAATCAAATGTGTCTATGATTTTATAAATTCACGTGTGTTCAGATTTAAACTCTAGATATCAAATTCTGTAAAATTGTTTTATATCATAACTGAGTTTATATCGCTTATCAAACGAGTTTAAAATTTTTTTCCTGTGGAGCTTTGAAGAATTTATTTAATGTCTGCAAACACTTGAGATAAGGTACAAACTTATTCTGAAACTTTAGAATCGATTTAAATTATTTACTACCTTCAAATTATGTCTTTAAAGTGCTGTTTTTCTCAACTTCTTAGTTAAATAGCTATTAGTTGTCATTTGGTTTTGGCTTAAGAGTCCTCGCCACCCATTTCTTATTGCAGCAATGCGTAAAAGCTTTCAGTTTTTATACTCAAAAGATATTTTAAGAACTGAATTCCTCTAAATAAAAAAATTGTTTTTCCAGAATTAAACTATTTAAAAAAATATGAAATTCTAGGGTGTTTTTTTTCTAGAAATGGCTCTTTAATCTAAAAAATGTAAATGAGCTAATTATAAAGAATTCTGGATGGTTCAATCGAGATGGAGCAGCAGTGATTCATGAATACTAAAATGATTCTAATTCATGTTTTCGCGGACTGGAATTTGGAAATAATTTGGATTTTTTTTAAATAGGCAGGCAAAGAAAATCACAAGTTATGTTATTTATCAATTGTATTTCCTTTGGATTTGGTTTCAAATATTGATTTCTTACATTCCTATCAAGCCGTTCAATCTATTTCCCACAATACATATTCTAAACTCATATAATTTACATGAGTACAATATACGAGTTCAGTTGACGTATAATATACAAAACTCATTAACAGACGAAACCAAAATTTTGCTCTACAGCTGTTTAAAAACTAACAATTAGTTATTAGATCAGAAAGTATAAAATTTGTGCGAATAGTATACGAAACTCATTAACTGAAAAACTAAAATGTTACTTTGCAACTATTTAAAAAACTATTGAATTTTCTAAACAGATAACAATATGACAATACATTTCTTATCAACATGAAAATAAGTATTGAGTGTCTCAAAAAATGCTAATTAATAAGTGTTTGCCAGCCGATGATACGTGTGTCTAAATTACAATTCTCAAACAGCTAAGATTTTGCTGTTTCTCTAATTGTTCCTTACCTAGAATCATGTCTATCCTGATTCTGTAAATTGACCAATTCTTCAAATGTGTCTATTTTTTCGCGTATAAGGTTCAACGAATTCTCATTCACAGCAGCCTTTCGTAAATCTTGAACACGACGTTCTTGGTAAACTTTGCTTTTGTTCATCAATTCATCCCTAAAACACGTTATATAGTAGAAAGAAGTAATTAGTAGTAGTAAGGGTAGGTAATAAAAAGCAGTAGGTTAACTAAAGATGATGAATTTTTTCATCACACACGGATATTTTAAACAGATAAGAGAATGGTGTCCCATAAGAACTGGTTTTAATTTTTTAATTAAATTCTTTTGAAAATTGGCAAGGTTATAGAACAATGTAAGTGCAAGGCATCGAAATTTCAAAAGTAATACGTTGACAACTTTTAAAATGTAAGCAATTTCCATGAAAAATATTCTAGAAAATAATTATTTATATAAAAATAATACATTTATTATATATCATGTAATTCAAAAGTATTGTTCCAAATTTTAGTACAGAGGTATAATATATAATACACTTATATACACACATACATTAATAAAACTAGATACGAATTTTGCTATAACACGATTTCTTTAAATAGAAGTATTTTAATTGTTATAAAGTCCGTGTAATTTGGACCAGTGGTTTTTCGGGAACAGGTAAAAGATTAGCAACACGT
Organism: Meta bourneti; assembly: GCA_933210815.1. NCBI lineage: Eukaryota > Metazoa > Arthropoda > Arachnida > Araneae > Tetragnathidae > Meta > Meta bourneti. The sequence goes on along the minus strand of OW119924.1, from coordinate 50,603,905 downwards.
GGGTTGCGAGTTCGAAACTAGGTCCAACCAAAGACAGTCGCAAACACGGGGGCTGGTTCATGTTAAATCTATCCTGGTCGCAAATGTCCTCACGTTGGCGTGGTGTGGAAGTTTGGAGAGTGAAGGGTTAGCTCAGGTGTGACCTCGTCATCTGACCGTGATTCAAAATTACGAAGTGTAGTCCTCGGATCTTTCCCTTTGGGACTGATCACAGACTGACGTTATAGCCCGTTGTGTTGTTCTAGAGCGACGTTAATTAACTACTTACTTTCCTTAATGTGATGTATCATAATTAAACTTTAAATATAGTGAAGTTACATCCAGTGATCCCATTCTTTTAATGTGTAAATTTAAATCGTTAGGCAGTGCAATTTTCTCCAGTGCAATTGCACAATATTTAATAAACCGCTACCAGTTGAATCGCTACAGTAATTTTCCAGTTGTTAATTAGAACTGAAAAATTGAAAGGTATATAATGAAACGATGAAAATTTCAACTTGACTTTAACAGCTGTGAAGGATAGAGTCGAAGTCACTGACAGAACACGCAGAATATTACACTAGACACGTTCATACCAAAGCAACAGCACTTAAAGGCGCACCCTCTATTTCCATCGGTTCATGCATTGCTTAATCAGTTGTCATCGATCAGTTAGCAGTCCAGCAGAATCAGGACACATCTGCTGAACCTGTAATTTGAACTTTATTCTTCACATTCATCCCAAGAAGAGACTCTAGATTGGGGTCCAGCTGTATCAGATTTCTACATTGAGAACAAATGGGTTGAGGAGAAATTTTTGAAAATGCAGCATATAATTTGTAGTTGCCGTGACTGGTTCCCTCCACTAGATAAAGCTCTATAGCTTCAAATTCAATGGTGCCTAAGTTTTAAAAAGAAAAAATTTTCGGGAAACAAAACTGAGAAGTCAAGAGTACTAGATGGTACTGTTTTATAGGAGAGAAGTATTATCAGGAAGACCGTGTTTAGTAAAAGTACAAATTACGATCGCATGAAAACTAGCTGACTTAAATAATACCACTATTCGTTCCTGCATTTAAGGTCTAGATGACCTTTAACCACTTTAAGTGGGGAGGACAAAACATTTGCCTTTTAAATAATTCAGGTTATAATAATTTAAGTAAGGTAGGCAATCGCTTATAAAAAAGTGTCTGCACAAGAACATGAATCAAATTAACAAATTCCGAATTAAAAAATGACAATTATTGTTATGATGATCTATATTCCTAGTATGATCTCACATTTTTTTATTTTAATTAATTATTTTAAACTAATTTTATAACATTAAGTCCCAATATACTCGCTTACGGTCAAAATTATATTTGTAAATCTCCTATCTACATTTTGTGGTTTTTAATATTTTCCTACTAAAACATTCGTAAATTAATGAAAGTTACTTCTAATAATTGATGTATTTTGTGTACTGCAATTTTTCTTACAAAAGTATTATTTACTAGAATCCTAATCAATGCATAATTGATATAAAAGTTAAGTGGGGTAATTTCCATCAAACTTTCACTATGAGTCATGATACTTTTTAGCCTCAGTGCTTAATCTTATGAAATGACATAGAAAACGACTTTGTACAAAATAATCTATATTTGAAAATACACGACTTTATTTGAAATAAACTATATTGGGATACTAATTTAAAATAATCTTATACAAATAATCTATATTGGAATACATGACTTTATTTAAAATAATCGATATTGGAAAATTAGAAAAAAAGCATTTTAATGTCTCAAAAATGCGAAAGTGGCCTGAGACAAAGCGGATGTTGGATGCGCATTAGGATTGATATTGGCTATGCTTAAGATAGTTCAAACTTATCTTAACCTCCAAGTAGCTTCGATGAGATACCTCGTCCATCAAGATCTGGTCAAGTTTCTCACTAACATGATATCTCGTCCATGAAGTTTTGTTAATGACGAATTACATCGCTGAGACAAAAAAACTTCCCTATTACTCCAAGGGATTGAAGATCTAAATATGAAAAGCTTTGCATCATAGTCTGGCCACTACAAGGAAGCATTCGATGCGCAGATAAACCACCAGGAGGGTTTAAATTTTGATTTTCGTTCAAGAAAATTTAAATTGAATTAACAAAATTGGCAACGTGCTGAAAAGAAGGTAATGCAATAATAATGATTATAAGCAGACAATAAGTAATACAATACTTCGAGCATTCTATACGATTTTTAGCAATTAGGATCACCTTTCCCCGAATTAAATTTCCAAAGTATCACCTGTCTTCATAAGTGGTCACTGCGCGATCCAAATGCTTTTGCGTTTCCTCAGTCGTGTATTTTATTTTGGCTCGCAAGTCCTTTTCAAGCGTCTTGTACCGTCTCTGAAACATACGCATGTCTAGAATTTTCTCCCTGATTTCTTTGTTCTCTTGTTGCAGCGAGCATATCCTCCTTTCCATCTGAAAAGCCAAGGATTTCTCAGAAATCGAAATTTCAGACCGATATTAAAAATATGGAAATCCGTCTTGCTTAAGGAAAAATAATCAATTCGGCAGTCTTGGACTTACACACGTCCCGCCGCTTGTCGGTTTAGGGTCGAACGCATTTGGTATTCATTATTTGTGTTAGAAATGGAAATGTCTGTCTAACCTGTGGAACTATTTTTACGTTTATTGCTGAGAAAATTGAAATGGGGACGACGAGAGTTTGTTCAATAAAAACCATAAATATTGCCTGACAAGGAATAAAATAATATTGATGGTACTCATATATGTATTTTTGTGAATGCATATATAATACACCATAAATCTTGGGAAAATATTTCACTTCAGTCTCTGTTGACAAGAGTTTATTGGATTTGATTTTATTATATCCAAGAATGTTTACTTGAATGTTTTACTACATTATTTCGGAAAATTTGTGGGCAAAGTTCATAATAATAGGCATTTTATTATGAACTAGTAGAATTACCCGTGTTGAATTGGTTAATTGTAAGTTGAAAAGTGACCAGAATAATAACTTTTCTCTTTCCTAGAAAAATAGAAAAATGCCAACATCATTTAAGTGTCAGGATAACTTTTTAACTGCTTTTTGACATTTTTATAATTCCTTCAACTTATTTTGGAAGCAAATCGAATTACCATGTACATGTATATTCATATAAACATTTCGCATAACCCCTGTAAAAACAAAAATACGAAAGGTGACACTAAGATGACTACTACAAAAGTGGATTTTGAGTTTTTTTAGAGGGGGTTATGAATGCCCCCCCTCCTTAAAGTTCGTTTCCTGTAAAATTCCGTAACTCAATTCGTAAAAATGACTATGACGAATACTCTAGAACTCATAGATTTCCTATTAATGTTTTTTGACTTGTGGCACTCTTGCTCCAGGTATGCGAATTTTTTTAATTTCGCCTTCTTTAAGGAAGGGTGACAAATTAATTGATAAGATATCCATGACCAAATTTTTAATAAAAGCTAATATATTTTTTAATTCCATTTAGTGGCTCGTGCAATAACAAATTAATTTGTGTTAATATTGAATGTCTTCAGCACAAACATATCAAAGATAACCTATTACCATTTTCAAGAAATGATTTAACAGCTTTTTTTAAAGAAAATATCTGTTTTGAACAAACTTCTAACAGGTATCATAAGTTACTTATATATAGCTTCAACTCTTAAAGTATGCAACTTTGACCTTCTGTCACTACAATAAAGAATTATTAATATAAAAAGTCCTAATTAGGATTATGTCTGTCATTAACATTATTTCAATATCGGCAGTTCCGTTTAAGATTTGTTGTACTCTAACTTGTATGCAGCTTTAAATACACTGCTGGCCACCGTAAATGCAACACCCTGAAGGAAGCATGCAAATAATATGAAATTTACAACATGCATTAGCGGAGGTGAGATATGCAAATGATTAGAATTTCAGCGCAGACGCACATCACGCGCGCCTGTGGCGCCACTTCAAAGCGCTATTTAAGGCTTGGAGATTTCGACGATTTCAAGTACGGCAATTGTGTTTTTCTTGTGGTTTTTTCAAAAAAACGATCAATTATGCCTCGTAGAAAACAGCGATCATCTTTTGATCAAGTATCCGAGTTCGACAGAGGAAGGATAGTGGTCTACCGAGATTGTGGATTATCTTTCATGGAAATCGGTAGTCGTGTTGGACGAAACCAAACAACTGTAATGCGGATATGTGATCGTTGGATGCAGGAGGGTACGACGGACCGACGTGTTCGATCGCATCCACCTCAGTGCACCACTTCACGTGATGACAGGCATATTGTGCGTATGGCAGTGACGGATCGCTCAGCCACATCACGAACCATAGCACAGCACATTCAGTCTGTACCGCATCATACAGTGTCTGCGCGTACCATTCGACGCCGTTTACAGCAGAGTGGTCTGTCCGCAAGACGTCCATTGCTTCGTCTACCCTTGACGCAGAACCACAGACGTTTCCGCCGCCAATGGTGCGATGAAAGAAGGATGTGGACGGCAGAATGGAATGAAATTGTCTTTACTGACGAGTCCCGCTTCTGTCTGCAACACCACGATGGTCGGATTCGAGTCTGGAGACACCGTGGAGAGAGGATGCTGAACAGCTGCGTTATGCACCGCCACACTGGTCCTGCACCGGGTATTATGGTATGGGGCGGTATTGGATATCACTCTCGCACTCCTCTAGTACGCATTGCCGGTACTTTAAACAGCCAGCGGTACATCTCCGAGGTGTTGGAGCCAGTTGTCCTTCCTTACCTTCAGGGCTTGCCCACAGCCATATTTCAACAGGATAATGCGCGACCACACGTGGCACGCATTGTCCAAGGGTTCTTCGTCAATCGCCAGATTGAATTGCTTCCCTGGCCAGCTCGCTCTCCGGATCTTTCGCCGATAGAAAACATGTGGTCCATGGTTGCTCAACGATTGACCCAGAATACATCCCCAGCTGCCACACCAGATCAACTTTGGCAACGTGTGGAAGCTGCTTGGTCTGCTGTAGCCCAAGAACACATCCAAAGTCTCTTTGAATCAATGCCGAGGCGTGTGGCAGCGGTGATCTCCAACAATGGCGGCTACTCTGGCTACTGATTTTGGCACGAACCACACTTCACAGAAGTCTATAAATTTAATCATTTGATACTTGGTCAACATGTTATCTACAAAATAAATTTTGTTGTGATATCTCTTGTCTTTCTTGGTGTTGCAATTTGGGTGGCCAGCAGTGTATAATCCTTAGAGAGGTTGTTAACGTGATCAATAGAAATTATGATTTACTAAAAATAAATATTTATTAAATTTACAACCTCAGAAAATAGAACGAAGTAAAACTAAGTAGTCAGCGGAAAAAGTTGTCCCAAAGAAATTAATTATTTATTCTTTTTTATCTCGTATAGTTAGTTCCCCACGACTAAAACTGAACAAAAATTTTGAAATGTGAAATTCATTCTGATCGGAAAATTCAGTAAGTAATATCACTGCACGAAGTCAATGAACACGAATTTATAATGTGCAAATTATAATATCCTAATATTCCTTGACTAACGTTTACGTTTTCAAATCAATAAGAAATGTTTATTTAGTCACTTTAAAACAATTATTTTACTTTTGTCTCAGTAAATTTCTGTGTTTGTTAATTAGTTTCTATCTCTTTAAGACCTGAGCTTTTTTATTTTATGCATGTTCATTTACCTTTCTGTTCAAAATTATTAATTAAATTATATTGTCACAGAACGTTTCTCAACTTTATCTATTAGTCAGATCTCGAATCTCGAGGGATACTACAGCACTTCGAATCTATAATGTGTGTGTGTGCGAGTGTGTTTAACTGTTAAAATATGTATTGAATACTCAAAATATGGCAAGTACAATAAAACTGGAATCGCACATTACCATGGATTGTATAGACTAATAATTTGTTTAATGTTAAAGTATAATAAAATTTTATTTTAAACCATTCATCTTGTGTCATTTTTGTACAGTTCATTAGCAGCGCATCATGCATAGGTAAGTGTTCATTTATTGGGATTGTCTCTTACCCAAATGGGCTTATCGTATAGTCATTTAAAAAGTGTTCTCTCGTATAGATTAAAATGACAGGGTAAATCGCTTTCTTGCACTCAACTTATTTCTTAAAATTTTCTGATTAAACTCAATTTAAGAATAACGTTTTTTTGAGAATTGCAAGTATAATATTTCATCATAATCAGACGCGTTACAAGGAAATACATTTTATTTATTATACCTAGCAAGTAATAGGAATATAATTTTTAATTTATACCTTAGACCGAATCTCATTTCTTTCAGATGATCGGAGAAGTATATTTTTAAATTTCTTCATTACTTATATTTAAATAGAACAGTTAAAAATGTTAATTCTAGCCAATATTTATATTCTAGAAAAAAATTCACCTTTTAAAGTAGAGTATACATTTATTTAATTCCATATTTTATCCAATTTTTTGAAGAGGACAAAGCTTCCCAGAGTAAATTAGGATTTAGGAAAATTTATTGTGCGCATCATTATTTTGTGTTGCTTTTTCTGTACATTCGCCTCAATTCACATATTTGCGTAAAAATTAATTTCGGGGCTTGAAAGGAATGTTCGCTGTTTCAGTCTATTATTATTTTTTATCTTATTAACTACATTATTATAATTTATTTACTTCTAGCTATAATCTATTTACATGCATCAAAATTTTGTTCTTATCTTACTTTCATCGATGCCATTTAAAAGCCTCGTATTTAAAATTGTACTCGGCAATTCATTATATTTTTAAAAATTGCATAATGGCAAGAAGGCGAAAATAATACCTGATTCATTCTGTTGCTCATGTTATCTAACTGAATGAACTCTTCAGGTTTTGAGGGTAAACTTCTTTTCTTTTTGGCATATTCGTTCCTCATGGCACATAATTTCACGACCAATTTCTTTATCTGAAAAATCGCAAAGCATAAACGATGACTATATTACCACAGAAACGATAGCAACTCAGATAATGGATTTTCGACTGAGATTCACAAAACTTTAGGTGTACAAAGTTTGTTTTTTAATCTCACTTTTTTTATTTAAAAAGGAAGGAATTTTATTGGTATTTTAATGAAAGATGCCTTTCATTATCAGAATGTGTGCAGATTAATGGTTTGTTTTATATTATCTGAAACACTTCCTGGAGCAAAGGAAAAATACAACATCCCACGGCTGTGGTTAGCACTGCAATAGAGTAATCTTACAATAAAGAAAATCAATTCAACCTACTCAAGATGCAAATGATTAAAATATTTCTAAATTGTTATTCGAAGTTCTGAAAACAGTAAAACAAGTACTTTATACCTGAACTGTACATATTATAAAAATAACTAACGCGGTTCGTTATTTTAGAAAAACGGTTAAGAGCTCAAGTATGACTAAACTGTAGTAACTAATCAACAATCATTTAAACAAATCTATTCGTACGTATTTCAGTAACGTACGTGTCACAGAAATCGGCATTATTTATATACTGAAGCATGTCAACAAACGTTTTAAACAAACAAATTCAACAGCTACGGGATTCATTGTCAATTTTGCCGCTTCATGTAAATGGCTTAGTTTGGATTATGAAGCAACAAAACATTAATAATGTGCTCAAAATTTTGTTTTTGATCAATTTTATTTCAATAGGAAATATGAAATGTAAAATAAAAATATACTTGAATCAATCGTAAATGGTTAAGAGATTAGAATATAACTGTCTATATATTGTGTGGATTCAAATTTTGACGTGAATACGACTTTAAAATCGAAACGGTACTGGCGGAGCATTCATGGTAAGTCGAGCGTTACAACTGTTTTGTCTGATGATTTCAGAACTAGAAGAAACATCCAGAAGATAAATATAGCGTCGTGTAGACAAAAGATGTCCGTACCTGACATGATCTTCGAATAGAGTGCTCTGAGCGCGGGGAGGGGGATCGCAATATGTTGAAATTCTACAATACTACTGGGCGAGCTTTTTGATACTGTAACTTTGGATTACGAACATTTGAAAAGTATCGAACTACACTATAATTCATTATTGGGCAACAAAATTATCTCAACAACAATTAATATCAAACTGCACTTTAATCGTTCAAACTGTAAATTAATTGTTTGATAGATTGTTCACAAGGAACAATCTATCAAGCTACCTATGTCTACTTCATTCAGTTCACAATCCAACATCAGACTCGAGTATTCACATCAAAACTATGGTTTGTGTCTTCGACACAACCTACCAATATTTTAATGAATTTTTCTGCTTATTTCTACTGTTTTAATTTTAAGTCTATTTTTACATACTATTTGGCTTGGTTTTTAGTTTATCTTTCTCATACAATTTACGACTGCGTATTTAGTTATTTGTAATATCAGTATTTTGTCTCCAATTAATGAAAAACTGTTTCGCAATTTGGAAATCACCAAGCATGAAAATGTGTTCTTAAAGAAGTTTTACTAACAAAATAAAAACAAAATCATGACAATACCGTCATGAGTGATTGATTCCCATTGCTATATTAACTAAATTTAAAAATAACTAATAAGAGAAATGAAAGGTGCTTCAGTAACACTTATCGTCAATAAATATACCTTTTATACAGCAATAGACCTTTTAGTGCAGATGTTCTGCACGGGTTGATCAGTATAGATTAATTTCGTTAAAGAAAACTGGTTATTTGGATCAATTATGTGTAGAAACTATTGTAAATCGAATCATTCCATCTTTTACTGAAAGAAAATATTATTTTAGGGCTTTATAAACTATGCAGTGTGTTGTTTCTATTGCTTTTGAAGGCTGATACACATTGTTACCCTATGATGGATTCACGGTCATAATTCCACCTTGCATTCTGCAGTCTTCCCTGCATGACTTCTGAGCAATTTTGACCTTCTTGACCAGTAGCGACTATCCAAAATACTATTATAAGGAAATGAGTAATCGAATCTTTCCAAAGGACTCTATTCTAAGGAAATTAGCAATAGAATCTTTCCAAGGGATTCTGTTCTTAGAAAAGGAACAATAGAACCTTTCCAAAGGATTATAATCTAATGAAAAAATAATAATATAATATTTTCAAATTATTCTGTTCTACAGAAATGGCCAATAGAATCCTTTCAAATTAAGATTATATTCTAAGGAAAGGATTAGTAGAATATTTCTAAATGTTGAAAGAATCCATGGATTCTTTAGAAAGAAGTTGTCATTAAGTGTGTTGTGGGGTAAACGCAATACCAAACTGCTAGGAAGAATCGCAACCCTCAAAGTATTAATTGCCAGCATTGTGGCGGAGTTCATCCAATGGAAAGAGACTTGACTAATCAATCCGCGGTATTGAGTAATATCGGGAAGCTATCCTCACGAGTCTCTCACTAAGCTTTTCAGTCAATATTTTTTCAGGTCTCGCAATTCCTCAGTTCATTTCCACACTGCGTCTGAGAAGCTTGAATGAAGGTATTTCTTACCACAGTGGTATGCAACTACTGACAACTTCTAGAGGCTTAAGGGGCTTATCTAGCTCGATTATCTGGTAAATCGATAGGTTTTTTCGACCCGCAAAGCAGCAAGTAGAAGAATCGGGGTTGTAAAGAAGGTTTAGCAGACAAATCAAAGTAATAACAAACAGAAATAAAAAAGGAGATACATAAAAACAAATTGCGATTTCAGGAATGAAATGAAGAAAAGTCTTCAGAGTTCTTTCTTTGTTCTTAAACCCTTGTTGATCCGAGTTGGGTGCCCAGGTGGTTGAAAGGGATCAAATACTGGACGCCATTTGTACCTTACTACTTTTTGAGTGGAATGTTTTTTCTGCTCCGAAAGAAAAAGCATTCACAGAATTGAAAAATATGCTTTTACTACGCAGTTCACAAATGTATATTCTCAGAAAGAACTGGGATATAATGTAAGCAAAAATCAATTTTTATTTACAGTGCGCTATAAATTAAAAATTGTTTATTTTTAAGCTGAAAAAACTTCATATGAACTGTTAATTAAATACACAAATCTCGGACACCCGGTTTTATCTTAACCGGGAACAGTACCTTGAAAAGCTCAAGTTTTGTCTGATAAAATATTATAAGGTGAATGAAGATTTAGACCCGTTTACGGTTTACCCGTTACTAAATCACACATTTCTACAAACAACCAAGTGTGTGTGTGTGTGAGCATGAGAAGAGTTTTAAATGTTATCAGTTCCATCTCTTAGTTATGGTTATTTTGAAATATAAAGATAGTTATAATTATATATTTACCAGTATCCACCAGTGATATAAAAAAGTAAACATTCAGTTCCAATTATAACACAAATCCTGACGCGATTCACAAAAATTTCTTTAAAATTCGCTTCAGAAACATATTCAAATTCTGCGTTTAATTACACCCTAACAATTTAAATTAGTAATTATATGGAATTTATATAAGATGATAATATAAACACATTAGTTACTAAACATTTATTAAATTTCATTTAAACGTTTATTAAATGGGATTATTTTACATCATTAATATATAAATATACATAGTAACACAATTTCACAAATAGTATAAATCACCATGCTTCCTTTTTTCTACCTCTCAACATAGTGTTCGTTAAAATGTTTTCCCTACTTTTTGTTGAAAAATGAAATCTCTCTTTTCATATCCAAATACTTCTTTAGAAAACATAAGCTCCTTCCTTAAAGTATTTGTATGGATTCCAATCCTCTTTTGATTCCACTAAGTCTATATTTTAAGAAACGCCATTATATTCAGAAAAATTCTCTGGTAAACAAGCGTTTTTTTGCAAATTATTCTCATTAGATGATAAAAGAAATACGTCAATACATTTATTTTTCTTTTGTAAGACGCATCAATTGTATATACTACCAAATGCATCGTTATTTATTGAGAACTTGAAAGAATTCTTTTCATATATTTTATAAAATTTTTCTCGTATTTAATCAATGACGGTGAGTGAATTATTCCATATCAAACGCTCTTTATCATCCACACGTTATCTGATTGTTTAGTCGATATTACTTTAAAATAAGTAATACAATTATCTATTTAAATCGCTTAAAATATTAAAAAATTAATGTTCTAATTATTTCTATCACGTGGGATATTTTGAAACATCATTCTTTAAAATTTAAACTTCTACGATTTTGTCGTAAATGAGTTTTTAAACATGGAAGCCTGAATGATTTGTTCACATAATTTAAAAAATTATTGCTACTTCTTTAAGAGAAACTAATGTTTTAAGAATTAAATTGTTTAAGTTGATTGGGGCTTAATGAAGCTTTGAGATGACATTAGAGCGCTCTGAGAATGTTAACAATGAATTTACGCGATAATTCCTAAAAGAAAATATAACTATTGGAACTAACATCCAAAAAAATGGTTCGTTTACGTTTGCACATAATTTTACACTGAATATTGCACCAATATCTCTTTATAGGTTAGTAGATTATCATTTGGCAAAAACGGATTTATAAATGCAGAAGGAAGAGCTTTTCATTAAACAGAATTATGTTTTATTAGATAGCTTTAGGATCTGAAGTTCAAACTGGAAGAGTATTATTTTTATGAAACTCAAGACTGTAGAATGTATTTTCTTACATGCATCTTTTCTGGTTCAGAGCGCTGCTTTACAAAAGGAATTATTGACACATACCTGTCTCGGTGGACAAAGATTTCTAAGAGATGAAAATATTTTAACTTTGTTGTAATTGAAATTTAGAGGAGACCCAACTAAACTAAATTTCTATCAACAGTTGAAAACATTACTTTGCGAATATAATTCTTGGAAACAGCCTTCAAAGGTTATTTAAATTTGTATTTCAATTGAGCTATAAGAAATCTAAATTAATTTAACATAAATACCTGGAGTATTTACGTTTATTTGAATGCATAAATTGTAAACCTTAACGATTGTGTGAAGAAATATGCAAAATTTTTCATCGGAGAAATGATAATCTTATTTAGCGTTGTGTGGAAATAGTTTGCCGATTTATTAAAAGAAATGTTCAGTGAACTAACTTCTTTACAGATAGAAATTAAAGAGGGGCCGTCGTGGCTCTGTGGGTATGTCCACTGCGATAGCAACCTTCGAGTTGTAGGCAGCACAGGTTCGATTCTTGTCAGGTGCATGGGTGTATTTCTCTCTTCTGTGTCAGTAAAGTTTTCATTCCGTCTGTCTATTACTTGATATTGTATGCCGTGTCTGGTGCAGCATGGCCAAATATGGCCCTAGCACCATAAAACCCCCAACCAACCAAATTAAAGACAAAAGTTCACCAGTTGTGATGTAAAATACAACTTCATAGATAGAAAGTATTTTTAGATTTTAATTATATATAAAATACGAGCTGCTTTTAAATCATTATTTTTAAATTTTATAAATAATCTGCCTGTTTTGAAAGACTTGTGCAATCACAAAAGTTAGCATAAATGAAATTTTTTTTGTGAGTCCCGAAAGTCTTGAACGGTTATGGAATGGTAGGTAGGTACTTTATTAACGTCATACTGGAGAAACACAACGGGAGATTGGCGACGGTCCGGGATCAATCCTGAAGGCAAAGATCCAAGGACAGCGCCTTGTAATTTTGAACCACGGTCAGATGATGAGAACAACACCTGAGCTGGCACCCAACTCTCCAAACTTCCACACCATGCGAACGTGAGGATATTTTAGGCCACGTAAATTTAACTTGCACCAGCCCCTGTGTACACGACGGTCTTTGGGTGGACGGAGTTTCGAACTCGTAACCCCCCGGTTGCTAATGCGTTACTCTTCCAAATGGGCTATCGCGGCCCCGGTATGGAATGGCAACATATAATCTTTAATGACGAATTCTCTTCTACCTTGAGTTCAGATGATCACCGCATTACTGGTCAGCGTAACTATTCTCACTTTACCCTCAAGTGGCACACCCCTTTAACTTCTAGTGTAATGGTGTGGGGAGTCATTACTTACGATAATCGGCCTCCTCTATCCTTCTGAGGGTCAAGTATTTATAATTTCTCCATGCAACCTGCAGTTTATCTGCATTACTTCTAAGCAGTTTTAGTCTTCTAGATCAACTAAATACTATATAGAATTCTTTCAAGCAATGGATTGCCCCCGTACTGTTGAAACCCTTACTTGTCCATAGAGATTTCCAGATCTGCCTTCCCTTGAGCATGCCAATTACACTACCCAGGATTATGAGGTATCCGGAGCAGCAGCTGTAGAATACTTGCTTGGCATAATTTACCACAAAAGTCTCCATTGAACTCCAGCCACGCCGTTTATCGATATGTATAGTCACCAGATGGGACTTTACTGCTTACTAATTTATGATCATTCTGGTGAAATTTTACCTCAAAATTTGTTTTTATAATTTCTTTATCTCTTCAAAAACATCGCAGATACTAAGTTTCACTCTGATCGAACACAGAGACTTCGGGGGTATTTCGATTATTTTAACACTGATTTTCCAATACTTTTTATGTCATAAAAACATAAGCTTTGTATAGCGCCATCTATGAATTGAAAATGCAATCGTACTGTCGCAAAGTGAAAAATATATATAAAAAAATCATGCATTTAAAATCTCGCATTGTTTATTAATTAATCCATCTATTGAAATCGGCAATTTCAAAAGTATATACAGTGTACTGGGCCAAACCGATGTAAATGGATGTTCCTCAATCCAATTAAAGCAAATTGCTTATTAATTGTTGCATGATTCTTAAAGTTCGCAATACCTGTTTTGCATTTTATGTAATTTACTTCGGCTTTGTTTATTTAACTTAATTTCATTGTTTCCCAATAAATTATGCTGGACTATAAAAAATATTTTTTAAACCACATTAAGTGAAAATATTCTAGACCTAATCTTGAAGCATGTTAGAGGAACTTTTCTGTTGTGTTCCGTTTAAAGTTGATAAGTTTAAGATTGCTGCTTTAATAAAGATGTATAATTGGAGGCCATTCTCACAATCGTATTTATAAATTCAGTATTATTTTGATTGTTATAATATTGGAATAAAGTTTTATTGTGCATTATGTTCCCGCCAAGGCTCAAGCTGTAATGCAAGTGAACAATAATCAATACTTAATGAGCGGCCATTTTCCTTTTATTATCCCATTGCGCGAATTTATATTAAAATATCTAAAACCATCGCAACGTTTTGACAATCTGAGTTAGTCTAGATATAACGAATATGAACAATAGAAACAAACATAATGTTAAAAGTGAAAAGATCTCATCAGAAATAAAATGTTAGATAGCTTGGCGAAGGGAAGTATTTCAGAGTCATTAAAATCCAATAGTTCTTTTACTTATTCGAAATTTTTGCGGAAAAACCCCTTCAGAACAGTGTCTCTTGGAAAATTCCTCCCACCTATAGCTAGTACCAGACAAAATATCCTGGCGGTGCCCTTAAATTCCAGGGTGTTAAAGTTCAGCAGATTGAAATCTATAGACTGACCAGTGGACATTTGAGATCAATTTCATTTGAGAATGGATTAAAGATTTTCCTGACCTGCCACAAATGTAATATGGAAGAGGTCTATCCTGGACACCTCCTTTCTTGTCTGGGGTCGTATATGGACGATCTGTATTTGAATAATTTGCTTGTCTTGGACTTTTTGAAGGTGCATGAACTCACGGACTTGGTTTAACTGGTTTAGACCAAGTGGGATAAGAAACATCAACACGATCAAAGGTAAAACTTTTCTGCTATGGTATTAAACTAGTTTTTGAAGTGAAGATAATGTGATGGGGTAATAACCTGGATTTTATATTTATAATTTCATATAAAATTCCTATAGTGCATTACTGTTTTAATAGCTTGCTTTGTCACCCATTGTATTGGATATCATTGGATTTGAAGAGGTATCTCTATTTAACCCTCTGAGCATCATGAGATTTCCTAATAATGTAGCATTGCTTTTTGCCGTCAATACTCATAATAACAAAATAATGTTTATTGGTTGAAAGAATACAAGCAAAGATTCCATTGGTTAATAAGGTTAAAACTGGTAGAAGTCTTTCAGAGAAGACTGCAAGTTGAAGAGCGGATATATGCTTGTGAACTCCCATGAGTGTTAAGGTTTATTCCCAAATTATCAAGTAATACAGTTATAGGATAATATGTAGACCAAGAAGAGATCTGAGAGAATGCGCAATGAATTTTAAAAATATGTGCTTGTCGATGTTTCTCTAGGGGCTTACACCTTGCGCCATAAAACCCTAATTACCTACCTACCTACCTCGGGGCTTACATTAGCAATTATCGAGTCCAAATATGCATCTATTTGGCTCCATGACCCGGAATTATGTACTTGGTGCCTTCAGAAATACTGCTTTCTAGTTTTGTAAGTAACACGAAGTTTATTAAATATTGAAGAGAGTAAAACTCAAGTCATGTTTAAGAAAACAATCTATAATTTATAAGCCTGATCTAGCAGCTGTGCCCCCACAGTGTAATGGGAATTTAAAAGCAAATGTTAACGTGACTCTTGGACAACCTACTAATTTAATGGCAGGTCGTTCAAAATTGCATCTTCAAATATAAATAACATCCGAAACAAATTTTTAAAGTTAGGAATGGATAGATTCATGAGAAATGAGCAGATCAATTGTGACTGACATATTACAGTTTTTAACGAAAATCAGTTTTGTATTAAAAGCTATCAGTTTTTACGTTTATCAGTTTCAGTAGATTGTACAGACTAACGAACACACAAATGAAAAATATTAGGTGTCAGCTTATTTTAAATTTATAATTCCTTATTTTAACTCACATGCTTATTTTTTATTCCTTGACAAGTTTAAAGTCGCATAAATGTAGATTTTCTTAGCACTAGAAGTGGTCTGCTTGTAACTTAATATTTAGTTGAGTTAGTGACGCAAATTTAAAATCTTTGTATTCTTGCATTCTACACAAAATTGTTTAATAGAAATTTTCATAATAAAATTTAATAGCTATCATTGTTGAATTTAAGAACAAAAATTGAAATTTTTTCAATCAGCTTTAGATTTCAAATTGTGATGATGTCTCAGAAATTGAAAAACAATATTGGAAATAACTTTTAATGAAAATTTTCTATGTCGATTTGTGCAATTTAGGGTAATTGTGTTTTCACTCCTTAAAGGGCGAAAAATAAACATTTAAAATGCTTTTTCTGGAAAACTACAATTTTTTCTCTTTTTATAAATTCATGTTTAGATGTGTGAATAAAAACTCCTACAGTTAACTTTTAAATACTATAGATCCAAATGTCTATTAGATGTTTTGAAATTTTTGTAATTGCTTTCAGTTAAGTTTCGTTCCTCCAATATTTTAAAATTGGAGCAATTATTACTATTTATCACAAAAGGCAATATGGGAACATGTGTTAACCATTTGTGCTAATCCTGTTCTTTCTTACTCTATCTAATTCTCACTCTGTTCTGTCAGTGAAACATTTATTTGGTTCTTTTTGTTAATGAAATATCTATGATCTGGTCATGTGTTCGTAGGAATTGTATAAGTTAAATACTTGTTAAATAATTGCTAAATTATCTTGTAAATATTAAATACTATTTAGATTCCTATCAATAGTTGTCTAATGTTGTTAGGAAAAGATAATCTAAATTCTAATCTTTCATACAGATATGGAAGAAATTTTCCAGAAAAGCTTCTACTAGATCCATTCTGATCTTAATGTTAAGAACAGTGAACTACTGAATTTGGAATTATTGTTGGGCCAGTGAAAAAATACTGCGTTGAGAAATTTGCACAAATTTGTGTTAACCACGAATTCTTCACTAAGAATATTGCAGTACATACACTTATATGGAGAAACATAATAAATCTATTTACTAATTAATGTAGTTTCGTGTTCAGGTTTATAATTTATGTTGCAAGTCACATCAAATTACTTTTGCATTTCTTTCAAATGATTGTTATTCTTTAAAACTCTTGTAGTATGTTGAGAATGTGAATGAAAGGTATTAGCAAATTGGATTCATTCCGTTGCTTACGAACTCAAAAGGCAATCTTGATTGTTTTTGCATGCATAATGCATATTAACTTTCTGAGCGTCATGAGATTTCTGAATAGTGTTTTATTGCTTTACCCTGCAACACCCATAATGAAAAATATCCGCATATATTGGTTGGAATAATCGTAGGAGAGTTTATTAGTCAAAGTCTAAAACTGGTTAGAAGCCATACAGGAAAAATTTCAAGTTGCACGCTGGATTTATGCGTGCTTGATCTTCAGGGGATTAATCTGAGTTTCCTATGTAAAATTATCTATGCCAAACTTCCCATTTGGGCGCTCGAGCAATTTAAATGTAGAGTAAGCTTGTGAGGGGACATCCTAAGGTAGGGGTCGACAACGCGGTGCCCGCGGGCTCCAGGGTTCCCGCGAAGCAATTTAAAGTGCCCGCCGTTCAAATAACTAAATTCTAAATTTTAGATATTTGAACAACAAACACTCGTAGCTGTAATGAATAATTTTAATAAAAATTCTTATTTTATCTTCTTCATTTTAACAATTGTACGAATTGTACAATTAAACTTTTGACAAAAACTGAATCTTAGCGACATCTAGATAACACTAGATAAAATAGATTAATCAATTTTCGACTACTAGAGACATCTGATTCCGCATATGTTGAATTATTTTCTGTCCCCACTATCCTCGTATACTCTGTCCAGCCACGGCGTGCTACACTTTACATTCGTAACCTCTGTTCTTACATAAATTTGTCATTTCCTGAATTTGAATTTCGAGTTGTAAGTATACCTGTGATTGTTTAATTTAATGGTTTGTATTTATATTTATTATTATTGTAGCCGCCATGGAAAAAATAAATAAGAAGCAGAAGACACATCATTTTAATGTTGAGTGGGAAGAACAAGTTTGTTTCATTTATTATAAAGAAAAAAGTGTATGTTTATTGTGCAATTCAAGTGTAGCGATTGCTAAAAAATGTAAAGTGGAGAGACATTTCATCACTACTCATAAAATTTTAATACGAATTTTCCAATAAACTCGGAAATTAGCAAGAAAAAAAATTCTGAACTAAAACTCAACTTAACTGGACAGCAGAGTTTATTTACTAGACCAATTTCCCAATCAAGAAAAGCCACTTCTGCCTCCTTCAAAATTGCGCACTTTTTGGCAAAGAAAATGAAACCGTTGTTGAAGGTGAAATTATTAAAGAAGCCATGTTGTTAACTTCAGAAACGCGTTTTGATGTCCATAAAAATAAAAACGAAATAATAACTGCAATAAATGCCATCCTATCAGCGAGAACAGTAACTCGAAGAAGATTTTATTAGTCACATCATTCGGGGGAGATGAGGACGATGTGACTAATAAAATCGCAACACATTTCGATGTTTCCAATAAGGAGGACTTAGAATTGGAAATTATAAATATAACAAATGATATTTAATTAAAATCACATCATAACGAAGAAAAATTCTGGAATTTAGTGAATGGAAAAAGCTTCCCATTGTTGAGAAAATTTGCTCAATTTTAGAGTACATTTTCTCTCTTTGCGCGTCGACATATGCTTGTGAATGTTTGTTTTCCAATATGAAATACTTAAAATCGAAGTACCTATTAAGCCTCACTGACGCTCATTTGGACCTAAGAACTAGGAATTCAACTTATGTGCCACATTACAACGAGTTCGCCGCAGATTTGCAATGTCAAATATAATTAATTATCAGTTTTAAAATTATGTTTTTTCAATTAAAATTTGAATTAAAAATTTATGTAATAAATTTATGTTGCATTGATATTTCATGTTTAAATATTACTCCTCCCTCTTTTTCATCCCACGGTGCCCACCGAACTCCCTCATTTCTGAAATATGCCCTCCTAATAGAAAAGGTTGCCGACCCCTGCCCTAAGGCATACTACACTGGTGTTCCCGCTGTGCCGCAGTGCAGTTATTCCATTAACGTAATTTAAATGGATGGGATTTGTATTTTTTAATGTACTTCTTAAGTGAATGCTATACGAAGTGCAGAATCAATTAATTCACATGAAACACAACCTTTTAAATTAGTCTACATGATTATATTTTCTATATTTGTTAGTGTGATATATATTAACAATCTACCAAGTATAACAAAATATTGTGAAATAAAAATACACTGCTATTATTATTTTTCATATTGTGGATATCGGATTTCAGCTTAGAAGCTTAAAACTCTTTAACGGACAATTTTCTTATTACAACTGCTTAAAGACTATAAGTATGTTGGTCAAAAAATAACAATTGTAAGTATTTTGATAGCTTATATATCTTTTAAATATATTACAAAATGATGCATTTCTCATCATCGTGAAAAAAATAAGCATTTCATATCTCCGAAAAATGTAATTTAATGAGTTTCTGCTCTAAGCCTACGAGCTTACGATATATTTGTTATTGACACAAGAAAGAAATGTGTGAATTATCAAAGAATTAAAAGGTGATGAACACATTTGGATAAGTCCACATATTTTTCTTAAAACCTTTTAATACTTTGTAAAAGTAGTGGAGTTATGGGAGCGGATTTTGACAGAAAGAATTTCAGAAAATTTTATAAAAAAATTTAGATACCTTTTTAATTCTTTAGAGTTATTGTTAAAGAACCATTAAAAATCATGAAAATTTAAAAACATCGAATCAACGGAGAATGTAAGTGATATAACCACTTCAACATTCTGATGTAAATGAAACCAGGTAATTATTTTTATTACAATATTATTTACATATAGTAAATAAATTTTTATTCTTCAACGAAATATTTATATCACTTTTACGAGATAGTTCGATGCTATGCCGTGAATTGAGTATGGAATTAACAGAAATAATAGTTATTGCAATTAATATTAGTTAATATTAGTTTATTACACTGAATGAGCTAATGCGGTCATCTCATGCGTTCATTTCGATATTTCGCGTTTCTTATTGATTGTGGCGCCATCTGTATTATGATTTATAATACAATTTCATGGTAAGTCGTTGGAAATACTTTATGAAATAAAATGATGAAATATTCTGCTATGATTAAAGCTTCAAAATATTTATTCTTTCTCACTTTGCCTTATAAACTTACAAAAGTTTGTTTTGCTCCTTAAATAAAATTATTCACCAAAATATCCTTCCTTTTTTAATCAATCCGAAAAGAGTTGATTCATATAAATTCAATACCCTCAAAAGCCCAATAACTGAAAATTCGGCCATTCATGTTTTAATTTTCCTGGATGTGGAGAACAGTCGTGTGAAATTTCGATATGGGTACTTGAGAACTTTTGCACTTCTGATTGAGAAACTCAAAACGCATAATTCAGTTCAATAATGATTGCTAGGATCTCTTGTAGGTATTACATGAATAAAATCTCTTGAACCGAACTGGAGAAGAAATTTTGCCAAAAATTTATCTCAAACAAACTTTTTTATTTCAGTTTCGAAATTTGTACACACAATTAATTGAAACAGAATATATTAAATGAATGGAGTTAAATAAACTTAACGTGTTAACAGCTTTAATTTTTACAATTATGAACTATTTTTAAGATTCTTACTATTTTACTTGCCAACACAAAACTAATTTATACTTTCTATTCCATAATTTGTTGGATTGATTAATTGGATACAGCTTTGTCGAGAAAGGGGAACATCTATTTCGACCAACTTCTTATAAAAGTTCTGTACCAACAATTGTGTTTTCATGATACGCTACTTAAGAAATTTGAGAAATAATATAAATGTAAGTACTGAAAAATTTAAATCGGGACTCTAGGAAGGGAATTTTTCAAAATACGAAAATTCTTTTGACCGTATGGTCTAAAGAACTTAATGTGAAAGTTGTATATGTTTTCTTATATAATAAAATTTTATATTTAATATTCTTGCATTATTAAGTGAACAGTATTATTATGAATAAGTAATGCCTTCGGTGCAGAAAATGAATACATACAGAATTCACAATGAATGCATATTGAATATTATATAAAATTTTAAACTTTCTGTTAAAGTAAAGATAATTTTTTTTATTTGTTTGAAATGGCATAGTGGTGTATCAAAAAGACTGACGTCACGTTTAGGATATGTACGTATATTCGGAAACACGTATCGCCACATAAACACTATACAGCCAGCTATATTTAACGTGAAAGAAAATGCCTCTCATTACAGAATTTATTCACCCTAGCAACGACGGCTAATTGAGCTAGCATATATCTATTATTAATCTGATGTTTCCAGAAAATATAATCTAACATTGATTAATTAAATATTCAACGCAAAATAGATATACCATTCTACTTCTAGTTAATGATCGTGTTTAAAAAGGGTTTCTGGATAACTAATAGTTAATAAATGATAGTTAAACTTACCTGTTCCTCTCTTTTCAGAATTATTTCTTGTTTTGTTTTCACTTCCCATGAGAAGAATTCTTTTAACCGCAAAAGATAAATGAGGTATCCTTTTATCTCGTTATCTTTCAGAGCATGATTGGAACTGTAAAGCATGGAAACAGTTGGCTCCATTTCTTCTATCTGCTGTTTCAGAACTTTTATTCGTTTCCTAGAAATGCGTATTAAGAATAACAGAATTATACTCAAAGGCGATTTTTTTCCTAAATACAAGTTATCAAAATGTTTCAAGTATGATTCAGATCATTAATAACCATTTTAAATGCTTTTAAAACCAAATGAACTATTTTCTTTTTTTTCTAATTTGTTGTCCTTTGTTGTTGAAATGACTGATCGCTTTTAAATTGTTTATAAATGACTTTAAATTATTCCTTAATAGGTTTCCTTTTATTGAATATTTATTTAACAACCATCATGCAAAATTTTTATTCATAATACTGTCTTCCAGAAATTATTTAAAGTGTTTGCATTTAAATTGAAACCTGTTTTTAGTTCAATTGCCGGTCATTGAATAGTCTAGTTCGATTTAGGGGTTATTGTATTTAAAGATCACCCATAATACACGAATTTCTGATCTTGTGGAAGTTTGCATATGATGAAATTAAAAAAATTTTTTGTCGTCAGTTGATTTTTATAGACCATTGTTCTTTAATTTTAAGAATTGCTTACTTCTGAACTGCCATTTCCGCTAATCCATAATGTTTCCTGGAAAGTGACTTAACGCTTTTCATGTGCAAGTCCCTCTTCAATTGTGATAGTTGTTTCGTCAGTTCATCCTCTATAATTGCGTAGTCAGATGCCATCGAACAGTTCCAATTTAACTTCAATTGCACTGAAAAATATAAATGCACATTAAGGGACTAACGACATTTAGAGTGTACTATCTACTTGTCATTTTGTGTAAGCTTTATACTGTATAAATTATTAGCAATTCAACTTTTTACTCTAAGTACATTATTTTTTTATCGTGGAAAATTCTTCCTATTATGTAATCGCATCTATTTTCAAATTTCCATTTACTTGATATGGGCGTATTTTTCAAAAACATAAAACAAGTTTGGTTTGTCATGCTATGGTCATTGTTTTACTTCTCCAAAGACAACTATACCGGGACCGAACCACTACAAACATCTATGCCCGAACCTGGATTCGAACCTAAAACCTGTTGAATTGAGGTTCAGAGAGCAAACACTTGCCGAGTCGACAAGGCAAACGAAAACAGGAAATTAGTTTTGTTTTTCTTTAGACAGACGTAATTGGGTTGGATTTTAGATTATTGGGGTGTGCCAAACAGATAACAGCTCAGTTCCTGAATATAAATATAATTCACACAAGTAAGGCTACTCAGCTACTAAGTTTAGGAACTCAAGCTACTTCAGGGCTAACATTTTGAAATTTATTGGTCTCTATAAATGACCATCCCAAAACGTTTTATAAGGACAGCGAGCTATTAAGGGATTTGCTTTATTTTTTAATCTAAGCACAAATGTTAGTAATTGCATCTTAAGGGTGATGAAGACAATAAATACATTCCATGCATGCTGACTACCTTTAGGCCTATATTTTTTTAATTTATAACTTTGTATATTTCTTTTGTTCCATTTGTGTCACCTAATGAGGTACACGTTGTCTTGGTCAAGAAGCTTGGAGTGTGGGGTGACAGATCAGGTGTTGACCTCATCATCTGACCTTGGATCAAAATTGCGAGATGCTGTATACTCTGATCTTTCCCTTCTGAATTGATCCCTGATCGTCGCCAATAGCCCATTGTGTGGCTTCAATGAAACGTAAATTCAACTGCCTACCTGAAGTAACTGAACTGAACTGAAGTAAGGAATGAGGAAAGTGACCATTTAAAGCATTGTTTTATTTATATTTATATTTTTTGGTGTTAGAATAAGATTAGTGAGAAAGGGGCCTTATTTTTAACGAAAGAAAGCTACATAACGACAAATGTAAGAAATACTTCCTAATTTTTAAGTTGATGTTAATCAAACTCCTATTCAGTATGATAGACTATTTTTTATTTCAATTAATTTCTCTTTGATTTAGCACCAGGGTATAATGCAAGATATAGTGTAAAAAGTCAGGCTTTACATAGAAATCGAACTTTACATCTTACTAACTCATGACAAAATGAAGGAATCAACTGGTTTGTTGTCTACCGTGTTCCATGTACTGTTTCAAACATCTAAGCAAAATGTTATGCATTTTGAACCAAAACTTTTATAGATATCATTTTTGCAACAAAAGAATACAAGAATCAAAACCAAAAAAACCCAGAAAGTAAAATTTTAACTATATAAACTATATGTAAGGGACTCTCACATAATATTGTAATATTTTCGTTAAGGATGAAAGTAGGAACAAAATTAAAGCAGTTTCGAAAACCTTAAATATTGCACATTTGTGATTCATGTTTGTGTAAGCATGCAAACTAAGTTTTACTTGTGTGTGTACAGTGATAATTTGGCTAACAGAGAATTGAGGCCAATTTGCATTTCAATTAATTATGTTTTATTGTTTAGACATCAGTTGGTGGCAATAGTTAGTTTGCAGTAATTATTTTTATTTTATTTTTAGACTCCTGTTGTTGGTCGTTAGAAAACTCTATGCCTTACAGCAAATGATTTGTATGGATACATGGAAGCATTATTTTAGAGCCACAGCCTCTTTTAGTGAAAATAGATTTGTTGCAAATAAATAAGTTTTCAATATACAGTCAATTTCCTTGTTCCAACTACATCACCACGGACAATTCTAAAAAGAATTTCAACTTAAAATACGTTTCTTAAGATGATCAACCTCCTTAAGTAGGGTTTCCCTTCGAAATTGCCTAAGCATATTGGCATGAATTTTTCATGAAGGCCAAATGTGTATCCATGTGCAGAGTTGGTCTTGCAAGATCTCTTTCATTTGCAGTCATCGCGTACGATGATTATAATAAGGTTATAAAAATTAATTGAAGTTGCCTAGTTGACACATCCCTTCCATTTAAATGAATAAACAGAAATTATGAAACGTAATTTGTCGAGCTGTACTGGTTGAACGTAGTTGTATTTGACCTTGAGTGTTTCCGTAACCATCCTAACGCTTTTAAGCTTTAATTAACCATCGTCGATTCTACATTTCACAATTACTTTTTCTTATCTAGCATCAATGTGTTACAATTTTCAATTTTTCGTGACATGGTCCATGGCCCCCACATAGGAGGATACTGAAACGTGGAATGCCATAAATTGAATCATAATGATCATTATATGCATTTATATTGCTAAATATTTTATGACTCTTGCAAACTTATATTTCTTTTATCTCTTATCTTTATATTATCAACCGGTAATATAGTGCCTTATAATTGATATTTAAATTATATTCTTATAAATTAGCATTTTCATTTCAGGATTACTAACGACAAACTTAGATTTGGTGAACCATTACCTTGTGGAATTCACATGCAATTTTGAATAATGCTTATTACTAAATTTGTACTTACAGGACTCAAATCTTCATACTTTTTAGTATAAAATAACGACAGTAAAATATTAATGAAAATAAATTACGACAGTTATTTAGTTGTTGGCCATTCTATGTTATGTGCTCTAACTTTGCACAATGAACTCCTCAGTATTGTACCAATTAGTGTATTAATTTTCATGTATTATTTGTAAAAAATAAAAATGAGACCAAGGCTTTTGGAGGACCTTCCAGGGTAGTTGGTCCCTTTTATATACAGTGGCTCCCAAAATCGAGTATACACCACAAACAGCTTTATTTAAAAGCAAACTCTGTGATTAATAATTTGAATTTAATTTTTATTGGTTTGGTGAAATGCGCATTTAGAAACATATAAGGATAAAAACAATTTCATATGTCTATAATATTTTTAAAGATAAGTTTTAAAGGGCAAATTTACAAACTTATATCACAAAATTGAATTTGTAAGCTTATTTCGTATAGAAACACAATAATAACATAAAATAAAGTTTAGTTTCAGGTATTTTTGCATGTAGAACAAACAGCTTCAAAACTTAGGGACTTGTTTTTCTGAATATGTGCGTCCATATTTCTCTAGTAGAATAGAAAAAATCCCGATATTCAGAGTATAGAACTCTGAATATCGGGATTTTTTTCGCATTAGGATCCTACAAGTCCAGTGAAGTCTTGAGATTATGGTGGGAAGGTTTGTTTTCCCAGCCCACTCTATACCCATTCCCAAGATGGACGAGTTTTAGCGCTTGTATGGGGTTATAAATCAACCTTCAAAAGAAATAGATATTGCATGTGAGCGGAGTCGCTGTCATAAGATCTCTGACTGGTAAATCACATGGGCTTACTAATCGACTTAGTCAATTGGCTATCGAAGCGCAGACTAGTGTTTTTGATCATGGTGTGGATAATCACTTTAACCAATCAATACTTTAGGATTCATGCTTTTTCCCACAACCACGTGACAAATCTTCAAACTCTGAGATCGGAAGAAATAACATAAAGCTAAACGTGCATATTCTGTTTCATTACGAGGTCTATGGTTATAAGGGGGGGGGGGTATTTCAATTAACGTCACACTGGAGCAACACAATGGGCTATTGGTGACGGTCCGGGATCAATCCCAAGGGAAAGATCCGAGGACAACACCACGTAATTTTGAACCACGGTCAGATGACGAGGCAACACCTGAGCTGGCACCCCACTCTCCAAACTTCCACACCACGCCAACGTGAGGACATTTGAGGCCACGACAGATTTAACGTGCACCAGCCCCCTTTGTACACGACGGTGTTTTGGCTGGATTCGAACTCGCAACCCTTCGGTTGCAAGTCCGTTACTCTTCCAACCGGGCCACCGCGGCCCTTATGGTTATAAGAGGACTGAAGAGGTTGGAAATGGTTTTCTTTTGGTGAAATTACAGAAAAGTGAAATATTTAACTCTCTTGAAGAACAATTTTTAAACAGTTTTCAAATTTTGAATTAAGAGTCAAATTTGTGTGTCTATAGATAAAGAGAGAAGAGACACAGAACAAAAATAATTAAAGTTTCTGTGCCACCTTAGACAGCACAAATATACACCACAATAATTGCAGGTTCTCAGTAGACTTGACAATTTGTGTCCTGAAAGGAAAAGTGGTAAAAATCACGATATTCAGAGCGCAGAACGTAAGACTAATTCTACGAGAGAAACTGTCAAATATATTCAGAAAAAAAGCACAAATTCTTAATTCTGTGCCCCTAGACTTAGAAACTATTCTACATGAAGCAATATCTGCAACAAAACTTTATTTTACATTATTGCTATGTTTCTGTAAAAAATTAAATGGTTATCAAGTAGTACCATTTTTATTTTCATTCCTACGTGTTCTTAGTGTTTGGATTATTTAGTCTGTCTTTATGATGAGAAAAAAACATTAACATAGTTCCAATCGCAATCTTGTCAACTCTAATTTCTTGAAAAGGCAATTTGAACGAGTCGCTTGTACTCACAAAATGTAGTATTCAGAAATACATGATACAGTTTTCTGAAACATTCTCCAAATAGAGATTTATTTGATCTCATTTGAGAGTATTTTATGAACTTAAAATAAATAGTATTGAAAGAATACTTATAATTCTTAATAAAGTGTACATACATAAATATTTAAATGGCGATTGCCAGAATATCGTAATTTTAAGTAAACTAACAGATTTTGCATTCCATTTGAATATTAATCATAATGTAAATAACGCACATAAATATTGATCATACAAATAACAGAGCCGTTGCAATCCAAAATCGAATACCTTGAACTCCTCACAACACTCATAACTCAGGTTACATATAAATTTTGCAATGCTGTGCCACCTGGGCGGAAAGATCTGCAATACCTGAGCGATCACGAGAATGTTTATTGAAGATTGCATGACCATGATATTGGTAAATGCGAATTTGCTTCTTAATGGTCCTATTCAGTTGGGTATTGAAGGAGTTATCCTAGATTTTCTTTTGCCAACCATAAATACCGATCACGTGTGTATGCTGCAATGATTCCAGAATTTAGAACACCAACCTGACATAGGCGGTAAAGAAATCATTTTATTAAAAACAGTTTAACATTGTAAATTTTACAGAGTAAATTATGTATGCACAAATAATTTAAAATGCAAACCATCAACTTATATAAAGTTACTATCATGAAAATAATTATTTCGAGATCTAAAATGCCGACATACATTCACCCTAGAACTTGCGCAAAAACAGTCTGAACTGAACATAAATTATGCTTTACTTCGAATTGATAAATTAAAATAATTACAGTTATAAGGTGGTTTCTCGTAAGAATATTTTTCTCCTTTGAAACACGTATCATATGTTTAAGCAGCAGACGGTTTGGAAACTTTCCATTCGATTAAAAGTTCATGCAAAATTTCCTGAGGACTTTTCTTTAGATGTGTTTTTATCCATTATCTATTTCTATTTTCTATTCTCTCAATAAAGTAACTTTTCTCATTACCATGAGAGAAGAATCTGCATTCTTGATAAGTAAGCAATGTTTTCTATGCTATATTAATTATTTATATTATTAAATTCGACGCATTTCATACTGAAGTCATACACATGTAACTTTTCTCTACATTTGATGCATTATTTCTTTAATTAATCGATTTACTTTAATCAATAGTAAATCTTTTAGAAAAAATATAGGTTACAACCTTTCGCTATTGTAGTAAACATTGCCGTGTAATTATAATTGTTTTCGTATCATGAGCTTTTGAAATAGAGATGGAAAATGAAGAAATATTTCTTAATTAAAAGTTTCCATCGCTGGTTTCGCTAATATTTTTACTTAAAAGCAACTAATTTATCTGGAAGGATGAAATTATTTTGTATACAGTCCTTTCATGGGGATATAGAATATTAAAATTATATCAACAAATATATTCACAGAAAAAAAATTAATCTGCAATTCTTGTAACAAGACCGATACAATAAAATAACAGTGCAAAAATCATGCTTTAGTATTGCATCATATTCTAATTACCTCACTAGTTTCTCTTATTAAAATAAAAAGAAATATTTTAAATTTGAGATTGTAGAATAAATTTCGTGGAACAGTATTGAATGTAAATATTCGACTAATTTCCTTAAGCGTCTTACAAAAAGAACCCAATCAGAATGATATACGTACATTTTTTATAAGGAATCATCTTTTATATACTTCTTTGGTACACTACAGTGATTTGTCTGATGCCCTCGAAGAAATGTAAGAATAGAATTGAGGTTTTGCATTAACACAACGCTTACTTAAAGTCAGTGTTAAAGAGAAACAATTATCAAAATCATAGCTAGTACTCAAAACCAAGTGTTGATCTCTATCAGAATCCGTCGATCTAAAAAGTTTTCTGTTATTTTGGTATTGGTAACTAATGTAATCTTTGCTTTGATAATTTGTAGAACTATCAGAAATATATGATGTACTAATAAATAATAGGCGACATAATGTTTTCCATCTGTCAACTTTGTATAATTTAATTATGATACACAGAATTATAGAATTACAAAGTACTAGTTTTAAAAGTATTGTAAGAATCACTAAATCTACGAGAATGACTAATTTTTTCGACAAATAATAAGACACATTAGCGAATTGTATACTTGTATACTACTTGTATACCACTTTCGTATATAAAATCACAGCTTAGGTGACTCAATGCCAGAATGAATGCATTTGTTACTATCCTTGAAATGTCCAGAATTCACAGTACACCATTGAACAACTTTTAGAAAGGCTGACATTTTGCAGAATACTGCATGTAAAAGCAACCTCCTCCCTTTGTAAAATGACATCCAAAGGTAAAATTGCGAAGGATGATAACATCAAAAATGAATACAGTCTTTCATCTCGAGTTTATAACAATCGAAAAAGAAAGCAAATTGAGAGACCTCATTGTTTTTTCTCGCATACAATGAATAGGATTTTAAACGGAAATCATCTGGAATACAAATAATTATTTACATCATCAATAGACGTGCACAATCAACATCCGGAATCCTGGAACTGTTTTTCCACGTTTTTATTTTGTATTTTAATTGAATTTCTCTATTTGGGTTACTTGATGGGATAGAAAATTGTATACATTTCTTTTGTGATAGTTGCAGTTTATTTGTTGAAGACAGCTCTGCTGAGCAGTTACTCCCACGAGGGAATCCGGTGCTGTTTACACTTTCTGAGGAGTGAGAAACAGATGTGTTTTTGAGGACCGATGTGTTCGGTCAAACGTTACGGATTCTACAGGTTCAAAATATCCTGATCCAGTTTACATGTAACTTATGCATTGTATATTAAATCTTTTTTATGTAAATCTGTATCTTTTGGCTCATGGGGCTTGCTTTGTTTAACCCTCTGAGCATCACGCGATTTCTGAATAAAGTACTATTGGTCTTACCGTACATCACATAATGACTAAATAGTCAAATTTATTGGTTGAGGTAGGTATTTAATTAACGTCACACTGGAGCAACACAACGGACTATTGGCGACGATCAAACCCGAAGGGAAAGAGCCAAGAACAATACCGCGTAATTTTGAACCACGGTCAGACAACGAGGTCACAACTGAGCTGGCACCCCACTCTTCTAACTTCCAGGCCACGACAACATGAGGACATTTGAGGTCACAACATATTTACCATGCACAGCCCCCAATGTACAGGACGATCTTTGGTTGGATTCGCACCCCTCCGGTTTGCTAATCCGTTATTATTCCAACTGGGCTACAGCGGCCCATTTATTGGATGAAAGAATCCTAGAAAATATTTGATTGGTCAAAAAATATTAAACTGTTAGAAGTCATGCAGAGAAAACTGCAGGTAGTATGATGAAATAATGGTGCATGAGCCTCGATGATTAAAAAGGATTTTTCGCTCCGTTAGGGTGACAGTGCATAAGGCAACGGTATTTGATACTCAATGAGAGGTTAATTATTGCTTCTAACTTAATTGTTTCCTATATTTACAAAATCTGTAGGGAACAAATTAGAACATAAAAGTTCTAATTAAATAAAATGTACATACATTAAATTTCTTTTTAATGTTACAATTGCACTTTTGAGAATTGTTCACTAAAGAAGGCACATGCTTGATTTTCAATGTGTACAGTTTCTCAGTTACTTAGCTGTTAATTAACGATATATTACCCATTCACTTTGCCTATGTCCTTCCCTTCGGGATTGATTCCGGACCGTCGCCAATAGCCCATTGTGTTGCTCCAGTGCAACGTCAATTCAACCTTATTAATGTTTACATTTTGTCAAATAAATATCGGCAATAATGTTAACGCCCAACTAGTAAGTTTGAAGGACTAAAATCCAAATTAGCTGCAAGTTTCTAACTTTCAGTAATTTCAGTATATAAAACAATTCTTAAGTAACTTTAACAGTTATTACTTATGGTTATTGGTGTAATTTAACAGAACGAAGTAAACTAATTGTGAACTAGCATTACATATTCCCTTTTATTCTTTTCATATTAAGTAAAACATTTATGCCCTATAAACTGAAAAGAGCGCAATACTAGATACTCATCCATTTATCAAAGGTATTTAAGTTCATTTAACTTTACACTTTTCCTTTCTGGAAGTAAAAATGAAGAAACGAACAATAGGAGGTAAAATTCCAACGCCTTTCGAGAGTTTGAAATATTTCACTAAAGGTTAAAAAAGCATCTAAAGTAAACTGGTATTCCCCACCACGACTATTCGACTGCAGACGCATATATATGAGACTCTCTGGTCCAGGTGTCTACAACTAACAACAAAGGTCGACAGATTCAAGAAAGAAATTGCTATAAAACGAAATGATACAAAGGACTGTTCGTAAGTCGGGTCTCTCTTCAAGGTGACCTTTTATTATAATCGGATGAAGTTCCACAGGTTATATGGGATGGGAGATTACAAATACCAGCCTCACAAGTGTTAATGAACTTTAAAATGTTTAATTCATACTCATGTCTGTACTGTAAGCTTAAGATGATCGAGCGTTGCTATTGGAATTATTGCTTGAGTTGCGAAGTCAACTAAGGTTCTGAGGTAATAAAAATTCGTTTTAACGTCTACAAAGACCTATTTATTGCAAAAACTGAGAAAATACGTCTAAAATTGACTGGACATAATGATAACATATTTATTTCTAACTCTAACTATAACTTTTGATAATGATGAATTTGTATAGCGCTAAAAATAAATGTACATACCATTTATAAAGATAGAAATAATGCAATTTCCTTTGCTTTAAATATAATCTTGCATTTATGGTAATCAGGATTATTTAAAAAAAATCAAACGTGGTTCCTTCAATTAACTTTTAGTCTCTAATAAGCTTTTTAGCATCTAATTAGCTTAGAGAAATTTCTTAATCCGGATTTTAATTCTAATATGCCCTTGCTACTGATGATTTGAAAAGTGTTTCATAAAACTGGAAAGCTTGTATTTGGCTACTAAGGTATTGACTAGTTGACTAACATAAAAATAATGATTAGAAACAACGATAAGAATGATCCTTTATGAGAATGTGGCACAAAATAATTATTAATAAAGTACCTAAAGAACAAAGAGCATATTCATTTGCATCTGTGTGTTAGATTCACAGATAAATAACTATTTGATCTTTCGGTGTTGTCATCGTTTAAAATTTAATTTTTAACAAATATATTTTAATGTACTATACACATGAAAGCTTTATGTTACAAAGTATATTTTCTGTAAGAAGCCTAACATTAATGTTGTTCCTGAACGTTCTCGACTAAATTTTGATCCTTTATAACTGTTAAATAAGAGAACTGTTCATTGAATTTTCCTGAAACTTTCTTTTCTAAAGTTCCATGTACTGAAATATCAGAATAACAATCGAGTAAATTAATTAATTTACCCTTCCTGGCGGTTGTCTCGTTGAAGATATCTCATCATTAACAAACTGACCAGATCCTGATGGACGAGATATCTTTTCAATTAAAAAAACTGACCAAATCTTCATCTCGTCATCATAAAAACATTGGCAATATCATGATGACGAGACATCACGTCATTTGCAAAATTGGTCAGAATAATGGACGAGATATCTTGTCAAAACCACTTGGAGAGTTAATGAATTATTTGAAAATGATTTTTTGAAAACATTGGATAAATTACTATTTATGTTCGTTTTAATAAATCATCAAAGAAAATGTGAAGAATAGTTTTTAATTATGTAATGGTAAAGTAAATATAAGCACACGTTCGATTTTCGAAACAGAAAATGTTGTTTTTGGTCCATTTTCAAAACAGAAAATGTTCAGACACATTACAATAACAAAGCACGAAGTAACATATCAGTTCATTTATTACATGCTTAGAAAATATCACTAATCTCAGATAAGGTTATTGTATGGTAAAGTAAATGCTGATATATTTTTCTTACGACTTACGAAATGTCTCCTTGGGAAAGAAAAACCATCTGGAATCCTAATCCGACTCCTAAATACATTCATTAAGGAATTCAATTTCTTCAGAAAAAGTTAATTTGATTGATGAAATCATATGACTCGATCGATTTTTTTACCTCCGCTGTGATAAAATGATTGATGGAAGGTACTTGTGAACTCTCACATTTACATGCCCTGATCGAGATCATGCGGTGAATTCATAAATAGAAAGCAGTTGTCTTTCGTGTTCATCATGAGTGATTGACCCTGTACCAGTTTTTTCACTCTTTACACACACTCAACAATTTTTAACTTCTAATCTGTCTTTCATTTTTTGTTTGGTGTGTTCTTATGCCGTCCATTAGCCATTCCGAGAAACAGAGTTGAACAACCCTCATCCATGAACTTCCGAATGTTTTTAATATGATTACTGCGTTGAGAGCATTCTTCCAGTAGATGATGCCCTCAAATGAAGAAGCCATCAACTGTTTTTTTAATCCATCCATGCATTTGCATACGCTGGACTGTGATAGATCACAGTCCGAGAACAAGTCTTCCCAGTAAAAACAGTGATTAAATTTTCGCGCAAATACAATTGAGTGACTGTTTATGACAGGTTGCCTAGGATGGAATGACATAAGATGAATCCCGAATGTTTTTTGCAGAAAATCTACTTTGAGTTGTCAGTCAGAGTTGGCTCATCATATCCAGTTCATTTCAAGTTGCAATACAAGCCGGTTGTTCATAGCTGAGTCAGTATGAGAGAAAGGTTTTTTACTGTGAATTTTCTTTTTGAAGAATATTTTAGACGAAAAGAAATCGCTTTTTCATTTATGTCATCCTTCTTTCTTGGATGTCCGATATTCTCTGTATTAATGTCATTCGTTATTATATTAATCTAAAGCTAGTAAAAATACATGACATTAATATGTGTTCATATTTTTTGTAGCTTCTTGTTTGAATTCTCTGTAACTATATTCACAGATATAAAAATTGGTAATCCACCATTTATTTCCCAAACGACGAACCAATCTCCAGAAAAATTTCACACCTTCGCTTCTTGAAAAATGTTCCTTTAGTTTAGCAGTTTCATATTTCGATCCAAAGGTTCAGGTTAATGTAAAGAACACAAACTGAACAAGTCCTTCAACAAGTTATCGATGTACACATGCACATTTTGTGTTTAAAATTATAAATAAATTTATGAATTCCAAAATTAATACACTATTTTTAGAGTGGCAGTTTGCCAGAGAATAAACATAAAACTTCCAGAAACATCGTAGGCATAGAATTTTTTTATACCTGTTATTGAGATCCTTGTAGCATCAAAAATTAATTTATTAATACGTATATTTGTATTTTTAAGATATTTTGGGACCATTTGTAAAAGCCAGATTCTACGTTCACTGTACAACTGTGGAAATAAAAACGAATCACCACTTTGTATTCGTGCTCTGCATGCAGCAAATTGAAAGGTACTATTCTATAAATATGAGCAAAATTTGCATAAATGGCCGTCTTCACAGCAAATTACGCACAAACTTCATAATTTTCAAATGGAACATCTAATTTAATGCCAAATTTCAACTCCATATTTAAATTTAACTCCGGACACCAAGTTTCACATCATTTGATTCCGCCGTAACAAGAGTATGAGTATGAGAAGTAGTAAGCAACTAAAGTTAAATTAGCGTTTCTCTCCATTTTACCTTTCTTATCAATCTCCCTAAGAGGTTTACATTTCAAACACGTTACTATTACTGAACAGAAATAAAATTTATGTGGGTTCTTTTAAAATAGAATCTTCAGTATGAAATTAACATACGAAAATTGTGAATGCATCCTTGATGTATGAGAGATCGATTTAAAAGACTTAGACATTAGGACTTAACAACTTTCCTATAAAATTTTCACTACCAATCGCTGTTTTTAGTAATTACTTTTTAAAGGAATGACTTACTTCTACTTGAAGTTAAAAATTTTTAAGTTCATTCCTATAGAATTTATTATTTTTAAATAAAACAAAATTATAGCTCCTGTGTGAACTTTATTTCACACATTTCTTTTAAATCCAATTTCACCGGTCTGTCTTCACTCTAAAAAACAAAGTAGCACAAAGTATTAAGACTAAGTTATAAAGAGCTCAAGCCTCTACTAGAGTTTGGATTTTCAGAAATATATTCTAAAACTGGGGCGATGAAGTTGCTGAAACATCCTTTATTCGTGGCTCAAAGATTTCCATTTTACCACCAGATCCTCATTTTCCTTGTCTGGAACACGAGATCTTCGCATCTTTATTGCTTCTAGGTGATTATCAGAAATCCGAGCAGCGCGTAATTTGAGTCGTACGTCGTGTGTTTACTGAGACTGTCGATTCAGGAAAACTTTCGTGGATTACCCTTAATGATATTGACGTTGTTAAAACGTAGCGTGTACATGTAAGTACCATGGGCTCTGTGGATCATTTGTTTGATGTTGAGGAACTCACTATCGATCCGGAATGTGAGAAGGTAAGTGTAGGGAGTAAATTATTCCCAGATCTAAATTCTCACATTCCAAAGATTTCAAAACTTTGTACGTAAATTTATTGTTTATTTAAGCCGTACAAAATAGTAGAATTTCTTAGCTTCGTGTTCTAGACTAATAATAAATAGATTTAAAATCAATATAACGAAGTAAAAAACAGTCTTCTTTTATAACTCAGATTTTAGTCAATAAGGGAATCTGGAACTAAGGGGACGGAACAATTTTTTATCTTTACCTTCAAATGGCCAACTACTTCAAACTTTCTAAATATTCTATATAAATATGTATCAAATTAAAATTGAAATAATCAAAAAGTGAACAAACAATCTGACACTTCATTAAAATTGCAAGTTTTGATTAGTAAATTTATCATTTTCGTATGATGCATAGCAATTTACCGATGTTAGCATTTAAATTATCATTTGCATTCCACTCTTGAAACTAGAATAAAATAAGATATGTTTCAAAAGTGATACCTTTTTATTTTCTAATAGTGAAAATGTAAAATTTTTTAAATATATGTTTGGAATGAGAATTTGGATAATAACTGCCATAACTCAAAACAAAACTGAATACACACATATATATATATATATATATATATTCAGTTTGTATATATATATACAAACAAAAGTTTGTATATATATACTAGAAATTTTAAACCACGGTCAGATGACGCGGTCAATGTCAATACCTGAACTGGAAATCCAATCTCCAAACTTCAACACCATGTCAACGTGAGGACATTTGAGGCCATGATGGATTCAACGTACACCAGCCTCAATGTACAGGACGGTCTTTTATTGGATCAAGTTGTGCACACGCAGTTGAAATCCTCGACTCTACCAATTGGATTACCGAGACTCCAACAATGTAATGAATACTAATTCATAAAATAATAGTAGTAGAGTAACTATTGTTGAATGCAAAAAATTATTTTTTGAATTTGTAAAATTTTATTTGTAAATATATTTTTAAAATCAGGAAACAACGTTTTCGGGGAGGTTGAGTTCTGAGGACCCCAAACCTCCCCAGGCTATGCCAATGTTTCATGGTGCTACTAACTTATTTCAGTCAGTATCGTTGTTGTAAATGCGTAATGGAGGGTATACATTTATCCATTCTACAATAGAAAGTTTCGCAATATATTAGCTTAATGTTTTTGTTCGCTCCATTTTGCTATTCTTTTCGTTTATTGTTTACCAGACATAAGTTGCACGAAACGGATGTTTTCATCCACTTGACTTGACTCACCTTCTCTCATTGTGATTACAAGTCAAATAAGCATAAACCCTTTGCCACAAGTATGAAAGTATTAGGTTAACGGCTCAAAGGGAATCTTGTTCTATTATTCCTAGATTAAGTCCTTGGCAGAATCTTTGCAAAGTAGAGCGATTTCCAAATATGCTCCACTTTTTGTGGAATAGTATGGAATGGGAGTTAAGTCATTCTCACATATCACGAAAAAATATTCGAATGGAAATAGTAATGTCTGTTTTGGGAGAATTTGCTTGTAGTATTAATTTCGTAGAGATGTATGTAACTTATTTTGGTATCATAACTAATACCCTCCAAACCTCAGTTCTAAAATTTGAAACTTCCGTGAACAAATTGGATTTGAATTACTTTGTGAGTAAATTGAATTCTGAGAGTGCTAGAAGTGAATATAGGGAACGCGTATAGTGTCCACGCCATACTTCCTTAATTGTTTATATCTATTGGCAACAAAGTGTCTTTTACTCACATTTCATACCTTATTTCAATCCATGTTCTCACTGTTCTCTCTTAAGTATGTATTTTCATTTACTTAAGGTTGTTCGGCTCAAATATGGCCCTTGCGTTATAAAACCCTTTACAATGAATATATCCATATTCCACAAATGGATTTCATACCCCTAAATGAAATTATCCATAAATATCTATCAGCAATTTGTTTACTGGGGGAAATTTTTAATTTCCCATAAATGCATGGCAAAGGGTTTATACATCTTCTTCGTGCTGCGCCTCGTCGATGGCAACCTCAGTCATATTATCCCAATTAGCTTCTGAACGTTCACTTCAATTTCATCCCATTCAATTCTTCAAGAACAATTCGGCATTTTTCGACTCTAAACCAAATTTCGCTCGTATTTTTTTGTCCAGCGAGAATTTCTATCATATCTTATTTATCTTCCAGATTTCTCATTGCTTTCTATAATCAAACTAAAAAAGAATTTTATTAGTGGCGAGCTCTTCCGTGCAGTTTTTGCAATTTTATGCAAATCCTTAACTCAAATTAAGTATTTTTAAACTAGGCAGCAAAATTGGCAAATGAATCCCGTAACGGTAGATTTGATATTATTTATATTCGTTCTTTTTCAGTCGACATTAAACAAATAACGTCAATTTCTGTGCCACGTACTTTAGTGAAATATACATATATTTAAGTATGAAGTAGGCCATTTAAGCCTAAAATGAAAAATTGCTCTGTTCTTACATATGACAGATAGTTCCCCCTTATTGAATAATATTTGAGAAAAAGAAGATTGATTTTTGTTCCACAATATTGATTTTAAATGTATGTGTACATAATATCATTTATTAGTCTAGAATACGGATAAATTCTATTTTGTACGGTTAATTCATAAACAAACAATAAAAATATTTTAGAATTTATTTAAAAAACATTTTCGAATATTTACGATTTATATAGATTTTTCGAATATGTTACAGTTTCCTTAAACGGGAGAAAAAATTGTCCTCCATCATCAAAAATGTTTTTATTAATATGCTGAACAAGTGAACTACCTTGCAAAGTAAGAAAGGAATCTTAATTTTAAAATTTGTTTCTAGATTTAAATCTAGAGCAAAAGGAAGTGCGAAACTCTTAATAAATGCTGACACATGTTCATTTCCCTCATTTCTTATAATGAAAAAAAAATGTATGGTCTATCCTCATTATTTAAAACATGGTTATTCTAATTTTTTACTCCAAACAACAATGCGTATCAAAACTTCACTCCATTCTTTCCTAATCGAAAATATGTGTTGCAGGAAATCACCTTTTCTACTTAGAAAATTGGGATGACCTCAATTTCATTCGAAGGATTCGACTGTGAAAATATACTTATTTTATCAAAATAAAAACTTCACAATCGTTAGAAAATTTTGATGGAAAGAACGAAAAAGTTTTAAATGGAAGAACTAATGTCAGCAGATATTATTCTAACTCACATCGATTTGAGGCATTAAGTTAAGTAGCTCTGAGCAAATGGCAGTAATAACCTTTCCTCTGCAGATGGCTAGGATAATTTGAGTCATAATTCAAACAAGATCTGGAAACATGATCCATGCTTTGGGTTTCAGTGATAATTACTTTATTAATGCTTCGAGGATAAAGATATTAGCTCTTAAGACGGTGAACTACAATTTGAATTCTTAGTACGGAAATTAATTTTATTTAATAACATTGGTGTTAATTAGTCCCTAAACCTTATTATAATTAGGCGAAAAAATATTTTGTTCATTTCTGAATTGGAAAGCAACTGGAGAGAGCAAACATTGTTTACCTTTTTTGTTCTAAACGGGTAGTTTCCCTGATTTGTAAATAAACTGTACGGAATTTCACTGGTGTTTCACTGGTATGGAATTTCGTGCGTCATAATGGTCGAGGAGGGTTAACAGGAGCGATTCTTCATATGTATTAACAATTTTTTTTAAATCTAAAATGATATTAAATAGACAAAGCTTGGAATTATTTGATTGCATAGTTTCGTCAATACAAAATCCCCCAAAAGTGGGAATAAAATGGTTAAAAAAGAGAAAGTACCCCATTAAGAATGGGGTATCTATATCAAACAAGCATCAGGAACTTCGAGATAATATTATCTTAATACAGTTGTTTATAATTGAACACAACCCATAAAAAATTTCATTTGTTTATCTGAAGGTGTTGGATCTTCTTTTTCTTCTTCAGTAACGAGAGGAGTTTTATCACAAAAAAGAAAACACCCGACAAAACGTTTTTCTGACCTACATATTTGGCAATGTTTGAACGGCTTTGGTAAAAATGCATTGTCCAAAAGAACGCGTTTCTTGAATTCGACATCTTAACGCCTAGAATCGGATTCTTTATTATATTGCTTCCTGGCCGTGTCTTTGACTATACAGACAACACTTTCCCTAGTTAAAAATGGGGCCAAGTCGGGCTGAGAGACGAGATGGTTATGAAGATGCTCTCTTCTTTCAATTTAACCGTTCCTTTGTGTGGGTATTAAAGAGTGGTAACGGTTTTGGGAAAGTTACAAACACTGAGAATTAAGACATAAGGTAAAGGAGTAATAAAGAAGTGTAACACGCGTTTGTGTTTTTTATTCAGTGACATGAATGGAGTTTAGGTTAATCTGCATTAAGTGATCTGCATCAAATGCAAAAGTGCAAAATCTTTTTCGTATCTTAAAGATTTTACGGATAGTACGTAGACCTTATTGTAATTAAAATGTCCCATAACATAACAAACCTCATCTTACACCTTGTTAACGCTTCTGAAGTTTTGTGAGATTTTAGTTGATAACTGTAAACTAAAATTCATAAGCAAAGTTAATCTATCAGTGGAGTACTTTTCATCAAATAATGTTTCAATATTTTATACTAGTGTGTGTTTATAATCGGTTTAATTTTTTGAATAGTAACATAGAGCTTTCACAGTATTTTTTGCTTGTCGTCAGTGTCCTGTCAATAAATAATACCTCCTTACTGCATTGTCACCATGCTTTTCAATAACTCTCCTGGAGGTTATCTCGAAGAGATATCTCGTCATCAGCAAAACTGACCAGAAAATGATGGACGAGATATCTCATCATTAGAAAAAAACTGACTAGATCTTGATTTCTTCAAAAAATCGGAAATATCTTGATGACGATAGATTTATATTTGTCTTGTAGCAACGACTTGATCAAGTTTAATGAGATAACGCTAGCTAATCCAATATGTAGATGGAAAGAAAAACAAACTACTTTTAATGACAAATTTTGAACAAAACAAATGCTTGAGTAGTTTCAAATTCCTATTTCAAAAATAAATATAAGTTGTGTTGCTTGTTGTAAGCTGTGTGTTGTACAAGTATTATATTACATTCTTAACGAATCAAGTCATAATCAAATAGCTAATTAATCCTTAGAGAAATGCTGTGGAAGGCAAAAAAGAGTATAGAAAAAGTTAACACTATTGGTGGTTCCCTCGACGAGGTATCTTGCTATTAGCAAAACTGACCAAATATTGATGGACGAGATATCTCGCTATTAAAAAAACTGACCAGATCTTGATCTCTTCATCACAAAAAATTGGCAATATCTTGATGACGAGATATCTCGCCATTAGCAAAATTGGGTCAGATCTTGATGGACGTGATATCTCGTCGAAACCACTTGGAGGGTTAACGCAGTAAGCATTTCCGAAAATACAGAATTGCTGTGATGCTTTAATAAATTTAATTCAGCTGATCTGAAGATTTAAAAACAACATATTGCAAATGATAAGTCTTTTTCTACTTTTATTAAATTATGTTTCTTGAATTGGTACTTCTAGTAAGCAATTAGACTGCCAAATATATATTGGCGAGCACGCAAGAACCAAGGAAGATTGGTTACTAATCTTTGGTGGTTGGTGAGCTCTTGCGTGCAGATGACCCCTAATCACGTAAGATCTCAATAAAAAGGTTGAAATTATTTATAATTACCAAATAGTTTACCTATTCTAGTTTAATAAAGGTACCATTTTAAAAATATTGTTTGAATTTCCAATAAAGTGCATTTAAACATTCAGTCTCCATGTCAGCAAATAAACTGTCCTTGTCTTTATTAGCTATTTCATAAATAGTTGCTGCTTTCTCCGGTATGAGTTTGAACTAGCCTGTCACAAAAACCTAGAGTTTAAGATAAATCAGTTGCAGCGAATAGATCAATCTCTGTCCAAATACGGCCCTCCGAATATTTTTCCCAGCCTAGAGACCAGATAAGACCCTCTAAATACTTTTATCAGGATCGCAAACCAGATAGCTCCCTCCAGACAGGTTTATCCGGTCCCCACACTAGATACTACCCTCCAAACAAGTTTACACGGCCCACAGGTCAGATACAGCCTTCCAAATATTTTTATCAATACCGCAGACCTGATACTAATACTATATATTCCTAGAGCATACTCACTCGAAAAAAAAATGAATATGTACTGAAGTAGCAAATCGGAGCCTACTGGTATTTAGTATTTTGATTACATAGAATACTAGTAGAATATTGGCCGGTGCTTACTCGGGTTGAATTGGTTGTAATTGATCGTAACATTACCCTATGTTAGTCCTATGGGTATTTCGAATTGTTTTTAACCCCTCTGTAGACCCAGAACAAATCCCCACGGGGTTTAATATATAGTCTATATTTCCTGCAGAATTTTAAAGCATGTGTGTACCGAATTTGGTGTGAATTAGTTAAACAATGATCGTAATGAAACTCAATATTTTTCTTATGAGGATTTCCAATTGATTTTAGCTACTCTGGAGACACTGGTCAAACCCCGAACGCGGGTTAACATACAGCCCATGTTTTCCAGCAGAATTCTACAA
Organism: Meta bourneti; assembly: GCA_933210815.1. Lineage (NCBI taxonomy): Eukaryota > Metazoa > Arthropoda > Arachnida > Araneae > Tetragnathidae > Meta > Meta bourneti. The sequence goes on along the minus strand of OW119924.1, from coordinate 50,561,931 downwards.
AATGAGCGTACCAAATTTGGTGAGGATTGGTCAGTCAGTGTGGATTTGTATAGATTAGACAGACAGAAACCAAGTTCGTTTTTTATGTACAGCTCTTTAAGATGGTCGTGCCGAATAGGAAGAACCGTAACGAATAAAAAGAGTGGCAATAGATTGTAAAATATTTCGGCATCATCGGCCACCATTAGCCTTCTCAGCCTATTACAGCACAACGGCGTAAGACATCGCATCATTTTAACGACATATGAACTACGGATTGTCCACAGCAATCCACGCAACCACGATAAAACTTATATGGTCTCCGAGCTTTCGTTTCTTTCGATATCTTCGCCTTGTTTTATATGAACCACGACGAACCGTTTAGCAAAACGACCAATAAATCCTCAGAAACAAAACGACATAAACGTTTTTTTTACGCAATGCCATCCGAAATAGTCTCCCACCACGGCTGCTTGCAGCGACTGACCGAACCGGAAGAATGCAATACAGAGGAGCTTCACATAGTCCGATTTTGTTTTGTCCTCGGACTGTCCATGGCCTCAAAATTAAAGGAACCGTTTCTTGATAGATTATTGGTGAGATCTATGTTAATGCGGAAAAATGGTTGCTTTTCGTGTGTCCACCGAAGAATGGGACAACCTAATCATAACCGGAAACGGACACGATGCATCGTTACGATAAGGGTTTTTATTCTCTGCAAATGGCGGTTGTTTGTGTGTGATACGGGTTTTATCACTCATTGATTCTAGTGAATTGAATGATGATATCCATGCATTTTTAAATTGATTAAGCAGGAGCCGGGACATATTATTGTGCGATAATTATTCGTGTGGGTTCTGGTAAATAATTTTTCTTTCTTCTAGAAAGTGTAATTTTTTTACTTTTATTGAACCCAATTCTTAGTTCTACCACTGTACTTATTTAGTTTTTTTATGTTTCAAGTGAAACTTATTTCAGAATAAGGCTAAGTAGTCAGGAATCCATCTTATAAATATCTCCGAAATAAAACTGAAAAAAAAAATTTTAATAGATTTCTAATGCATATTTCTTTTACAAATCTGGGGTTTCGTGAAAATCAATTATCTTATCATTTGCGATCCAAATACAATATGTCCTCTCTAAAATATAGGGCTGTCTTCGTGTTTCAATTTTTTTATAATTTGTCGCAATACTAGCAATGAAATTATTTTTCGGGAAACATTTTTTAACAAAAATTTATTGAAGTCTTCCAATCACCAAATTTGTCAGAACGATCTACCTCAACCCTTTGGTATTTTTTTGACGATCCAAAAAAATATTAGCAATGTTATAACTTTAACGTTTAAAATCTGAGTTTTTGACTTTTTCTTTGTGGTTGTGTTTTGATCGTGATTTTTCTATTATATGCCTGTATTGTTCAACGTAATTTTTGTTTCGTTCTTGCAAGATGTAGTGTATGTTATATAATTGTACTGTTTTTTCGTCTATGTCCTATGTTCTGTACTTTTGGTCTTTTTTCATGACCAATAGTCATGAAAAATTTCATGGCTGTCATGAAACTAGAGTAATCTATTTGATAGTAAAAGAGGATTCTCAACTTTGCCACTGCAATTGGTACTAGTAAAAAGGACGGTATAGAAAGATGTGTGTTTTGATCGAAGTAGGTGTTGTAGATACAGCTCACTGTTATTCTGTGTCTTATCAATCTTAATTCTACAGGATTGTAGTGAAATTTCAATCCAGTTCTAATAATCATCTGTTCATAATTTATGTATTTCAATAACGTACTGGGATAGAAATTGGCATTATTTATTTACTGTCATTACTAAATGGCAATAATGAATCTAAATAATATAAAATCAACCGTTACGGAATTCATTTGTCGTTTTTGCTGCTTAGTTTATATGTGTTTGAATATTCTATGGAGTACATAATATTGCTAAAACTAAATGGAAGAGCCCCTCCCTTACTCTTACGTCTTCAGAGTCAGCTGAAATTTTTCAGCAGTCTGTTTACAAAAGCAATGATAAATCTTGAAGATATAAATAAGTGATGAAAAGAAAATGTGAGTGAAAAATAGGTTTACACTTCTAAAAGTATTATTTTTTCTTTAACAAGTAGATAGAATGCAATTGAAGTGGACCTTTAGAAGCTGAATGCGATAGTACGACTGAGATGTGCACTTTTTGTCATGCACTTTAGACTACAGGCAATACAACAGTCGTACCGTATTCGGGTAGAGGAATAAAAGCCCCGTAGTGTAAAGGTTAAATTGAAAATAAGGATTAACACAATTAAGAAGTACCCGAAATACTGTTTTACGTTTCTATTTCTTCCCTCCTTAGAGGGAGATTTCGATTTTGAAAACTTCACGTCTTCATTGGCCATAGTATTGAAAAGTGAGTAATATCAGTGGTACTGAATTCGTGCATTATCGTCATACTTAACCCTACAAATGTTTTTAGGAGATATCTCGTCAAAGATCAAATCAGTTTGGCTAAGGATGAGATATCTCGTCGAGGCAAAACTGCCCTATTACTACAAGGGACACTTAAGATACATGAAGGAAAACCAATTGTCACTTTCCCAGAATTGGTGCCAGTTTGGAACATGTTGTGTACCAGAGGCTAGTTACTATAGGGCAGTTTTCGAAGAGAAGATACACCACTAGGAGGGTTAATGATCTACATTCTGAAGTATTTGGTAGTCCACAAAATAATTGACTCTGTGTAGTCACATTCATGTAGTTCTATCCATCTAAAAGGTATCATGTACTTCTATCCATTTAATTTTATCTAAAAAATACAGTGGAACTATTAACGAAACTATATATCTGAGAAACAGTTAACAAAATAGCAAACAGCTATGGTTTTTCTTGTGTTTCGCCCAAACTCGCTAGATCCACATTACCGAAGCAACTGACCATCAGAGATTTCCTGAAAGTGTACATTTTCCACAATGTTAGTCTGTTCTCCCGTTTGTAGCTGTTCCTCACAAATTCACGGAGACAAATATCATGAGATGGACCCAGAAAAATCATAGATTGTAATGTCTTTTCCGCTTTTTCTGCTGCTTCTATCACAATCGATGCATTCCATATTATCCGCATTGACTGAAATATGGGAATGAAGATACTTAAAAAGAAGCCCAGGAAAGAGTAGGTTCCTAATCGTCTTCCAAAAATGATGACGTACAAAGACCAATAGAGCCCGATCATATGTACCACTATGATTACAAACATGGGGTAACAAAAGATATCATCCATACTTTTCATGGTTAAATTTGCATTATGGTGAATTCGACACAAGTGAGAAAAGTCCTAAATGGATTTCTGATCGAGCTAAGATCGATTGAATGCCCTTGTGTAGAATTTTACACAAAAAAATAGTATATAGAGTAAATAACAATGATAATTATAATTTCCATCAAGGATGCTGTTTCTATAACTTGAATTACCGTTGAAGAAGCTCTGGATTGGCATTTATAATATCCCTAATAAATGTTGAGTTTGAAAAAGCTGCAGCTTTACATGCTGTTAATGAACTCGTTATCAAAACAGTTTCTATAGCCATCAAACAAACCCAAATGATAGAATAGCAGCACATAGAACGTTTTAAATTTGAATATGAGTGACTTCGATGATTCTTGCAATATTTTGGAGAATATAATTGAATTTAAATAGAGACTTGATGGCTTTGAAAAATATACAGAATAAGAAAAAACATAACCTAGACAGATGATGATTTGATCTTTCATATCAGTGAAACAGCTTCTTTACACCAACTTGAAGCACACAACTCCCGAAATCAAAGCAATGATGAAGTACTTCGGAAATTTGCAAAGAATATTTAATTTGCTTAATTGACGACGAGACAAACTTTCTTCAAAAATTCCAAGATAATAGAAAATTAATAAAATCGGACAAAGTTTGATATGGAGACAGCTTCTAGCAGGGTAGATTTTCTTGGAGAATGCACCTACAGCCTTTCTGTGATTTACTTCCATTATTTTTATCCGAATTTTCACCCAAATTTTAGAAATCTATTTCTGATCCATGACACAAACAACAGGGCATTTACAAAATCATAAGTCCCCGTACACTATTCTCTAAACACTACTTAAAGGGATTTGTCTTCTTTGTGCCAGGTAATGAGGTCATTATATTTGGTCTTAAAATTCAGTTTCAGTAATCGAAAACAAAGTTTGATTGCTATAGAAAACTATATTAAACAAAAAGTAATTCAGATTACCATAAATACATATACTAATATATTTCCAGTACATGTTATATTATTGAGAAAAGAAAATACTTACAGCAATCTGTTCAATTTAACTCATGAAGTTGATGACTGTAAACATCAGAAATTATTGTTTCATGCAAATTTTGCAACATCATTACTGTTTCAGCCTAAGTACGTGAAATGCCTTTAGTGGAACGTAATAGTTATTTTTAGTGTGTCCTCTTCGTTAGTGCTTGTTTATATCGAGCATTTAATTCGATATCGATGTCCCCTGGTAATACTTAATGGTTACTACATCTACACATGTCTGTTATGTTGAAAGAAAATATTTCAGCCATAATTTTTCCATTTAAATACGCTTATTCATTCTTTTAATGATGATTATAATAACGTTAGGCACTGCAGATACTTTGGTATGTTATTCTTTTGATCCATTGCATAAATGATACATTCCCAATTGATTTAAAGCTACTCGTAAATAATCACGGTATCGAAAAGAGTTTTAAATTTATTTTATTAACATGAAATGTATTTAAAAATAATTTATCATGATATCAGTCTTTCAAACAGTATTGAAAAATAAAAATTAAGGTATGAAAACGAAAGATTTCAGCCTTTTAAAAAATGCCCCACCAGTGGCTTAGCGTCTAAAGGTATCACTCTCAAAAATCAGGTAGACTGAAGTGATTGGTTACGAATTCGAAACTCACATGTGAAGTTTCTGCTTGAAGTTTCCTGGTTTCTTCAAGACGATACGTAAAATGCTGGCCAGATTTTCCTCAGTCCTCCCTTCCCTGTTTATGGTAGATGCGATGTTGTAACATATCCCATGGTGCCCAAGATCAACACTTATACTATCACATTATCCCTAAAGGAATGCTTGAAGGCTACACGTTTTACGCTGCCATTGGAGAAAAAGTCTTTAAAGATAATCTTTCCCAGTAGAGTTTGGAATAATTCATTCATATAACTCTATTCGATAAAGATGTATCCTGGTATACCTAACGAGTACTATTTTTAAGCATGTTTGCAATATTAAAAAATATTTAAGTCATAGTTTTGCCATTTAAATACATTTTTTTATTGTTTAATGATGATAAATTTGCAGATACTGGAGAACATTATTCTGCAGATAAATTGCATAAATGACTCATTTCCATTTTATTTAAAGTTACTCGTAAAATAACAATCATAGCATCGAAAGGGATTTCTAAACTTATTTTGATTAAAAGGAAATGTAATCGGTATCCAAAAGTAATTTATCATTATATCAGTCCTTCAAACAATATTGAAAAATAAAAATTAAAACTTCAAAATGAACGATTTATCTCTGAAAACACTCTTTTCAAGTAGAATTTAGAATAATCTGATTCACGAATCAAATTTCTTTTAAGCATTTAAGTTTTCGCATGGCGTTACACAAAAAGTTGCTGAAGGAACATTTGATGAAGCGACAAAAGATTCTATAAATACTCTACTCGCACGTTTCTAAGAGATTGCAGTAAAAACATTATTCAGCAAATAAATATCTCCGGAAACGAAATTCAGTTGTCTCACCAATACAATGGTGTTGGGAACAAGCGAGGAAATTAATACAAATATGAATACAATATTCAAGGCAAACACCCCACCCATTGCCTTGAAAAGTATCAGATTGACCACGACAAGAGTTTCCCACTCTTTGCACCCTTCACTGTTTGTCTTCTAATTAAAAAGCTTTGCTGAACGAAAAGCAATTGAATTGAATTCGGGAAGCACTTAGAGTTTAATACTTGCTTCCTTTATCACCCGCGAGCATTTTACACGAACAATAGATTCATTAAAGTCAGCTAAATACTTTTGTTCCCTTGAGATACTGAAACAACATAAAATTATACAAATAATAGGTTACATTTTACAATCAATGCTTTTATGTCCATAATAGGATGTGCTAGAAATGACAGCGTGAAAATGTTATTTAAAAATAATGGATTTTCTTTATTCCACGGAAGTTGTTTTTATCTTGTTTATTTTAAAGGTCAACGTTTTCGATTGAAGCGTATTTACCTACGCTTCTATAATGAAGTTCTCCGATTCTTTGATACTTGCCATAGTCCTACGTGAAGTACGTGCAAGATTTGAAAACAGTTGGGCTGAACCTTCCAAAAGGCTTAGACGAGATATCCCATCTATCAAGATCTGGCCAACTTTGTTATGACGAGATATCTCGTCATCAAGATATTGCTGAATTTTTGACGATGACGAGATCAAGATCTGGTTATTTTTCTCTTCTAATGACGAGATAGGTCATCCATCAATGGTCAATTTTATTAAAGACGAGACACCTCTTCGAGATAACAATCAGGAAGATTAAAAAGAAAGATATTTGTTTTAATTACAATAAACTCATATAGCATACCTGACGAATTCTCTAGATTTTCTCCCAGGAAAACACTTGGTTTTTTTCCAATCTTCCAGACGGAAGAAATATTTTTTCGGATTTTTTTAGAAATTTTCAAGCGACGTCAATTTTAAAATTTTCGCTCCAAGTCGAGGTGACCATGAAAGAAAACCATCAGTGGTTGCTAGATTGTCGTATAAATCACTAATTTTCAAGAAAACTAGTCAAATATACCTCTACAATACTCGAGACAATGTTTCAATGCTCATTTTTGTGTATGTTTGACTGTTTCGAATTATTTTCATGAAGTCAAGTTCGGCGCAGTTGTCGCTAGTTTCCGATTTTGATTATTTTGTATTTTAAGAAATATTTTAGGCATTTTTTTGTTATAGTTTCGTGTTGGTTTTTACGTCGCCAAAAGCTTCCGGATATTTGTTCTTGAAACTTGGTAGGTATGATAAAGTCTATAAAAAGATGTATTTTATGGTTTTTCTAATAAACTAAATCTTCACTTCAAATATAGATTATTGATAAGTCCCAGTTTTACGCTTTTTAAATATGCTAGTGATGGTACTTTTTATTTATTTTTTTATCGTGGTGAGCGGAATCATATTCCGTTATAAATGAAACGAGACTGAGAACGAATTGTTATGAATCGTATTTTCTTTCATACGATAAACATGGTAAGAAAAGCTTCAGAAAAAAAATTGGAACTTGCTCTATTATGAACAATTCGGGAACAAGAGGGGGTCTATATTCCCCCAAATGTACATTTTTTTAATCTATGTGAAACATGGGTCATTAATTTCAACTCTTTCATTGTATTGATATATGCTATAGAGGTATTCTTTAAACAGAACACGTTTGTTAAAATGTTCTTCAAAACAAAGTTCTGGTTAAATGTTAATTAATTCAAAAATATTTTAATTGATTAAGATACTAATTTATTGATTAAGATACTATTTATTGATTAAGATACTAATTTATTGATTAAGATACAATTTATTGATTAAGATACTAATTCATTGATTAAGATACTAATTTTTCAAGGGTCAATATATTAGAAAAAGAAACGAGTTTTAAATTCAAAATTCCATCTACCAATAGTAAATCTCCTTGAATACAGAACATAATATTATCTGAAAAAATTTTTAATTTAAAATAAAGGGATTTTAAGGATATACACTTTCGTGAATTTTTATACGGTACTGGATGGTTTTTAATACTAATTTAAGATCCACAGATATTGCCAAATCATTCCAATTATTAAGCAGTGCAATTAAAATTTTATGTATTGTTCAAGGGAAAGAAGTCTTTTCAGTATGTCTAACTATTGATATAATGCGTTTTGATTGAAATTTTTGATTGTTGTTAAAAATCAAAATTTTAAATTTAAATTTATTGAAGTTTTTGGTTAATGTATTAAAATAAAATACTTGTTTGTAATTTACTTGAAACGCTTGAAATTCTAAATTGTTTAATGACTCAGATTTATTCAGTATCTATAGTTTGTCTATTTACTTTCTGCGTTTTGAATATATTGTAAAATGACTGAATATGTATACATATTCAGGAATATATATATTCAGGAATATATATATTCAGGAATATATATATTCAGGAATATATATATTCAGGAATATACACAGTGCGTCAAATAAGTTTTAAGACTCGTCCCAGAGCGCTCGTTGTAATGGCGCTGTGAGTGTAAATGCGCATGCGTCATAACGTCCATCGTCTACTGGCACATTGCCAACAAGTTGTGCGCATTTCGTTAAATAGCTGAGAGAAGGCGAGCGTTCATTGCAGAAGTGAATTTTTTTCATGTTGATTTTTTTAAGATGGAGCAAAGAGCTGTAATTAAATTTAACGCAAAACTTGGTAAAAGTGCTTCGGAAACATACCAACCCATGAAACAAGTTTACGGTGACTGTTGTTTAAGTAGATCAAATGTTTTTGTGTGGCACAAACGTTTTTTGGACGGAAGAGATACGGTAGAAGATGATCAGCGTAGTGGAAGACCAATTTCATCTAGGACACCTGAAATTATTGAAAAAGTACGAAATTTCGTAACAAACGATCGCTGTGCGTCACTGAGATTGATGGAAGACTCTTTAAACATCGACAAAGAAACAATTCGAACCATCCTGCATGAAGATTTGGGCAAAACAAAAGTGTGTGCTAAATTTGTTCCACACACTTTAATCCCTGAACAAAAAGCAATGAGAAGTGCACATTGCAGACATCATTTCAGCCGCTGAAAACGATCCAAACTTCTTGAAGTCCACCGTATTCACCTGATTTAGCACCCTGTGACTACTCCTTATTCCCAAAACTTAAAATGAAGTTAAAAGGGTGTTATTTTGAGGGTATTTCGACCATACAAGAAGCTTCGACGCGTGCTTTGCAGGCCATTCCACAAAGTGATTTACAACAGGCGTTCGATTCATTAATAAATCGCTGTAAAAAGTGCATTAAAGCCGGAGGGTCCTATTTTGAATAAAAAACCAAAACAGGTATTAATTTCTTGTTTCCATTTCTTTTTACAGACCCAGTCTTAAAACTTATTTGACGCACTGTGTATATATTTAGGAATATGGACATATATATTTTAAATTCTCTTTATTCAGAGTCTAAAAATCTATTTCAACAGGTAGAATTAATACAAGGGATTGAAAGGCAGTAATTCCTAAGGTAGGTAGTTAATTAACGCAACACAACGGGATATTGGCGACGGTCCGGGATCAATCCCGAACGGAAAAATCAAAGGACAATGCCTCGCGTAGTTTTGAACCGCTGTAAGATGACAAGAACAAAATCTGAGTTAGCACCTCACTCTCCAAATTTCCACACTCATGCCAACGTGAGGACATTTGAGGTCACGACAGATTTAACGTGCACCAGCCTCAGGATACATGAAGGTTTGGACTGAGCTTCGAACTCGCAGTCCTCCGGTTGCTAATCCGTTGCTCTTCCAACTGGGCTACCACGACCATCACTAATTCCTAAGAGTAAAAAGACAGCTTCACTGGAAATCAGTCTATTTTGCATTTTGACTAATTAGAAATATACCAATGTAGTTGGTAGGTAAAGAGTTGAATTAACGTAACGCATTGGGATGTTTACAAATACATACATTTCCATTTTAAATCAACGGACAGGGGGAAGAAATCCTTACATAGATTTGAGAGGAAGTACTCCAAAATAAAGTAATAGGAACTACAAAGTATGGGCAAACAGAAATAAAACGCTTTAAAAATTTACTTGAAAAAGAAAGCGTAATATCACGCAGAAATCATCTGTTTCGGGACATTATTGGTAATAGCATTCGTTCGAAGCATACTTAAAATAGTATTTTTAACACACATCATAATAAAATACACGAATCTCATTAAAACTGATGTTATAGCCCCTTCTCAAATTGCATTACTTTCAATTTCTAAGGATTCTTATTTTCTTTCACTTTCCTTCGATTAAAAGTTATACAAGTACCACTACTCAGAGGAAGAGTGTAATTTCATACTTCAGGAAATAACTATCGTAAAATGTTTCGAGTACGAACGCTAATATTCATCAATAAAGTATTTTCATTAGTGGTATTAGTGGAAACCTTATTTCCTAAACATTTCAGAAATCTACTTATTATATTCTAATAGCGCACGAATGGATGGTGCATTAAAAGCTACTCTTAACTTTAAACGTGAATAGGTAAAACATTAAATTCATTGCGCATTGCAAGTTTACTGGCATTAGTTTCCTAACAGCCATACTTAATTTTGCAACTGAGTGGATCAAATGGAATAGAACGAGGATTTGGGGTTTTTCAGACGTTTCAATTCATTTCCTTTCCCACAGCATAAAATCTGGCCACATAATGTGTTTATTCATCAGTGGAAGCTCATTAGCTGAATATTCTTTTTCAGGTGTTACGGAACGTATTTGTTCTCTTAACCCTCTGAGGGGTTCACACGCATAATCCCTGGTTGCAACTTAAAGTCTTCCTTGCATGACTTCTTACAAGTTTTGACCTTCTTGGACCTATAGAATCTTTCCAAAGGATTGTATTCTAAAGAAACGACCAATAGAATCTTTCTAAGGGTTGAAAGAATCCATGGAAACTTTAGAAAGATGCGATTATCTAGTCATTAAGTGTGTTGTGGGATAAAAACAACGTTACACTAATCGGAGGGCAGAGGGTTAGTTTATGTGGAAATATTAAAATACCAAACACACCCCACACTCCAGGTAAAAATGATTAGAAAGATCCTCTACAGATAATCTATATTTCACCAACTTTCGTGTGTCAACACAAGTCGACGGTATTTGTATATTTACGGATGGCAACAAACGGAACGGATATAAACAATGAAAAATCAACCACTACTGGATTTCACCGCTTAGTTTAAATATGTTTGTTTTGATCTAGAGCTTCATAATGTTGCTGAAACTCTACGGAAGAACTCACTGTTCTAGTAAAATTCTCAAATGGTCTGATTACAGAAAGAAATGATAAATTTGAAGATAGAAATCAGGGTAGAAAAGAAAATGTGAGGTAACCCGAAAATAGGTTTAAATGTTAAAAATATTCAATTGCCTCGGTGAATGGAATGCTGTTGATGTAGACGCTCAGAAGCCAACGTTGACTTGATTGAGGAGGGCACTTTTTACCATGCTTTTCATTGAAAGTAAGAATAAGCAACATCAGTACAAAATACATGAAATGCCGCTTTTTTAGTTTTGTTTTATTTGTAGGAATGAAATGTAAATATGAAAACTATATTCATGAAAAATTGACGAAAATAAGATACGAAAACAATTAAAAGAGTTTACCACAGATGTCATGCGCGGGTTTGCTAGTTTTCCTTAAAAATAAATATCGCACTTTTTATCTACATATAGTATTTATAAACAATTATCACACACACGCATAAGTTACTTTTAATAACTTAAGAAAAAGTGTGTTCTGTATGGAATTCTTGGTATTTGTTTATGGTCTAAAAAACTATGTAATAATAAAATCCGTATCGATGCATATATTCATTGTAAATGGTTGATTGGGTTTGGGGTTTTATAGCGCAAGGGCCATATTTGACCATGCTGCGCCAAATACAAGGTAGACAACGTCAAGTATGTACAAACACACACAAAGATTTACTAACACAAAAAAAGAGAAATACACTTAGGGAGGAATCGAACTTGCGTCACCTACGATTCCATTGTAAATGGATTTTTGTAAGGTATGAATTATGAGTAATAAAACTGCCATAATTAGATGTGAACAATTATGAAACCGTAGCGCACATGTCTTGCGCCCTGGTCTGTTAGTATTAAATATTCAAACTCGACTCATCGAGTTGTGCTAACGTTCTTCAGGCTCTGCTCCCATTTCCTCGTATGTCGAACGACCTTGCACCAACGTTCATAGCTGCCAGAACGTGACAAAGTGATTCACATGGTCTTCACACGCTGGTCATCCATCTTGCGTGCTTCTTACGCAAGGCTCCAAATAATATGTATTAATTTCCAAACATTTCTCTTCCCCACGTGCTTGCAAACTTGCATCGGAATGGATGTAAAGAAAGCAGACCTGTAATTAGTTTCACCTGTTAGCATCTGTTTTACATGGAAGGAGAAGGAAAGAAAACCGCGACTGAAGATTTATGGTTTGCAAACAATGGCGCGCGTTGGAAATCGCAGAAGAGCCATCCATCTCAGGCCCTGTGTGAAGTGGGACCCTGCCTTCTTATTGGGTGTTGCATAAATGGATGAGGGGCTTGTGTTGTTCATCTGTCACAGTTAGCTGGGTCGATCCTTCTTTGGAGGAGTTTTGTTTTGGAATGCGTGGGTCTTGGAATTGCAAATTTGAGTGAATTGAAAATATTTTGGGAAATATTCTGAATTTTTCGTTTTATAAACACAAGCACAAAATTAAGAAAAGTAGATTTAAATTCATGGAATAAATTAAGTGATACTACGAATCGAATGATTACCATATTTTAGCCAAACTCCTTGTGTTACTTTTTGCTTTAAGTTCTTTTAGTCGAGTGTTCGCAGGTTGGGGGTCAATGCTCGTAAGGGCAAAATTCAGAAAAGTACAAACTCAAATTAATGGAACTAACTTATTCTAATAATACAATTGTTACAATAATTTAATGAAACTTTTTGTTTTCTTTTGCTTTAAATTTTAAGTTATCATTTAGTCTTGGTGTTCTATGGTTGAGAGGGAGGGAAAACGATCTCAACTGCAAAATTAAGTAGAATACAGACTTAAATTAATAGAATAAATCTAACGATATAATAATGGAATGATTACCATATCATATCCAAGCTCTTTATGTTACCTTTTGCTTTAAGTTATCTTTTAGACTCCAGTGTATTCCAGTTTCAGAGTAATAATCTCAAGTGCAAAATTTAGAAAAATATAGATCTTAAAACAATGGAATTTGTTAAGCGATATTAACTATCATATGATTACCATTAACTTAACCAAATTCTTTATGTTATTGTTTGCTTTAAACTTAAAGTTATCTTTTAGTTTCGAATGTATCCCGTTGAGGAACAATGATTAATGAATGCAACATATAGCAAAAAACTAAACCAGTTCATTTTAAAGTAAATACATCCTTTCCAGCTATTTCATCAAACAATACGTATGAATGACTTTTGATAACAAATAAACAGTTGTGGTTATAAAAAAGTTTGAAAACATGATTATTATTCAAATTTACAATAACCTACATCTATAAAATTATTTATTTTTGCATACATAATACAAACAGCATATAGTAACTATCACTAGGTAATAGGTAGGGAGTTAAATTAACGTTGGCACTGGAACAATGCAATTGGCTGTTGCAGACGGTAGGGGATAAAGTCTAATGGGAAAGGGTAGATTGTTGGAAGAGTAGCGGTTTAGCAACTGGAGGGTTGCTAGTTCGAAACTCGATCCAACCAAACACCGTCGTGTACGTGGGGGCTAGTGGTAAATCTTTCGTGGCCTCAAATGTCCTCACATTGACGTGTTGTGGAAGTTTGGAGAGTGGGGTTCCAGGTCAGGTGCTAACCTCATCAACTGACCGTGGATCAAAATTGCGAGATGTCCTCAGATCTTTCTCTTCGGGATTGATCCCTGACCGTCACCAATTACCCGTTGTGTTGTTCCAGTACTATGTTAATTGATTTACCTACCACCCGATGGGTAAGATCCTAAGACAACACCTCGCAATTTGATTCACGGTCAGATGACGGAACTATCACTAGGAAAATATGTGTAGGTTTATTTCCTAGGAAGGTACTTGGGAAATGGATTTGAAAAAGTTTAAAAAATAATTTCACTGTTATTTGACGCATAACAAAATGAATGAAAAATGTTACATTAAGTCAACAATTTTCGAAAAAAAATGTATGAAACGTTCGCAGACTTTTATTCTTTATGATTATAGAATACAAGAGATATTAATGCTTAGTGACAATGAAGTAGGATTAAAAAATTGACCTTCAAAATTTAACATTTGTGTAAACGAAAATATTGAATCTTTAGTTGCAAATTTTGTTTCTCCTATCAGTTCAATTTCTTAATAACATAGAATTGTTCTTCAATAAAATATATGATTTGATGTGATTTGTTTTTTGAAAACAGAACAGGGCTGATTTTATCTAATCCAGGCAAGTTGCGATCTGCATCGAAATGTACAAATTGATGTATACAATTAAAACTTTGCAATTGTCTAGATTTATCATCCTTTATTAATTCAATTCCCTGCTTTACTCATATATATTTTCTTTTGGTCTTTATCCAACTTGTCCTCGGAAAGAAGTTCTACTGATAAAGAAAATAATAGAAGGTAAGACGCACACTCGTTATTCTCACGATATGAGCCTGAATTTCAAATAAAAATTAATTTTGCACCTGTAAAATTCACCACACCCAAGAAGCACGACGCGTTCTTAAGATAGTAACATTTTCTGTAGAAACCCGATTATTCACAGAAGTTCGTGAATTATGATACTTGATAAAGCAATCTCCCAGGCTCCAGTTTCTGGATAAATCTTAATTATTTGACTACCAGTAACTTGGTGATATGTTGTTCAAAAAGGCCACCTATGCTTCCGGTAATGTTCAAAATACGAAAGAAACTTTTTGAAGTAGGAGTTATACCGGCATGCTTAGGGTAGATAGTTAATTAACGTCGCACTGGAGTAAAATGGTCGGTGTGACGTCCGGGATCAATCCCGAAGAGAAAGATCAGAATGCAACACCACTTAATTTTGAACCACAGTTTGACCTGAGCTGGCACCCCACTCTCAAAAATTCCACACTATGGCAACGTGAGGACATTTGAGGCCACGACAGATATAACGTGTACCAGCCTTCGTGTACACGACGGTCTTTGATTGGACTGAGTTTCGAACTCGCAACCCTCCGGTTGCTAATCCGTTACTCTTCCAACTGGGTCACCGTGGCTCCGGCTCACTTAGGGAAAATTTTGAAATTTTATTATTGCTAAAAAAGTTAAATAGTATTGAGAAGTTAGTCCAAAATTGCTTTTGTGCCTATGTATGTTTGCCTTCTTAGGAAACAAACTGAGAGCTGTTGGAGGTGTAGGTTTGATTCCTTGAGTGTTCTCTGTCTTCTGTGACATAAAATTTTTCTTGTGTGTATGTTCACTTACTTGACCTTGTGTTGTTTGACACAGATTGGCCAACTATGACCTCCTTTGCGCCATAAAAACGCCAACCGAAGTACAAAAAATCCTGTTTGCTCACACCATGACCGTCACTATTTTTTCTCATTTCTAAAATAAGCGTTTAACTATTAAACTATTAAAACTGAAAGAATCCAATTGGGCTTCACTGATGCATAAATTAGGTATTTTTTAAATTGGTAGATAGGTATTTTAATTAAGGTCGCATTGAAGCAACACAACGGACTATTGACGACGGTCTGGGATCAAATCCAAAGGGAAAGATCCCAGGACAACACCATGTAATTTTGACCCGCGATCAGATGACGAGGTCATACCTGAGCTGGCACCCCACTCTCCAAACTTTCACACCATGCCAACGTGGGGACATTTGAGTTCACGACTGATTTAACTTGTACCAGCCACCTTTGTACACGACGGTTTTTGGTTGAATTCGAACTCGCAACCCTCCAGTTGCAAATCCGTTACTTTTTCCAACCGGGCTACAGCGGCTTTTAAATTGGGAATTTATTGATTAGACTAGAAGTTTCAAATTTCAGTTTAACTCTAAATAAGTCAAATTAAGTCTATGGTAAAATTTTCTAGCGCACGCTCCCATACACTTAAACAATTATATCTCTCTTACTAAAATACTTGTTTTCAAGAATATAAGAAGTAATGATTCTGATAATACGAATATTTACTCTATTTTGTTTTCTTCCGCTTTTTAGCTACTAACTCCGTTTCCTTACAATCGTACATGCGTCATAGCCCAGTACACTTGGAGTATGACCACCGTATTCTTCCTAAAGAAAGAGGTTTTTGACGACCTAAAAAAACTATGCAAAATATTCGTGAATACTTCCTGGATTTTTTCTGCTGATTATTTTTTATTTAGAATTGAGAACCTTTGAATACCTTAAAATCAGTGTCTGTTTTATTGCTTTCTAGTGAGAAAATCTTCCATCAAATGTACTCATTGTCCTTTTAAACATTTAGTTCTAACGGTACTTTTTCAACGCTTTTATTTTACTTAACTTTGAATATTTATCTTACAGGAAATGAGATTTAGGCTTTAATATCCCATGAAATTCCAATGCTACATCTTCCTCCTTAAAATGGATGCTTTGGAAAAGATAAAATAATCCTTTCAAATCTGTTCTAAATGTATATAAGTTAAATAATTTAGACTTGCTAAAGCTAAAAAAATTAAATCATGGGTGTTAGTGAAAGATTCTAACTACCAAAATTAACAGGAGGTGTATTATTTTCAACTGATGGCAGACACGAACATGTATAAACTTACTCACTTATAAAACTCACGTATATTGTGTAAACTGAATTGGAGAATTAAAGAGACTTCAAGAGATAAAGTGTCGTATATACAATAGAGTCTAATAAAGTTGAAGATGGCGTATATGTATAACAGTATAGCGATGAATTAAAGTATTCTCAAAGTTAAATATTTGAATTTAACAGACATTTAACAAAATTAATTTCGAATACTAACATGAGTGTGTTTATAGCAAAATTAATTTCACATATTGTTTTTCACCATCAAATGTACTGTGAGAAACCACACTTGATGGTGAAAAATTATACTTGAAATTAAATTGCGCGTTTTTGCAAATACTTATAAAACTCAAAATAGTTTCAAAAATGGTCATGAAGATAATAGAACATAAGGTTCTTTTTCATTTGCCCTTCAATATCAATGTAAGTTCTTTTCCTTTCTTTGTAATGCACCGAAAACTGCATGTTAAAGATAAAAACAATTCTACCAAAACAATTCTATTCTAGTTCGATTCTCAAACTTAAATCAAACCCAAATGTCAGAAAAGTATAAATCAAGGTTTACTCTACATCAGTTGTAAGGCCACGTCAAATATATTGACAAAATCACCCACAAAGGTTTGTGCAATAACGTTTAAATACGTCTCCGACAAATGGCAAAACTAGTATTTCTATTCATCCGTCTTGTACTAGTGAATCTGGTTAAGGACAGCGACACAGGGATTAAATTCTGTGGCCATTGTCCGTTGAGTTTCGAATAAGAACCGTCTCATCAACCTGGAGAAAGTCTCAGGGAAACAAAAACACGTGCGAGGAAAGGAAAATACAAACAAATAACGCGAAGAGATGACCGCCAGGCCGTCCCCCTAATCTCTCTCACGTGACCCAAAGATCACCCAGTGCATCGACACCAGACCTGCGGAACCGGCTTTTAAGCCGAAGCAGCTCGCCCATCGCTATAATGCTTGTTCCTCTCACTCTCTTTCAGTCCATCTGCATTCAACAGTAGCGAGCGGTCGCATTTCCAGGACACTTACCGGAGGTGCGAAATTTTCACTGGACTTCACTAACCAATTTCCAATTATGCAGCCTCTGCTTGTGTTGGCGGCTCTTCTGGTGGCTCGCGTCCAAATTTTGAGCGCGGCGCCCCAGCCGCTGTCGCTGATGGATGCGACAACGAACTCTGACGATTCATCGACCACGGAAGCATTGAGTAATGTTGACAGCGAATTGACAATCTTAGAAGAGAAGTTCATCAACGAGTCTGCTTCTACCGCTGATCTACCACCGGATGTGACTACCGATGTTGAAGATACTTCCAAAACGAAACTAGATGAGAGTTTTTCCACAGATACTAATACAGTCTTAGAGAGTCTGTCTGGCGAGGTCAAAGACTTTGACATATCAAGTACAACTTCCGATGGTGTAAGTACGTTTTCTGACTCAGTTACGAAGACTGATATTACGGAATCTTCATCTAGTTCTACTGATTCGGTGACTAAGTTGTCCAGCCAAGGAACCCCCTCGACCGAAGCCAGCAATTTAGAACTGACAGAAAAAGATGACGAGAAAGCCAAAACTCCGCAGATTTCCAGATACGTACCTCCATTAGATCCTATGAAGCATATGCTTATGATGGCTGAAGCAAAGAAATTACACGTATCGAGTACTGAGACAAATTTAGAAACAATCGCGACCGATGGTTCTCTCGTGAAAGATCAGTCAGCTACTGAAAAAACAATTACCGATTCGAATGAGAGCGATAAAGAAGCAGCAGAATCTTCAGAAGTTCAAAACCTAGAACTTACAACAGCTGATTCCATTACAACTATTCTAAATAAAAACACTGATGCCGTTCCATATGTGGATCCGGTGGAAAGCAAAGAGAACGTTTCTGATAGGGAAACCTCAACCGAAATTGTGCATAAATCAACAACCAGTATACCAACCACTCTTTTAGACAGTGAAACTACGCCAGTGTACGAATCGAATGACAATTCATCTGATATTATCCACGAGAGTTCTGTATTGATTAAGAGCTCTGAACTTTTTTCTGGGAAGGGCGATGATTCCAGTATTTCTGAAGGAACTAGGGATGTTTTTGAATCTACCACCCCTCAGGGATCATCTGAATCTATAATAACATTTAGTTCCACAAGTGTACCAATCGATACAGATTCTCCAAACGTTACTTTTCCAATCACCACTCTAGGAGAAATACAAAAAGATGAATCGAACAATGTACCAAGTCTAGTGCACAGTGAAGATCTTGTTGTTTCGGAAGACCAAGGATCCGAGCATGATTCCATACCAACAACCAGTGAGGCCGAAACTACTGATGAAATCAAAAGATCTTCCACTGAATCCATTTCTGTTTCCTTAGAAGAAATCTTGCTTACATCAACATCTCCTACAGCTGAAATAGATTCTGAGGCAGAAAAGGGTCTAGAAAAGTTGTCTTCTCAAAGTGAATCAGTGAAAAATTTGAGTCTCGAAGATATTTTAGCGTTTAGAGAAGCTGGATTGTCACTAAATTTCTCAGAGGCAGTTAATTCTGATACGACTAACGTAACAGTAGATGTTCCGGAAGAAGCAACCGATGCAGTACATTTTGAAATTACAGAGAATACGAATACACAAAGTGATTCAGAAACAGTAACTTCTGGTATCTTTACAACCATAAAAGAACTGATTTTTCCATCCACGACAACAAAGCCCCTTCTCAAGACTACAAACGAATCTGAACTTGAATCGGTTTCCAAAGATGAAAGCGAAATAGTCCCTGAGTCATCGACACTAGATTCTTTGAAAGGTGAAAGTGAAAGTATATCAAAAGAAGAGTCACCTGAATTGGTCAAAGTAGAGTTACTTAAATCGGATATAAACAGTTTGTCGACAAATAGCGAAGAAGGTTCAACATCAGCGGGAGTTGAATTTGAGACAAAGCCTTCCTTGGTGGACAATGACCAAAACCTGGACACAATTTCTGTTGAAAACATTTCAAAACCACTTACTGACGAATTAAAGGTTAACAAGGAAAGCCTAGAAATTGCCGATGATAAATCACACACAACTGTTTTCTCGGTAACCTCAGAAGATTCATCCATCAGTTCAGAATCAGAATTATCTGAAACAGTAGCAGTTACCGAATCTAGCAAATCTCAGGATGTGACTGATTCAGGAACGATTGAAAAATATTCATCTAATAACGAAAGCCCTAAGGATCGTTACGTCAGCGGAAATAACAGTGACACTGTGGCAGCGGTCCAATTTCTGCACTACCATGATAAATCCAGCTCAGAACAATGTTACAAGCTTGTAAACGCTCATTGGAACTACGCGACGAATTTAACTGATGAAAATAAGAAAAAGCAGGTGAGTTTCAATTTTCCAAATTCTTTGATAACTAAATAAACAGTTATTTAATTTTAAAATGTACTTTAGTTCTTTAAAAGTAATAAAATATAAAATCAAAATGATTAAGAAAATTTGAACTTAGATGCAATAAATCTGGTGAGATAGTTTTAAAATTCCTCATTTTCACTTCATTTGCTTACCCTTTTGATATGTAATAAGACTATTAATGAAACACAATTACAAATTGTGAAACTTTATTCTCATGTTTAATTTCAAAATGATTTAAGTGAAACATTTCACTAGAATTAGTCCTGTCCGTTGCGAAGTTTTTTGTAAAAAAAGTTCTTAGACTATTTTAGCATCCTGGTGACCGAAGTATCTCGTCATTACAAAAACATCGACTAGATCTTGATCTCGTCATCAAAAAATCGTCAATTTCTTGATGACGAGATATCTTGTCATTAGGAAAATTGGTCAGATCTTGATGGATGAGATATTTCGACGAAGCCACTTGGAGGGTTAATTAAAATGTAAAGTTCATTAGTTGAACTGTGTTTTATAAAAGCAAAATGATAACTATTTTTCAAACATAAGATCAATTTTGTGTGTATTATATTTATCCTCTCAAATTGATAAAGAAGGAATTTAAAGTTACACAGCATCAATATCCTTCTGCATACTTAAAGTTTTGTAAATCTTCAGACTAACTTCAACGGACTATAAAGTACTCCTAAAAGTATAATCTAGAAGATCGCAATAGTATAATTAAATTCTGCTTCATGAGTTCTCAGTGAAAGGAACTAACCTTTAATAGTCTAGAGTCCAACTGGGGGGTTAAGAATGATAAGTATAGATTAAATTTGCAATCCTCTAAAAGTATATTTTAG
Organism: Meta bourneti; assembly: GCA_933210815.1. Lineage (NCBI taxonomy): Eukaryota > Metazoa > Arthropoda > Arachnida > Araneae > Tetragnathidae > Meta > Meta bourneti. The sequence goes on along the minus strand of OW119924.1, from coordinate 50,541,110 downwards.
TGTGTGTTAGTGTTTTTTATAATGTAAAGTTATATGTCTACAATTATAATAGCTTACATATCTATTACTGATATAATAGTATTTGAAAATTTGCATTCTGAGAATACAATGCTGTCCACGGAACTTATCGGAAAGTTTGTTTTCATATGAGTACAAGAGTTAATAATGGAGTAATAAAATTAGAGTAAAAAAATATTTCAGTGAAAAATTGGATACGAATTACCATCCTAGTAATTCGTCTCTGACGAATCCAGACTAGTCAACAGGTAGTGTCTAGTCAATGTTCGTTCCAAAGATGTTCGTTGGTATTTGTCAAATATAAGACAAGCAAAAATTTATATTTAGTTGCGTATTACTGACAAAATGAGACAAATTAAATTTCATGCTAAATATATTTTAATGTATTTTGTTAGAATTAAAACATTTTTATTGCTTAGATATTTTTACGTTGTTAAAATTTAAGGAATTCTAAGTAGAATTCGGGAATTTTTTCTGAAATCAGCCTTCGAATCAAAATCAATTTTAGATTTTGAATTTTACTAAATTATATCAATGCTGAAAGATATTTCAAAATTATATATTTCGGGCTGTATCAAATTAAATTCATCGTCCGTTAAGGTGAGACTCCAAATTTCTATATTGTGCAGTTCTTTCAATTAGTGTACTCTCTTTTCCAAAAAGCATTCGATAAGAAATGTCTTCAATGTATTTTAAAAATACTTGAAAGCAAAAATTTGAAGACAAACACCAGAATTACAGTCAAATATATGAATGATTTTTGACCTAGAGACACGTCTTGAGTTTAGTTTGGGGCTCTGAAGTCTTTTTTTATAGCTAATAAGCCAACTCAGAAAACGACAGTTTCGGGAAAGGGGCGACATATTTATAATGTAGTGTGTTTCATAAGCGACCTACTTTTTGACATTCCTAACTAAAAGCAATGAAAATATATCTAGAGAATTTTCCGTCAACATCCTCGTTTGTCTCACATCCGGATGGTTCCTTACTATACGAAGGAACTGGGAGTCTTTCCATGTTTTGCCTAAGTCACCTGAATTGAATTCTTTATGTTGCCATAAAAATTCCACGAAATACTGTAGCTTGCACGTATGCAACTATAAACCACATCAATAATACATCGTGAATTTAATATATTTTTACATAACCCTCCTAATGGTTGTCTCAATCAGGTACCTCGTCATTAGCAAAACTGACGAGATCGTGATGAACGAGATATCTCTTCATTAGAAGAAAACTTATCAGATCTCGATCTCGTCATCATAAAAAAATTGGCAATATTATGATGACTAGAATCTCGCCATTAGCAATTTGGTCGGTTTTTTATGGACGATATATCTCGTCGAAGCTATTTGGAGGGTCAAAAATAAATTTCTCAAAACATTTATTTTCTTGCGAAAGAATTTCCGACGACTGTGACTTAATTTAGGGAACAATATTTTGGTAGGTAGGTAAATAAAGTCACGCTGGAGCAACACAACGAGCTATTGGCGACGGTCCGGAATCAATCCTGAAAGGAAAGATCCAAGGACAACGCCTCGTAATTTTGAACCACAGTCAGATGACGAAGTCAACACTTGAGTTGGCACCCCATCTCCAAAGAACAATATTTACGAAAATCCTATTCTGTATAGACGAAATCAAGTACAATATATAAAAAATTTAGAAATGAGATAGAAGGATAAAAAAAATTTATCTATGGTGTGTTTGAGGAATGGCCTTGTGTTTGAAGATCGTTTATACAAAAAACATCCCTATTTTGTTGAAACTGCGTGAACTTGTAAGTCTTATGGAATAGTGTTGGAATGGAACACTATTATTCTCGCATAACGTCATTTCTGCATACATGCCATGAATGTTTTTATTGTAGTTTATATAATAGAAAAGAAAAGGCTCAAATTGAATCAAAACTGTTAATCCTGTGATCTCGAGATTTCAGATTTATGAAGTATTAATTTCTCCAGACAACACACATAATGACTAAATAACCACATCGATCGGTTGAAAGAATCCTAGGAGAAATTCTATTGGTCAAGAAGGTCATAATTGGTTAGAAGTTATGCAAGGAAGACTGCACGTTGCAGGGCGTATATATGAGTGTGAACCCCATAGAGAGTTAAAAAGCACTTAACTCTATAAAAGCTGAGGCAAACATAAGCATACAATGGCAAACTTTCCAAACAATCAAACCAATTCTTTTTAAACGTGCTCTCATTCGTCTAATTGTGATTATTTTCGTTCAGCAGGAACTCTTTAAACAATGTCCAATTCATATTTCAATAATACGAAGAGATCATTAAGTCACTTATCATTTATTAATCTAAACACTGTTTCATTAAATCCTAGGAGATATTTAGTTTTTATACAACTGAATACTTTATTAGGATATTTTCTTTAAAATTTGGAAAATCGAATATCTTAAATGATCGCCATTTTTATAATGGCAACTATACTCTGAGTAAGCACTACGGAACATCGATGTTCCAAGTAAAATTAATTATTTTTACACGTTGCTCAGTCATGTATTTTTCCATAGTAAATAGCCAGCGTCTGATTTTCAATAACCTGTATTAAAGAAATGAAAAAAAATTGAAGAAATTATTAAACTTTAAATGGTAAAGTAAACTAATGAAACATAGTATATTTTTGAGAAAAAAAAATTTCATCAAAGAAATAAACTATGCCAGATTTGAAATGAAATAAATATAAAATACCCGAAGGCAGTGTTTGAGAAATCACTACATATAAATAATTGCTTCAGTAAATGTATAAACGTATGATAATGGGCAGTTTAAAGAACTGCAGGGTTATTGAGAGCGGTGTTAAGAAATGTCCAAAATAAATACATCGAAGAATTCATTTGGAGTGTGAATCAAACTTCCTTCTGACCAATGTTATATATAGTTGCTCCTCAATTACATCCTTTTCATCTCAACTAGTTTTCCTTAAAATGAGATGCAACTGTTTATAGGCGGCTTTAAAGTCAATTATTTCTATAATTGAAATAGAATCTTAAAAAATGTGTTGATCATTATCTTAACATAGAAATATTTTTCATCATACGCACATATGTACGTTCAGATCTTCAAAATTTAGAAAAGAAACAAAACATTTATTTTGAGATTATCAGTCTAGAATTTCTATTACCTCAGTTGTTTATCAAGATATAAAAAATATTTGCAATCAGGTCCTTAAAATTCGAAATTTAGTGATTTTATAGCAATTTGACAGTTTTATTGTATTTCCCCCTCTGAGTTCATTTGTTATATATTCCTGAAACAGCACAACATAAAAGGTTTTAAATTTCTTCCTTACAAAATCATTTAAATTTAATCATTTTTGTTGAAATTATACGCATGTAAATTGGATAAATCGGTTTGCCCCGTCGGAGTTGTTGGTATCTACAATTTGAGCAATGCTATACTCGTGCGTGAGATTTTTACGATACCTTTTCCCGCTGTTTTAACACTCCAAGTGGTTTCGACGTGATATCTCGTACATGAAGATCTGACCAATTTTACTAATGAGGAGATACCCAGTCTTTAGAATATCGTCGATTTTTTGATGATCGAGATTATGATCAGTTTACTTCTAATGTCGAGATATCTCGTCCATCAAGATTTGGTCAGTTTTGCTAATGACGAGATGCCTCGTTGATACAACCACCTGGGGGTTAAGCAGTCTATTCACTAATAACTCATTAGGTATTTAATTTTTATGGAAACTAATATTTTGCATATGAAATTTCTGAAAGGGTTTCCTGTTAATATTTTTCTCCGATATAGAGGGCGCTAGTGTTTAGGTGGTGATCCGTGTTTCCTGGTTTGACTTAATTTGGCATTCTACTCGAATGCAATTTCAGCATGTCGCTAGCTGAATGAATCACAATATTAAGGCAAACATCGTCAAAAAGTCGATAAACCAAATTAATTATTCACCGGAAATATTTCTCTTCTGGTAGTTGGTTTATGTTTACATCGAAAATACTTATCATAAATAAGTTAAAGTATTTTTTTAAATTTAAACCTGCGTCACTTTTCTAGTTATATCATTAAATACTCCAGGTATTTTTATTCTAAAAAATATATTTCTGAAAAGTTAACAAGTGCATATGTGCGCTTACAATCCAAAGGTTAAAAGAAAATAAGGTGGAAAAGGGGCCCCTGGATTTTTGCGTATCTATAAGAATACTAATTCTTACACCAAATCTTTCTTGTGTGTGTAATGAGAGAAAAAGCTCGTTGAAAAAAGACGTCAATAACACACTATTGGAAAGTAAAAACGATTCAATTCGTTTGGAAATGGACAGCAGATTATCGAGATACTAAAATTCAACTAGAAAGATGGCATTACATGTAATGCGTAAGAGAAACGCTTTCGTGTGACAAATGATTCCCATTGTTTCAAACAAATATGAATGTTTTGGAAGAAAATATTATTTTGGTTATTCAAAAAACGTTGTCATAGGAGATTCTAAGTCAGTAAATAGGAGGAAACATCTCTAGGATTAATTCCAAATACATGACCCTATTTATTCTTAAAACAAGAGACATTTTCATAGTACATGCATTTGAGCAATAATTTTAATGTGATCCCCCTTTTCGTATTCAAAGCCAAACTTTTACTCAACCTACCATGAGTGTTAACACAGGTTTAAGTTTGAAAACATATTTCACAGTGAGTTTATATTATAAGATTATTTTAACCCTCTGAAAGTCATACACGCATTCCACCAAACTTGCAGTTTTCACTGCATGAATTGTAACCAATTTTATATTTTTTTATCAATAGAATTCTTCCTTGGATTCTGTAAAACAATCGATGTGGCTATTTAGTTATGTGCGTTGCATGATAGAATCAATAGTGTCTCAATAGAAATCTCGTGATGCTCAGAGGGTTTTAAAGGCTCTTTCAGAACTTCTTTTACAACAATTCACAGTTTTTGGGGTATTCGTTGAACTTATTTCAAAGCCATGTTAGAATGAAAAAAACGTGATTTCTAATAAAATATTCAAATTATTTCAATTGATACTTCAACGATCACAGTAATGGGCATGATTACAAACGCAAAACAACAATATTTTATTGACTTGGGGATTTGAATAGAAATGGCAGGGAATGCGGAAACCTTTCTTTCTCCCCACATGCATCAATAAATAATAAATTGTATATATTTACATAGCCGAACCAGGTTGTGTGATTGATATATATATATATATGCAGCTTGAATTATTATTCTCTCTGGTTATTGTCATCACAGTTTTCAAATTGTTATAAGATTCTCTCTTGTTTATTGTATGAAAATGAGTAGATAACATTGGGGATTTTTATTTGTTCCATCCACCTTACTTTCACTTCCTCAGTACGCGGGAGACAATGGATGTTCTGAATGTTTAATCATTTCTGGTCTCGTGGTTAAGTAAATGCGACTCATCAAACTCATTGTATAGTTAGAAACTTCCGAATGTTAAGAATTAAAATCTCGCATTGGATTTATTATGAACCCATTATGTAGTTGTGGAAGTTATCAGGGGAGTAGGCATTCAATTCATTCGAATGGACAGTAGATCGCATCCGTATAAACTGCTTGTTTATGCATAAATATGTTGGTGATGAATAGCAGACTGGATAGGAAGTGATTTTAACTTATATTTCTTTAGTTTTGAAAAGCAATTTGTATGATATGAACCCGAATGTATTGTCACGTCGAAAGATAGTACAACATTATACGTACCGTTGAACTAAAGCAAAATATACAGCTTGTGAAGCCTATCTGTTTTGCCAATGATCGAATAGAATTGATACAATTCAATACTGTGAATTGAATGTTACTATAAAATTTATAAAATTTTGGGTTAGAATGTGGGATGTTCAGTCACTTTGAATATTTTTACACACATTTTTAAAGCAAGTAAATTGTTTTAAAGCTGTATTAGGATGATTTATATACATCTCTTACTTTATTATAATAAATGTTGTATGCTGACCGAAATTTTTTCCGGGATTTTGAATATATAAAAGACAGTTAACCCTCCAAGTGACTTAGACAAAATATCTCGTCCATCAAAATTTTACCAATTGTGCTAATAAAGAAACACACCGTCGTCAAGATATTGCCAATTCTTTTATGATGACGAGATCAAGATCTGATCAGTTTTCTTTTAATCACAAGATATCTCGTTCATCAAGATTTTACCAATTGTGCTAATGACGAGATACATCGTCATCAAGATAATAAAGAAACACACCGTCTTCAAGATATTACCAATTCTTTTATGATGACGAGATCAAGATCTGGTCAGTTTTCTTTTAATTACAAGATATCTCGTTCATCAAGATTTTACCAATTGTGCTAATGACGAGATACATCGTCATCAAGATAATAAAGAAACACACCGTCGTCAAGATATTACCAATTCTTTTATGATGACGAGATCAAGATCTGATCAGTTTTCTTTTAATTACAAGATATCTCGTTCATCAATATTTTACCAATTGTGCTAATGACGAGATACATCGTCATCAAGATATTTTTTATTGAACGAAAGCAAACTCCCCGTGCACCACAGAAGTACAACACGGGGCTTACAGAAGTAAGTTGATTTAACAAGGAAACAGTGGAAAACAATTTAACTGACGATTTTTTTTATGATGAGGAAATCAAGACATGATCAGTTTTCTTTTAATTAAAAGATATCAAGTCCATCAAGATCTGATCTGTTTTCTTCTAATGACGAGATATAACGTTGAGACAAACACCAGAAGGGGAATAAGTATGAAGTTTCCTCACTCTTTTATTGGGATTCTTAACTCTTTTGTGGAGTCTCATTAATATGCACTTAAATATGATTTTATTCATTCAGTTTCTCATCGATCAAATATGGTGGTATTAATTTTATATTTGTTTTATAATGCATACTCTTTTCTTAATAGAAACTTTTAAATTATGATAACACATTTGTGAATGAAAGTTTTATTAATTTAATAAAAACTAACATAGGTAAGTTTTATTTTTATAACTTAAAGAAGAATGACTACTTGCGGTAACTTAATTTTAATTATTTTTATAGTCTGAAAAAGTTACAATTATTTCATGGGTTTGAATGTACATTTGAATAACATTTGAAAAACCTCTCATTTTCAGAGGATGTACTTTTATTGATTGATATTAAGGAAATTGATGTAAAGGAAGGCGGCTTTTGATATTAAGGGAATAATCATGATTTTTCAAGTTCTTGCTTTGCTGATTTCGTATAAAAGAACTTGCATATGAATTTTCAAAACACAGTCAGACACAGTTAATCATGCAAAATGCAACTGCTATAATATACATATTTTTCGATGTTATTAACGACTGTTAAGACATTTAAATTATTCTAATTGTTTTCGTGTGATTCAAAAACAACAATTAAATTCGTCAAAAGCCAAAACTGCGCTACTGAGTATTTATATCTGTTAAATATTTACATGAAATAGTGTCAATGGTACTCTAATTTTTCCAACTCTAAATAATTAAGCTTTTTTCAAGTTATTTTTTAAGTTATGCACCAAAAGCCAGATATTGTAGAATTATAATAGCGAAATATTGCTCTTCAATAAATATCAGATAAACTATAAAATATTTCTTGAATTGTCTTTAGTAGCAATGCTACATCCGTCTCACGTTGGCGTGGTGTGGAAGTTTGGAGAGTGGGGTGCCAGCTCAGGTGTTGCCTCGTCATCTGACCGTGGTTCAAAATTACGTGGTGTTGTCCTCGGATCTTTCCCTTTGGGATTGATCCCGGACCGTCACCAATAGCCCATTGTGTTGCTCCAGTGTGACGTTAATTGAAATACCCAACCCTACCCAGCTACATCCGTCATTTAATATTTATGTCTCATTATTCAAAAACTATTGGATCGTCAATAAATAATTTACAATTTATTTCAATTTTGAAATTAAAATGTTACTAATATAAAGGAAAAATAATTACAATTTTAATGATGCACTCCAAGAAGTGGAACATACCTTGAAATAGAATTTTGTATTAAAATCCGTCTTAATCGATTGCGAATCGATATTTTAAAACAAGTTTTAAACTTGAAAAACGAATCATTTTTATTATGGCTGTTACGGAGGCATATAAAGGGATACTATAAATAAAAGAAATAATAAGTTTTAATGATATACTACAAAAGGTGTAACATGTCTTGGAATAAAATTTGTATTGAAATAAATTTTATCTAGAGGGAATTGATACTTTAAAACAAGTTTTATTTGAAAAACGAGTCCTTTTGACCATGGGTATTTCGAAGGGAAATGCTCAAATACTACGTTAAAACACCGCGAAAGAAGCACAAAGTCTAGCCATTCAAACGCATCTAATTTCCCTCCTAATTGATACTTCAAGTAGTAAAACCAAATCCATGTTTGACTAAACACTTCCCATTTTCTACGAACATTTACGAACCAACCGATGCATGGAAACAAGAAATGTTCCGATCTCACTTTAGTAGAAAGTCAAAAATAAAAAGAACCGACAAGAAAGCGAATAATACGCGGGGGATTTCTGTATCCAGATAAAACCACCGCTGCTCCAGAAACACTATTAACTTAAAAAATTCCCTTTGCTTGACCCTGTCACGCGCTACTTAACAAAGACATGGCGTTCTTTCAAAGTGACATCGATTCATCATTGCCAATCAAGCCGCGCAACCCTGCACCATCAAGTTTAGACATTGTTCCGGAGGAGACACCTACAGCACCTCACCATCCATTAGCAAGCCTCAAAGAGAAGAGACGGCAAGATAGGGAAGATAGTGAGATTCTGTAAGATTTCGGCATCGATGCTTCCTTTTGATACGATCCTTCACAATTCGGTCCAGTTACTTTCGATTGATAGATAAGCTAGAGTGGTTTTGATTTCGTGTCGACAAGATGTTGGAGTGAAAGGAAAGAAGGGTAAGGAAGCGATCGCAAATAAAGCAGTTCCATTTCGCTTTCTGCGTCTTTTCTGGGAGAGAAAAACCCCGGAGAAGATTTAGTTGTTAGATTGGTGATAAATTTATTGCCTATAAAGAATTGGCATGTAATGGATTGGATTAATCATAATACAAAATGTAAGCTGTACATATGGGTGGGTCAAAAACATTGAAATTTGTCGAAATTGGTATTATATTTATTGTTTTAGAGAAAGTGGCATGTAATGGTTGGGATTTATCATAATACAAAATGTGGGACTGTACATTAGGATGGACCGAAAAAATCGAAATTTGACGCAATCGGTAATAAATTTATTGCTTTTAAGGAATAGACATGTTTTGGTTAGGATTAATCATACTACAAAACGTGGGATTGTATATTAGTGTGGGCCGAAAAATTGAAAATTTACTAAAATAATAGTAAATTTATTGAGGCATGTAATGATTTGGTTTAACCATAATACAAATTGTAGGACTGTACCGAAAAGTCGAAATTAGCCCAAACGATTTCTGATAGCGAAAAATGTTTGACCAACTACCTCAGAAGAATATATGTATATCGCGTATAAATTTGTTTAGGCGAGTTATTAAACCTGCTAGGTCGTCTTAAGACGAAAGACAAACTGCATGGCTATTTATTTGGAAATTGGATTAACATTGCTTTTGATATTCGATGTGAATTGGAGTCCCTAAAGCGTTCTAGAAGTTTCTAAGAATATAAAATATTGTTATAGTTTAATACTGCTTGTGTATAAAACCCTAAAACCCAAATGAGTCAAACTTGAAAATTGTATGCTAGGATTTAATATTTTGTCTTATATTTTTTTTAATTTGTTTATTGTGCCTATCCTATTTTCCACTATGGAAATTATAGAATTGTGTATTCTAACGTTCATCTGAATTGCTACTTAATTGTAAAACCAAGAAAAGAATTATCACAAATTAATATTTAAGAAGTGCAGCAACCAATAACAGGTGATTATCCTTTTACCTTCTGTTTTCACTTTTTACTTTCCTTTTTAGTAACGGTTAACCAAACGCCAAAGGTACAATTCAAATAATTTATGGACGCCCCTTATCAGAAATACAGTATGATTAATCGTACGACAAAACGAAGCACCAAACAAAAATATCCTTTTAAAGCATTCTATATTCGGCTCTGACACATGGAAACTGACAGGATGAGAAAAACCCGTTAACTTGTGTAGTTTTCAATGTCATTTTTTGTCGCCATCGGCATGACACCATTCACATCACGTAGAACATAAGAGGGAAAAGTGTCAATTAACTTAACTAAGTAGCAGTATATTCGTATTTTTACTTCGCGTGTAGTATTCCTGTTTTCAAAAGTGCACTATGAGTTCATGTTTAAAGACTTCAGCCCACCAATTCTACAGAAACTAAAATATTGTCTGACCTCAATAATGTTGTTCCCCAGCCTTGAAAGATGATCTATTGCAATAGGAACACATTTTTTTAAGTTCTAAAGAAGAGCGTCTCAAACTAATATCGAGGTCAGCATCTTTTAGTGTCCGAACAATAGTTTCTCCGACTTAAAGATAACCCCATTCAGAATTCTTCCGAATGCTCTTTGTTGAATACCAGTTTCGTCAGGGATCCTTTACTGATTTGGAAATAGTTTAAGTTGGGTGAGATATGAGGAAAGTGGCAAACGAATTGTACGATTCTGTAAAGATCTCACGTGCAGACTAGCGTGTCGTGGAATTTTAATCATTTTTCTGCTCGCAATTGTTTGGTCCACAAAATGAAGAATGTTACTTTTATTTGTGTTTTTCATTCTTCTCACCTCATAACAGAAAATATAGAACTGTGTTCTGAACTACATCCATGTATTTCATATTTCATCGAAACTTTCCCTTGATATTTACTGAGATTGACGAAATTTTTATTGCTATCAGTTTATAAATGCTTTCAGTCTTCTATAAATAGTGAACACTATATGAACACCGAATGCAAAACTTTAAAAGATGATATTAAACTTTAAATTGATCTAAATTAAATATACTTTTTAACACAATTGAAATGCTATTAATTTAAATAAAATTTATTTATGAGAATTCATTAATGCATAATATTTATAAAATTGCGCAAATAGTAAATGTCGGATCAAAAAATTTAATTTAGAAAATTTTAAGGAGAGAATGATTTATGTTAATATTTTTACGTGTAGTCATTACTGATGAAAGAAATTTTTCGTATTAACACATAGTTTATAAGTAATTCCTAATTGTACTATTATATTTCAATAGAATATTTATCTATTGCAAATGTTTAAATATGCATTTCAATTAATAAATATGGAGTAAATATTATTGCAAATGGAACATTTACTTACTTTTGTTCACGATAAAAACTTAATAATAAAACAAATGGTTTTAGTCAAATTATAAGTTTTAACTAAATTTTACTTTGAATTATGTTCATAATAAAAAATAATCTTGGAAAATGTAATGTATAAAGTCATAATAAATTGAAACCAGTCTTCCTTTGTGAAACAGTTTTATAATTTTTAGTGCCACAAATTAAGTAATTATCAGTATGACTTAAGCCATTCCAATTTAAAATAAACAAAAACAAATTACTTACATATATACTGTCTGTTTAGTAATAATGTTTGTCAGTAAGCTCCATTTTAGTTCAAATTTTAAAAACTTCAATACTACTGCTTAAATTCCTGTGCAAAATATTTCGACTTAGAGCAGAAACACACAACCTGACGTTTCCTCGGAGACACGATATGCCTATTTTTATGATGAGGTAATCATTAGTAAACCTGACCAGATCTTTATGGACGAGATATCTCGTCACTAGAAAAAATTAAAAAGATCTTGATCTAGTCTTCACAAAAAATTAGCTTTATGACGAGATATGTAGTCATTTGCAAAATTGGTCAGATATTGATGGATGATATATTTCGTCGAAACCACTTGTAGGGTTAATTTTGTCACAAAATTATTTCAAGAATATCCAGAAAAAATTTAGAAGTACCTTTTTACTTCTCAGTTTAAAATAATCACAAAACACCACAAAATACAATAAATTATTTTGCAACGCAAATAGTGTAGCAACGCCTTTTCTCTTTTTTGCAATGTCAACCCGACGACAATAGAGTCCTTAATCCGGTACAAATGCCCTGCGAAAGTTGAAATTTCCTCCTTACAAAACTTCAGTTAAGCTCCGGAAAATATCCTGAAATAAACACTGCAATCACGAAATATGCCAGACGCTTCAGAAATTGAGGCCAGCGTTTGAATAATTCTCCTAGAAAATTCGCTTTCTTTTTTATCCTTCTACGGAACTCGTTTCCTTTTCAGGATGGTCACGACTTTTTGTGGCTTCGTGAACAAGGAATTTTTACTAACGAAAGTGACACAACCATAGAGAAGAGCAGTATGAAGAAAAATGCTTCAGTCCGAGAAAGTGGAATAAATAATTTGAGAATAATTCCAAATTCCGGTAACGCCTCGTAAATTTCTGACATCCTTGGCGCGTTGGAGTTGCGAGATCGCCAGATACAAAACCGCCTACGAGTTGATTCTTGTTTCGATAGTGTCTGATGTTTAGAATCCACTTGAAACTTCCTCACGTTGCCGTTTCCACTTACATTGCTGCGTGTTTGGGTTCGGAAAACTTGCATTCAAAACGTTCCTTCTGGTTACAAAATATTTTAAGCTGACTTTCTTTATTCAGGTTTGTGGCTCACCTTGCTACGTGGTGTTATTTGGGACAACAGTCTGTTTTCTTGTAAACAATTTCGAAAAATATTGAGAGTTGTCTTCTTGAAGACGCGGTTTATGTTTAGATACCATCTTTTAAACTGCAAGAGGTGAAAACAAACGAGTCTTGAGTTCTCGGCGCTTGTACGAATCATCTTTTTCATTTCTTCTTAGAAGTTAGAGTTTATGCCTTGGATAATCAAAGTTGAACTTAAAAGCCACCGAACTGGCATACAGTCAGTGTTTTTGTGCCACACAGTAAGACCCGTGCTCAAGTCTCGGTTTATAAGGGCATGGATGTTGGAGGTTGTCTTTTTAAGCGGAAGGCGGACTTACTAATGGGTGCACCTTCACAAATAGCCGTTATTTCGCCCAATATAGTCAAAGGTCGAAGAGGTCAGTGGTCGGGCGTTAGAAATAAAAGGTTTAATTTAAAATAGCTTATTTTAAGCTACATATGAATAATTTATAAGTAATTATTAAGTATTAGTCTGAGCATTGTCTGAAGATGCCCAGTCCACACATGGTTGGTTGTACATTCATGATAGAAATAAAGGGCTCTGGACAACATAGTGATCAGTCACAGAAATATGTTCCGTAATGAAAAAATAAAAGCAAAACGTTCAAGAGGATCAAAACAATTTCTTATTGTTTGAATGATTGCTTAATCCATACAAGTTTAAGATATCATGGCCACTTGAATAGTGGACGCATAGCTGGATCAAGGTGTACTACATTAGATAAGTCATTCAACTTCGAACATCAAATTCTGATTTCATCTAAATTAAAATTGATATTTTTGTTTTCTTAGTGACACAATCATATGCTTTTTATGGATAAAACTCCTTACGAAGAATATAAACCTATTAATATTGTTACGTCTATTATCCCTCCTGGTGGTTGTCCTGACAAGTTAACTCTTCATTAGAAAAATACTGATCAGATCTTGATGGATATACCGTCGTTAGAAGATAACTGATGAAGACTTGATCTCGTCATCCTAAAAAAAAAAATCATTATCGATTCTCGTGACGAGATATCTCGTCATCAGCCGATACATAATAATTCGTGTAATTTAGATTGAATATGTGAAAAATGAAACGTTTTACGTTTTGCAATTTGACATAAGGAACTACTCATTGGTTATTATTTTTTCAGTGCACATAAATAAGGAAATTTTTTATGTTGAAATAATTCAATTTAGAGAATTGGAATAAAATTGGTATGCCAGTGCTTTTTTTTTCATAAATAGTGAGGCTAGCGAACTTGAAGATATGTTAATTCAGCCAGTGATTCCTTTATTGAGAAAAACAAGTTCTTGGTATCTTCAATTGTCCTTTTATCAAATTGTAAAAATATTAATTTTTACAATTTGATAAAAGGATAGAAAATTGAAGCAGTCTGTTGTCTTTAGTTGGAGGTAAATCATGTGAGACAAACAGATATTAAAATATTACTTCCTTGATAACCAAAGTTCATTACGAAAACTAAATTAAATCCATTAATTTTTAATAAAGCAAAAGAGTAGTTCACTTAAACAAAATGTATTCTTGAAATTACTTATATTGGATAGCTAAATCAATTTTAGTAAGCATGCCCGGTAAAATAGTCATCGCTTGACAAAAAACTACAGCAGAGCGACAAACCAAAATTATCTCAGTAAATCCGTATTTAAATGTGCTTGTTGTTTTATTCAAAAAATATCAACATTTTAATCATATAATTAACTGAAATTCAACTTTTTGTTACGTATAAACAAAAGAATACAGAAACAAAAACTTTCATTTTATAATTTCTGTCCATACTCTAAAATGTTTTTTAAATCCAATCCAAAAAGATGCTAAATACAATATCAGCTTCGTTGACCTTAAATATTCCTCTCATCATGTAATATTTATACTCCTTTGAATTTACGACTGTTTAAAGTAAAAAATACGGCCATAAAGTAAAAAATGTCTGTCTCTAAGAAAAACTATGTCGTTATTCAGGAAGACACATAAATACAAAAGAATTCCTCTTTGTTGTATTTGTTACATTATGCTGCGTGATCTACAAATCTCCGAAGTATGTAACGACTTCATTTGCATGTAAGTGCATTTTCAACACAAAGATTTCAAAATGCCTCGAATAACTTCGTCATAAAAATGAATGTTCTTTGTAAAATATGCCCCTTTTACTTTAGGTAGGTATAAAATCATAATTGCAAAACTGAAAACTGAGATTTAGAATGCAAAGACCATATTTCAAATTTATTTCATGCGATAATTTAATTTTTATACGGAAACGTATATCACTTTCTATTTAATACAAATGCAATTATTTTTAAATTTCCAGAATAGACATTTGTATGAGTATCTTCCATATTCCTTGCGTTCGTTATTAATTGTATTTGAATAAAATTTTGATACACTGCTAATATTTTGAGAAATAAAATCTATCTATCGAACAAACGTTGTTGAAATTGGTGAATGAATTAAACACAAGATTAATTTCCAATTTTGTAGAATAGTTTAAACGTGGTTGTATTTGCATTATGGAAAAATAAAATATTATAAAAACATTTAGAAAGCTCACTATTATTTTTTAAAGGTTTTGATACACATAACAGAAGATTTAAATGAACGCGGAATTCGCGGAATTTTAAGACGTAACAAACAGTAAATAG
This sequence comes from Meta bourneti, assembly GCA_933210815.1. NCBI lineage: Eukaryota > Metazoa > Arthropoda > Arachnida > Araneae > Tetragnathidae > Meta > Meta bourneti. The sequence goes on along the minus strand of OW119924.1, from coordinate 50,525,729 downwards.
TCATAGAACAAATGAATGAGGTTCAAGTAAGAGGTCACTTGTAATAAGATAGATTGTAGAAGATAATTGTAAAATGCGTAACTGAGTTGTGCGCATTTCCTCACAATTCACAACAAACATGAATTACATATAAAACAATACACGCGAGCTGTTTTTCATTTTTGATCAATTTTATTTCATTTGAAAATATGAATTAAAAATAAAAGATATTTGGCAATTAGAGTCTGGGTTGTAATCAACTGCTTTATGGGGGTCACCGTGGCCCCGGAGGTTTGTCCACTGCGCCAGCAGCCTGTGAGTTATAGGTGACGCAGGTTCGATTTCCACTTGGGTCTATTTCTCTCTTTTGTATCAGCTAAGCTTTCCTTGTGTTCGTCCATTTACATGAAGTTGTTTGGCTCAGCTTTGCCGAACATGGCCATTGTACCATAAAATCCAACCAAACCAACCACTGCTTTATGTAAAAGATTAAGAACTTTCCCCCAGCCTTTCTTCTTTCTTACTTTATAAACTATTTTAGTTTGGTGCGTGTTTCGTTTAGATAAAATTTTAGAACACCAAAATAGGCTGAAAAGTACGTGTCAGATCAAACTGATTAAATTGCAAACATGTTTTATTTTGTTATTATCTTGTATAATCTGATTATCCCTTTAACTTCCGAAAATATAAACTAAATTTAATTCACATCGTAATCTTGTTTGACATGAAAGCATCGAAATTGGAATCACATTCTAGGCTTAGCAAGCAGACTGTACACACCTCAATGATATAAGCCTTATCGTCTGGGTATAGACGCATTGAAAGGAAGAGGGAAAGTCAGAATAATCTCCAAATGAATAATGATTAACCACCAAGGCCGTTAATGAGATCTTGACCTCAATTCGTTTAGGACGCAACAACAATCGTTGCACCTTTTGTGAACGCCCAAAAAAATTCGAGCGTCTGCTACCCTGAAATGTACTGGTGATTGATTGCAATTTAATGGTAATCAAACTATCCGTGTGTTTATCAAGAAGGAACTTTACGTTTTCGAGCAATTCGACACTTGGAACTTCTGTCTTCTGACCAGATATCAATGGCTGATGTCGTTTAAATCTCTACATCTTAACTACTTGCTGTTCTATGAAGACTAAACTTCATGAAAAAATGGCCAAAATTTAACTAAGATCACATTTGTTGTTCTTGTTTTCATGATAGTTTTTACTTATTTTCTTCGAATTAACATATGAAATTTATCTTCTTTTAATAACTGTTGGTGATCTAATTAGCTCCCGTCGAACGACCATTGAACGACAGAACAAACCAACCAAATAATAAATTCTAGTGGTAGGTATGCTAGTTGCTTGGTTGAATTTTAGTGGCTCAAGGGTGCAAATATTGCATGCATCCAAATATCTAAAATTCATATATCATGTTAGTTATGTTACGTACTGTTCATAGACGTGAAATACGAGTAGATTGAGCACAACTATTAAGAGAAGTTTCGAAAGGTGTGACCAACATGTCGACTTGTAGTCACATGACTGATCTAAAGAAAATTGACTTGGCCGATTTAGCATCTTATCGCTTCGTTTGGAGATAAAAAATCTGACGACAGGATAGATTGTGAATACGTATTTCCATAGAGTGGGGACAAAGTGGTGAAATCGCCATTCTACTACAGTGTTGCGCGAACCAATCAGATGATGAATCAATGGATGGGCTTCTATTCCCGTCCCATGGACCAATCAGATGATGAATGATCGTTCCACCCGGCAAACGAATGTAGTCTAAGGATCACTTTACTAATAAGTTTAGTTACATGATCCTGGGCACATAAAAAGGTTACTATTGCTCATTCTACGTTTATATTTCTTCTATGCCATGTTTAGGGTGCTATCTTCCAGATCGAAAGGTTCCTGATTCAAATCCAAGGACAGACATGGATGTTTGTCTTTTTTAATGAATGTATAACCTCTCTATAAACATATTGTGCATAAAATGTGTGGTATGTATGTGAGGTGTAACGTGATCCCTCCCCAGAAAATCCACCTAATCAAACATCGATCGTAAATTCACCCTTGTGCTACAATGACTAATATTCAATTGACCGAGAATTAGAAAAATTCTGCGCATATATGTATTTGTGAAGCTTTATTCCTCTTACTTTGAGATACACAAAGTTGTAAAGGATACGTTTCTCAGAATGGAAGTAATTAAAAGTCTGCTCTCTTGACAAAGTTTCTAACATTTTCTCGTCAGGTTCCAAGAGTTAAAAATGTATTTATTCTTTAGTTCCCAATTTCATCAATAAATTCCAACTGCTATAATTCAATTTCATGCATCTCGTCACATGCTTCTTTAAAATGTTTAAAAAATTACTACACCTTATTTTTATTTTAATTGCCTAAACTATCAAAAGTTGTTTGAAAGGCAGAAAATTGATTTCAAGTAAAGTTTAAGGAAACTGAACATTTCCCATTTGAAATAAATAACCTGAAAATCAAAGTTCGTCAAATTTCTTTTTGATAAAGGAGTTGTCAAGGCATCTTTGGTAACTGAAAATGTTTCCTTGTGTCGTCCATTGGTAAGAATTCATTCCAATTCTTGTCAACAAACTTATGCAAAACAGGTCGTCCGAATATTTTAAAACCACAATGAAGCTTTCCCCACATAAGTCATTTTCTTCCATTCACCGCAACAAAAGAAATAAGACAAAATGTCTGTTCTAAAGTCAAATACATTACAAAACTGCAACCTCGTTGGTTTGTTTTCAAAATGTTGGTATTTCTGAACAGGTTATCCCATCCCATCTTTCAAATTCAGTAAAAAGGTTGCTCAATGAATTTAAAATTAGATACCATTCATTAGGGAGTTCCTCCTTGACACTTGATCTCAATTGTAACATTTCACTCTGTTTTATTCACAAACATACCTTTTATGCAATTAGACTACTAACATTCAGTCACAATACAAGAGGGAATAATATCAAATGGAAATTCGTATTTTCTTATACTGTTATTTTTATTAATCAATAAGACATCAGGTGAGTAAAATACTCAAAAAATCCTTTTTCCTACGCACCTTTATTGACATTGTTAGATTCATAAATAACTTTAATGGATCAATCTTTTGTATTTGAAATCAGTACAATTGTAATGATACTTTCATACTATTAAGGATACCGTGGACTTTTAAAATAAACTTTTGCAGTTATTATCTGATAGTTACGAAATTTGCAGACTGGTTTTTTTTTACTAAAAAGTTTACATTTAAAGTTTGGTGTCAACAAACGTGATCAAAAATTTTGATAAAGGAGCAAAATTTGATAGGTCCCACTCGCATTGATTTTCCATGTATTGTCAAGAATTTTTATTCACATAATAGTTACCATACATATAAATCAAACTAACTCCATTTGGTTAGTGTATCGTTCAATTGAGCAACCAAAAACAATTTCTGTACTGAAACGCTTAACATTTTGCTAAAAAAGCATGTTAGAAAACATTTAAAATCTAATTTTAAAATTTGGAAGCATGATGAATTCTTCATTTGTACTAGATATATACATATAGTAAATTCTAAGATTTATTCCATAAAATTTCAAGCAAATCATTTAGAACCAGATGCTTGTAAAGCATTTTAAAATCATAAGAATGTTCACAAATCTCAATCGAAGAAAAATGTGTTAGTTGTAGTAAACTTGCTATAATTATCTTCTATATCTGTGATGTTGAATTTGTAACTCCGTCAAAAATTATTGTATTGACAAATTCCTTTTGCTATCCACGAAATTTGATATTCATTTTTAACATTAAAATTCAAAAATCAATTTCGAAGGTTCACTGTCCCCTTAAACCTCCAAGTGGTTTCGACGAGATATCTCGTCAATCAAGATCTGACCAATTTTTCTCTTTCCGAAATTCTCGTCATCAAGATATTGCCGACTTTTTATGATGAAGAGATCAAGACATGGTCAGTTTTCTACTACTTACGAGACAACCACACCAGGATGGTTAAATAATCACATCTCATATATGATAAAATAAAGATTACTTATAATTAAAACACAAGTACCTACTGTTTAATTATAAGTAATCTGTATTTTATCATATCAGTAAGTGTAAGAATAACTATTGATCCGATTTCGACATAATTTGGGTTCTAATTTACCATCGTATAGTAATAAATGACCGTAAGGCGACCAAAACAAACCAATCAACTAAATTTAGCACGTATACTTTCCTAATCAATCACCCAAATTCGGCACACATAACTTTCCTTACCAATAAACCACATTTAACACAAATACTTTCCTTGCTAAACAGCAATATTTGGCACGCATACTTTCCTTACCAATCCAGTATGGTGGACATAACGCTTGTTTTCACCCTTTAGGTCCCGACTTCGAATCCCGGTTTGCAAGGGTATGGATGTTAGTGATTGTCCCTGTCAGGAGTGACGGTGGCTTACCCAGTGGGTGCTTATTCACAAATAGCCGTCAGTTTGCCTCTTATAGTGCCGAGGAGATCAGTATTTGGGTATTTGGGTATTTCAATTAACGTCACACTGGAGCAACACAATGGGCTATTGGTGACGGTCCGGGATCAATCCCAAAGGGAAAGATCCGAGGACAACACCACGTAATTTTGAACCACGGTCAGATGACGAGGCAACACCTGAGCTGGCACCCCACTCTCCAAACTTCCACACCACGCCAACGTGAGGACATTTGAGGCCACGACAGATTTAACGTGCACCAGCCCCCTTTGTACACGACGGTGTTTGGCTGGATTCGAACTTGCAACCCTTCGGTTGCTAGTTCGTTACTCTTCCAACCGGGCCACCGCGGCCCGCCGAGGAGATCAGTAAGCGAGCATTCAAAATGCACTAACTTTCTTAACTATAGGATTTCCATGTCTCAAACTAAAAATTTACTTCCAAATTTCCCGCTAGGATGAAATGTGGGGAATGACACTTCAATATGCATATTATGAAAACTGCAGGTAAAAGCTGAAAATAGAGCAATTAGAGAATTTGGCAAATAGAGAAAATAGGTAAAATAGAGAATTTGGATCAGCAACAAGTTCAAAATCTTCACTCATTACCAAAGACTATACTCGACATATTTAGAAGTTAAAAGTCCTTGCGAAAAGATCTTCTGACATTTAACAGTCAGAAAAGTAGATTACTCCCAGGAAATAATTTAAGAGATCGAAAGGAAGAAATGATCGGAAAAGTACTTACTACAAATTAGCTGGAAATCCAATACTCTTTTGTAAACAGCTCTAAGCGCATCCTATTTAATAACAACCAATCTGTACTTCAAAAAATATCTTGAGCAGATAAAAATGCCAGCTTTTCCACTTTTGATACACAATTATACCCATGTTTACTCAAATTAAATCAAATTTACTTTACATACAAACATTAAAAATTCGGAACAACTTAAATCGCTAATCCGGAAATTTCTGGGTGGCCCTTTTGTTCCGTTTTCAAAACGCACGTCCGACCTTCTGATGACACAGTAGTGTTAAAAAATATGCACAACAAACAAAACAAACGGCTCGTTAGATATTCCATACAAAAAAATCTAGACTCTCTGCTACAACACAAAGCTGTATATATTTTTTCACCCCATAGATTTTCATTATTCACTGATGCTTACCCAAGTGGAACAGTTTTTCTCACGTATTCACCCCGTTTTTGATGGTTGTCGCTAACAATTAAGGTTAGCGCACTGATAATACACATATGGCTTGTAGTTTTACCGTGTTGTGGATGTCATTGCTATCTAGTTCTGTTCCAATAGAAGTCCGAAGGAAACAAATTGCGGCAGATGACGGTCAAAGATAAAAATTAATTAAATTTGGCATTTATGAAGTAAAAGTGGTAATTCGTACTAGAGAAATAATGAATTAAAAGGCATATGAGCTATAGGCAAATTGTTTTTGTGTTCATCGTACAGGTTGTTGTTCTTTGATTTCATTCTTATCTAAATAGATTTCAATGAATGAAAAATAGGTCGTTCTACTATATCAAATTGTCAAGTTATGTTTCATTTTCAAAAATGCCTATAATAGAATTGCTGTATCACGGAGAAGGAATATTTTGATTTTGATGAAATAGGTAAAATGTACTTTGAATGGAAAGTATTTTTAATAACATACTTTTGTTTGTATATTCTCTAAAACACTAAAAATATTTTAATGATCAATATGCAATGGAAACTATGGAATTATCGGACTTTGATTTAGTAGATAAAATGTTCTCGTGATTCAGAATAATTTAAAACTTTTTTTGCATTTCCTCTGAGATTGGAAAATTTTCCTTGATTGGAGGAATATGAAATGAATATGTAAGGGCCAAATGCGGCAGTTATGTGGCTTAAAAATGCTATTTTATTCTAGAAAAATATTAAAGGATTAAAAGTATAAAAGTAATATGCCAATTATTTTAGTTCACTGTACAGATAATTGTTCTTTGATTTCCTTTTCCTTCTAAAATTATTTTAATCTATCCATAACTTTGCTGTTCTACCACATCAAATTAGCATTCATTGTACCATTTTCGAAAAGCAGCTAACAAAATTTCTACTTCACGGGAAAGAAGGAATATTTTGATTTAATGAAGTATACTTTTAATGGAAAGTATTTTTTAAATATATGTTTTTATTTTTTTGCATATCCTCTATAAAGGTAAATACGTTTTACTGATACGTTAATGAAGGAAGTAAATGGAACGATTTCATACCGTCAACTGGGGTGACTTCAATTTTGAACCTGAAAACCATATACTTCCTGGTTGAGCTTATCAGAACCTTTATTTTGAATTATGTGACATAGAGTTAGTATCGCTGATTCAGCATATTTGCATTTCTTTTGCTTAAATTCTTCCTCATTTAAAAAATAAAAAAAACTGTTAGGTAAAGTTATCTGGGCAAATAAAGGTGACTTTGCCCAGTTCGGATTTTCCCCTGTTCAGTTATGGTATAGTTGAAGAAAAACATCAAATAACTTTTTTAATAATAGGGAAGTTTTAACTAGTTTACAATAGTAGATTTTTGTAATGTTATGCAAATAGTCAAAAAGTACAAATAACTCGCATATTTATTTAAAGTCAATTAGCGAGAAAGAAACGTGGAAAGGTGACAAGTCATCTTTAAAATGGTAAATACCTCTTCTTTACACAGGTAGGAGAAACACATACACTATATCAGATAATGTGAGGATGCTTGATTCTTCAGCTCTATCTGGAAATCTGAACGATTTTTCTATTATGTGTTATCAAGTACAAAATCTCTGCATCACAATCTTCCCATACATTAATATTTTTTTCTTGTGCCTTATAATTTGTCACAAATTTCATTCCCAAATATTTCATTATCACAAAATCTTCAATTGTAAATGTCTTTGGCGGTTCGTTCTCAACTCATGAGGCGTCATGAGGCAAAAATTCTCTTGTGCCTGAACATCATCTTCAAAACCTGAAATGTTGAAAATGGCAGGATAGTATACTAAAAAGTCATCTTCGTCACTGCTTTCTTTAGTAGTTTTCTGTTTTCTGTTTCTGTTAAAATCACCTGGAGGGCTATCGAATACTTTGTTTCAATGACTAATAAACTCATAGCGATAATTTTCACACTTCTTTTCCATTGCTTGCACGTTTCTGCTTAGGTTTTAATTGCATGCAGAAAGTTGCCAACACGAAAATAAAGAGAACAGTCATTAAAAACTTGTAAGGTTAATCCCTGATCGCATGATAATGGGTCATAAATTTTTATGGCAATAACCGATGCTTGACCTTCTTCCGACCAGCAATCTCATTTTGGTTGGGAGGTCCTCGTAATGATACATTGTAACTACCATCGACTGTGTCGGTCAACGGGTTGGAACGGTTCATGAAGGTCAAACCAATTAGCGAGGATGGAAACTATTTCGTGGGGAATTATTTATCACCTTTTCAAAAAAATGCGTTGTTCGGAGGAAATAAATAATTATTTTTGAGATGTTCATTATTGAGACGTTATTATGAAATACGCTTTGACCTCCCGAGATATGTGTTCCCTTTCCCTTTCTGTGGTTTGGAATTGTTGACTACTGGTTTCTGCAACGAGTTCAAAAAGAAAAGGTTTGAAGATGTTTCTAAAGGTGTAAAACTCTAGATTAAGATAATGGATCTTTCTTTGATTAATTCGTTTGAGAAATGCTTTGAAATGTTCGTTTGTTTTGTGTTTTTTTTATCTGTTCGTCAATTGATCTTGTATAGCTTGATGTTGTCCAAGAGCATGAAATTGCACATCTATCTTTTGATTCTGCCTAAGTTCCAGTATACAAAAATAAGCAGCAATTTATCAATACTTTTGAATTGAGAAAAACATTTTTCACCCATGGTATTAATTTATGCGCAAACCTTCCACGAGTTTTCAAACACACTACTCATAGTTTCTCATATAAATTAAAATTGTAGTTTTATTTGAAGATTGTTTATGCATATGACTCATTTCTCCTGGCAAAAAGCTTTAATTTTTAATATTTTATAAATGAAGAAATTTAAGAATCATCCTTCAAAGGAAATTAAAAATCAATTTCTTTACAAAAATCTCCATATATTTTTACAATTCATTTCATTCTCCTCAAAGTGATTCAGATACTTTTAAAAAAGTAACGTTAAAACCTTAGCGTTTAATATGCGGTAATCTTTCTGTTACTCAAAAGTTAAGTTTTACCTAAAATATAACTAATATCTATTTGGGATTAGATTTTAATTTTAATTGGAAATTCATTTTAAGCACTGGCACAAAAATAAAAACTGTTTTAATGAGGAAATGCAATTCTCAATTTTAAACTTATTCAAAATCAAAATTGTTCAATAGACTAATCAGTTTAACCCTTTAAATGTTTTCGACGAGATATCCCGTTCATCAAAATCTGATCAATTTACTATTGACGAGATACCTCGTCATCAAGATATTGTAGTTTTTTGTGATGACGACATCGAGATCTGGTCAGTTTTTTGCTAATTACGAGATATCACGTCCATCACGATATGGTCAGTTTTGCTAATGACGAGATACCTCGTCGACATATCCTTCGGGAAGTTTAAATAGAATTTCTAGAAATGTCTAATAACTGAAATAGTACATAGAATACCCATTGGAATTAAAAAGAATATGGAAATAAACGTTAAGCGTTACTATTCCATAAAAAGAATTCGATTGTCCAGTTCGATGCAAGAAAAGTCGATTTTGATGATAAATCCAGTAGGGGAGGGAAAAATTAAATTTGATATTTAAATCTATGTATTATTTCAGTTCGGAGACATTTCTAGATATTCGATATCACATTTCTTTCAGACGTTTAATTCTCTTCTACTGGATATGTGATGGTCAATATGTTATTGAGAAGATAATGGCTAATGGATTAATGTGTATCTAATGGATTACACTCGGTTCTGAGAATGATTATTTTCTCTTTGCAAATCACATAACCCAATTTGCAGTGTATACCGGCCATTTTGTTGAAATTTTGAGGTTTTCATGGATTTTCCCAGCATCTCAGATTTTCAGATTTTTTATTATACTCAAAGGGAATTTATCGAGGTGTTAGCTTAATGAAGTTTAATTAACATTAATTAAGAAGCTTAATAATAATAATCATTATTGTATCTTCCACATTTTAACTTACCTGTTTATTTATTTACTCATTATTCATTGGAAACATTATTTTCATGATATAACCTCATCGTTTTAATGAATGCTATGTAAAACCTAAACTAATAAAGTTGTTTTTTTAATTATTGAAAATGAATAGCATATTTATAATTACTCTAATATGCTACGGATAAAAAAATTGAATTTCTATGACCCTTAGCCATTGATATATAACTCTTTTTGGCTTTATACTTGAGAAAAAAAAATTTGGTTGTAACTAAAAGTTAAGCTCTTTATAATCTACTAAGAAATCTAACCTATGATGAAAGTTAAATATCTAAGGCTAATGTTAAGAAATCAAGTAATAAGAAACTACCTGAATCACACACACACAATGAATTTAAATATACTGTTCCCACGAATGCTTTGCTTTTGTAATTCACGAAAACAATAAGCAAAAAAGATTTTGGTCTCAGTTTTATTTGTTTATTGCAGCTTGAACAAACTCTCGAATATGCTCTCTTCCACAAAGAAGCCTGGAAAAATGCTACTTCATTTGCCTGGAAATCATTCAATGACACGCTGTTAAGAAGATGGTTTAAGAGTCTATCAGTGCTGGGAACGGCAGCATTGCCGGAAGATAAGCTTAATGAGGTATGCAGACAGATCATATAATAAGTAATACCACACCAAACCACGTTTTTCACTTTACACTTCCTAGTATTTAGAATCAGTTTAAAACGGAAATAAGCACTTGTGCGCTGTTGAAAGCTCTTGATTGCTGTTATTCAGATTGCTATTTCACGGTAGGTTAAGGAAGTAAGTTAATACGAACAGAAGAGCGAAAGGAATGCTTTTTCTTGTATAAAGCCTTCAGATTTTTACAATTTTTATGGAATTGTTGTAAACGTAATCCTAATTTTCGTCTGTTTCGGTTTTTCTAACTGTGCATAATTTATCAAATAGTTTAGAATTTAAATATTTTGCGATCTGTGCTTCCAAAACAAGGCAAAGAAATAATTTTGGTAGACAATTTCAGAAAGTTAGAAAAAATCAATTAGAACAAATAGAGATGGAATACTATTTACTTACCCTTTTAAACTGACTGGTTTTCTAGTAGTTCACTAAAATATTACATAATATCAAATGTATTCAATCAAAAAAATTCTTAAAGAATCGAATGCATTTTAAATTAAAATTAGTACTGTTAGCTAAAAATCTAAATTACTGTAGGTAAATATAAAATAAAATCAAAACATACTTAATCAAATACTAAAATAAAATATGAAAATAAATATTTTAAAGGGATATATTTTGATTCTCAAGAGTACTTTTAAACTTTTAATTTAAAGATTATGCTCTTTAACTGTTTTTGTATAATTTAGCAATGTTAATTGTTTGATTCAATTAACAAATATTGACTTGACAAAAATGGCTTAAAAAATTTTCTGAAGAAAGACATCATTGCCATTAACCAATAGTGTTTTAACTTCATATTCAGTTCTATAAAGTCTCTCTTGTGGTTTAAAGATAAATATTTTGCACCACAGCATTTTAGTTTCGAAGGACATTAAGACTTTAAACAGACAGAAATATATGTCTCTGCATATATTAAATACTTTGTAGAGCAAATTTTTCATATTGGAGACTAAGTTTATGAGAGCAATAAATATATAGCTCCTTTTGAAAAATGTATATGGCATATAATTTCCATTTACTCATACAGTTCATAATTAGGTACTGAAATCTAGTAAGTGAATAAACGAGTACAGGAATCAACAAGTATCATTAATTCGTGTGTATCACATGTTTTCATAGATTTTTACATTTAAATTAATTTTGTATAATCTGTTCACACTATTACAAAAATTTTAAATGTATCACTATTTTTAACTACCAAAGATTTATTGAACTATTATGTCTAAGCTAAGACTGGATTGTTTTGCATGTAACACAATAATACCGATTTTCCCATTAAAATGCATGCATAAAGTTATATTCTTTTTAAGCTTAAAAAGTTGTCACAGCACTTTTCAAATTCAGAAAATATATATTGTAGTAAAATATAACTTTAGTGTTTTGACAACCAACTGAACTATTGAAGTATTGCTAACTATGCCAAATTTTCAACCCTTTCTTGATACGTTGCCAATTGCGTCATCGAACCTGATAACCCTTTTCTTTATTGTAAGAAGAGGAGTTCTGCCGGTTCCTTCCAGACGCGCTACTGCACTGTGGTCCTTTTTCTATTACTTACTAAATGTTTTCTCGTAGTTTGTACAATTATAAATAAATTGTGTTTATTTTAACCCCAAGATGCTTACGCCACTCCCCCACCCACCTGTTACAATATTAAAATATATATTTCTTCCAGTCAAAAATAATCCGTAGTAAGTTTTTTCGAATAGATCAATGTCGAAAAGTTTAATTTATTATTTTCTTAACTCATGGTAGAGTCTAAAGTTAAGAGAGGCATTGTAAAACCCAATTCTTTCTCCTTTACAAGTGATTTACATTTTGCCGATGCACCATTCAAACTATTATTAGCCTGATGCACTGTTTCGACACTAATAACTTTTGGCACATGTGAATCTAATCTTATAGAATTTTCAGTTCAACAGGTTGAAAGCTGAGATGAAAAATGTGTACAGTACATCTAAAGTCTGTCCATACGCTTCAGTCAAAGATAAGAAAGAAAGATCCATACAAAACAGTGGAGATTGCAGCCTCACTTTGGAGCCAGGTAAATACATTTGTGATTATTTTGATATGTAAATTAATAGGTTTTATTTCTTTAAGGCAGTTATATAACTGTTTTCTCAATTGTCTAAAAATAAAATAAAATGTTTTTATCTATAATTCACAATAGCTGTGTATTTATAATCTTGCCAATTCTCGCATTGCCATAAAAAAAATTTTTGTTCATCATTATAAGACGAAACTAGCAGTCTGCGTATCCTAAATCCATTCAAAATACGGCACGGTATAAAAAATGTACCGTATTAGGTTCGAATACGGTAATTTTTTAAATGAGAAATTTCTCTTGAGCATAACTCTTTTTTGACTCGTTCAGTTTCGCGGATAGTATGGGACGACTTACGGTCGATCGCTCAGGACAAAAATAGTTCAAATTGAAATCGCTATACCGTTAAAATTACGAGCCGAACTGTAATCGTCTTAGCATATTCGTAAACAGCATGGGTTCCAATTCGCGTATTGCACAATTACATCATGCGTTCGAAGATCCCCTCTTCTCGTGTGTGAGGGAAATTATGCAATACTTCTGGGTGTGCCCCCGCATTTGACTCAGTCAATCTCGGCAATCGTGAGCGCAACGCTACTGCGCTTGATATCACTTTAAAGCTCTCAACGTGATTCATTCAGATATACCAAGAACATTTCGCAGTGGTTTGAACTGAACATCTTAAAAATTGTTTTCTTGTAAACAGGTAGTAGCTTTTGATCGTACTCTTTATCTGGATAACATTTTGAAACACTCTGCTAGCTCATTTCAACTCTCTAATCTGCATGTTGTAGTCCTACGCTCCAAACTGACATCGAAACTGAGCCTATTTTTTTAAATTTATTTTTCGAAACTTATTACTTTAAATTCCTTGTGGTTTTGCTTTGATAGCCAGACTGCATACATTTTTCTTCAATGTAGATATCTGTTTTCGACTGCTTTCCTCTCCATGGTTGGTATATACTTTAATCTCGTTGGAGGACAGCAGTTTATTATTTATTTTTACCAAGATAACTACTTCTTGTCTTCATCGTCAAATACAATGTACTGTGTCATTAAGAAAATTACATTTTGACATTCCTAGACTCGCTTCTGCAGAAACCAAAAACAAAAAGTAAATTGATGGAAACATAACTATTCAGAAAAAAATCTTTCATTTAATGGTAGCAGAGAGTATTTTAATTAGTCTATTATAGCAGATTCTTTGAAAACACAGAGACACATAACAATTACGAAAAACCACAAAACTTCTCGAAGGCTATGTTTCGTATTTGGAAGTTCCCAGAAGTTATTTACCACCTGTACTTAATGCTATTAAAAGTACCTAGTTCTATAAGAAAAGGTTGTCGTGGCAAAAAGTAAACGTTACCAAACAGGATTGCCTGATAAAAGGTGTCCTTCAACCAGTTCAAGGCAAAGGCTTATTTTTTCGTGAAATTTATACTTTATCATGAGAATTCTCAGAACGACTGAGAAGCCAGGTAATATATTTGAGCAAATTGGCCTGAAGGGAATTCTCGGCATGCTTTCAACTCTTATTGTCTGAGGAAAAGAAACTAAGCGGAGATGAAAATCTAATCTCTTACGGGCTTCTCGTAAGAGATTGAGGGTTGTTATTATTTCACCCAAAAGGGCCTCTCACTTTCCCTCTGTGGTTCGATTTTCAAGGTTGTGGCCTTGAGTTCATTCACTCACCCCATACTTGTAGCATAATTCAATTTCTTGAATGCCTTCGCACAGCCTGAAGTAACCAGAAGACACTGCCATTTTTTATGAAACATGTTTCATTTAAACTTTTACTTTCTAAGTGTGTAATAAAGTTTTTAATTGAAAAAATTATCTTTCATAATTGCCATTTATCAAAAATATATTACCTTAGGTGTTACGTTTGATTATAGAGCATGTTTCAATTAAACTTTCCACTTTCAAAGAGTTAGAAGTTTTTAATTGATACATTCTCTTCCAAAATTACCATGTGTCAAAATTGTTCCTTTTAACTATATTTTACGTTTGATTTTTGAATACAATGGATTTTATTTATAGCGTGTTTTCGATCTTGTCGTCGTTCGGATTGCATTGGTTCTTTAATATTTTCTAAGCATAGTTTCCTCTTTGATTACTAAAATAACTATTATTCCAAAACATCCACATAATCAGCTTCGTAAGAGCTTTTAAGAAGGCCATTTTATTTCATTTAGCATTGAAATCACATTTATTAGTCTGTTTTCTCCTGATCTGCCCTCATTGAATTGCTTCATGTGCTGAAACTAAGGTACGCATAGTGCTTTAAAGTGCTAAGTGCAACTAAAGTTAGTATCAATTGAGACAATACAACTTGAAAACATGGAATGCTCGGTAGGGAGCTTCAAAATTTCCTGTACAAACTTAAGAGATGGTAGAGAATACAAATTGAACCTTATTCCTAAGAGATGTATAATACGTAAGGGGCTCTCAAGTACTATAGGGGTTCGATGGATAGAATGGGATGGACCTGTCACTTGACTCCATTATCACCCGATTTACATAGATTTCTGTCTCGAGTTACCTCCACAGCATAGTGTACAAGACTCCCCATCTATTCATTGCAAGAATTGCTGCAATGAACGCTGAACTCATTGCAAAAGTTGCTGTCGTGTACCTGCTGTCATCCACCATTTCTGCACCTAACATCTTGCATATCCAGGTGGCATTTACACACATAATATCCCTATGTATAGTTTAATTCTGTGTTCCCTACCTCATCTTAAAATTTGAACAGTGAGTTTTGAAACACCCTATATTCAACGCACATGGTTGGTTAAAACTTTAATCCTCGGTAACACAAGCATTCAGTTTGAATCCTAGTTTGAATGCATGATGTTTTGGAGTTCCCATAAAGTGATAGACCACTGCCTAATTAGAGTAGGGATAAAGAAATTACTACCGAGGGATGAGTCATTTATCCATTGTTGATAATCTACGATACTCTCAAATTCAAAAAATAGTTTCAAAATAGTTTCTGAACAGAGAACAAATCATCCTACTTCTTGGGTGTAAAAATCGTTTTTATGAGAAGAGATAAAAATATTACGAAAAATACATTTTGCCCCTTTTCTCAAAGGGTTAGTTCAGACTTAATTATTTCTTGAAGGCAATCTTATGTATGATTTACGAAACCACGAACAAGTTATTAATGAATTCATTTTACTTTTGTTTTCAAGCAAATTTCTAATGAAACTTTTTTCAGTGCACAGATCGGTTATAACGAATGTATAAAAATCGGCTTCCAGGTTACATTTATTTAAATGAGGTCAAAGTTATGATTTGAGTTAACAAATGTATTTCGATTGCCAATGGAAGTGAATTACTTTATTTGTTTTAGATTTAACAAGAATTCTGACTAAGTCAAGGGATTATGATGAACTGACTTATGTTTGGAAAGTCTGGAGAGATGTGGCTGGAAAACCCATCAGAGAAAAATATCTGAGATTTGTAAACCTGAGCAACGAAGCTGCAAGATTAAATGGTAAGGAAAGATACAATAAAACGAATTTGTACTATGCGATATATTGATATTCTTCTGAAGCTATACTTCTGAAGTGATTTTGTGCACTGTTTTTAGGTGCATAAGCAGGAATTTTTTAAAATTTGTAGTGATAATTAGCAAAAAAAAACTGTAATGATGTAACTTAATAAAAATAAGAATAAAACAACTATATTTTATAAGTTATAAAACTCTACAAGCACGTAAATTATATTAGCAATTTGGCATTTATTTAAAAAGGAATTATGTATGTATTCGGAATAAAATGCATTAAATATATTATTTGAAAAAGCTGATTGACACTCATTTACGTTGAATATAATTAAACGAAATTTTGTAGTAAACATTTAAAAAATATAAACTACACCAATAATCCCAATAAATTTGAATTATTTGAAAGCAATTTTATTTATTAAAATTGGTCAACAAAATGAGTATGTGAAAAAAGAAAAATTACGTAAAAGAGCCTTACAAGTAAATTTTCAGATATGAGATTTTCAGTTTTTCTAGGACCAAAATATGGCGATTTTTAAACTAGTCTTTCTTATCCCATTTTTACGTCAGTAGAATGCCTCTGCTATTGAGCCTAAGATCTGGGAGACATCTCTGTAGCAGTCCAACTTAGCCACCCGTTCAAGACGTACAATATCAAATAATAGATACACTCAATGAAAGCTTTTACTGACACAGAAGAGAGAGAAATACAACCAGGGAAGAATGCACCTGACAGGAATCGAACCTGCTCCAGTTACAAAACTCGAGGGCTGCTATCCCAGTGGACATACACACTGAGTCACGACGGCCCCTTTAGTACTTCATAGACTAGTGAAGTCATTTTTTCTTTGAAGGAAGGTCAGACATCTTGAGAAACACGAACAAATGAATAAATATACATTATTTATTATTATTTTATGACTAAGAGAGAGAATACATAATCATAATGAAGAATTCTTTTCTGAATAATTGGTTAATTGAGTAAAACAAAGCGTAATAAAGAATGATTAAAATGATAAAAATTGCAATTTGCGCATTGCTAAAAATTATAATTTCTCCCCTCAAGTTTTCAAAACTATATTACTTTGCATTGTGTGTATAACATACCTTAAAATGTGTAACATTATATAAAATTAAAAACCTGTGTATTTTGTTCTTTCAATTTGAAAAATAGGCACAAGAGGACATTGTTCATTTCCAAGTCTTAAAATTCTGGCAAAATTCAACTATACAATGTTATTTTTAAAAAAATAAAGGGAATTTGATTAGAATGTTTATTTTTTTTTAAATTGTGTAATTGTTTGTATAGTTAGATAACCATTTTTACAATTCCCTTAAGGCTTTTCTGATAACGGAGACATGTGGCGCGAGTCGTACGAAAGCACCACATTCGAAACAGACTTAGAAATGTTATGGGATCAACTGAGACCTCTATATGAGCATCTACATGCTTATGTGAGAAGGAGACTGATACAACAGTATGGTAATGACAAAATCAAAGACGACGGACCGATCCCAGCACATCTATTTGGTAGGTATTTCAGATTTTACTTCAATTCACAAGGCTCATCAAATACAGATTGCTTACGTTTATTATGGTTTCTATAGTCACGTGACGTCAAATTGAAAAAATGCTTTCATTACGTAATGATCAATCCATCTGGAACATGATAATTTTAATTTAATTCTCACGCTACAGATATCTGGATATTGCATTTTGAATTAGAGTGCAAAAACCATGATTGTTATCCATAATCATTATTTTTTGTGTTCAAAATAAAGATGAATTGTCTTCTTTTTTATCAATGGCTTCTGATTATGAAGGCTTTATATGATTCGTTTAATCGATAACGTGTTGTATTAGATTATAGCGATCATTCTGTACTTGGTTTTGTTTGTCGCTGTATGATCATTGTTCACATTTGATCATTGATACTTATACCGAAACATGTGGATTAAAGTAGATTCCGTATCACTACGTACACCCCAAGCCAGGATTCAAACTCAGAAGACATTGAACCAAGGGCCAGATCCCCAAACACTCGGCTACATGCCGGCCTTTTATAAAGTTTATAGATAGATAGCTGAATTTACGTAGCACTGAAGCAGCGCAACGGGTTATTGTCGACAGTCCGTATCAATCCCTACGGAGAAGATCTGAGGACAACACTTCGTAATTTTGAACAAAGGTCAGGTGATGTGGTCACCTGTGCTGGCACCCCAATCTCTTAACTTCCACACCATGTCAGCGTGAAGACATTTGAGGTCACAACAAATTTAACTTGCACCAGCCCCCACACAAACTACGGTCCTTGGTTAGATCGAGTAATCTTCCGGTTGCTAATCACGACTCTACCAACTGGGTTACTTTGGCTCTATAAAGTTTATAGATTCATTCATATATTTACGTTATACATACAGATGTAATTTTTACTCTTACTTACGCATCCTTCTCCCAGAAACTGATCAACAAAAATTTATCCATCCTTTATCATTGCTTCTCTTGATGCAAATGGAAAATTTAAATGACAGGAGGGCGTGGTGTCGAATATCGAACATAAAAACCGCCTTCTTATTGTTCACTTCAAGATTACCTCGAACCTCAATCGATCGTCTTTTCCAGGTAACATGTGGGCTCAATCGTGGGTGTCTCTGATGGACATAGCTCAACCTTTCCCGGGAAAACCATCCGTTGATGTCACACCCATCATGGAAGCAAAGGTAACATAAAACTTATCCCTTTCAAAATCAAGAATCGTTGCATCATAGGGCGGGCAAAGACACGGATGAATTGAGGATAATGTTTCTTTTCATTACATGCCTTGGATTTCCGTATTTATTATTTATTAAGACTCTTATTGTTAGAAAATCATGGTAATTTATGACTTTCATAACTCCCATTAAACCGTTAACCTGCTTTGAATATTAACTTTGTCTGAGCCTATGGACTTTTTATTATTTAGACTCATACAAGTATAGAGCAAGTGAAGGAGGTGAAGAGTATTAAGGAATTTTAAATTGTCTTTTGTAAATAGCAACTCTTTTTATAAACATTCGTGTATGTGTCTCGTTCTGAGCTAAAACGCATCCTACATTTAATTCGACAATCATTTATTCAAACTCGCTCGTCTATTGTTCCGTCATGAAAAGCACTTCCGTAAACCTCATATTTAAAAATCTTTGGTTAAAATCAAAACAATGTTGATTTTCAACATAGTCCTGTAACCATGATTATTGCAGTTAATGTAAGTAGATAATTGAGTTTACGTCGCACTGAAGCAACACAACGACGGGCTATTTG
This sequence comes from Meta bourneti, assembly GCA_933210815.1. NCBI lineage: Eukaryota > Metazoa > Arthropoda > Arachnida > Araneae > Tetragnathidae > Meta > Meta bourneti. The sequence continues at coordinate 50,506,537 of OW119924.1, read as the reverse complement.
TAACTGTTCAGGATCAATCCACGAAGGGAAAAATCTTAAAACAGCACCTCGTAATTTTGAATCACAGTCAGTTGACGAGGTCAACATCTGATACATTGCAATTAAAGGCATTATCAATGTGATCTTACAAGATATTTTAGATGGCATATCATATATTGCCACCTAAATCGAATAGTGATCAGAGTGTTTATCTGCCACCCAGTAGGTCCGGGCTCGAAACCCGGTTGGCAAGTGTAGGTATGTTGATGATTGTACCTGTTAGGAGTAACGGTGGCTTACTAACTTCACAAATAGACGCCAGTTCGTTCTCGTAGTGCAGAATGCCGAAGAGGTCTTTGGTTGGGCTTTGAAAAGGATAGCATATATATAATATATCTGTTCATACAATTGCAACCGCAATTTATAAGCACAGAAAATGTACTTGATCTTTTACCACACTTCGCCTGAAATATACTGGCGAACACTGAGTTTCCTTTTCTTGATTATCTCAGTGGAATTCTAGATTTTTATAAATTCTTACTTTTCTACAGAATTGAATTAGTATGGAATTGCTCTTGCACTCTTTCTGTGAAAAAACACTAATAGCACTAATTAAAAGGCAAGTAAAAGCAAGACATACCAGTTCATTATCAAGCAAACGTACTATAGATATTTTATGCTTGTCTTTTGGTAATTCGCTAAAGTTTTTACAGTTAAAATTTAGCATTGGACAATTTTCAATTAAAGATTTCCTAGAACATGTTTCATTGAACACTCCTGATTAAAACTTGTCTAAAACTTTGTTAATTGGGACAAGCTAGTTTATTATATTTCTACTTTGAAGACGGTTTCCCTTTGATTTAACATAATTTACGAAACTCTCGAAAACACTAACGATATTCTCAAAATTTTGTAAATTAAGTAAATTTGTGTTAAACATGAATGGATTAATCGCTAAGTTTATACATAAGTGGAGCAGAAAGATACATCTTGTTTATAAAAATATATTAGCTGTACAAAATAAAAAATGCTGACATAGTACTTGCATGAAAAGTCCGCAGTCTAAAATAAAGGAATTTCATCTTTCAAAATGTGAGAAAATTCTTGTACGATCAATGCTTGAGTCATGAATAATTCCCAGTTCTGAATTCGCCACAGAATCTACCCTTTAGTAATGATTCCAAATTTGTCGAAACAGCTGGTCTAGAAAAGCCACAGCCCATTGAAAACCAATACTTCTTCCCAAGAATTTATTTTTCGAAATGGTTCACGGTCGATAAGGCCCATAATCTCTAGTAACTTCAGAAATGATGATGAGGGTAAAATTATCTAAAGTTACATCTCTACAATAAGGAGATAAAGTATTCTGACTTTATTGCTTTCCTAAGCACTAAAAAAATTCGAGCCTATTTGTCACGTTTTAGTTTAAATGATTTTACTAGACATCGACACGGGAATCAAATACTTTTCATTGTGAATAAAAGAGTACTTTTTCTGTGGAATAATTTCTTGGTTACAAATGTGAGTTTGCGTTGGTTACTAATCTACTATATCATAAGATCAAAATCCTGGCCATTTCTTTATGTTGGATTCTGGAGTCTGCTAAAATCACAAAGTAGGAAATGTCTGGTGACTGGGGTCTCAAATTTGTTTTGCAATGCATCTCCTCCAACTGTGGTATTTGTGGAAATGTGATTGAGGACCAACTGGCAAAAAAAGGGACGCATATCCTTCAGATTTGCCAACGCACTTTACACTTTGGATCTAAAGTTAAAGCAATAAAAGATAAATTAAAGGCAGATATAAAAATCCACAATCCACAATGTCTGAGAACGCAAAACATAAAAAGTGAAGGAAGTCCATTTGAAACATCCATGGTTTCTAGCCGTAGAGGCTTTTGGACCACTGAAAGGGCACAATTGCCTAGTAGTGACGGGCGATTTGTTGACAAGACCAACGTGCTTCCCACAATTCTAGTATGTGACCTCTTTGAAAGTCTCTCTGTTGAGTACATAGTGTTCGAGTCACAAATTATAGCCATTCAACACCAAATCCGTATATTTACAGCGAGCCTCAGGATGGGCACTTCACATGACTAACAAACTTTAATTATTTCCATGCTGGGCACAGAGGATTCATAATTATCGATGAAAGTTTCTGGGTATTTCGAAGCTTTTGACACAGAGTATACTTATCCACACAAATCTAAATGCTACGTACCTGTATTCTTACACAGTTTGAATTGTTTTTCTACTTTACCAGATTTAACGAAGACTAATTGCTTTCTTTTATAGAATATGACGGCATTGGAGATGTTTAAGATTTCCGAAGAATTCTTCACATCCTTGGGACTCAAAGAAATGCCAGAAGAATTTTGGAAACACTCACTGATAGAAAAACCGAAAGACAGAGAAATAATCTGCCATGCTTCAGCGTGGGATTTCTGCAACGGAAAAGATTACAGGTTAAAATTGTATTAAAATACTAATACGGAGGTTCCTGCCTATCATGTATATATAGTAACAATTTAATAGCTGTACACACATTTATCCCAACACCAAAATAAACTGTAGAATGGCAGATAAAAGATCTAAACTTTGATTTTACTTGCGGGATTTCATTAAACTGTTTACACATTATTTATCGAATCTTTTGTTATTAATTCAGCCTATTTTATATTGATAATTTTATGGTTCAAAACATCCTTATTGAGTACATCAAATTTAATGCAATTGCAGATAGACTTGTCAAGGAGGCCAAGGTCGAACCCCTTCACGCACCTTGCCCATTAACCTATCAAAAGTTATAAGCCATATAGAAGGGCTAAAATAGTAAAATTTGAAGACTCATTTCTGGTAAATAAGGGTAATAAATACCATAAAGACCACCCTGGAAGATATACGAGTGACAGAAAATGTCAAGCTGCCCTTTCTAGACTTGAGAGTGGGCACTCCAAATCTTCCTGCCTTTTTCCTGCATTCCCAATTCATATTCTGGCCTGCGTTGGTCTGACATACGAGGATCTCTATGGCAGTCCTGATGCAATGTTGGATTTTTCGAGTACATTCTAACTCATAGATTTGATCCAGCTGATTATACCTTAAGGAATATGTAACATTATTTACTATCTCTGTATATATGAAGATTAATTAATGTACTTAAATTTACTGTTGTATTTTAATTGCAATGAGAATATTCATTCAGGATAAAGCAGTGCACAGATATCACTATGGAAGATTTGATTACCGTTCATCATGAAATGGGACACATCCAGTATTTCTTGCAATACGCGAGACAACCAAATGTTTTCCGGGAAGGCGCGAATCCTGGTAAGCAATTAGTAGATTTAAGTATTTTTCCATCTTAATTCTTTTATTGAAGTTTAAGCTTGATGTTTAACTTTGATAATATTCACACCAATTGCGCAAATATAAGATGCATTATTTTGTTTAAAATCATGGTTTCTTTTAAACGATTTTGATTAGTGCAAGGTGTTTTTTATGTAATGGTATAATTTTGTTTTGGAGTAGGCTTTAAAATAAAACATTTTAAATTTATTTGTGCATATTGTTTACTTAATGACAATTGGCTTTTTGGCGTGGAGGCATTATTGCACCATTTTTTGCGAAGATGTTAATGAAAATGATATTACTAGTAATATTGAACGATATTGTGCGATGTTGAAAAAATTCTTTCTGCATGGAATTGGTCTACAGGGTTCATGGCCACGTGGTTTACTCAATTAATGTCAATTGGCTATTTCACGTGGAGGCATTGTTGCATCATATTTTTTCGAAGATTATAATGAAAATATTACTAGTAACAGTGAACGATATTGTGCAATGTTTGAAATTTTTTTTCTACATGGAATTGGTCTGCATGGTTTATAGCCCACATGGTTTCAAAAATATGGAGCAATATTTTATATTTCCCGTGGCACCAAACAAATTATAAAGGACGCATTTTCCTGCCGAATAATGTTAAAATCTGTTGATGTCGATTGGTCCTCTAGTTTGCTTTGTTTTACTGTGCCGGAACTTTTTCTATAGGGATTCTTAAAGATACAAGTATACGCTAACAAACCAACAATTCAACAGATTAAGGATAACATTCAAGAAGAAATTTTTAAAAATCACCCCGGAAATGTGATCAAACGTAACGAAAATGTGATTAAAAGAGCCCTTATTTACAGCGTGACCAGAGGATGTCATTTGATCGATATCATATTCTATAATGTCATTGACGAAACAATATGCAAAAAATTTTAAATAAAATGTTTTATTTAAAAAGTTGTTTCTAAACTAAATGGTGCTCTCACATAAAAAAGATCATGTACTTTCATAGCGGATGTGTATTTCGTGTAATCAAGATAATCACAATGGCTAATTGGTACACTCTATTCTTACATATTTACATAATTTTTATACAGGTTTTCATGAAGCTATAGGTGATGTTTTGGCTCTGTCGGTTTCCACTCCCAAACATTTGAAATCCATTGGATTACTGGAAGAAGTATCTGATGATCCAGGTAAAGTTTTTTCGATGGTACTTTTTAAAGATTTGAACCAAATAGTTATGTATTCGTATTAACTGTACTGTAAAATATTCTTTAAAATATACATTTAAACTCAAAATCAGTGATATTTATTGACTTTTATCGAAAAGGTTGGTTAGTTGTTTTGGGGTTTTATGACGGAAGGGCTATATATCTGGCCAAGCTACGCCAAACACAAGACAGACAACTTCCAAAGATGAAAAACAGGGAAGAAGGGATGGAATAATCTGAAGTTGCGTGGAAACACGACTTTAAGTTCCATCCAATTATAATTTCAAGTCCAAATGATCGAGAATTTATCAAATGAGCAAATGCTTAGTAATGCAATGTTTCCAGTTTGTTCCATTACAGTACGTAACTTTAATGGAATGGGATTTGTGTCATATACAGTAAAATATCGATAAGTCGACACGTGAATAACTCGTCACTCAGAGGGATCGTAGATTTTCTTCAATCCCGTCAAGCTCTCATACCGGCAACGTAATTAAACCCTCGTTCACTCGTCACGAATTCAAATGTTACCCCGGATAACTTGTCACGTGGGAAAGGTCTTTAAATATGCAGTGTTGGTGTCGGGTGGCAAACAAAATTAAGTCGAAATGAGAACTCTTACCCTAGTTCTTTATAAATTTTATATGAAATCGTGAATGAAAGTGGATGTACTTACTATTCCTGACATAATGACTACATAAATATAAATAACAACGTTGCAGAATGTTTGTTCTCAGGCGACCATACCACGATTTAAGTATCGAAATTTTAGAATAAAAGGCTTGAAAGTGCGTGCGATGGAAATGAAAATGAGGAAATCTTTCACCACGTAATGAAGCATAAGGACACAATGGGGCCTTACAAACAATTTGACATTACCTTAAGTTAGTTTAGGGTACTTCAGATAATGAGTTCAAAGCACTAAATGTTTTAGAGAAGAAAGTAATTGTACTGACAGGTGTTCGTTTCAGTCAAAACTAAAGAAGTACTTGGTATTATAATACGTATGTGAAATAGTATTAAAGCTTAAAGAATGTTCCAGTAAAGCTCAAAAGAGTAAAGAAAGTTAATTTTTTTATCATTTACGCAGTTTTTAGTATTTCCATTAACTTATATTATTGTTATGAATATACTGGGGTAAATTTAAAATTTACATAATCATTACAGCAATGTATGTTGAGTACATTCTATACTTCGCTTAAGTTGTCAAAATGTCCTTAGAGTAACTTTATAGTGTCTGGCACCATTTGGATTGGCGGCAAAGCACACTTCCGCGTTACGTAATGGAGAAGAAAGGTCACAATGTACTTTGGTAGTGCGGAAACTGGACTCCTGGAGAGGTCCCGTGGTAACCTGGTGTATAATTAAAAATCATACAACCTGTAAATATCAATTTGTGGTCTTTATATGTTGAGTTCGTGGGCAACCCATAAAAATAAAACAGGTTTTTGACAATTCCTCTGAAATTGTTCGATAATTGGATTACCACACGGCCAGCCATAGCAATACAGATGACGAATCAAAGTTTTTCTGTATATCAAGGTTTCAATTACCTAATGATGATTTTCAGTTGGCTTGTTAAAGTATTACACGGATTACAATATGTTTTAAGAGAAATGCTTTAAATTACTCATTAACTACATTGAATAATGCTTTACAGGAAAAGAATTTAGAAAAAATTATACTTTAAACGTGTGATCATTGCGTTGTAATTATAAAAATAATTTTGGCGCCTTCCAACTCTCAGAAATTGTCGTTTGTAATGTTCTAAGTCAATTGTATTGAAGTTTTATTTCAAGACTAAATTTCTCTTTATGAAACTGAAAAAGGCCTTTATAAAAGTATCCTTTAAATGTAACAGTAAAAATCCATTTTTCTCTATCTGATGTTAAATAAAAGGACTCTCTTGTTTTCAGAGGGCGATTTGAACTTTTTGTTATTTACTGCATTGGACAAAGTATCATTTTTACCCTCCGGATATCTAATCGATTTGTGGAGATGGGGACTTTTCAGTGGAGATATTAAACCAGAAGAAATGAATTCAAAATGGTGGGATCTCAGGTAAAATGTGCTCTTATTTCTTAATTGTGTATCAAATTTTTGAAATTGAAATACTAAAATAATGATTTTAAAAGTTTAAAGTTTGGTAGAAATACAGACGATAATTTTGATTAGAATTAAAACAGAGCGGCAAGCTGTAGCCTTTGAACAGATTTAATAATTCATTTAAGAAGCAAAAATTTCATAATTTGACATTTACATTAGATTATAAAATATTAGCACTTCTTGATGACTAATGGTACCCTTGAAAGAGAGAGAATGGCTTATTGCTTTTATGGGAGGGATTTTCATTGCAAACAAACAAACCAGACGGAATGCGAAGATTTTATTTCCGCTACCCAAATGTTCTGGCATCAAACATATTGGGGTTACCTTAAAATGCAGTTTATTGCCATTTTGGCGATACCTCGGCGTTTAATCTAATTGGCGTTAACCAATCAACTACCACATATCAATTCGGAATTCATTCTTTTGAATATTTATTGGTAAAGTGATGAAATCGTATTCGAAAAACAAGCCAAGTGTCGTCACGTTAGGAATACGTACGTGAAACACGTTCCGCCTCAGAAACACTAGCGCCACCTACTTTTTGCTCGACAAGAAACGTCTCTCATAGCTCTAAATCGATTTATCTTAGCACTCATTTTAATGATCCGAATACGTTAGAGCAACTGATCTCTCTAGCATGAATTGCGTCACTTTCCTTTTGTGCAAAGAGATGCCTTGTTAAAGACATAAAGAGAAGAATAAACATTCCTTTGTCTTAGCTGTTGATAATGCTTTAAAGTTTGTTACTAATGCGTCGTAGAAGTGGAATTGTTTGAACTTTGGTTGTTCTTCAAAGTCCAATACAAGTACTTCAGATCTCGTTCATTGTTCCGGATGAACTGATACAATCTTTCTTTGTTTCTCGCACAGGTTGAAGTATCAGGGAATCTGTCCACCGGTCAAGAGACACGACACAGATTTCGATCCAGGTGCAAAGTTTCACGTCCCCGGTAATGTTCCTTACATCAGGTGAGTTGGATTTGTCAAGTTGATATCTAATTTCTAAGAAACTGCTTTGTCTCAGTTCGCATAACCTGCTTTTCTCAAGACATCGAAATGTGAAGATTTACAATCTTTATTTTTTTAAATGGAGCTGGCTTTTGTGTCAATCTTACCAGTAAACTGGGTGACATCTGAATTTTATTCTTTTATTTAATTAAATTGTTGTTTGTCTATATTTAATGACGATATATTCAATATTCATGAGTTCAAAATAGAAGTCTATAAAACGCTTACCATCATTTAAGACTAAGATAAATATAAGAAAATTAAAGTTTGAAAAAATAACCCTTGTTGCTTCATAAAAAAGTTTATTGACCTTTAAATCAACGAAAAATATCAGCACTCATATAATATTAATTAATAAATTTCCGTGCTTTATAAATTTAACATTTTGATTTAAATTGTTTTTATAATTTATAATTAGAGACAGCGAGCTTTGATTAAATGAGTATTTTTTGTTTATTTATTAGATATTTTGTGAGCTTCGTCATCCAGTTTCAATTTCATAAGGTGCTTTGTGATGCAGCTGGCCATATGGGTCCTCTTTACAAGTGTGATATTTACAGGTCAAAAGAGGCAGGACAGATACTCAGGTATGAAAGACTTGTCTTTGATTCAGCAAATTGAAATATATAAACAAAATAATTTATTCTTACGAATCAATCACTTTACATAATAGAAAATTGAAATTTATGTTTAGGCATCACTTGTTTTGGTCTCTAAAGATAATTTATAAAGATATAATTTAGATTACATGGTATTCTTTCTAATGAAGAGTTAAATATTTTAATTAATTTTTAAGACATTTTATATGCGAAAATGTTGATTGAAAGAGTAACATTTTTTCACAAAAATGTTACTCTCTCATTCAAATTGAATAGTAATGTCTTTTGAAGTAAAGGACATGCCATTTTTAACTTATTTTCTCAACTAATAATTTTTACATTTCAGCTCAGCAACTTAGTCTTCCCTGTTTTAATCTTTGCCAGTACTTACTTTTTTAATCAACAGAATCGTCCGTAGGATTCTTTCAATCAATAGATGCGGCTATTTAGTCTTTATGTGTGTTGCTCGGGGGTAGTAATACTACACTACTCGGAAATCTCTTGTTAGAGGGTCAGTAAAGTGGATGGCTTACTCGTCATCGAATAATTCAGTTATTTAGAGGTTACAAGATTTATTTGCATAGTTTTTCAAAAAATAATTAGTTTCAAGGATTAATTTGATTACATGATTTTTGAAACTTTGATTTTTCTAGAGCAATTGGAAAGGTACAATTTTTTAATTTCTAATTGTGGGTAATAATTACAAAAGATGACTGATGCCTGACAATTCAACAAACACAAAGAGGCCACAGCAGAAAAAGTCTATGGACCCATTCCGTCCCTACCTAGTATCTCTCCCACACTGAAATATAAAAGAGAGCGCGACATCGGAGCAGGTGTACACGGTCCATATCCTCCTGAAGATCAGAGCTTGCAAAAAGGATTGTTCAGTATAGATATGCGTTGCAGGTCAGCATGCAGCAAGGTGATCATGGCCAGAAGCAAGACGGGATTCAGCCTCCTCCTTGGCCAATCAGGAAGGTCTGAAATGTTGTACTACCCTGTTTTCATGGAATTCGTCTTCAAAAGCTCCTTTGCGAGGATATTCTTGAAAGTTGTCTTAATTATTTATTTGTTAGAATGGTAGAGGATCTCAGCATTTGATTTCTGCAAAGTATCGGCCCTTTCTTTGGCCTGCATCAGGTCAGCCATCTCATTGATACCGCAGTGACTAGGTATGCACTGTAAGTGTTATCCTCTTAAGGGAATCACTGGAAAATTTTGGAAAGCACTGCCAAAAATTGTTCATCATTTACTCGCAAAAACATTACCAGTGCACACCAGGGTGAGGTACATCAACGTTTCCCCCGGAAATAGTACCTTATGTTTACAGATAACTGCATATATTAAGAAAATCTAGTCTCATAATGGGGCCGCGGTAGACCAGTTGGTAAAGTCACGGATTAGCAACCAAAGGGTTGCGAGTTCGAAATTCGAGACAACGAAAGATCGTTGCGTACGTGGGGACTGGTGCATGTTTAATCTGTGACCTCAAATGTCCTCACGTTGGTGGGGTGCGGTAGTTTGGAGAGTGGGGTGCCAGCTTAGGTGTTGACCATGTCATCTTACCGTGGTTCAAAATTTCGAGGTGTTGTCCTCGGATCTTTTCTTTCGGGATTGGTCCCGGACCGTCGCTAATAGCCCGTTGTGTTGCTTCAGTGTGACGCAAATTCAATAACTTACCTACCTAGTTTCATAATTTTAAGAGTATGTTTATACTTACATTATATATCAAAAGCATAAAACTCTGACAAGACGAAACATAACTTGAAATCAAATTATTCCATAGCCAAGTCATGGAACTAGGTAGCTCCGAGCACTGGTCAGAAGCTATGAAGATCATGACCGGAGGGGCCACAAACCGAATGGACGCCGGACCCATTTTGGAGTACTTCCAGCCACTTCTTGCTTTCTTAGAAGAACAGAACCAAAACGAAACCCTCGGTTGGAGATCGGAAGATTCTACGATTTGTCCGTGAGATTCACTCAAGTTGCCTTGACTCTCGTTGTGTTGAACTAAGACTTGTGGATTTCTGAAGACGAAATATGCATACGGCTTGATTCGTTCTGCTGTAACATTTTTTACTACGGTGAGGACTACTTTTGATTAACGAGGAGATAGGACTCACCTGTTGAAACGAAGCTTCAACGTTAACATGAAACCATCAAGTTCTGCACCAGCATGTGATGATGAGTATGATGCCTGTTTTTTATGAACGAAAATTCCTGTTCCGAATGTATATTTTTACTATTGTGTTTGCATTTTTCTGTAATGTTTTCTGGTGTGTTTTATGTATGCTCGGGCCATTTGTATTCGTGTTCTGTGTATTGTTGAATCTGTTTTTTTTTATTTTTTTGCATTGCTGCATGCGAAAGCGAATATTTAATACATGGTTTGAAACATTTTACGTTATTTGTGTGTCCGGTACTAGTATTTGTGCAGGCAACTAATTATTTTATTGAAAATCACCCAACATTTGATAAAGGACATCAGTTTTCTTTCATTGCCTAACTAGATGTTCACTTAAGGGTCAGCATCACTTTGCCAAATTAATATTCTTGAAATTAAATTTTATTTTTCAATTGATTAAATACTCTACATTTTTATTACGTGGTAGTATTGTGTATCTTGAAAAAGATAGGCATTACTATCATGTAAGACTATACCTACCTTAAGACCCTACCCATTACCATTAAGTTTATATCTATACTTTTATATTTCTTTAGGTGCAAGAAACTTACTTTTCCCTTACCTTGCATATCACCTTTTCGTGTCACTTTAGGGTCTTTATTTGATGAGTGATGTTTACTGATTACGTTGTTTTCATGCGTCTTAAACCATAAATAAAACAAAAAAATGAGCTTGAATTGTGTTATTTGTATTAATTATAAGCTACATTTTAAGTATGTTATACTATCTACCTTACCGTAAAATAAATTCGTTGAAGCAGTTGGAAAAGAACGGACTGAATATGAATCTAAACACCATGTGGCAAAGAATAAAAATTAGACTTGAAAAATGAAATTCAAGGAAACTTAAAATAATATAGGAAAGCATATTGATAATATTATTAAACTGTAGTACCTACGTTGTGTAGCTCATTTAAAAATGATGTCACTATTTTTAATAAACGTGTTATTAAAAATTTCCATGACTGAATAGTTTGTTTTCTGAAAACTTCAATTGCTGCTATAGGTTATTAGATTTTACTATGAAATAACTATATCCCGATGTGTTGTTTATTTCAGAGGATAATTTTTAAATATATCTCCATATTTTAGAATCTATTCACTTTCTACCATCCGTAATTATTGTTAAAGGGTTTACTTTAAGTGTTATATTCAGATTATCTTATTGATTTCAATTTACTAATGAGTGGAGGTTCTATAGAAATTAAACATATGGCTATAAAACGAAGAACAAGAAAAATATTACCAACTAACCTTAAAAACTAAATCATTTGTTTCAAAATTATACATTTTTTTTTCAATCATTACTGCAAGTTTTTATTTATTTCGCAATTATTCTTACAAATGTAAGTAAAGAGAGAGGTACATTCCATCTCTTCCATCTACTGAATAGACTATGAGTTGAACCCTTTTAGGAGTGAAATACCCAAATGTTATGAGTTACTGCTAAATTCTAGCTTTAGCAATGATAACAAGAACGTTTTACTTTGAATTATTGAAAATTTTTGCGGTGAAAGCCCTAACTATAATCTTCAAATTATGTTAATGTGGTACCCCAACGCTGTCTAAGATCAATAACACATGTTTCAAAAACCAATGAAAAGTAAAAGCATTTGTAAGAAATTCAACAATGAACTGCTCACATTCTAGTACAATAGTAGCTAGTAACTATGCAAGTGTGATATAGGTTTAGATTTTTGGAAAATAACCCAGAGATATAGGAGATTAAGTGCGCAATATTAATTGTTCACCGTATTCAAATCCGTTATTACCGTTTCCAAAGAAAAGAAAATGTCTGTAAGAATCCAAATAAATTAGTTATTTTTAAAGCAGCAAACTATTCTGTAGGGGAAATGTTTAGAATTAATTTTAATATCACTAAATGAAATAAATTTAAATTTTTGAAAATGAATGAACACATCTTTTTTTATGATGGTCAAATTATAGTTTTAGAAAAACGAGAACTATATATTTGACGTCAATATAGCATAGCTGTATTGCTCCAGTGCGACGTAAATTCTCTCTATCTACTTACCAAACTATATTCTCAGCTTATGTATTATTCAATTTAAAAGCAGTAGATGGCAGCACAAGACAATTTTGTTCAAATAACCTGAGAACGTTCTTTTACGTTGAAAAAGAAACAGTTGCAAAGAAAATTTGGAATACCTACTTTAGAAAATAAAATTTTTAACTGTGATGAGATGAAAATGGTCGGTGTTGGGTGGAACATTATTCACTCCTGTTCCTTTTTAAATCGTATTGTTTTAATTACCCTAAGCTGTGCAGAATACTTGCAAGTTTCTGATCTAGTTCAACATGTGTTTATAGGTTGATAGGAAGGTACGATTTTTGCAATTGTCAACAAAAATAGGATTTTAAAGCACTTTTGGTACTAAATTCCACTTAAAGATTCTAAACAATAATAATGATAGGTTAAAATATGTTTTAATCAAACATTTTAGTATATTCACAACTCGATCGATATTTAAAATATCTCGGGAGGATGTGTAAATCTTTTCAAGCATATATTACTCTTGTTTAAGATGTTTTAAAAGTACTATATCCAATGGGGCAAGGTGACTAATTCCACTCATTATTTTTTGTCAGATGTATCAGAAAACAAGGAATCAAAGTACTAGGGGCCCAAACACCTTGAGCCCCAACATTTTGTGGGTTCTCCTTCTATTTAAAGGGGAAATATTACAAATACATTTAAACTGATATTTATGGTCTATATGAACAAAATGAAGAGTTCCCAAAATACCTAAGTAACAGGGGTTTTACTTGCTCTTACTTCCACAACAGCTCACTGAAGTTTGCTCCATTCGATCACTTTATAATTGTTTGTAAGCTTATATTTAACCCAATGATTTCTTAACACATACATCAAATGAAATCATAAACTGAGAATGGAGATAGGAAAAAAAATTATTTTCATTTGAAAAAGTTACATTTTGTTTCTATTTTTCAATGGTGGATCATATTCAGGTCATAGTTCAGATATCTCTTCGTCCTTATTATCAGGATTTTTGACCAAAATATGTTAGATTTATTAAAAAATCGCAGACTAAATTTTTATAGTTATGTAAACCATCATCGTAGGGATTAAATGTAAATTTTCTTAAAAATGCAAACATGATGTCAACATTTTCCAGTTTTGCGGCCCTTCTGTATAAAAACATTCCTAGTCTAGCGCCTACAGTCCCTAGTGGGTGATCCGCCACTGTCCAAAGTGATAGGTGCGACAGTTATCCATCATGTTAATAAAGGGACAAGTTTTAATTTTCAATTAAAAATCAACCAAGATTTTCGGTTTCAATCAATTTAATTCTCAATTCACAAATAATTTCTTGGGAAACTGATTGCGTAATTTCTCCGGTGTTTGAAATTTTACATTTCTCTTGGAGAGTTAAAATACTTTTTAGCGTTTTAGAATAGAACTATTCTGAACACAAAGCGTTTCAGAATAGTTCTTCATTTATTTTTGTGGCGCCATCTACTAGCTATACGAGCTAGTTCTTTATTATCAATCCAAAGTTTATGATAAAATTATTCAACAGCATTTTCACCATTCCTCGCATAGCACGATGTTCTTTCCTCGCTACTGCAAAATTTCGAAAATACTAAATTAATAAGTATCAATTGCTTTAGGGTTGCCTTTATTATAACCATTATCTTATGTAAAACAAGGAAAATTTCAGAAATAGAAAAACTTTTAGATTCGAGATCGTCGACAAATCTTATGTATTTCAAACAAAACATTTTTGTTTTACAAACATTAAAAATTCGTAGACCTTCTATCATTTTTTGCAGAACTAATAATTAAAGTATGTTTGTTCGGGGATTTGCGATCAGGTTGCTTGATTATGTCTTTTGTATTCATTAACGATACATTTGATCTGTAGAAAGCTTAAGCAGAACAGCATCTTCCGGTGCAGGATGATCCTTTTCTGAAAAAATATCGTATGATTCTGAAGGCAGATTCAAGAAAGTCTGCTACTTGCACCAACGATACACCCAGCCAAATACCGATGAATCCTCCAATGTAACTAAAAGCTTCAACTTCCTGTAAAAAATAGTTTGAAAAAGTTTATTTTAACCTTTAATTTGTTTCTTACATTGAAATTAAAATTCTAATATTATACATGAAACGATAGAGGCACAGTACCTTTAAGCATTCAAATCAGGTGGACAAAAATGCCTAGTTTCTATAAACTGTATCGTCTAAAGTTTGCTGTGTATCACGAAACTTTAAACAATGTTTATGTACGCTCTACACTACACAATACAAAAAATTTGGTTACTATTTAAAATTAAGTAATATTTTATTCAAATTTACACGAACTTAATATATAATACAATACAAATATTAACGAAAACTTGCGCGCAAATTTTTATGTCAAATTATGCATTTTCTATCTAAATAATGATTGAAATTAGTAATAGAGTACTTATATTTTAAGTTAAAGCGAAAAAATGTGTCACAAGTAGCACAAAATATAAAATAATCAATTAATATTTCACTTAATTGATTTTTAGCAAAACTTCATTGATATCTCTTACTTTGTGCCTAAACTCTAACTTCCGTACAAAATTTTGGTTTATTTTGAAACTCTAATGATAATTAAACTCTTCATTCCAAATTTTATTCTCCTAAGTTAAGAGTTACAATGGACTCAGTATTGAAAATTCTCATTCTGAGAAAAATGAGATTAAAGGTAAGTTGAAAGGGTTAAAACTGACATAGAGGTGTCAGAAAAATCTTAATTGAGAGCGAAATAATAGGAGCTTTTTTGCGGGGGGGGGGATTTTTACTTGAATCAGAACATTTTAGACTTTTCTAAATTCATCGAAAATGAAAAATCAAAGTTTTAAAGGAACTGCGTCCCTTAAATTAAGATCTTAAGGTATAATATTCACCACATATAATCCTCTGAATAACCCTCTTTCTCATAATTTTTTTCACTGCTAAAGACATCGCGGGACAGGAATTCAATGCTTATTTACACTACTTTCACTTTTTGAACTTTTCCACTCCCTAGCATTACTTCAAGTAGCCCTCTCACTTCCTTTATAGTAGGGGATTACTCAAGAAAGAAAGTTACGCGTCTCAGTCAATTGATCAGGGAAGTTGTTTACTTTCTTTTCCTGATCGTAGGACACATACACCACAACACTTCAAATGCACGCTCGACCTTATTAGAAACTCCGCCTTTTTTGCCATTAAACTTTCTCAATAGGGTCCCTTATCCGATGATCGTCTAAATCCTTTACAACTTAGTGGATTAATTTTTAACTTCTCAATCTTATGAGAATCCCTTATCTCTTTCAGGCACACGATTTTAAAGAGAAAAAACTCAAGTTGCATAGAATTGTTTATTCACTTATTTATCTTCAAAATTAATATAAAGCATCAAATAACATGTTTTTTTTATTATAAAACGATTTATTCACTCATAATAAATTTTTACGAAAAAAACCATTTAGTGTTATGAAAGACAAAAATTCACTGCACCACACAATACGCCAACCTTGATCACAACAGTGTCAACAACTTACTAATGCGTTTTGACATGTGTAAATTTTGGTTTTCAGTTATTTAAACATTTAGCGTTAGTTCATAGCATTGCCAACTCAATGAAAAATTTTAAATAAAATATTAAACTGTATGACTATGAGTAATTTCAACTTTTCGAAGAGGGTTAAAAAATATCCCACCATCCATAAAAAGCTAAGCAAAAGATGGGACAGTTTTTAACCCACCTAATCCCAAAGAGTTAAAAGAAAGATCTCAGAACCGTTCAAAACACCGCTCAACACAAAATCCTCAGTTCCCAGATACTATGATATGCTTCACTCGTTATATGATATCACTGCGTTACAGCTTGGTAACAATTTTAATGAAGAATTTAATAAAATATTTTTCTTAAATCCAATCTTATCCCAAATTTTATGTATTCAAATAATAATGCACTCACCTGGTACTGTGGCTTGTACTCCAATAATATCACTTCATTGTCTTGAACTTCAATGAAAACATTAATATGTCTTCTGTAAAGATAAGTTTCTATAATATGAATAGGGAAAATAATTTTAAATATCAGAGGGTGTATGTAGGTTTGGTGGAAAATAAATATAAGTTTATTTCTAGTTTTATATCTATTAAGTAAATAATTATATTTTTAATAAAGCAATTTAAACTTACGAATCCTTTGTAATGCTTCCATTTGACCACTAGAAAAAATAAATTGAAATAAATTATGAAAGCATAATGCAGACATGAAGATGGAAATTTTAAAATGTCCCTGAATAGAAATTGCTGCAAAGCATGAATAAAATACTAAAACAATGAACATTGCGAATGTTCAATGTTCTTTATAGATTTAAGTATATCCATAGGAATCGGAGTAAGTGAAATTAGTTTTAAAAACACAGAAAGACGGTAGAGTAATTATGAATCCTCAAATTATTGCATTTTAAATGTAGCTCATTTACTTATTCTTCAAAAGACAATTTTTGTAATTTTTTAGATATCCTCACAGAACTAGATGTTCATTGAACTTCCAGATATTTTCGCATAACTTAATGTTTTACGTTTATCAAACTTCTGTACAAACTCGCAGAGCGAAATGTTTAATATGTATTAAACTTCTAGATAGAACTTTCAGTCAAACGGTAATCAAGCAGCCATTTAGTATAGATCATAATACTTACCATTGGGGTCATTTGCCGTTCTTGAACTTGATAATAATACTTGTGTTTTCTGTAACAATATTCCATGGATTAGTTTGCTAATTTTGAGTTTTCATGGAAATAGAATGTCAAGTATATGTGAATAGAATTGATTAAAGACAATTTCATTGCACATTTATACATTTAGATTATACAAAAGTATCGAGTGTCTTACTTATGTTTCATATTCTATAAGTACGATAATTAGTTTAATCCCTCAAAATATTTTATTAATAGCAAACTAATATTTTTGCACAAGGGAAGAAAGGAAAATGTTCATATTCTGTAAGAAAAATTATTCTTTCTCTCTCAAACCAAATAAGAGAACGCTCTAATTTCTAGGATATATAAAACATGTTTGAAAATTATAAAAAAATAATAATATTTCCAAATTATCATTGGTTTTTTATAATTTTAATAATAATATTTCCAAATTATCATTGGTTTGTTCAAGATTTAGTACTTAAGAATTTAGCACATACATTAATATATGAATCATATGTGTTGGGGAAGTATTATAAAATTGCATTCCCTTTTACTCGATCAGTTGCACCTTAAGATTCCTTAAGGGGCAAGTGGGTAAGGGTTATTTAAATTAAGATTCCTGAACCTGATTAAGAGAAAATCCTGCACACGTGGATAAGAGTTAATAAAATAAAATTATGCATTAATAATAAAGATATAAATTTATTAAATTTCAAACGCACATTTTCCAGAATTATTTCAAAGAATACTTCTATTTTCTTTAAAACTGTTAACTTTTTATCGCTATATATTTGAATATAGTATTCATAATGAATAAGTGTTTAATGAAACAATATCTTTTTCCAATACAATAATATAGTTAACAAAAATTGAACAAATGAGTTGCCCTTTATGACTTCCATTTGAAGTTTGTTTTTGAGACATCTGGTATTCTGTAAATCATTTAATTTCAGAAAAGAAAAGTTATCAAAGTTAAAATCACAAATCCTTTATAGAAAACCTACTACATTAGACACGCTGTATCACATATTGAGCATTCATATTTTTAAACATTGATACTCTGTAGAAGAAAATGATTCAAGAATAAATCAATTTAAGATATTGATTGTAGTACATTACTTTTCAGTTACCTTGACAGGCATGGAATCAATTTTGTCCATTTAAGAGCAACATAAATTTAAAAAACAATCAATCAGCTATAAATTGGTGTTCTCAGCTATAAATTGGTGTGACTTTTTCAGTATATTGTCCCAAGGTCAACTTGAAAGTACCGATGAGGTGATTAAAGTAAATAAAGCTTTGCGATAACTACAACAAATGAGTACTCTGGAATCAAACAGTTTCGAGTTTACATTTACGGGATAAGCATGTATTTCATACGCCTACGTTATTCAGTATTATCAAGGGAATGTATCTGGTTCCTAACATAAGATAATGCATTTAAATTATTGTTATTTCTTATCCCACTAATGTCCAGACAAGCTAGACCAAATCCTTGAGTTCATGCACCTTCAAAATATCTAAGACGAGCATTTGATTGAAACGCCATATCTTCCCTGGACAGTCTCAGACAATCAAGGAGGTGACCAGAAGTTTGCACCATATTATAAAACCTTAGAGCCATGATCAAATGAAATTTATTTCAAATGTTAACTGCCATGTCTTGAGATGTCAGTCTGCTGACTTCTATCACCCTCGAATTTGTGGGTATCTCTAGGATGTTTTTCCGTAGGTGGTACTAGGCATGGGTGGGAGGAATTTCCCAATATAGCATTTAAAGCATTGTTAAAGGATTATTAAAGGATAGAAAACTTTGTTTCAGAGCAAATAGAACTAAAAATACAAATATAAGTCTAATATTTTCACACACAGGCACTCTTCTCTACATTTCTGAATGCACTTGCTGAATTGTTCAAGTTCTTCAACATCATCTGCATATCGACATTTATCACCAACTTCATCTAAAATACAAGGTTAAACATAAAGAAAACAAATTTCAATCCTATATTCTATAATTTTAGTTAATTTCAAGGTTGAACTTTAAGAATGCAATTCATAACTAAATAGAACATCATAAATAAATAAACTTACTTTAAATCCTCTTCGAATTTTGAAAAATACATTATCATGTCACAATAATTACAACGATCTAAAATATCCTGAACTTCGTTCCCACAAAATATATACCCTTTGATTATATACCATAATAAATAAAGGGAGCTCATTATCTACTACGATCAGAGACCGATTTCGTCAAATGAACTCGTCATTTTAGAACTTTCAACAAGAATGAACTTGTTATTTATTTAAAAACTATTTTTAATATCGCAGGAACGTTTTCATTTGCCCTTCCTCCATAATAAACTATAATTTA
This sequence comes from Meta bourneti, assembly GCA_933210815.1. Classification (NCBI taxonomy): domain Eukaryota; kingdom Metazoa; phylum Arthropoda; class Arachnida; order Araneae; family Tetragnathidae; genus Meta; species Meta bourneti. The sequence continues at coordinate 50,487,012 of OW119924.1, read as the reverse complement.
ATTTATTTGTCCCTTCTGAATCCTTGAAATTGTTTTTTGCTTACTATATAGATTTGTTTGAGAGATTAATTTTAGAAAATCCCAGAATGAATTATGACCCTTGTGCCATAAACCTATACCCAAATCCAAGAATTAATTAAGAGTAAATGGTATGACTAAACGATTTAAACAAAGGTAATGATGATTAATACATTAAAGCTACTCTTTTACTAAGCCCAGTCTTCCCCCACTTGAGTAGCTGGGTAGGTATTTATTTCATAATTTGTTGCAACAAGTGGCTATATAATGACAAGTGAGCGTTTTAATGCAAACAAACCCTGAAGCGCAAATTTTTTTCTTGGTAAATAATTGAAATAGATTTCGGCTTATTTTTTTAATTATTTAGTATAGAATAATAAAACTATCAAAAATATGAGACACATTATATTTATATAATGTATAGAAATAATGAATCATGTTTAAATATCCCATCGAAAAAAGTGCTTGAGCTTGCGGGTCGTGGAGACTCATGCTAGCGGAAGAATGCCGTTGGCCCGTTTGATGGCGCGACAGTGGTTAATTCCAATGATATCTTAAGCTGAAGGTTCTTAAAATTATTCTTCGAGAAACTGCATTAGCTATATAGTGGTCTAAATGAACAACATTCTAATGAGTTTATACAAAATTTTTCAGAATTTTTAACTGCGGCTTCTTTTTAATCTTGACCAAATTTCTGCAAGTTCCGTGACAAATTGTTAAAAAACTGATATAATTTTAAAAGATATTTTTACTTATTATTACGAATAGTACATCTAAGTACCATGAGAAGAAAACAAAACAAGTTTATTTATAATAGTTTAAGCGTAGCAAAATTTTAAGTACTGAGCAACATTCTTGACAAAATTGAATATTTTTGACCGCCGTTCAAAGGGTCTTGTTTCTATGAAAATAAATTGTTTTGTAAAAAGTGAACGTGGCATAGTTGGACTGACGCCATTGGACATCATATACCAAATTTTCAAAAATATCGAATGTTGTGAGGCGAACATTTTATTTTTTACTGCTTAAATTTGAAAGGATTCACCCATTTATGATATGTTGTCGACAAAGTAATCTTCAAATCTGTGTAAATTTGCGTTTTGTAAAATAACCATTCTTTTTTAATTTTCCAAATTGTATTTCTTTATTTTTATTCTAGTAATTTGACAATCGATTTGCTGAACCTTTTTGTAGCATAAACAATAGTAAGCTTATAAAAATATTGTAAAATAAGCTTAAGTTTAACTAAAATGAGATACTGGTGTCGAAACGACACCGGCTGACATTTTAGGGTAAAGGAAGTACCGGTAGTTCTAGTGTTAATTTCTAAACTTATGCAACCAAATTTTACTGTGAAAATAAATAATTCACATTATATCTAGAATATGCAATAGTCCAACTCATTAACACCAATAGCAGAAATAAACTCATTTTAACAGTAGTAGATATGCAAAATATTAGATACAGTAGTAGATAAAAGGTTCATTAAAATACCTTGGGTGCAATATTTTTTCTTTGAAGGGTAAACTATCGTCCAGTATGTGCAATTAAAACACTTATGAAGACCTAACATCATGCACCGTTGACTGCACATCTAAAAATAAACATGGATGAAATTAAAGTAAAGATAGATGTAAAATGTTCCATCTACCATTAAGACTTCAAATATTTTGGATACTTCTGCACTGAAAGTAATGCTCACATCGTCTTTAAGGGGGATCTATTTCCCTAAACTGAATTTTTAGAAATAATTCTTTAAAAGATTATATTAAAGATTAATTATACATTAAAGATAATTTTTGTGGAATTTTTTAAATAAAAAAGATTGCAAAGTATTCATTCAGATTTGAACCATTTTGACTAGAAAATAAACCTCAAGAAACAGAATTTACTGTGTGTGTGAGTAACTTACAGTAACTTAACTTATATTCTTAACTCTTATTATTCATATATTATGATAAGAGTACTTATTATTCGTTGATAAATTCTCACCTTTTCTATAATTCGTTTGATTTTTTACGAGTTTGAACTATTTTAATACATAAATAATTGTCATTTCTAAACGTATTCGTTCTTTTAAATTATGTTTAAATAGTTGTTACGGAAATACGCCTCTTGAGTTTTAAGGCATAATTGTCAAAATTTAATTTAGTATCCAATAGCCTATGGCTAAGGCTATGTTTTTTATCATACAGCGCCAAGGATTTAAGTGTTTAGATCACTAAAAAGACCTTCCTAAGAATGTTTCAAAATAAAAATCACTATAATTGTGATATTGGTTCATATAGTATTTTGACAGCCACCCTATGTAGATAAAAGGGATCGAACACCCCAGAGCAGGTGCAATAGCGTGCTCCTACAGCAGATACGTGTTGGGAAGGTAGGTAAGAAACACTAATTACACAATCATATCATTTGCTGAAACAATTCCAGAAATTACGAACAGAGTTTGAAAAGGGTATCATTGTTGGCTGATAGATCGAAGGTATGAGTGCGAGAAGCATTACCAACATCAAAATTCTTTAATCCTCCTGGTGGTTGTCTCGACGAGGTATCTCGTCATTACCAAAACTGACCAGATCTTGATTTCGTCATCATCAAATTATTGGAATATCTTGATGACGAGATATCTTGTCATAAGAAAAGAAAATTGGTCAGATATTGATGGACGAGATATTTCATAGAAAGCACTTGGAAGGTTAATCGATTTTATAGTTTGCATTAATGCGTGGCGAAAGGTCATTACAGGAATGTACTCGCCTGAAAGAGCCCCGAAATTGCAACCTTGTGACCAAAGAATGCTGAACATGGAGCTGAGAAGGAAGTCCTTGCATACTGCTGTACATAGGTACGAGATGGACGCTGTGCAGGTTTCGGCAAGAACTTCTCTTAGGCGTCCATGCACTTGGATATCATAATCGAATAGTTGCATTTATACTTCCCATCATAAAAAAGAATGAAACCTAGCGTATGCAGTAGTGTCTAGTACAAAAATTGGACATTGGAACAATATCGGCGAGTAGTATGAAGTGATAAATGACGTTTTAAGCTTTTCAGACCAATGGGACGTGCATTGTGTTTGGCGATTACCCGAAGGACGTCTGCAGTCAGAATACATTGGGCCCACTGTGCAGCAGGGAGTTCGTGGTGTTATACTATAGGCTTTTTCAGCTGGTATGATATTTAGATATTCTCGATAACTGTACTCCGCACATTTTGACAATGACACAACGAATGTTTCTTTCAGAACCCCAATTCCACGTAATATTTCAAGGCCCACACTGGACAGGTAATCAGATAACTCAGATGAATGACTCACTCAGTCCATATCTGAACGGTATTAAAAATGATGTGACGAAATGCAGGGATAGTTGCGAGACAATTCCTACCCTCTTTAGTGATAGAATTGGCCACCGTATTTAAGGTAGAATGGCGAATATCATGTTTACTGTTGTCCAGGGACTTATGGATAGTTTTCCTGGTGTAAATAAAATCTATCTTTAGTCAAAATTCAAACACTTTTGTCTATTTTGTGAGATCGAACAAAAGCATTTTATTTCGTACCTCCTGAGATCTTGGTCCACTTTTATTATTCTCAATCCATTGCTCAGTGTAGTTCAGACAATCCGTTTTATAAGGATATTTTAGCAACTTTTCTTCTTCCTGAAAGGAAAAGCAGTCTAGAATAGTGTACTACTATCATACCAAATGTGCTGTTAATTCATTCTATCTTTCTAGTGAAATCGTTTTCAACGTACTTTATTAAAAAATATACTTATCCAGAAATTAATTATATGCCGATGAAAAAGAAAACGCATGTATTAATTTAGGAATTTATACCACAGAAATGGCTCAAGTGAGGTAGTGCAATATGTTTATTATTGCATATATTATTGTTGTCATGCTGTTATTAATATACGTATCAATAACAGCACAATGTGATGTGGAAGAATCCAAAGATTAACTATGTGAAAATGAACACATACCTATATACTTTTTATAAAACAATACAAAAAGAAATGAAATATAGAATAGAATTTTCCATGCAACTTATGACGATGGATTATACGAGGAAAATTGTTTTTATGGAAAAATAGTATAATATAGACAATAAATAGAATATATTTTTGAGCTGAAGGTTTTAAATAGGTCGATATTATTTTAAAGATACTATTTTTGTTGATAGAGTCGATGCTGATGGTACCGTGGCGATTCGAGGTGTTTCAAAGCAAATAAACAATTACAATTACTCTTTTCTGATCAAGAACAAATACAGAAGACAAAATGCAATGATTGAAAACTGTTTGGCCAGAAGCACCGCTAATCACGACCTAAATTTACATCTACCTACATGTCAATGCTTCCATTTAGATCCTAGGTTAACAAAGATCATAATTAGAGGTACATGAGGTAAATTTTGTCTGACTGACCGCTGAAAAGCTGTGATATGAGCTTCTTTATTAGTATTCGATATATTTTAAACTTAATAGAGTCACAAAAATGTCTTACCATGCTCAGTATAATCTTGTATAAATAACCTGGCTTCAGAAAAATTCCTTTCTCAAAAGGATTGGCACCATCGAAGGGTGAGTGAATGGAAAGAAGAACGCCTGCTTGAGAATTCGGATTGAAGACTTCATCTTCCTCAGAATCAAATTGAAGAAATGTATCTCGAATATGCCCTAGCAGTAATGATTATGCTCTTTACATACCCAATTGACACAGATTGTTTAAAACAATTTTTATCTTTGTATAACATTGTTTTTATACAGTATTAACATCAATACTAAATATTATTGTTTAGATAGTTTATAAGAATTATTAATGCTTAGAAAGTACGTTATGTCAGAGGTCTATATTCAGAGTTTTCCGAAACAATATTAAAATTGCAATACACAAAGAATTAAAAATCATTATTTTCTGATTCCTCCATTCAGCTGTTATTGTTTCACAAAATGAATATAACGTGCTGTTTTTCATCTAGAAATCGACGAATAAATTGTGAATTATCATACAGTAAATCATGCTTTTCAGATAAAAGTGGCTTTTATACTATATGCACCAGGAATGGTTTACTTCATTCATTTCAACTGCTGTTCAAAACTATGCTATATATTGGGTCATTCGGAAAGTTCTGTGGTTTTTATGATAAATACCAACGAAGCAGTACAAAAACTTAAGAAAATATTATTATATCACATAAGCACCATTTTGTTCTATGACTTTTTGCCATCTTTTCGGCAGCTGGAAAATTCCTTTTTTAAAATGTCATTAGGCTTATTTGTAAAGAAGTTATCGAGGTGCTGTTTTAGTCTCCAAGGAATTGAACTCTAGACCGTTCAGAGAATTTTGAAGTGACCTGGAGAGGTGAAAATCTGAGGGGGCAAGGTCTGGTGTATATGGGGGTGACACAAAACATCTCAGCCATATTCAATAAGTCTGTCTGACATTCATTGTCATGCTGGAAGACAATACCTCGACGATTGGTCAGTTCTGGCCGATTTGCTTCGATTTCTGCTTTTAATACTGCCAATTGAGAACAGTATTTTTCCGAATTTATTGCCTGATTTTGTGGCAACAATTCATAATGAACAATTCCTTTGTAGTCCCACCATACACAAAGCATTACTTTTTGGGGATGCAGCCCCTCTATCGATGTTATTTGGTTGGGAGGTTCATTCGGCTTACCCCATGATCTTTTCTTGTAACATTATTGTATAGCATCCACTTCTCATCTCCAGTAATGAGCCTTTTCAAAAAAGGAGCTTCTTCATTTCGTTTCAGCAAAGAATCACATGCCGAAATTCGAGCAAGCATATTCTGTTGTGTTAAAGTATGGGGTACCCATACATCGTAGCGGCTTACATACCCAATCTTCTTCAGATGATGATGAACTGTACTTTTTGGAATATTTAATCTGTGTGATAGTTCCTGAACTGTGTAACGTGGATTTTCAGCGATGGCATCTTTTAATAGGTCCTCGTTTACAGAGGATGGTCGTCCAGAGCGGGCATCATCTTCGAGGCTGAAATTTCCGAGCTTAAATTTATCAAACCACCTTCGAACTGTGTCATCAGAAACAGCACTTTGTCCATATACTGCACAAATTTTACGAGCAGTCTAACATTTTTCCTTTCTTAAATAAAAGAGCATAATATGACGAAAATGAACTTTTTGGTTCTGAATTCTTAGCACTGCAGTGAAACAAAAATTGTGCCACAACACAAGCTAAAATTATGCAGTGAAAGCAGAAAAGACCGAATTTACACATCTGCTTCAATCAAGGTCACTCCTTATCGGAGGTAGCAAAATAGTAATAAGGCGCGCTTCGATTTGAAAAACCGCAGAACTTTCCGGATGACCGAATACATCATAAAGTAAAACTACTCTAAAATCAGTGCTATATACATCGTGTCATATAGTGAGAACATCAACATATAGCTGTTTGAAACTTATAATAGAAATGCAAGGTGTAATTTGTTAATCAGTTAAGTTGATACTTTAAACTGGACGAAAGGTACCTTCTCCCTCTTCACTTGTCTTCTAAATACGACCAATCAATTGATATTTAACTCTCCGAGTGATTTAGACGAGATATCTGGTCCATTAAAATATGACCAATTTTGTTAAAGACAAGATAAATCGTCATCAAGATATTGCCAAGTTTTTGATGATGACGAGATCAATATATGATCAGTTTTCTTGTAATGGAAATCAAGATCTGGTCAGTTTTGCTAATGACGAGATACCTTGCCGAGATTAACCACGAGGAGGGCTACATGAAATTTTGTTCATCTCGTCACCATTGATTAAATACAGCGTATGACCTGTAACGAACTGAAACTTCTATGCATAATGGACAGATAAAACTATAGAATGAAAAGAAATGAAAATGCTACTGCTTTAAGCTTATAATAGGTAAAGAAATCAGTTGTGATTTGTTAGTCAAATGAGAAGCTAGTTTGGTAGTTTAAACTACACAAACCCCTCTTCGAATCTTCACTCGTTTACTATAATTAGCTTCTCAAGATCTTCCATAAATACATTGTGTTAATGGAAAAATTGAAAGAGGATAAATATCCCACATGATAATTACAATAACAATTAGTATATGGTAACTACTGGTGAAGAGAAATTCACTAGTAGTACCCATTTATATTCCTTAGATTTAACTCTCCATTATTCATTCAAGATCTTTTTAAAAAAAATAAGATAGTGGTGCATCTGCGTTATGCTCGACGTTTTCTTTCCTAGTTACACACGCATTAATTATCCTTTAAAAATAAGTAGTATATTTTAGAACAAACTAAAAATAAGTAACTAAAAATGCATTACTTAAATTTATAAAAGAATACATTTTTTTAATTCTTATTTTTCGTTGCGTAACATGGAAAAGAAGTCACTATGAACCTGTTAGGACAAGTTTGACTAACGGAAGGTTAATTTATGTCAATGTCAGTTGTAGAATTTCAGTGGGAAAAATGAAAATTATTAGAATTATAGAACAAGTTATAATATTAAGCTATGTGTAAGAAGCATGTTACTTACAAAATCTTTTTCGATTTGTTTCAAGAGGATCTAGCTGACTATCAACACGAGCATGTAAAGAATAACACCCAGAATAATCCGCATCTCTTTCGTGTTGTCTAAGTCTTAAGAAAGGCCCTTCGGGATGCTCTCTCAGCCTAAATAAGAATTCGCATTTTACTGATATGATTTTATTGTTTCAAAATAAAACACATAGTGTTTTGAATTAGAAAAAGATCTACATAAAAGGTTTAAGAAAGTTTTAATAACAATTTTTTATTTATTCTTATTGACACACGCACACACACATTAACTATTATATTTATTTCTTCGACTAAATTTATTTCCCTGTATTCTTTTATGGAAGAATAATTATACAAAAAAAATATCTCTACGAGTATGCAACTCAAATTAAACCATATTTTACTGTGGGAGACAAAGAAAAGGTTATTATGTAGATATAAATAAATGTTGCACTTTATCATAGATATTTCTTCTCAACTTGACTATTGGTTCGATAGTGAGGGAATTTGTTCATTTTAAAGATCGTCTAGAAGAATTTTAAATAAATTTGAATATCCGTTAGGGAAAATGAGTAATATATTAATTTTATGTATCAGAAAATGTTTCTAAATCAATTATTTATCATTTTGTAGGTAAACATGTGAAACCTTAGTCAAACTGGTAGTAAAAATTTAAAACCCGCAAAATATGAGAAATAAATATGAAAAATGTGAAAAAAATGGTCAATAGCTATTTCGATGAAGCAAAACATCCACCATCATCAAAACAGAAGTAAACAACGAGAGCATAACGCGTTTAAATATGTTATCCTAGAACAATGTTGATACTACTCGCCTTATCAACTAAACCCCTCCAGATGAGTGTAAAGTACTAGTGGTTCCTCTCCTTTGCACGCGCGGGGGGCTTATTTGATCAGGCGAGTTGTGCCAACATTGCTTTGGGATAATATATCTAAATTCGCGTTTTGCTCTCGTTGTTTACTTCTGTTCTGATGATGGTGGAAGTTTTGCTCCACCGAAATAGCTATTGACCATTTTTCGTATATTTTTAATCTTTATTAGTAGTAGTTTTTAAATTTTTAGACCAGTTCGTCGTTTGTTTCCTTATTTTATATTGATTTGTTTCAATAAAAATTCCGCCCTGACATTAAAGTCCTTTACTGTATTTTTAAGGGCAGAAAAGATTATAATACACAAAGAAAATGTAAAGGTTAGCCCAAAATATATTCTATATTTCTAGGAATGCATATGATTGGATTACAAAAACAAAAACACAATTATTATGTAATATGAGTCCTTGAACTTTTGGTAAGCAAGCATATGTTTTCATTTCAATATAAACACGTTTAATGCGTTGCACAAATGTTAATTTTTCTAGGTTTAATTTATTTTTAATCCACTTCATTTGACAGTGATTAAAGCGTAACACTGGTTTAAATAATCTATAAGAAGTTCAAGCAATTATTACCCTTTAATCGTTTTGAGTAAATCGTAAACATCATGAGTAAGCTCGAGGATATCGTCTTGACTGAAAGCATACGGATTGATATAATATTCTTCCTTGGGAACCTTAAAAATATTTTGACAAAAGAAATTATCCACCACCAGTGTAAATATGAAACAAGTGTAGCCAACAAAGCAAGTGCAGAACGATAACAAAAAGATTTAAGAAAGATAGTTAGATTATATTTGCATTCTCAAGAAATGCATTAAAGGATTAAATTCATGACTTTGATCTATCAGTAGAATTATTACTTGACCAGTGAATGGCTAAATACCGCTGCACTGATATAGAAAGTTTTCCTCTTTTCTTAAAGTACAAATTTATAATGAAATTAAATTTACTTCATAAATTAAAACTTTAAATCAATCAATCTGTCCGTGATGAAATTCTAAACAAAATTGGATGAATATCACAAGAATTTTTTAAACAACTGTTTTTGTAGGAAGAGGTAAGATATCATAGTTAAAATAGATAAATATATTAAAGTAGTATAATTGAGTAATTCAACTTACTCTTGTTCCATTTTCCTTACAATACATTGGATATTTATCACAGAATTCAATATTCGGTTGTACACATTGGTCAGGATATTTTGTGCAAAACTTATTTCTCTTAATCCTGAAAATATAATTTTTATAGTGTTTTATTATTTTTACTTGAAAGAATTGAATTATCATTGCATTATTATACTTGATCTACTTTTAACGTAAAATATAATGTAAGTTTTTGAACCTTTGCAATTAATACAAATTTTTTAAAGGTATCAGATTAAGAATTCAAATTTACATTTATGGATTATTCACATTTCTATCATCTCTACACATTATGTAACTGATGACTGCTTAAAATAGTTTTAAATAAAGTTTAAAATTCCCTTATATTTTTATAGTAATAAAGATGTACATACATACGTACTTATTGTAATTACAGAAAGTGTAAGCTGGAGTCATATAAGAAATTGGTTTCTTTATCTCTATGCTAACAATGGTTGGATATTCGAGGACATAAGCTAGAAATTTGATGCACTGGTAGAGAAACCCAGCCGTAAACAGCATAAATATCAGCCCTCGAAAAACTTTTCTGGGGATACTGCCTGTAGAGACTATTGCAGAAACAGCACTGACAGAAGACTCTTTGAACACCTTTGAAGCATAAGTTTTCAATGACATTTTCTTACAGGACTTCTCAGCTAATTCTTCAGTCATATTGATTTCTTTTCATACAAACACTAAAAAATACTTTTGATTATAATCAAATTAACTCTTAATGTCTTTCACTAAGCTAGGCAGATTATAACATTTCGATAATTATACATAATATCAATACTCTACTTTGTAACCGTATTAATTAAATTAGCATCAAGTGTTCTTTCTTATATTATATTCTACACCTGCTGTTCTGATAATGGTTCTAAAAACAGACCAATGAAAAGATTTTTACCATACTATCGTAATTTAAGAGTTTTTGATAATTCAAAAACATATTTTGCAAAAAGAGACAAGAGAGCAATATATTTCAGTATTTTATTGAAAACAACTGATTCTCATTTCTATTCTGAAGTTTATTTTATCTTGAAACTTCCACAATTAAGAATAAGTGCAATCAAAGTATGAATTATGTAAGATAACCTCATGATATTATAAACTGAAATACGAACGAAAATTAGACTTGAATATAAAATAACTTACTTTTCGGAGAAAACAGATGGCAATATGAAACGGTAGACTTATCTCTGAACCGTAGAACTTTTCAGTTGCGTGAGTTCAATATGTACGTTTGAAAATGTCTGTAAAGATGAATCTTAAAAGAGTTTCAGCATTTTTAGGTTACAAATTAAAAAAATCACACAATAAATGCATTATCGAACAAAAAACAGCTATATTTATACTTTAACTTCTACCTTTGGAAACTAGAGATCTTACTTCACAGAATCCCCATCAAAAATATGATCCAGCTAGTGGCTTGATATCAAGTTGTACGTTCCCTCTTTGCTATTATGCTCCAGAAGAGTCCTTTTGGAGATAACGCAGAAGACTATTATCAGTGCCATAAATTGTGTGAGTAGTTTTTGTCTAAATGGATACTCATTATACCACTCATCTCTCGCAGCTCGCAATTTAACATGAATCTTTAATAACTCCTACATTTCGTTCTATTACACTAATAACTCTTACGAACATATCCACTTTAATCTAAGTTGGTGAAAAGCAGGTAGTACTAGAAAAGTATGAAATGCATTACTAAAGTGCACTTGTTATTGCATACTTTATTATTATTATATTTTATTACTCTACTAAAAATGTGCTTATTTTAGCATATATATATATTGTGTATACATATTGTATAATATATATATATATATATATATATATATATATAATAAATACACTGAAGAGCAATTGAATTAGGGATACCTGTCTAGTAGCGCGTAGCACCACCTTTCACCTTGATGACGGATACGATTCGTCTTGGCGTAGACTCGACAAGACACTGGAAGCGATGAGAAGCCATACGTATCCAGGACTCCCGCAATCACTAAGATTAGATGGAAGGTGGTCTGAGGCTCGGACATCTCTCTCAATTGTATCCCAGGTATGCTCGATTGGTTTGAGGTCAGGTGACCTTGATGGCCAGGAAAGCACGCGCAGGTCTGTGGAATGTCCATCCAACCATTCGGATACAATTCAGGAGCGATGGCACGGTGCCTTGTCTTGCTGAAAGACAATCTCTGTAGTGGGCTGTCTTAAACGAACAAACGGCACAAGATGGTCGTCAAGGATAACCCGGTAACGTTAACCTGTGAGAGACGATGTCACACGAACCAGGGGTCCCATTTCAGTCCATGTGAACAGTCCCCAGACGAGAATGCCACCTCCACCAGCCTGAAGGATCCATCGCTTCATGTGGTTTACACCGTACACGTACTCTGTGTCAATCATCATCGGCATTTACCAAAGTGAATCTCGACTCATCACTCCAGGCAACATTTTTCCACATCTCGACGGTCCATTGGCGATGTTCCCGTGCCCATGCTAATCGTTGCGCCCTGTGTTGTGCAGTCAACAGAGGGACTCTCGTGGGACGATGGCTTCTGAACCCCATAGAGAGGAGATGGTTTTGGATGGTGTGGCAGCTTACACGTTGTTGTGCACCAGCGTTAAATCGACGGGTGATCTGTTGCACTGTGGCCCGTCTATCCGCTGTTACAATGCGGGCTAGCCGACGACGTCCTCGCTCATCCACATGAAATGTTAAGAAAACTTTACGACATAAAACTTGAAGAACAGTGTGTGTGTGTGTGTGTGTGTGTGTGTGTGTGTGTGTGGTGAAATTTCAAAAACACATAAATACTCTCCTTGAGATAGTACATCAGCTAAGAGCTATAGACAAAATCATAAGAGATGAACACATCTCCGCTCTCTTACTTTACATGAAGTTTTACTTTATTATTCGGTAAATAATTAAATTTAAGATGTTTGAAAGAATCGAACAACTCTTGTGCGTTTTTATACAATCCAACTTCTAGATTTAAGTGAGCGGTTTTTCTAACTTTTTTGTAACTATAGTCTTATCTTTAATGCTTACGCGAAAGTATTCGTTCAATGGAGGTCTATCAAGTTTTTGAAAATCATGAAAGGTTTTACCTGTTAAAACAGTATCTTTATAGTCATATTCAACATTCTCATGAAATTTGGAGCATAGATTAATCGAAACTCAAGTTCAACATTTTTTGAACTATGATTTCTACTTTATTTTCCTTAAAATTGAATATGAATTCCGCTGCTCCTCCAATTCCAGTCTGTATTAGATTATAATTAATATGTTGAAAAAGTTCAAGATGCATAGAATTTAGGTCTTGATACTTATGAAAAAATTTTGTTATTCGTATTATAAAATGTCTTTTTGGATGATTGTGTATAATTTTGAAAAAATTATCGTTTAAGGTCTTCAATGGCTTTCTAAATAAAAAGCTTTCCGAAAATTTTATTATTCTATCTTCGATTGGTAAACTTAACATATGCAGCAATTTTGGAGCCTCCTCTGCCTTAATATGAAGTTCATAATCGCGAGAGAGAGTTATGTTGATATTTTTTTGTCCAATGTTAAAACTACATTTTTTCCACATTTATCTTCAATATTTTCATTGATCATGTCTATTACTTGACTATCTTGATTTTCTTGTTCAATTTTAAATGTAATATTATATTCAAGAAAAGCTTTCTCTTCAGGTTCTATTTCTTCGTAAGTTACTGAATACTTATTATTATGATTTCCAATGTTTAACCACGTTCGAGGAACAAAAATTTCTGATAAACCCACTTCCCACATACCACTAAGTATTATGGGTCGAGCAAGGTTTGTTCGAAATGATGCTTGAGTATTTTGTGGAAAAATAATGCATACTTGAGTTGCTCGGTAACGTAACGTAGAAATCAGACATAATTTCATCCATGATGATTTAACCCACGAATTAAATCGAAAATAAAATCCTTGCCACTTCACGAAATATTCTTTCTTACTTCTTGAACCCTTAGTTTTGAGCACTTTTTCTACGTTCCAAATGGTGTAATTCTTTGACATCTTTTTGAAGCTCCTCAACATAAAATCGTCCTTTTATAGGGTCTCCTTTCATATCTTTTAGTTCATATGTGTTTGGAAAAGATAAAACACGTTTGTTTATTTTAAAAACTTCATTTTACCAACCAGGAAAATAACCTCGATGAAAATCTTTCTTTGTTTTCGAAATTCTCACTAAATTACCATCATTAAAAGAATATTTAGAGTTCTTAATTGTATAACCATACAGTTTTTTAAATATTTGTGCTTCTAATTCACGAGTGAATTTTGATGGTGCAATGCCTATACTGCGATGCTCGCTGTTATTATATTACTTCACAAGTGATTGTAAAACATCTTCATATTTATAAGATTTTCTATATGTAAAAACTCTGAACATTTTATTTTTCAATGTTCTGTTAAACCTCTCAACAATACTAGCCTTATGGTCACCTTCAGCAGAGTAATGATTATTATTGTGATATTTTTAAACAGAGATTGAAGTTGGTTGTAAAACTCATTTCTTTTATCACTTTGAATATTTTTAGGTTTAACTCTGCAATAGATCTTCGAAAGCTATTTTAACAGCAACACCAGTTTTACTTTTGAGGGGTATTACATATGCATACTTCGAAAATACATCAATTATGGTGAGTAAGTACTTTATACCATTGTTACTTTTAGCAAAATGTTGTAAATCAACAAGGTCACATTGCCATAAATCATTTATACCGTATGAAATCGTTGATCTTCGAAAAAATTTATTCCGAATCGGTTTGTGCAAAGTGTACGTATCTTGAGTCATTAACCAGCTGTTTTCTGATACGATACTTTGGTTATTGAAGAAAGTTTTTTCACCCCACCAAATGAAGCTGGATTTTTGAAATCGTAATAAGTTGATTCTAGTATTTTTCCATGTTTTCTTCCCACGCAGTTTTTCTTTTTATTTCAGACAAAAAATCCGAATCTAAAGATTCCAGATTTATTTTACTTTGCACTCTATCGATGTCTAGCTCTGATTCAGAATTCTGAAATAATTTTTGATTACCAATCCATTGACTCGGAATATTTATTTCTTTTATTGCCTTCCAAAAAATAGGAAAATTATCTGGCTCCACACTCTTTTTAACATTTCTCATTAGGTACGAAAATAAATCAACAACATTTGTGTTTTTGATAATCTCATCATCTTTAATCAATTCACCTTGTTCATTCCAAGTGTAGTTGCGTGTACTTAGTTTTTCAGCAATAGGAAGAATTAATTTTTGAAAATTCCGAGGAACAGATAAAATTATATGAGACAAGATGTTTTTGTCATTACTATTTTCAAATGTTTGTGTCTTTTCTTTCTGTTCTTCAATAGCAACACGTAATGGTTCTTTATTATTTATAACATATTGATATTTCATAAGAAGTTGACTTAATAATTTTGCTTTCATATCATCTGGTAAATGATTTCGTTCAAGCAAACTCGTTAGGTCATCTTCTTTTTGCACTTCAGGTACTTTAGGATGATACGCTACAGCTAATTCTTCAGAAACAAGAGTCATTCTTCGAGTGGTATATTTCACTAATTTAAATTCGTTTCCCTAACGCTTTTCCAGCAAAACCATCTAAGGCTGACAGAATAGATGGTAAAATTATGGGTAGAAAACCTCCTGTTTGATTTACGAGTTCCTTTCTTTTATTATTCAAGGACAGTTTTTGTTAGCTATTTTTCGTATAGATGTTTTAAATTTATGTAATTTGTTAATATTAACAGGTAAATTCCCTGCTAACACGTTCAAACAAATTTCACACAAACAGTGTATTTGACTTTTATCAGCAGTTTGTAAAATGGCTATCTTTTGTGTAGGAGTTGCAGTGGCCAATAATTTCAACAAATGATGATGTTTGATAATATTCTTCATTTTATAGGTAAATACACCTAATAAAGACTATTGGAATCGAGAAACAAATTCTCTCGCAAACGATGTTCTTCTGGTGTTCGTGGATGAAGATCTATCACTAAATAACCATAAGGCTTTGAAGTTGCTCTTTTATATGCATCCATAAAGAACGATGAATTGTTTCCATAAATTTGTGTAGAAAAACAACAAACTTGATTCAAATCTCGATTATTTTTAAATAGTATAATGTAATGTGTGTTTAGACTTATATCAGGCATTACTTTATTTCGTAGGAAGAGATTTTGTGAGCGATGATGAGAACCTACTGTAAACAACTGAGCAATTTTCTCATTTTCTCATTCATCAAATCATCAATTACTATTAGCGATCCACTTGGATAAGTTTCTGGTAAACCTTGAATGAAATCAATTTTCTTCTTCAAGAAACCATGGTTGGAACACAGAATAACATCATTTTACACATTTAAAATCATAATCATAAATATTACGCTCTATCATACGTCTAACGTGGTTTGATTTTCCTGATTGGCTTGGAGCTGCTACAATACACGAACTCGGGTGAATTAACTTGTACATTGTCTACAAACTTGTTTAAACTCGTCTTCAGGCAACTGTACTCTAATAACCATTGGTTACAGTTATTAGCATGTGTTTCTTTCCAAAAGTATTTGATGCCATACACTTTGAGTTTATCTTTAAAGCAAACATGAAAATATAAACGTCTTCCTAAATGTTCTGAGTAAAAACACGTAGAATTACTCAAATTTATGTTCTCATTTGTATGTCTATGATAGTGTTTTATCAATATTATTAAAAGTACTGATGTGATGATCAAAGCCACAATGGAAACACTTATAACTCTTAATTTGGTTATTCTCTTACTATCATTCATCCTTTGTAATTATTTTAAAATATCAGTGAAAAATAAGTTGTATATTACTTATTCTCCTCTAAATCTATCAACTTTACTCTTGTAATGTTCATTCTAAAATGGTAAAATGATGATAGCAATATGTATTTATATAGGAACGTAAAAACACCGTAATCAAATTTCTTTTTTGTAACTTCTCAGTTTTACAAAAAAACCTTCATTACATTTACTTAGACATTGTCATGCAAGTAAACATTGCTCGAGTTTTCTAAACCATGAACAATTCGACCAATGTTTATTTAAGTTTCAGGTTCGATCCTACATATTAACACTGCTGCACAATAATTTTATTTCGGATAATAATGAGTCATATCACTACATCTTCGATGGATGTAAATGAATTCTTTCATCATCAAACAACTTGAACTCGTCATTCAGCTTTCACCTCATTGTTTCTATCTGACATTGGCGAGCGGAATCAGGCAAGAAGGTTACTTGTATGTTGAATTCATCCACCAACATCGCTTCTTTCGCTTAAAAGTAGATCAATCGGGATTTCATTTCGCTCTGAGATTGCGAGAGTGAAAACTCACAAGGTCTCTCGTTTTTGATTTAAACACTTTCTTTGACAACCATCATATGGTAGCCATCAAAACTATACTACTGATGTTGACTTAATTGTTATCGATGATCTGATGCATCGTTTGAATGAAAATATTTCAGAGCTGTTTACTGTCGTATCTCATTATCGAAATATAAGCGTTATACTTTTGTTACAAAATTTGTTCCCCAAATGTAAAGCAATGCGTGATATCAGTTTAAACTCACATTATATTATTTTGTTTAAAAACTCTCGAGATATGAGTCAAATCAATTATTTTGCTCGTCAGTTATATCCACTCAATTCTCAGTTTATGGTGGACGCATATATAAAAGCGAATGTTTCACCATATGGGTATTTATTTGTAGATTTGCATCCTCTGACACAAGAGGAGCACAGACTAGAGAGGGTTTGTTTCCTAACAATCAAGGTGTATACTGAATATATAGACCAAAATGAAGAGAATCAAACAGAATTGCAGTTTTTTAAATTGCTCTTGTAGTCATCACCTAAGCAAAGAAGAATACTTTTAAAAAATGCAAATAAATCGCAAATGTTATCTTTGAGTGAGATATGTTTGAATATTTTAGCTGGTAATGTCCCCGTTGATGTCAAAAAATTGCGTAAATACAAAGTATTAGAAAAGTAGCACGTCGAAAAGCCTCGCTTAAAACAAAGAAAAACGTTTTAGTTAAACAAAGCGGTGGTTTTCTACCGTTGGTTCTTCCTGCAATGGGAAGTTTTAAGCATACAAGTTTTTCAACAATGGGAGGTACATATTCTATTGCTTTCTCGTTTCAACTTTCCCCCTCCTACCTACTCTAAGCTTATTTCCACCACATGCATACTTACGCAGTGAAGACCTCCGCTAACTTTCTTCTCTCTCCATCCAAATACGTCGCACTCCGAGGTGAGCCAGTTGTTAGCACGCCCTCCAAAGTGAATCAGATATTAATACACCTACAAAGTAAGCTAGATGTTTGCACACCTTCAAAGTGAGCCAGATATTAGCACACCTTAAAGGTGAGCATGATGTTAGCACACCTTAAAAGTGAGCCAGATGTTAGCACACCTTAAAAGTGAGCCAGGTGTTAGCATACCTTAAAAGTGAGCCAGTTGTTAGAATGGTAATACTACTATCGAAGTGCAGACTAGTGTTTTTTAATCACGTATGATAATCGCTTTAATTAATCAATAATTTTTCCCATATTAGGGATTTGTGTCTTTTCCATGTGACAGATCTTCCAACCGAGCTATTAGAAGAAATAGCATATATCCGCACGAACATAATGGGTTCATTTCATTAGAAGGTCGATGTCAGAATGGAAATGGTGATGCTGTCTGACTATTAATTTCAGTTTACAAAAAACAAGCAATATAATTTTAAACATGGAAAACAATTGTAGGTTTTGTAGAGAAACCTGTATCCAAATTTTACTACTTATTACGTCCAAATACTTTGAATAATTACACATTTGATTATCGTTTTCGATAATTGATTTTATATACTTGCCCAAACATACAGACAGACTGACACTGAAGTTCAGTGACTAAATTAATGTGAATACTAAAAGAATACAAACTTCATTATAATATATCCAGTCTTTGGACATAGTGCGAGCACACACATGCAGACATGAAACACAGATGATTTTGCTTTAAAATAGTTCAAAATAGAAATAACTTCATAGGGGGAGAAAGTTTCCAATGTAAAATAAACTCTCCACATTTATATAGATATATCTTAAAACTATGTTGTCTCAAATTCAAGCTCTTTTTCTGCCATACAAAACAAGACAATTTCTCTCCTGGAATCCATCAATCAAGGCAACATATTAGAGAACGACGCTAGTACTTCCCCGCCTTTTTAAAAGGGCCTGGAAAGGCTTAGTTAAAAAAGTAAGTTGTGGTAATACTAAATTCTAGAGCAACATATTTAAACTCTCGTTTCTTCTTGTGACTTACTTCTGTTCTGATGATGGTGGACGTCTTGCTCCTATGAAATCGCCTTTACGATCTTTTACATTGACGAAGCATTTTTTGCATTAGCTAAGTTTTAAATCGTGATTAGTTATTGCTTTCAATGTTTTTCAATTTTTGCTATCATTAATTTGTTTACTAAATTAAGGAGAAAAAGTACAGTGTTAGAATTGATTGTTTTATCGGGATCAGAAATTGTGGATGACCTTATGCAAATTGAAGACAGACATTTAGTACAGTAAAGGGAAAAACGAACCACCCTCTTTATTTCGAGTAGAGAAAATTCAAAGATATCTTTCAACAGGGAATAACGTCCTTTCACCGTTAACTTCAATTTTTAATACTTAATGATAATTGTTAAACTTATTCAGTAATAATTAAATAATCTTTTCATAAAAACTGTTATCGCAAGTTAGCCAATAGCCGTTAAGACTTATCTTAAAAACAGTTTTGCCCATCGCTACAATTAGATTGATCATTGTTCACTTTACCACAAATGATAGGTAGAAGGCTATGTCCGTTATATTAGATAAATGATATTAATATTTCCAAAAGTTTATTTCTCAGTTATTTTTCAAAAGTTTACATTCCTCAGGTTTTTGTCATAATTTTTTTCACCTTTTGGATGCCCCTAAAATCACCGTTGTGACGAAAATTTAAATGTAGCCAAAAACTATCCTCAGAAAAGAGCTGAAATTTCTTTTATGGTAGCATTAAAAGTCTTTCTGAATCGATTTCACGTTGTGTTGCTCCAGTGCGACGTTAATTAAAATACTTACCTATACCTACATTAATCGATTTCTGTCAAAATCTATCTAGGTTCATATTTATAATTTTTAAATATTAATTTAATAATTAAACTTGCAATCTAAACATTATGTAAAAACTAAAACATTATGTATATTTTGTTTGGGTACCTTAATAAGCAGCATGCTACAAAATATCAGCTCTATAGGAATATTAATTAGGAAGATATCCATAAAAGTCTGAGGAAAAACTGATTTAACAATAGGAGCTCCAAACCTTCTGTATTCATGAATGACATGAAACTTGATATCTGAAATTAAATTATGATATAGATTCGAAATTTTGTTCAAAATAAGGGGTTACCAACGGTAATTATGAAGTTGATGCTAAATTTAATATAAAGATGGCCCCTTGGGAAAATGTTATGTATATGAATTTATAGAAGATGTTATTACCTGTCGAATGTCATCTTTGAATTTGCTCTACTGTTAAAATTTTTTGAATGAAGAAGGGTGATTCGTTTTCTTCCGCGACTGTATCTTCAAGCCTCTTATTATAGTAGACACCCATTTTTACACCTTGTTAGTTGCACGTTGTATTGCTTGTATGACCTCTGTAGTTTGTATTTACGAAGCTGTTTCCATTAAAAAACTATTTTTAAGTTAGAATAATCGTAACATTAAACACATTTCCCCAGTGTGATTCAATTTAAGCTATTTTAATTTACTACCTTATAAAATAACTCATTTCAATGATTTTAACTATTGTAAAATAATTTTATAAACTCTCTATTTAAAGTCATTTTACTCAGTTTTGAAAAATTAAATAACTTTATAATTTTATACTATTTTATTTATAATTTAACGTATTTGCGTCTGAAAATTGTTTAGTTCTCAGAAAGTGACTAATCCTATTTCCAAATAATTGTATCTTCTTGAAAAAGCTTGCTCAAGTTTTTCAATAAGCTCTTAAATCAGCAGTGTTTAAACAGTACATTGTTCAAAATTCTGTAAATGCAATTCAGATATTACTTTTCAAAAACTCCGTGTACATAATCATCTATATTTGAGTTTCAAAGACATTAATAAAATACATTTTCACGTGCTTATTGAACCTTTATTTTATTCTACTCTAACGCATGTTTAGAACTGTACAGCAAAATTTCATTTTTCAAAAAGATGCTGCTAGCAAACTGACAGACAATTCAAGAATCTTCATGTCTTGTGGATTGCAATTACGCATTGCTTCTGCGCTTTTATGTAGTCTACAGTCTTAAGCAGAGCAGCATCTTCTAGAACATTTCATTGATCCTTTTCTGAAAAAATATCTAGTTACTCTGAAGGCTGATTCTAAGAAATCAACAACTTGCACCAATGACACTCCTAGCCAAATCCCGATGAATCCGCCAATATAACTGAAAGCTTCTACCTCCTAGAAATAATAATTATATTCATTTGAGCATTGAACGGACTATGTGGCATAAAAACAATGTTTCGTAAAAAAATGGATTTTATAATACTGAGATTGGTGAAACTTTTTATTACGTGACATCATATTACCTCTCTCCCCTTTAAGACATTTTAGTACATAATAATTCTCATAGCAGGACATTTTATTTATTATATACTTCCTTTACATAATACTTGAATGTACGAAAAACATCAGATATTGAAATTAGTATATTAAGTATCGAGAGAGCAAATATCGAGTACATCGAAATTTTAAATGATAACCATGTATTTACCTGGTATTGTGGTTTGTATTCAAAGGAATATATTTCATCGTCTTCAAAGTCAATAAAAACTCTAATGAATCGGCTGTAAGAATATAAATATTATATGTATCATTAAATATGCATACTCACTAAAATTAACAAAAATTTGTTGTAATTTATAAAAAATTTATTTTAGAGTGATTTATAATACATTTCATAAGGCTGGAGTTGGTTAACCTTATAAAGGAAACAGCTGAGAAACGTTTTTTTAATAAAACCTGACCTATCACCTAATGTAAACTTATTTTTCACATAAAACTTTTCTATACGTTTTTAAAGGTAAGGCCACATATAATCTCACCATCCATCTTTTAAATATAAGAATGTGAAATGAGAGAATACGTATATACCTCAACAGTCTTAAAAAAAGAAGAATATTTGTACCCATTCTTAGTTATTTCAAGGAAGTGGGATGCCAGAAGTTCCACTATCCCCCTTAAAGGGTTGAAACACCACAACACGAAAAAGGAATAAAAAAATACCCGTATTTCACTTATTGTCACTTTGAAAATGAATTCTGAAAAATGCGAAAATTTAATATCTTATTCTGCATATCACATTGCCTTTTAAAATATTAATAATTTATTTTCTTTCTACAAAACTAAACAAACAATGTAAGCAGAAAAATCATATTTACGTATATTATTTTTCTTCAGCATTTGTAATAAAATTACTTTGTATTTTTAATAGTTATGGATAGAGATATTGAATCTTCTACGTTGAATATTGATTATATTTAAAAATTGAAAATTCACTAGGACATTGAAAATGAAATACATTACAGAATATGAATACTGTTCAACTTACGATTCTTTCGTAATGGTACCATTATTCATCTAATGAAAATAAAAAATATCATTATTTATATAAGGAAATAAATGCTTTGTAGTAATGCTCTCAGCAAATTTTCTAAAAAAGTAAATTAGAATAATTTTTTAAATTTTAAGAGGCATATTATAAACGATATAGCGTCTCTGATATTATGAAGAAATTTTTCAATACATAAGTATTTTATGGAGAAATTTCTCGAATAAAATATACTTATGTATTGTCTATAGTTTTACGAATCTAACAAATTCGACATACAGAGAATATTTGTATTAGGATTGTCACATACCTTTGGTAATACTCTTCTTTCTTGTACCTGGTAATCATACTTCAATTTCCTGGAAAAAAATTATATATGTATATGTGGGAAATATGTGCTAAAGAAGAATAAAGCTTTTAATGATATAATTGCTGCGGAAAAAGTTGAGACAGGATCTTAATATTTCTAAACAATATTGGAATAGCCTCATTAATCCTTGTGTCCTTCATAATTTTATCTTTAATGGTGAACATCAATTCTAACAAGTACAAGGGATACCACAGGGTACCTCCTTCTCCAGCATTCTTGCTAATCTCTACCTCCATTTCTTTGAAAAATCATACACATCTAAATTTTCCAACTCTTATTACTACATAGAGACTTCATCATTTTTAACTGTCCAGGGTTCACTGATCTTTGGGAAGACATTTATCCCACTGATTCTTAAAAAAAACCAAATAGTTCACCTCTATCCACTAATTTCCTTGACATTCATTTTGATTTCAGTTCAAAATCAACTATCGATATTTATGATAAAAGAAACGACTTAAAATTTAAGGTTAACAAGCTTGTTCCCTGGGATTCTAACATCTTTATTAGTATTTACAGGAATTTAATTTATAATCAATCCACATAATTTATAATATCTGCAGGGATCAAATTACTATTGATAAGCAGCTTAAAACTCTTAAAACAACCCTCATGAATAACGATTTTCCAAACAGTTTCTTAAAAGGTCTTTTGTATAATTTTTCATTCTACTTTTTTAACTTCACATAAAAAATTCTCTTTTTCCCACCACTAGATGGCGTCATATTTTGTTTTCAATAAATTTTTTATCAGTATAGCTCTCCATAATTTTTTTAAACTCATCCCTGTCACACTTTTAAATTTTTGTTTGCAAATTACCTTTCCCCCCTTCTTTTTACATATACAAATTTTATCACTCTACCTTCAAGTCTACTTCACTCTACCTTTTCTCGTGTTTCTCATGAAAAATTTGGCTTTCTTTTTTCAATAAAATTTGAAGTACAAATGATTTTGTGATAGATTTATATTTATTAAAACTTGTTTTTTCCATTATACAATATAAAATTATATTATGGCACCTACACCAGCTGCAGAAAGGCAAAGAAAGCGCAGAGAAAAATTAAAGCAAGAAGGAAATTATGACGATTATAAAGAAAAGCACCTTCTTACTATAAAATAATAACGATGCAGAAGGGGGAAAAGTCAATGAAAATACCAGTAGATGTACAAAGAATTTAAAATCAAAAGAAAGTAAGAAATTTAAAAATAAAGTTTAAAAGAATTGCGTTTTAAGGTACAAAGAAACTTCAAAGAAAGAAACACCTCAATTGTACAAAAATGCGAACACTTTTGACAAAGTTATGACTAGATCAAAACGTGGTTTATTTACCACACCACGTCGTAAAGAATTTGTGGTGAGGAAATTGTTTAGCAGCATTTGTAATGCGAGTTTTAATGCAAGTTTCAATTCAGTTAGTAATCATTCGAAATCATCAGCTTTGAGTAGAGATACAGCAGACAAAATTATATCATTTTGTGGACGAGATGATATTAGCCGAATGGCTCCTGGACCTAAAGACGTAGCTACGAAGGAAGTGTTTAGTAAATACTACTCACGAATTCGTAGAAGCTGCCAAAATAGTAGTGAAGACAAATGTTTTTTAAATTGTAAGGGAAGAAATAGTAGAGAAATTCAGATCTTTAATTGCATCATATTTGATCCAAAGTAATATTTCCAATAATAGGAATAAAACGATTGAATGTTACCAAAAGGGTATCTCCTATAAACTGACATCTCCTGTATCACACCTATAATCTGTTACAAAATCGGAGCTGAACACTGAGTTGAAGTGCATCCTAACGAAGCGAATAAGATAATCTAATTTTACAATAGTATTGAGTTAACCACCATTGTCGTAATGCAGTTGAAGTCATTGCTCCCAACTGGGAAATTTGTTATTGATTATTATTCATTACCACTTATGCTTTGAAATGTCTTTAGTATATTGTTCACCATTAAAAATATCACAACTACATATTAAATTGGGTTTTTCATAGATTTATACATTTTTTATTTAACGTTAAAACAATTTTGAATGAAACGCTATCGAGCATGAACAAGTCATCGCCTCTGACGTCAGCACACTTTTCCAGCACGGTCCGGCACTTCTTGAATGCCACATATACCGCACGATGGATCGGACTTGGCGGACCTGTAGCTTGGCCTCCTCGCTCACCGGACCTCAACCAACTGGACTTTTTCTTCTGGGGGCACATGAAATCTTTAGTGTACCAGACGCCTGTGGACTCTGCTGAAGATCTCGTAGCGAGAATCGGTGTTGCCGCAGACAAAATTAACACAACACCAGGAATCTTCGAGAGCCAGTCATTCCTTCGCCGGTGTGAACTGTGCAACGACACGCGTGGCCGCCACTTTGAGCACTTGCTGTGAGTTTTTCTCTGATCAATAAATCAGATTGTGCAACTTTTGGTATCGTTCATTCGCTTTCCCAACACTGTTGTAACTTCATTTTGAAATTCTAATTTTACTCTTTTCTGCCTATCAGAGTGGAATGCGACCCCATGTTCCATGTTAATTATTGCTCGTCTGGATGGGTACTATCACCCCTCTTATTTTGTAAAAACCCTGTATATATACAGGGTGTCCCATAAATTCCGAAATAGTTTAAAAATTCATAAAAATTGAAGGAATTGGTATATTTGAATGCGGTTTGCGATTACGTTATTCTCATGAAAGGGGATTTTTTTTGGTAGAGAAAAAAAAAATTAGTTCAATCTTTTGCCAATAGAGGGCGCTGCACGCAACCAATCACAGAATTCCGTGGAAAACGAAGTTTATTTCCATGCAGGCAAATGTTTACAAGCACATCACAGCACTAGAATACTACTTGTTCGATTAAACTGAGGTAAAACAACTTAACCAATAGTGCTTTATCCACCAATGTCAATATCACAATGAAATCACAGGAATACGTATCAATCACAGGAATACGTATCAATCACAGGAAAATTCAGAAATGAGCTTTAAATCATACACCCAGCATTTTGTAGGACTGATTTGCATATTTCCTGTGATTGGTTGCGTGCAGCGCCCTCTATTGACAAAAGATTGAACTAATATTTTTTTCTCTACCAAAAAAATCCCCTTTCATGAGAATAACGTTATCGCAAACCGCATTCAAATATATCAATTCCTTCAATTTTTATGAATTTTTAAACTATTTCGGAATTTATGGGAACACCCTGTACATATATATATATATATATATATATATATATATATATATATATGCTTCTTTTACTTGAATATTTCTGAGGAAGAGTAAAATATTCTTGGATTCTTAAAAGTAACCATTTTGACTTAATTCCTTTTGCCCTGACACGCAAGATAGATTGAATACTTAATTAAAATTATATCATAATTTCAGTTATTGTTATTATTTTAACATTGTATTAAGAAGTTAATTTTTTGGGACTCACAAGCATTCATCCTTGCACTCTCTGAGACACATATTTAATTCCGTAGTAACTATATGGACATCGTCATATGTGCAGAAATCTTCTGCTAAATTTTCCTCTGAGAAGAAAAATAATCATGGATCTTAGTTAACACTATAGTTGAAATCAGTGCATTATTAGTAATATTAACTTTTTTCACAAAAATACACACATGTATTACCTAAGAATATTTTTAATTTTAATTATTAAATTTGCTTACCTTCATTGCAAATTCTATGTTCCGAAGGATAATCCAACTCTTGATGAGTACAATTCTTACATCTTACATATGCTTTCATCGCACACAGTTGTTTACACATCTAAAAAAGTGTTTGATTACAAGTTAAAAATAATTAAAATGCATATATGTAGGTCTGTAACAACTCAACATTATTTATACTTAATATTTTCATAGATGTAAAGTAACTGTTTATATTATTTGAATTTATGACGAAAGTTTTGATTATAATCTTTCAATGATCAGGATCATAAACGCATGATTTTTCACTGACCCAAATACGTTTAGAGATATCTTGAAACACCAAAACAGTTTTTATAGTTTTTTTCACTTTATACTTTAAATAAAATCAGTCTAATGGAATTTTCTAATTTTAATGCAAATGGTTTAAAAATCTCTTTTAAAGTTATGACAAAAAAATTAAGTTGAGAAATGGATGCCCAGAACGTTATGAACATTATCTATCATTTTAGCTCATTATTTTAAATAATTATCCTATTGCACAGACAGTTATATTGAGAGGAACAGTAGGAGTTCTATATTCTTATCTAGAACCTAAAATCCTCATGATCATAGGCGTGTGTAGGATTCGGATTGTATAATTCTGATTTAATTCTATTGTGTTAAAAGAGTAATGAAAATTTAAATCTGTTTTGAAAAAGATTTAAAAGTAAAGTTTTTCAATTTGGTCCTGACATTTAAATTACCTGAAATTTCAACATACGATATTGCTTCGTTATCGATAGAATAAGTTGAGAAATCTAATTTCCATATTTATCCTACTTAACCAGTGCGTTTTTTCTTATCTGTGTGTCAATAACAGCGTAAAAGCAATAAAATAAAATGTTTAAGGAAAAAGTAAAGTGAAATCTATTGTGTTGTCTCCCAATGGATTTAATTTTACATAATATCAAACAATGAAAAAAGAGTGAGCATCATACAAGAGCGAATGTGATTATATTTTTGTGTCAGTACACAACTCTTAACTAAACTGAATTGCAAGTGATAGTTTATACTGAAAGTGTATAGTTATTATTTTAAATTGTATCAATATTTCTATTTTTATTCATTCTATTTTCGTAATTTGTTCAAGCAGAAGAGAATATTGAGCAATCACGGTAACAGTTTAATCAGAGTGTATCATACAGTAAAAGGGAAAACGCTGACATAATTGAAAAATTTAGTAAACGAAATAATTCATTTAGAATTATGGTATCTAATGTAACAGATAAGATCAAATTAAAATCCAACATAGATTCATTTGTATTCAAAAATTCAGTTTGAGTCAATTTGACCTTCAGAGTCAACAATATGTTACATAAATTAGGTTTTATGTGATCTCAATATACGTTTTTACCAAATACATACCAAACCTTCAACAAGTTACAATAACGAAAAACAAGAATAAGGCATTAAAATTTCCACATTATATTTCCATTCTAAATACTGAGGAGACGCGGTAGCCCGGTTGGAAGAGTAGATCAACCGGAGGATAGAGTTCTAAACTCCAACCACAGTCATGCACATCACGGCTGGTGCTCTTTAAATCAGTCGTGGCCTTAAATGTCCTCACGTTGACGTAGTGTGTAAGTTTGGAGAATGAGGTACCAGCTCAGCTGTTGCCCTCGTCATCTGACCTTGCTTCAAAATTACGAGGTGTTGTTCTCTGACTTTTCCCTTCGAGATTGATCCCCGGCCGTCGCCAATATCTCGTTGTGTTGCTCCAGTGCGAGGTAAATTCAATTACCAACCAACTATCCAAATACGAAGAAAGGTAAATTGCCTGTATTCCGCGTCAGATTTATTAACATATATCAAATAGGATGACAGAATCCTGTTGAATACAATCTTATTTTACTATTGGAACACAATATCCAAGTTGAAAATACATAAAAATGCGTGTTAAAATTCCTTACTTCCTGTGACCTTGGTCCTCTTTTATTATTATTCATCCATTTATTGGTGTAGTTTAAGCAATCAGTTTTGTAAGGGTGCTCTAATAACTTTTCTTCATACTGAAAGAAATATGGGATAATATGCAATCACTTTGAGAGTACATACTGAATTGAAATTAATGTGTATGATTTCTTTCCTTTGTAATTCCACATAAATTTGATCAGATCAAGAAAAACGATCTTTTTATACAGAGCAAAATGATATGAGCACTAAGGAGTGCCTTAAAAATCTATTTTTATTTAATCACTACATTGCTATAAATTTTTGCTTTGCACACCCGGAAGATAATAATTTATTTTTAAAATGAGACAACATTTTATATTCGCACATCATCAAAGCGCTCACAGATTACACAAAATTTCAAACTACCGAGAAGTTACAGAAAGTTTCAAACTACAGAGAAGTTACGGAAATTTTCAAAATCTGAGTAAAATGTTACCAGGAACCAAATTAAGTACAATCGAGGGAGGTGAAGAATCACTGCAGACCTAAACTTTTCTTCTAGCGTAGCTAAATATAATGTAAAAAACTTTTTGAAATTCGATGTTTTCTCTATGTGCTTAGCGATTAAAATTCTAAGAATCACACACATGCTAATTTGTTAATATTCGTTCTTAATCTTACTCATTGCGTGACATAAATGACGTGATAAAGAAATGATCAAATATCAAAGCTATAGAACTCCCTATTTTAGTCGAATTACATCAGAAAGGTCAAAAATTAGTAAGTCGTAAAGCCTGTACTGTGTGTATATACTGTGGGGTATGGAGTCAAACAAAACCCTTTTGCTATCCTCTGACAAATTATGGCAAACATTCTGCCATTTACTGTCAAACGGTACACCGCTGTAACTCCTAATGGTGTGGGAAGCCATAACTTTTGACAGCTGATCCTCTCTAATAGATGTACAAAGTAGTTGGCAACACAGTACATATGTTATTTTGCCTTTCACGTAGAATGCCCAAACTACTATTTACAAGTAAGATGACTCCAGACACATTCGCTCGTCTCTCCAAGGAGTGTCTCCATGGTAACCATGAGACCATTCCTTGGTCAGCAATATACCAGATTTGTCTCCTAATGAGCATATCTGTTATATGCTAGTCCCTCAACTACCGAATGAGCAACAACAGCACGGTGTTCCAAGCAGAGCTGTCGGCACTTGAAAAAGCATTGGAGTGGGTGCAGTCCAGCCCCATCTACAATGTGAAGAAAATCACCCACATTTTCTCCGACAGTCTCTCTGCTTTACAGGCCTTAAGGGATCCATTACATTCTAATCCCATGGTCAATAAGATTAAGTCTCTGTACTGGAAGGTCGTGTCATTCCAGGGAGTACAGATGCACTGGATTAAAGCTCACGTCGGCCACCGAGGTAACGAGGCGGCTGACGAGGCGGCCAAACTGGCTACCGAGAGAGCGGTCGTAGACATACTGGTGATGAGATCTAGCATAACGATTAAAACAATGCTTATTCAAAAGGCTGTGGAATGGTGGAAACAAAGATGGGAGGCGGCACCTACAGGTCGCCACACGTTCAAATTTATACCGATCCCTAATCTCAGAATTCACCTCTACGACCCCTTTATTGTCCAACTGCTAACTAACCACGGAAGGTTCCCAGACTACTTTTCTAGAATGGGTTACCCGATGTCGAACACCTGTCAATGTGGTGAAGTAGGTGATTCTCTTCACTACATACTGGACTGCAGGCTGACGGCAGACCTCAGGGGAGGACTCGATTTCGTTAGAGATCGACCCCAAGATCTACTCAATAACCCAAAGTGTCTCCAGGCTCTCCATCGTCTGGGTAAACTTGTGTGGGAAACCCCCCCTCCCGCCCCTCCTCCGAGGGTTCGGGGGACTTCAGGCCTGCAACCTGATAGCTCATAGGATTTGATGGTTAAATTACTTAAAGGATTTGATATACATTTTATAGGATTTGATGGAACTAAAAGGATTTGATGGAACGTTTGGCAATTGGCGGTTTTGCTGGAACTGCCATAGTGTCGGTGATGCTAATTTATCGAAGTGCTGCGTTGCACTTGAGCATACCCCTGGTCCCTGCTCACCCAACCATGGAGGGTTTTCGCTGGTTTCCCCTCCACGTAATGCAAATGCAGGTTGGTTCTTAAAAGACCTTACAGCGAAGGCACCTCCCTGAGGAGATGACCACCTTGGTCTATAGTCTCATAACTTTTCCGAGCCAGCTAGCATTATTATGCAAGACAGTTAAAAAGTAGGTGCATATTTGTAAGCCCTCCCTGTACCTATGGTACCAATGTGTTGATCCGTTGCGCGACCACTTCGTGCAGCCACAAGTCGTTCTCCTGACGTGCTGAATTGGGAGGATGAAGGGGACAAGAGCCCACTCTACCCTCGATAAGGCTCTGAAGTTGAGTTTGACTAAAACTCCTGCCCATTAAGGAGTACCGTCGACTGTCTTTTAGACCACAGACTTGAGTCTCGCTCTTGCTCTGAGAGACC
Source organism: Meta bourneti (assembly GCA_933210815.1). Lineage (NCBI taxonomy): Eukaryota > Metazoa > Arthropoda > Arachnida > Araneae > Tetragnathidae > Meta > Meta bourneti. Next base: position 50,456,184 of record OW119924.1, on the reverse strand, counting down.
ACACGTTTCTTGCTACTGGGGTCTCCCCCGCCAATCTGCAATGGCATTATGTCGGGCGCGGAGGGGGCTGCGCCCCCAACTAAGTAAGTAAGTCCCTCAATTGCACCACCCCTGGAATATAAGGGATCTGGAGTAGAGGCTGCAAAATGCTTTGAATTATTTGCCACAGGATAGGATAAGGACTTCCTTTTACTCATACCATACAGTAAATCAGCATATATAGCCACCAGAAGGGCTTTTAAACTTACTAATTTAGGATCTTTATGGTGTGATTTTATAATAAAGGGTCCTCTAGATTTGATATTGTGATCATTTCTTTATCTCTCCATATGCACTTCACATATGCTAATTTTCATTTCTATCGAATACAAGTTTCTAGGTGTTTCGATTTTTGGGCACAGAGAAAGTTAACACATTTTCACGTTGTTATTTAAAACTTTTTTTCATAAATTTACACTCTTGCTATTTTTTATTTTAATTTTAATTGTATTATTACTATTCTTATGCAAGCTATATCATAAGCCATGCTATGACGTAATACACAATTAACGCTAGGGTTTAGCAAGTTAACTTTATTGACAAAGTCGAGAAAAAACTTATCTACTTCAGGAAACAAATATGAAAAAAAAATTTCAAAAAGTACACTTGCCATATTGATTATTATCTTGTAAAAATATCGCGGCTTCAAGAAAATTCCTTTCTGGAATGGATTAGCAGTTTCGAATTGTGAATGAATTGCCAAAAAGACGCCCGCTTCTGAATTAGGATCGAAAACTTCGTCTTCCTCAGGATCGAATATAAACACATCATCTGATGAGTCCTCCCCTAATGGAAAAAATGATCAATGGATTTCAAAAAAGAATTTTGTTTTGAAGATGTATATTATGTACTTCAGGATCATGTATTACGACCAGAGACAAATTTTATGTTGACATAAATTGAAAATTATTTTGTTCCAATCCAGAATTCCAATAAAGTGTTTCCAAGTTTCGGTTGAAATGTGATATTTCAATACAGTGTGGACATGTGATTCGATAGTATTCCAAGCAAAACATGCCTGATGCCCCTATATTGAGTTCCAATTAATTGTCCGTATATCTTTTTACAATTTAATGTTACAATAAAATAATTGAATGAAGTGTATACCAATTAAATGTTTCAGTCTAATGTTTTATAAATATGCCTCAATCTAGTGTTCTAATATTTTATTGCGATCTCTTGCTTGAATGACGAAGTCAGTTTTCCAAATTATGGTGTCAAATGCGATGTCACAATGTTGCATTTGAATTAATGCACCTGTGAAGTGTTCCAATATTTCAATTTAGTGGTCAAATAAAATGATGCGTCAAATTCTTCCGAAAAATGTCGTCAATTGTTTGAGGATAGAAATTCGAAATTTCAATGCTTTTTCTAATTCATTCTCAAATTTTTAGTAAGACGTGTGAAATACAATGCAACTTTGTCTACCAAAAGGTACTTCAAGTGGTGAAGATACTTTATACAGCTATATATACTACAGCATTATAAGTTAAATTTTATCGTTTTGCTAAGTTCACTACAAATTAAATGGAAATTCTACTAAGAAGTGCAAAAACCAATATTAAAAATTAGAATCTATATGTCAAAGAAAATATAGAAGAATGGGATTTTTAAGAAGAAATCGCAGAAGTCAAAAGCACATAATCTTTAATTTCGTTAGGCGCATCTAAATTGCTTTAGGAATTTGTGGTGAGCAAAATTATTTTATTAACTATTCATTACCAAGATTATTATATTCTTAACAATATAAGACAACACTATTGAAATACATAAACTTTAGTTAACATTCTTACTCGAATAGTGAAAATGCAATGAAATAAATGTTTCACACATCACTCCGGAAACTTAAAAAACTAATAAAAACATTGCACTTAGTATCAAGGATCCGTTCATACTGACTCCTGAAAACAAATTTTAAATAACTATTACTGTGGGTAATAAAGGACAGATAGTAATATTACGATGATTATACCCAATTTACTTCTAACTAAATACACCAACTGAACCCTAGGATATTGAAAATGCATGATAGCAGCTTTGAATCACGAGACACCAAAGAAAGAGGTGTAAAATGCAAGACTAAACTAGATAAAGTGCGTTCTTCTACAAATCCTATTTATAATTGCCCTACGAAAATTGGAATTGTATAAATTTATTTCACTCGCATCAATAAATCTCACTGTCGGATTTAACTGTATACTTACAACAAAAATTTGTATTTTCGACTTTAACCCTCTGAGAGGTTCATGGGTTCATATGCATATATCCATTCAGCAAACTGAAATTTTTACCATACGACTTCATATTTTTTACCTTCTTGGGATTCTTACAACAAATATATGTGGTTATTTAGTAGTTATAGTGTTATGGGAGATACATGCAATGCCATACTACTCAGAAATCTAGTGACGCTCAGAGTGTTAAGAATTCATTAAAACCCCCTTATAAGAGCAATTAAAGTGGTTTAATAACAAGAAAATATACGAAACTTAAAAGAAAATAAATACTTTACAGATATATTGCTTAGAATTACTCATATAAAATTACAAATCGTACTTATATACGATTCTACATACACCAACTCTGTTTATGCTGTATAAGAGGATCCAAACTAGTGTCGACTCGTCCCCGGTAAGAGTAACATGCAGCAAATCCATCATACCCATCGTGTTCTCTAAATCTGATGAAAGGTCCTTCAGGCTGTTCTCCTAAACTAAATAAAAACAGTCATGCAGTCATATAAGAATACATACAGCAGTCATATGAATACATTAGTTAACAAAAAGTAAAGTATTTATGTGCAATGAGTACATAATTAGGCTTATTGGAATATAGTGTCAGGTGGAAAAGTTTAAAATTCGAAAGAAAAATTGAAAGGTTTAACACAGCAAAGCTTAACAGAATTAATGGAAAAAAGAATGATAAATGATAGTCAAAGTTATATAAAACAGTGAACATTATTTCATGTCTTAGTATTCGTTTTAAGAAACTTTTAGAAAGTTCTACAATGCTATTACTAAAAATACAAAATAAAATGTTTAAATTTTAATGAAAAAATAGTTGGGGGGAATGTCGTCCGATATCATGTCTAATGGTATTTTTGAACCTAGAACTCTTACTGTTTTCTTTCAGTTATTTATTGTCTTCACAGTTCAGCATGTACCATTATTATTAACCTTTTCTCAACTTGTTTAATTCATTTAAATAGTAAAGGAATATAATGTAATTTTGAAAAATTTATTTTCTCTAACTCAAATATTACCTGTAGTTACTCTCGTTATATATCAACAAATCATTCAGGTCTTGACTTAGCTCAAGAACCTCGTATTGAGTCATTTCATAATCTTTGAGGTAATATTCCTCTTTGGGAACCTAAAAATTATCAAATATTCATTTCTATTTTACGAGTAGATTTAAACTGAAAAAACAGATGCAAAATGAAAATGAAAGATAAATAACGTTTTAAAATCGATTTAACAAAATTAACTTACTTCTAATGCACTTGTACAACTTAAATTCACATTAATTATGGTACTTGCAACTTACATTCAAATTAATTATGGTACTTACATGTAAATTTATTACTAATAAGCACATTTTTTGACAGGTGTGAGACTTAGACATTTAAAATAAATCAGAAGACTAACGTTTTCCGATCTTTGGGTTCAACACAGCTCAATCTGACAAGTAACATCAGGAATATATCAGCATGTAATTTACACGTTTGATGAATATTTATTTCATGTGAAACAACAGCTTTGTAATTTGTGTATGAGTATGCAAAAATTCGGAATTAATAAATATCTATAATATGATCCATGCTTTCGAATTAATAAATCGGTCTTCAGTTACTGGTATGTTAATAATCTTCAATAATGCCCTAAATGCATGAGCAAGATACAGAGTGTATGTACTTCAGCAATGTGGAAATCGGGAATAAACAAGTATTTCCCCCTGTATATCAGTACAATTGTATTCCTTATATTGTACATACATAAATGAAAAAATAAATAAGTGCGTTAATGTAATACTGTGTGATATATATGGTCAATAATAATCAATAATGGAATGCATTGAATCAATTATAATGAATAGTGGAATGCATTGATCAACAATAAGCAATAGTGGAATGCGTTGATTAATAATAATAATTGATGCATGAAAAATATCTGTCAACAATTAGTTTTTGAATCCGTATAAAATATTTTGAAAGAATGATAATTATAATATAATGTACAGAGGAATAATTTTTCGGAAACAAAGGTTTAGATTTTCTGTTATTGTGCACATGCATTAAAACAACAATATAGTCGTAAGCATACTTTAGTATCATTTTCTTTGCAGTATATTGGATATTTATCACAAAATTCGGCGTCAGGAGAAACACAGCGATCAGGATAAATCTCACAAAACTTGCTTCTTTTTATTCTAGAAATGAAGGTAAAGACAGTTAAAAATAATTTTGTAAAAGCAATTAGCTAAAAAATACTGAGAGTAATGTGGTCTAATTTCAATAAATTTAAAATTAAATAGAATTCATATATACTATATATTTAATTTAAAGAACGCCTATAGCTGCCAATGCTATCAATATGGAATCTCGGATGATTCGAAATTCCGTGGTCAAACTTCAAAGGGTGATAAGGTGCATCTAAACAAACATTTATGTCGAAGATTGGCAACTGTTGCGAACAGATGTTAGAAGGTGCTGTTTGGTTCGCTTCGAAATCGTTCTTTTTTAAAACTCCATCATTGGCAGCAAGTATTTCACGAGTGATGGAGCATTACACGAATTCCGAGATAACTGATATGTATCTAATGTATAGGGTTGCCAATGTAAACGGAAGAGCTGCTAAGATATTTAAAAGCTTCCTTAACCCTCTTGAAGGTTTATATTCGGGTTAAAAACTGCCCTGTAGAGGCCCGTCTCTGGTGTAAAAACCTGTTCCAAACTCTGTCACAAGTTCTAGACTTGGTGCAATTTGTATTCCTATTTGGATCTTCCCTCCCCTTTGGAGAATAGGGCAGTTTGGTCTCGACGTAGTATCTCGTCATTACTAAAACTGACCACATCTTGATGGACGAGATATCTTGTCATTAGCAAAATTGACACGAGATATCTCGTAGAAACCACTTGGAGAGTTAACACCGCAGTCTTAGGAACTTCTATAAACACCTAAGAGTCAAACAATATCTAATCCCTAACGAGAAGTAGAGTCCCTGCAGAGGTCTGTCTCTGGTGGAAAAAAACCTGTTCCAAACTGTCATCAGTTCTGGGAAAGGGACAATTTGTTTTTCCTACTTTCATTTTCATTCCCCTTGGTCAGCTTTGACTTGACGAGGTATCTCGTCATTAGCAAAACTGACCAGATCTAGATGGACGAGATATTTCGTCGAAAACCTTGGGGGTTAATGGGCGAGTGCTGAATCGTCAAACGTTTGAATGTTTGCATCACCAGTTGTGGGAAACCAGAGCATCAAATGTTATTATTCCAGCTTGTATAAGCAAAAAATTATTATTATTCCCCTCTACAACGTACGAGCAATAGCTGCGTCCATACATTCCATGGCAAAAAATGTCTATTTTAATACCCACTTTGGAGTTTAGTTTGGCAATGGAACTTCGAATTACCCTGTATATATGGGTGACAATTGAGGACATGTGTTTGGAAATTTTACATTGATATAAGAGGAACTAAAATTATAGTTGCACTTTTTCATGTTCTCTCTGCGACAAAAAAGAAAACCAAATTTATATTTGAACTGAAACTGGCGCTAGTGCTTCCATTCGGAGAAATATCCCTTACTATTCTTGTTACTGTATTGAGATAGCAATGGGAAACTGGTTTTTCTGTTATTTACTAACGCGTGCTTGTCTTTGCAGCTGAAAGATGAATGATGTTTAGACGTTTTTCCTATCTTATGAGAGTCGGTAAAAATACAAATAAACAATGGGTTAAAAATGGAGAGCAGGAGGAATTGCTGATTGTTCGAAAATAGCTTTCTACAGGCTCAGATTTCTGCAGTCATGTTAACTTCAATGCATTTTTCTCGGTTATTTTGCTAAGTTTTCCAAATTTTCTTAAGATTAAATGCTAAGTGTTCTTCTTAAGTATGTTAAAAATTCGCTCGTTTTTATAGAATAAACTAGCTATTGCATGTTCTGTCATTTGTCTAAATAAAAGTATTTTAGTGTTCTATTATAAATTCTTTCTGTCATGAGTATTTTTAATCGATTATTCTGATGAAGTTTATGCTTCTTGATCGTTTAGAGGTGGACGTTAACAAGTTTGATATTGAATATTTCATACTGAAAGCATTATTTTTAATGCATTTAGGCATCTTTAGCATAGTTTTCTTAAAAAGATAATCTAGTCTATTAACAAAATCTCTTCAACAGCAGAAGGCTTCATTTTAGTTGAAGGCCTGTTACTGTTGTAATGTCATAGTGCATTTATGGTGTTCTGATAATTTGTTTTTGTAAGAATAAAATATCACAAAGGGAAGAAACAGCTGTTCAAATCTACATAATAATACTGTCTTATTAAACAAAATTGATAATCTGAATTAATTAACACATTTACTTTTTTCAATTCAAGCAATATTTATTCTGTCTCACTACAAATTAAAATTATTAATATTTTGCTTCATACGAGGTAAAATTTCTTAATTTAATACGTATTATTTGGAAAATTATTCATCTGAATTTGTGGTACACTAAATATTAAAAAGAAAATTTTACATTTAAGAATACTCATGTAACACAAAAAATTATTAATGAAATTTTGAATGGAGACAATCAGTGTGTTTATGTTTATCCCGAATCCTGTAAGATAATTCTTCCCTTTATGTGCACATTGGTTTGTACAAAAAGGATTAAACTGTTTCCATATTTCTGAGCTCATAATTTTTTTACTTCTAAATTTCCCTTCAAAAGCGACATCACAATAATGGCAAAACAATTCAATTAGGGACATAATTTATTGAAAATAAACCTAATGTGAGCATTTCAAAGAGGATGTCTGGAAAGTGAGATATATTTGCCTAGTTGGTCTTTCCAAAATCAACTAGATTTGTCTTGCTGCTTTTGCCAGACAAATCCAATTTACCTATTTTCTCAGAAATATTATCTTCTCTTTTTTAGCATGGAAGATAAATTATCTGAGAAAACCTTTTGATATAATAATTATACGCTGATAGTTATTATCAACTTATTTACTTTTAATATGTGAAATTAAGAACAAATGAAAACTTTAAAACAAAATGCATTACCAAGCTTCCCATTCTAATCAAGTGGAATATAGGTATAATTAAAGTACTTTTTCACAAAATTGCTTTAGTAAAAAGGTTATGGTTGGAATTCTTTGTGAGCGGCTACTAATCTGATCTTAAAACTTTTTAACTCTGAGCGTCACGAGATTTCCGAGTAGTTAGTATTGTTATTAATGTACTAACTAATCATATACTAAATAATCACACCTATTGGCTGAAAGAATTCATGCACTCGTTCAATCTTAGAACTAATATATTGGTCCTTTCCTAAGAATAGAATTTTTGGGACAGATACTATTGATCATTTAATCAAAAAAGAATCCTTTGGAAACATATTATTGGAGCTTTTCCTTAGATTATAATCCTTTGGAAAGATTCTTTTGGTACTTGCCTCAGAAAAGAGTCCTTTGGAAACATATTATTGGAGCTTTTCCTTAGATTAGAATCCTTTGGAAAGATTCTTTTGGTACTTGCCTCAGAAAAGAGTCCTTTGGAAACATATTATTGGAGCTTTTCCTTAGATTATAATCCTTTGGAAAGATTCTTTTGGTACTTGCCTCAGAAAAGAGTCCTTTGGAAACATATTATTGGAGCTTTTCCTTAGATTAGAATCCTTTGGAAAGATTCTTTTGGTACTTGCCTCAGAAAAGAGTCCTTTGGAAACATTCTGTTGGTCAAGGAGATCAAAACTGTTTAGAAGCCGTACAGGGAAGATTGCAAGGTTGCAAAGTAGAATTATGCATGTGAACGCTTCAGAGGGTTAATGAGTTTTGGATAAATACAGAATCTTGATAAATGTTCTAGAAATCTTCACTGAAATAGAAATTTCTTAGTTGAAGCGCATAGTTATTGAATTGGTAACTATGTATCGCGGGTCTGTCTTAATTTACATGAGTAGAATTTCATCAATAGGAATTGCTATTCAAAAACTTAAAATAGCTTTTGATTATAGTATACTATAATACTCTTTAATAATAATCTACTTTACATTACTTATTGTTTAAAGTTCGTATTATTTATATATTTAAAAAATAAAAATGCTCATAAAGCATTCTTCGCTGAATTGTTTTAGACAATTAGTTTTCTAATAAAGTTTAGGCATATTTACTTCAATCCCTCGTGGTAAATAGAAGCGCAACACACCAATGATACTATGTAAACATCTATCCCATATGTATTAGCTACATTTTTAGAAATGTTTTGAGCATAAACCTTTTAAATCATTCTGATTTATGTGTTTCTTTGAAAGTGTTATACACTTACTTGTTATGATTGCAAAAGGTATAAGCTGGAGCCATATAGGAGTCCGGTTTTCTTATTTCTATTGTCACGATAGTAGGATAAGTTAGAACATAGGCTAGAAATTTGATGCACTGGTAGAGAAATCCAACAGTAAACAGTATAAACACCAACGCAAGGAATATCTTTCTGCGAATACTGCCTGTGGAAACTATGGCAGAAACAGCACTGACCGAAGATTCTTTGAAGACTTTGGAAGCATAGCCTTTGACTGATTGTTTCCTGCTGGGTTCCTTTTTAGGTGATTCTTCAGACATAATTGAATTTCGTAGTAAAAATCTAAAATTGAATTTGAAAAATAATGAGTCAATAACATCTATTAAGTGCGCTTTAAGTAAATGAGAATTTTCAAACTGCAAAATAAATTGTCATTCCAGAAATATTCCTTTTTTGAATTAATTCACTATTGGTAAATTATCAATTTTGTACCAAAATGCCCTCATTTAATTAAAAGCAAATTCAAGAACAAGGCTTATTTTGAAAATACCAGAGTTTTCATTAAATAGGAAACTCAGAATAAATTTAGTGCTTTTGGTACCATCCCGTCAAAATATTGTACCATAGCGTGACAAAAGCAATTCTATTAAACAAATCGTCGGCTTGGAGCATAAACTCATTGACTGACATTTTTTCGGGGAGACTAAATACTTATTTCCACGATGATAAGAAATACAGTCATTTTGCCATCTGTTTTAAAGATACTACCACTATCAAAATACTTATAATTTTTTAGCCTTGAATCTAATAATCTTTAAACCAGCTGCACAATAAAAAAAATCTTTTCTCAGTTAATGAGTTTCTGCTCTAAATTGACGATAGATGTATGTGTATTATAATTAATTCTATGTTACTCGAATCTTCCAACCAACTGACTTCGCACCACCGAAAAGTAAACACTTCTAGACTAAATATGCTTCGGAAAAGAAAACATGTTGCAAGGAAAATCAACATTTTTTAAGAGAAATTGGGGTCATTTTTGTAGGATAAATCTTAGTATACTCCATCTTTATTTTAACTTATGAATTTGCTCATTTCTGCTTTATAGACATAGGGTCTAAACGTTTAGCTTTCAGGTCCACATTGAGTGAAAAGGAATCATCTGGATTCATATAAAATGCATACATTAACAATATTATAAAATACTGTAACAAAACTGACTTTACCTATGTTTTTTTATTATAACATTAAAAAAAGATAACATAAGCATAAAACAAATGCGAAATTTGAGTGTTTTTGTGAAACTAATGCATCAATATCTGGTTCAATTGATCAGGTTGCGATTCTTAGTGAATTCTCGAGATGCTCGTCAAAAAATTTTACTATTCATTGTCTTCATTTTAGGGGAGGTAAAAGATAAGATAGGCCTCGTTTTTAAATCTATTCTATATCAAAATTTTATTTGTTTGGTATAATCTTCGTCTTATAAGTGAAACACGCTGTCAAGAAACAGTTCTGAGAAAATGAAGGGGAACATTTCTACTCACTAAGCTAAACTCACAAAAATTGTGTTTGTTTCTCAAGAAGAAATCTAACCTTCATGCAAAGGAAAATATCTTGTTGAAGTCTTAGCTACATTGATACTTGATTACTGATATTTTTCTAAATCACTTTATTAATATTATATAACAGCATTGTCTGTGAAAAAATTAATACGTTTTTAATTGTTACCATTAGAACTCCTGATAAAAATCTATTAAAAATAGAAGTTAATTTGAATAAAATAAAAATAATAAAAATGAGTTCGTAAATAAAGCAATAACTTACGGGTAGACACATGGATCAACTGGAGAAAATAAAATGCAGTATTCAAACTACTCCTAACTGTTGTTGCTTGAAGGCAATTATTTTTTTGGCCTTGTGAAGTGCGTTGAATATTCTTTCGCAGCTTGCTCTGTAGCATAAACACAAAGAGTTATTGTGAATATAAAAAGTATCAACTGCTATCGTTCCCCGAAATCACCAAAGCAGCATATTCAACACTTCATTCTTAAATGAGCTGTGGCAAGTGAGAGATGCGAAGGCTAAAAATATCCAATTTGGAGCGTCCAAGCAACCAATCCGTCCAACACTCTTCGACGCAAGCCTGCGCGGAAGCTTCGAAATTATCCTCTAAAGCATAAATGAATAATACCTCACTGGAACGGCTTTCATCACTCTCTATTTTTTTATTTCGCTCTTCTCCACGGTCTGGTAACGAATAAGCTGGTTATTTGAGGTCTGTGGGACGAAAATGAGGAGCTAAAAATAAAATGTTTGTACTTTGTTTCGGTTTAAAAGTGGGTTTTAACATGAATTAAATGATGTAAACAAAACTTTCTTTGAATTAGTAGTTTATAGAATATCTGTAATTTTTGACGCGAAAAAAGAGCAATTTTCAATTTTAGTAACTGGTTTAAATAGCAGTAGAAACATACAACACTTAAATGAAAAAGTAACCTATTTTTAGCCCATACCTGTCACCTTTTCAAGAACAGCAAAGCGGTCTTTGTGGTGATCCAAGTGGTATTAAACGCTTTTTGTTTCCTTTTTGTTTTGTTTACAAATTTTACTCAACGTGGTCCTTTGACTTCTGCTTTCTCATTTTTTTTCTCAAATATATTTCTGACGTTAGGTGCTGAAATAGAATTCAGGATAGCTCTCAAAGAACCTTCACATGCTGTGTTTCAAAAGATTTGATTTGAGAAAGGATGTGTTTACGAGCTGAAGTCTATTTGGACGATTGTTACTAGTTTTTCAGTAGGATAGGATAGGAGACATCACTTTCGGAGTACTCGCTGCATAGCAGTTAAAGTCGGAATAAATTTTTTTCAGATTTCAATTTCCTTTTGGTATATTGTTTTTATGTTATTAATGTAGGAAGAGCCAAATTTTGTTGTGAATACACCTGGAGGTCTTCCTTCACTCTTACAAAGGACATTTGCTAACAAACTGGGGAAAAATTGATATTCACAGGAGGAAATCGTAAATTTCTGAATCCATCTACACTGGTACCAAACGGTACCACTTGGCTTTTCCGGGTTAACATAAAAGAAATTTACATGAAGAACGGACATTTTTTATTTAAAATTTAGATCTAGGAGATCTTAATTCTTAAGTTCTACTAAACATAAAAATCAGCGAGTAAAAAGATAACGAAGCATTCGTCGAACCGCGTCCAATGTTCGTATTGTTCGCGACCGAGAGTGTAAACTTTTTGGTGATCAATTTTGGATTGGTTCTTAATATATCTTTAATATACCTTAATTAATCTATCTTACTTAATATGTCTTAAATTGATATCTTTAGAACAACTTTATTTTTCCGCAGGCTTTAGTTTTATTTTGTTCTGATCACTGTGCTTGTAAATTTAATAAATATTTATTTGTTGTTCCGAACAATTTTGTGGACCAAGGCAACAAGCTGGCCAAGGATTGTGCAACGCGCCGGACACTGACGCTGCCCATGATATTTGATATCTTATCCTTCTCCACTTTGATAGCTACATCTTGAGCCACTTGCGCGACAAGTCTTTCCCCCTCTTCGAGGTTTCAGTTTCAACGGCCCTGTTTCTTCAAATTTTAGCATTATTTTTCGTAATCCATTCGCCGAAGTTGGATCTTTTCGAAGATCTTTCAACAACCTATAGATACGCAGTTTCTGGTACTGAATTTGTAACGCGGTGAAACAATTTCACAAGTACCACTCGTTCTAAATTTAACATCATTTGGAATTTAAGACAAAATTAGAATGCAAGAGATTGTGAGGATGTCTAAATGACGAGCTGAAGGACATTTGAATATCTGATACCATACGAACCGAAAAAAGACATCTGGTGGTAATATTTCGCCATTAAACTTCTTCCTTTAGCCTCATTAAAAGTACTGGAAATTTGGCTACGTTCCGACAAGTAGTTTTTGTTGTATTCTTCTTAGAAGGGGACTTTAATTATTTACTTTGGTAGAAAAAGGTCCACCAATGACCATCAGACTTCAAGGGAATGAAAGTCATACTAGAAAAAATGCAAATGTTTCCCGGTCAATACATTCTGAGTTGAACCATTTCAAAAAGGCCCAATATCAACCGTTCATAAATTTTAAAAGCCCCACTGTGCACAATAGTCCTTTAAACACACACACAATTTCGATACTTCTAATTATTTAAGTAGATATGGTCAAACTTCGGACATTAGCCCTTTTCGCAGATTGTCCTGAAAGTATTCGTCGATAGAAATAAATAAAAAAAGTCTTTAAAGTGATGAGTCGTGCCTACGAGAATGCAGGAAGAGGTGTAATGGTAAAATTAATATGGTGCAAAAGCAAATTTGACCAGATGAATTATCCGAACTCTCCAGTGACGACTTTAAGTGCTGTTTAACTATTCATAGTGAAATAATCGAGGCTATTAAGTCTGTCTATTTAAACAAATAGTTTACTAAATACTTAGATAATTCTTTGGTCTATATATACCATAAAGAAGTAAGGATAATAACTGAAAGTAAGAGAAATGATCCCTCTAACATTTGTACACTCTACGGCAGAGGGAAACATGAGAATTAGAATGATGAAGAAACAAAAGAGTATATCAGACGACACATAACCAGCTTCCTAGCTTTTTAAGTCATTACTCAAGGGAAAATATAGAAAAATAATCTGTGGAGGAAATGTAGCGACTATTCGTAGAGCAATGCAAAGGGAAGGGAACTTCTCCTAATTTGTCTTCACCATCCAACATTGAAGAGCTGCACCCGTACAGTGATTCAGGTTTATATAGCCAAAACGAAAACATATCAGTAATATTATGCAATTTGATAAGTGAATTAAAACGGAAACTAAACTATTGAAAACTTATCTAACGATTCTTGGAACCTGAACACATGGAGGTGGATACAATCAATACATCTATAAAAACGGTTACAAATATGTTATATGTTCTTGGGGTACATTATCTTCAGGGCGGTTTATATAATGCCATTTACTAGCATGACAATGCGTGACCACATGTTGCACGCAATATCCCAAAACTCCAAAGTGGTATTTTTAATGACCATAAGTGTATTAAAATAATAGCTATAAATTACCCATACCTTAATTTTGTATGATGAAATAATTTGTGTGCCATACATATAATTGCGTAAATTACAAATGCTGTATTTTTAATGAGTTTTCTAAAGCTGTGAATATATGTGTGCAAGTGTGATTACTGAAATTTTTTCCTAATTTAAAATATTTTCCATTTCCTGCACAGTGACAATGCGGTTCACAATTGTTTATAACATATCACGTTTCTATTCTAAGTATATTGAGATCTAAAATATCCTAAATTGAATAAAAAATAGATATTTTAAATTTAATTAAAAAATAACGTACTGCTTTTATATTTTCATTACCAGCTCATTTTATAAACCAAATTCTTTTAGCGTTTTTCCTGTTATCGATAATCATATTAGAAAAAAGTAGATCTCTAATTTGTAATAATTATTGTTGGAATGTTTTAAATAATGAGTACACATTTTCTCGGTTTTGAGTTTCGTCTGCATTCATCCTTAAAATTGTTAAAACGACGTATATACGAGTCTAATACATACCTAAATAAGATACAAGTTCCTGTTTTAGACCAACACATTTGTCTAATAAGCATGTACAGAAATGTCTTCCTCTTATGAAAAGATAATTGTCCTAATTGTTGTAAGTGTGGTGATGATTTATTAATAAGTGGTGTTTGTCTGCCAATATTTCGGAAAAATTTTTTGCTCACATTGCAAGTTCTTTGAGATGATTCATGTAAGATATAGTGAGAAAAAGTTAGGATGAGGATATTTTTGATAAATCATGTAAAAAATATCTACATCTTTCAGAAAGTCTTATTATCCTGAATAATTATCTGAAGGTGTAAGAAGTTATTTATTCTATTGGAAATCCAATATTGTACTTTATAAAATGATATTTAAATGTATTCAACATTTTAAATTATTAAATTCAATGAAAAACATTTCATGTATATGATGATAATGATGACTGTATAAGATGAAAGTAATACAAAATTGATTATAATGCTGCATTAGAGACGCTAATTTTTATTCATTAGTGAAAATACTAAAACGAAACAATACAAACTAATGAAGAAATAAGAAATACAGAATATGTAAATAAATAATACTAATAATACAATAGCAATGGCATAATTTTCAAACCAAGCAGTTACAAGAATTGTAATATTATTCATTATTTTTCTCACCCAAGAATGAACTTCGAACACGCATCTTTCCTTTTCTTAATATATAATTCCACTGGCATTTTTTAATAGTAAACACTTCCAAGTGCATTTGTTAATTTTCTATAATTCGACAGTGTTTATGAATTAAATAAAGCATTATTTATTAGATTTTCTTAATTTTACTGTTCATTCTCATTAATTATAATCAGTAGACTCTTTAAGCAGGACAGCATCTCCCGGCACAGGATGACCCTTTTCTGAAAACATATCCTACGATTCTGAAAGCAGATTCAAGAAAGTCGGCTACTTGCACCAGTGAAATACCAAGCCAAATTCCAATGAATCCTCCAACGTAACTAAAAGCTTCAACTTCCTGGAAAAAAATTGTTGAAATGCATATTTCTTAATTTTCAACACATTTTGAACAACCCAATATTAACCCTCCAAATGGTTTTGATGAGATATCTCGTCCAACAAGATCTGAACAATTTGGCTAATGACGAGATATCTCGTCATAAAGAATGCCGTTTGAATTCCGTTCTTTGTAGGTATTGCCGTTTTTTAATGATGATGAGATCAAGATCAGATCGGTTCCTTTTAATTTCTAATTAATCTAATTAATCGGTTCCTTCTAATAATAATAACGAGATATTTCGTCTATCAAGATCTGGTCAGTTTTGCTAAGGAGGAGATACTTAGTCCAGACAACCACCAAAAGGGTTAAGAATCAAAATTAAGAAGTAGGTACTAAATCTTGCTACGCATGCTACCTTAAACTATTACTATACTACATTGAGAGTAAGTTGTGTTCAATGCATATTTAAAATGCTCTAATATATGTTGATAATTCTTAACCCTCAGAGGGGCTCACACGCATGTATTCTTTTGGAAACATGCAGACTTTCCTGCATAACTTCTAACCAATTTTGACTTTCCAGACCAATAGAATGTTTTCTAGGATTTTTTTAACTAATAGAAGTGGTTATTTTTTGTCATTAAGTGTGTTGTGGAGTAAAAGCAACATAAAGCAACTTGAAAATTTCGGGGAGGCTCAGAGGGCTAAAGTATTTTAAAAAAATATTGCTATAATCGTATTTTTATTGACATAATATTAAAATTTTCAGTCAAACTAATTAGTATTCGAATTTGAAGTATGTAGAATTGCCCAAATTGAACTTCGCGTTATTAAGTATAGGCTCCAGCTTTCTGTCTTCCATAGCCAATCAGATCACTTCCCTCTTCTTCCCTACTCAGGGATTTTCCTCAAGGCGCGACCTGCCAACCAATCAAATCACTTCCCTTTTTTCTCTACTCAGACCCCTCACCGAAAGTACAGGACCTCAATTCCCAGTGAGAGTGAAGGTGAGCAGGTCAATGGAATTCAAACTGATTCAATGTAATTTAGAATTCTTAATAAATAATCTTTTTGTGTCGAGTAAATATACTTCGTGTCGTATTCTCATTCCTCCACAAGCCCTACTCCGGATTAAGTGAAATCCAGACTTATAGCAGTGCACTTGCCTGATATTGGGGCTTGTATTCCAACGTTATCATTTCGGCTTCATCAGTTTCAATGTAAACATTGATATATCTCCTGAAAAGATATATTAGGGATTATGTATCATGAAAATAATTTCAAGTATCTGGGTATAAGTAGTTTATAAAAATAATAAAAGCTTATTTAAATCATATATTCGTTAATTAATCATATTTCTAATCAAGTATCTCAACTTACGACTCCTTTGCGATGCTGCCATTCGACCACTGAAAAAAATTCACAGAATTAAAATGATTAAATATTGATTGTGCATAGCATGAAATTTGATACCTATCGCATCTGCATGTAAAGCTAGAATGCAGTTTTAAAATAATTTTATAAAAATAATGAACTATTTTATCACACTATATAGATCTAAATAATATTTTTTCTAAAAATTACATTGGGGTGAAATTAGTTTATGAAACATGCCGAGTAGATCAGTTACCGAGTAAACACCCTTAAATCACATTAAAAAATTGCAAATTAAATGTAGTACCTTCATACATTTTTCAGGGAAAATTTTACGTTTTATATCTATTTAATATGAAAATAGAACTCACAGGTCAAATGATTTCTATACAGACATGGTCATGCAAACATTTAACATAGATTTGAATACTTACCATTGGGGTCATTTGTCGTTCTAGAACTTGATAACTATACTTGTGTTTTCTGAAATACCATTCACTGAATTAATTTGCGAATTTTGAATAGTTGATCTTCGAAATAAAATGTCAAATATACTTGAATAGATAAAAAGAAACCTTTGTTGGATATTTATTAATGTTTAGTTGTTCTTTAATTATGTTGAGAATTATGTCATCTATCATCAAATGCTAAACTTTGTTTGCTTGCTAGCAAAAATATTATTTTCACAGAAGGGAAGAACAAAAAAAATAAATGTTATGGAAAGGTATTCTTTAACCAGCCTACTAACTAAAAAAACCTGCAAAAAAGGTAATTAAAGTTTTAATCTTTCAATTGATTGATTATTGAAAATTTCATGCCTTGTTTCTTAGTAGACTGGGCCGCGGTGGCCCGGTTGGAAGAGTAACGGACTCGCAACCGAAGGGTTGCGAGTTCGAATCCAGCCAAACACCGTCGTGTACAAAGGGGGCTGGTGCACGTTAAATCTGTCGTGGCCTCAAATGTCCTCACGTTGGCGTGGTGTGGAAGTTTGGAGAGTGGGGTGCCAGCTCAGGTGTTGCCTCGTCATCTGACCGTGGTTCAAAATTACGTGGTGTTGTCCTCGGATCTTTCCCTCTGGGATTGATCCCGGACCGTCACCAATAGCCCATTGTGTTGCTCTAGTGTGACGTTAATTGAAAATACCAAATACCTTAGTAGACCAGTTAAAGTAAAAACTGTGTCAGAAGAAAAATGAATTTTAAATTCAGTTCCGATTTACTGGATCAATCAGTCAGTCATATATGTTGATTAAATATATTAAAGATTTTTTAGATTCTTTTAGAATAGGAGAGACGATTGCAAATAAAATTATCATGAATTCGTAATTGATATTTAATATATTCTCATCTCCAGATTTCCGAGAAATACAATTTATTTTCCTTAATATTATTAACTTTTTATTAATCCATCTTAAATATAGCATTCACATTTAATAAAGGTATTTGGAATGCAGTAATATCTATTTTCAGTTATATAGTTTACAAAAAATATAAAAATAAGTGAGAGACTGATGATACAAGCGAAGCTGTGTCCTAATAAGTTACTTTATACACATACTTAAAAGACTAGAACAGAGAGGAAGAAAGGGAAAGTTATACAATTCAAATTATTTTAAACAACGATACTTACAAGTACAAAATAATTTATGAAAATTAAATTATATTAAAATTTAGAAGAGGGAGTATAAGGGGATGTGTTATCCATTTTAAATTCAATGCAATGACGATAATGTTTCAAAACTTGTTTGGTTGGTTGATTTGGTTTGATTGGTTCAAGATTTAAAAATGGATAAACTTCACCAAAAGATATAATTTTTTAAAAAATTAATAGATTTAAAAGACATCAGAACAGCAACCATACCAACAGACGAGAAATGGGAAAAAGAAGGGTTGGGGAATAGGTAGAGAGAGATCGCTTGGATATGCCGGGAACGTGACTTCGATGTTTACCAAAGACAGTAAACTCATGCTAACCCTCCAAGTAGTTTCGATGAGATATCTAGTCAATAAAGATCTGACCAATTTTCCTTAGTGCGAGATATCTCATGATCAGGATATTGCTGATTCTTTATGATCACGAGATCGAGATCTGGTCCGTTTTTGTTAATGACCAGATATCTCGTCCATCGAGATCTGGTCATTTTTGCTAATGACGAGGTATCTTATACAGACCAGGAGGATTAAAGAAGAAGGTCGCTAGGGTATCTCGGTTCCGTGAAGTCGATACACACCAAAAGGAGATGTGCACCTAAAAGCTTTGAAATTTGATAAATGCTATTTAAATATATGAGTTGTTATTTAAATATATGAAAACAACTCTAGAAAAGTTTGAAGCTAGGCAATAGCATATGTCTTTCCATTGAAAGCCTTACCTTAAAATAATATTGCATACATTTTGAATATGTCATTAAACATTTATTTGATACCTTAACGTGATCTATCAATAGCCAAAGAGAATTTATCTTGTTTCTAACAAAATAATTATAAGTAATATTTTCACATACAGGCATTCATCTTTACAATTCTTCAAACAGCTGACATATTCTTTAATTACATCAGACATAGCTGTATATCGACAACCTCCTTCAGTTTCGAGTTCCTCTAGAAATGTAAAACTTTTAAGAAACCAAAATATCAATTTGGTACTTGTTTTACATGCACAATGCAAATGAGTATATAAAATAACAGCAATATATATTATCATGGAACCCAGCGCAAATGCAACTTCTGCCACAATATGCATAGTTAACCATTTTCTGACCATGTTGTTTAATCTATATTAGATGTAACAATTTTTACTCAAAATATCGATTGAGAAAACATTACAATTTATACACATATATATACATACATATATTTGTGGTACCGGCCTTTGACACCCGCTGTGAGTGGCGCTTCAGTCACCATCTACCGCTACTAGACCTGATGCTGCTGGCGAACGCTAGAATAGCAGACAGTGTTCGACTGTGTACGACGTAAGACTAACGCCGACAATGTTAGACGATGAAGTAATTAATGTATATAGTCTATGTTAAATGTTCAATGTAATCGTCCGTCTCAATATATGTTTGTATTTAGAATTGAGTCCGAGTGCTTTTTGAATACCAGAATTCCTGGACTGCGGTGTTCTTCTACATATATATACATATATATATACATATATATATACATATATATACATATATATATATATATATATATATATATATATATATATATATATATATATATATATATATATATATATATATATATATATATATATATATATATATATATATATATACGCATTTCAAAGCAAGGAAATTGAAAATGAAACTAAGAAAAGAATGCATCGATAGCACGATTACCAATTGTTGACACATTTTCTGTCGATTCTGAAGGTCCCACTTTTCAAAATTCCTTCTCTTTCATATTTACACACGTTATTTATGCACAAATGGTCTATTTATTTATAATAGTTTTATAAAACTTGTTTTTCAACCGCATTCTGTACCACTCGCAATTTTTCAAGAACTGAGATGAAATTTTCAATTTGGTAGCTTCTCAATCGTAGTCACTGGAAATTTAAGAAGGTAAAAGTATTCCAGCCTTGCGGATACTGGTAAGAGATCAGTAATTTTGGAAAGTTTCTAAGGTAACATTAATTTATTTTTATTTTAATAAAATCAGCTTGTGAAAAAACAAAAAGGAATTAACATGCATCCTCTAGGCGGAAAAACGACTGAGAAAGAACGCCTTCTGATCAACAGAATACGCAGACCAACAGTTGTCATTCTTTAAGTTCAAATTCATTCCGTAAAAGTACAAAAGTTGCTACTTGTTACCATTTTGCAAAAATAAGAAGTCAAGAGAAACAGTAGAAACTGACTAATTCAGATTTGATCGAGGGCATTAAATTGTCCGGATTCAGACAGTGTGAAGGTTTTAAGTCAAACCAGCTATTTCTTATGAAAGCTTCTTTCCCAAATCTTTGTCAATTTCTACTGTATGAGGATTGATTCCGTTTCACTCGGATTCTGTTGATGTGAAGCAGCTCGTACTGGAACATTTGAAGCACCAATCGAATAGTTTTTAATCCTCCTGGTGGTTTATCTTCGCGTCGAAAACTTCCCTGTAGTGGAAACTGCCCTCTGATGCAAAAACCTGTTCCAAACTGACACCAGTTCTAGACTAGCGACAATTTGTTTTTCTTATTAGGATCTTCATTCCCCTTTGGATAATAGGGCAATTTGGTCTCGACGTAGTATCTCGTCATTAGCAAAACTGGCCAGATCTTGATTGACGAGATATCTCGTCATTAGTAAAACTGACACGATCTTCGGCGAGATATCTCTTTGAAACCACATGGAGAGTTAACACCGCAGTCTAGGGACATCTATAAACACCTAGGATTCAAACACTACCTAACACCTAACGAGAAGTAGAGGTCCCTGTAGAGGTCTGTCTCTGGTGCAAAAACCTGTTCCAAACTATCATCAGTTCTGGGAAAGGGACAATTTGTTTTCCTACTTTCATTTTCATTCCCCTTGGTCAGCTTTGACTTGACGAGGTATCTCGTCATTAGCAAAACTGACCAGATCTAGATGGACGAGATATTTCGTCAAAACCCTTGGGGGTTAATGGGCGAGTGCCGAATAGTCAAACATTTGAATGTTTGCATTGCCAGTTGTGTGAAACCAGAGCATCAAATGTTATTATGCCAGCTTGTATAAACAAAAAATAATTATTATTCCCCTCTACAACGTACGAGCAATAGCTGCGTCCATACATTCCATGGCAAAAAATGTCTATTTTGATACCCACTTTGGAGTTTAGTTTGGCAATGGAACTTCGAATTACCCTGTATATATGGGTGACAATTGAGGACATGTGTTTGGAAATTTTACAGTGATATAAGAGGGACTAAAATTATAGCTGCACTTTTTCATGTTCTCTCTGCGACAAAAAGTAAACCAAATTTATATTTGAACTGAAACTGGCGCCAGTGCTTCCGTTCGGAGAAATGCCCCTTACTATTCTTGTTGTTGTGTTGCGATAGGTATTCAAAGAGTGTATATCAACTTTGGACGTACCACTCGAAAAACGATTGCCTAAATTGTACTTGTATGTCCTTTTGATGTATTTAATAATATCAATTATTGCACCAATTATTTTTTTTATGATTTACTCGGTCACTTTAAAAAAATTAATTACTTTTAATAAATATCCTTTATTTGATACGAACATTTCAAAATGATTGACCTTGATATTATGGTCATTCAGTAGAAATTTTAGTACTACAGCAAATAAATGAAGCCAAGAACAAAGGAATATTTGTGTTTGTAATATACAGTGGCTCCCAAAAGTGTTCGTGCACTTTAAAAATTTTTAGAAAAAGCGCTGTAGCCTGGAATTGAATTCGAACATTAAGTCCAATATTTTTTCATATCATCTTCATGTGATTCTGAATAAAACCTAAGATTCTTTAAAAAATATTGACTCATTTTCTTTTTACAAAAATGAAAACGCAAGGAGGCAGAAAAAGAACACGCCACAAAAGTGATCGTACACCGAAACATTTTCGAATAAATTCATAAATAAAATTATCGTTTATCGCTTTTTTTTATTTTTGCATTGTGGTGACATTTAAAAAATTGCTTGGCTTTAATCCTTGCTTGCTTAGTTCGTAATATTCTATTTATTATTTAAAAATGGCTCGTAGTCGTAAGGAAACAACGAACAACATTCGAAAATTGATTATTTTTCATCATAGTAGTGATAAATCAGTTCGGAATAAAGAAGAAAATCGGATCGAAAACAAGGTAAGGAAAGGTCGTCCGGCAAAGTTAACTCAACGTGATCAGAGATTTATAGTTAGAAAATTTGTGAAAAATCCACATTTGAGTGCTGTAAAAATTTCTACAGAATTTACTGAAAAATTTTCTACTTCAATTTCATCTGAAATTGTTCGACGAGTGCTCAGATCAGCTGGATTAAGTGGGCGTTCTGCCCGAAGAAAATTTTTTGTAAGTGCGAAAAATAGAATGCTTAGGTTTTTCTTCGCAAAATCAATGATAAATAAGCCCGAAACGTATTGGAATCATGTCTTATTTGCAGATGAAAGCAAATTTAACATGTTTGGTTCCGATGGGCGTATAATTGTATGGAGAAGAAAAAATGAGGAACTTAATCCCAAGAACTTAGTTGGAACAGTAAAGCATGGCGGTGGAGGTGTCCTTGTGTGGGGGTGCATGTCAGCATCAGGACTAGGTAATTTTGGTATTTATTGATGGCATGATGAATCATACTCTTTATTTAAATATTTTAAAAGACACTTTTAAATTATCAGCCCAAAATTTGGGTATTGGAAACAACTTTGTTTTTTATTAAGATAACGATCCTAAGCACACGGCTCTCACGTTCGCCTCTGGTGTCTATAATTGTCCACAATTCTGAAAAGACCACCTCAGTCGCCGGATTTAAACCCAATAGAACACATTTGGAGGGAACTGCAGGTTAGAGTACGAAGACACGACATTAAAACGAAAATCGAACTAAAAACATTAATGATTGAAGAATGGAGGAACATTGATGCAGAAATTACAAAAAAACTAGTGTGAACTCTATTCCCAGACGTTTAAAAGCTGTTGTGGATGCCATAGGATATTCTACTAAGTACAAATTTACCGAAATATTACAATATTTACTAATATGTAGAGATTTTTTAATGTGCACGAAGACTTTTGTGAGGTAATTTTTTTGTTACTTTTTGATTATTGATTTTCCAAAAAAAAAGTTTTACTATGTTTTTTTAAATATTTTATGTAGTTTTATTAAGAACAAGTTATAGATGTTATTAAAAAATTCCCATTCTGAAATATTAATGTTTATTAATGGATAGAGCAGTATTTCATTGAAATTCGTAAGTGTATGACCACTTTTGGGAGCCACTGTAGATATGAACAATTAATCTCTACCTTTGGTGCAATATTTGCTGTTTGAAGGGTAAATGGTCTCATCGAGCGTGCAATTGAAACACGAATTAAACGCCAACATCGAACACTTCTGTCTGCACATCTGCAAAACAAACATGTTCAAATTAAAAGTACAAAAACAGAAATTAGATGTTTCTTAAACGATGTTCGTTAGGAATTCAAATCTTTCATCACTCATTCAAATTGCGAGAGGCAAACAGATCTCGTTTTCAACGACTTAACTATGTTTCCCAAAAAGCTTCATGTTATTTCTCCCAATATCTCAATTTAGAGATCTTGGGGTGAGTGTCATGTGGTATTGGGGAATAATACGAATCCTAGTACAATTGACGAGTGAGACGAAAAGCACTATTTTGAGCTTCGATGGCCAATTGACCCACGTTGATTCCCAAGCTCACGTGACCTACTAATTACAACAGCGACTCCGACCACATGCTCCGTTTATTTCATTAGAAGGTTTATTTCTTATATCTACTTCACTATTAGTCATGTGACCTACTGCAAAGTCACATTCTGGGTAACTCTTTCCTCATAAAATCTTCTTATAGCTTTTTGCCTTACAGTCACTCTCTGTAGAATCAGTCTCTCAGTTTGAATAAATTATTATCAGTAAATATGAGGTGTGATCCAAACGTATCGGGGTGGATATTTTGAAGTACTTGAAGCTTACAGACTTGAAATGTACTCATCTTCAAAGCAGTACCCTTCCGAAGTCACATAGGTATTACGAAGCTATTTCCATTGCTGGAAACATTTTTGAAATTATCCTTTAAAATAGTGAACATTATCTAGTCACATTTTGTTGTGTAGCCTCCACGGCTCGAAATATTTTCTCTTTCAAATGTGGTTTTATGTTTTGGAATAGAAACAAGCTGTAAGAAGCTATATATGATGAATAAGGCGGTTGCCATTTGAGATTCAAAAAATTCTTTCAAGGTCTTATAGAGTCAGTTTTAAAAATTATCATTTGTTATTTAACACATTTTAATTGAAAATTCATATTAAATGAGTACAGTTTAAACTCAGTGTTTAAAACATTGAAAATGTTTAAAGCTTGTAGTGATTCTCTGGGTAGCGTGGTAGATTCAAATCTACAGAGAACAGTCTGGCTTAAATAACAAACGATAATTTTATTTAAAACAATTCCTTGACTATATTAGAATCTATTTACACAACACTTTCACGAATTTCTAGGCCTCTGCTAACTGGATGCGACAGGGTGTCGAAATCTCAGGACGTACGAAAGTCTCTGAGTTGGAGAAAGGTATCTCAACAGTCTCTAGATGAAACTCTACTCGTCGGGTGACGATTTCACTAGATCAGCACTGGATCCTCACTGGACGACGGGACAAGGCAGGTTCACTGCCGGACGAGAAGTCGGTACCGAACTCCGCAGGTCGTCGGTTCGGCACAATCAGGGATCGGCTCCACTGGGGTCGTCGGGTCAGTACAAGACAGCACGGCTCCGCTGGGGTCGTCGGATCGGCACAAGACAGGCACGGCTCCGCTGGGGTCGCTGGTTCAAGTCTCGAACGAGAAATAAGCAGGAACTCGAGATAGGCAGCCTACGCCAGGCTACAAGAACGCGTCCTCTCAGGGTGAGAGAACCGTCTTCCAAATTATTAAGAGCTCCTTAATGGGGTTGACCGCTCAAAGGGTCACTGAGCTAAGACGCTAGCTCGGGAAACAAACAAGACTCGAGATGGGTAGCCTACGCCGGCTACAAGAACGCGTCCTCTCAGATTGAGAGAACCGTCTTCAAAAAATATATTTTCTCCCTAAGGAGTGACCGCTCAAAGGGTCGCTGAGTTAAGCTGATCGATCGAGATCACAAGCAAGAACTGACGATTCGACTCCCTGCTTTTCCTTTTGAAACCTCCCAGCCTTTGTTCGCTGGTGGTTCTCGATTCGTTCGTTCTTGATTGGTTCTTACTTTTAATTGGTTCGTTTTTACTTTGCTCATTTTTGAGGTTGCTGATTCGGTAGAGACTCTCTGACGTAAAATGGGATCAGCTACTTAGCGCAGGTGGCTTGATTACCTAGCAGGTGGACTTAATCACCTGGCAGGTGCACTCCTAAACACCTGGGCTCTTTCCGGAACGAATCCCCTTTTGTCCTCTTCGATCCAAGTCCCGACCGTCTGGCGCCAGAGAGATGGACATGTATTGTCCGGCTCTTTTACGACCTGTCGGCGAGTTTGCCTTTGGGAGGGATAATTGAGGGGTCCATGAATGAATCCTCACAACCCCTCCCCCCTAAGAAAGATTTTGTGGTATGGCAAAATCTATAAGGCAAGGGTTAGACATGGCAACTCGACACATCATTAGAGGCAACAATTTTAGGAATTTATATACAAAATTTTAACATGATTTCAACACTTAAATTTCAAGTTACATATACTATTTACAATACTCTTACATCCTACTCTTGTGATACAATTATATTTTATCACATAAGTTCAATCAAATACTGGGGTTTATGTACAATTTAAATCGGTACTTTTGGTACGATTTAATTTTCCGACAGCATTCTGCTCAGACAATCTGCATGTTGGTTGTCCTTCCCAGCCCTATGGATGATCTGGTAATTGAAGGCTGTAAAGCCAACGCCCACCTCATCAATCTCGGGTTATTCCCGGAGTTATTCTTTAAAAATACTAACGGATTGTGGTCCGTTTCAATAGTGAAGCGTTGTCCGTCCAAGTAATGCCGCAGCTTTTTAATTGCGTAAATAATGCCTGCGCATTCTTTTTCGGTAGTGCAGAATTTCTTTTCTGTGTCGGTAAACTTCCGGCTTAAATATAATATCGGGTGATCAACTTTATCTGGCCCTTTTTGTGCCATGATTACCCCGATTCCTTGGTTGGAAGCGTCAGTTTGGAGGATAAATTCCTTTGAGAAGTCTGGGGCGTACAACACCGGCTTCTCAGTGAGTTTCGTTTTCAGCTCTCGGAAAGCTGAGTCGCATTCCGTGGACCACTCTACCTCCTCCCTTCTATTCTTTCCTTTTAATGCCCTCGTTAATGGCTCGGCTATTATGGCATAATTTTGGATATACCGGGCGTAATATCCACTCAAACCTAAAAATTGTCTGATCTGTGTTTTATTCCTGGGTGTGGGGAAATCAACTACCGCTTGGATTTTCGCCTCAGTCGGAGTTCTACATCCACTCCCTACCATATGTCCCAAATATTTGACACTGCTCTGTGCGAACTTGCATTTGGCAGGTTTAATTGTTAATTTCGCATACGTGATTTCTTAAGAACCACATCGAGGTGTTTGATGTGTTCCTCCCAAGTTTGCGAAAATATAGCTACATCGTCTAAGTAGGGTACACAAAATTCATCTAAACCTTGTAAGAGTTGAGCCATGAATTTTGAGAAGCAATATGGCGCGTTTACTAGTCCGAACGGAAGAACTAGTGGTCTATATGACCCGAATGGAGTCACGAAAGCGGCCAATCTTTGTGCCTTAAGACTCAAGAGTATCTGCCAATATCCCTTGGTCAGATCTATGACCGTTATATATTTTGCGGCTGCCACTTGTTCGATTCGCTCGTCCATATTAGGCAGTGGATAATATTCCGTCCTAATGATGGAATTTAATCGACGATAATCGACACAAGGGCGAGGGTCACGTCCTGGACTCTCTACTAAAATCATGGGGGAAGTGTAATCGGACTCCCCGATCTCAATGATTTTTAAATCCAACATCCTCTTAATTTCTGACTTGAGGATTTCCGTTTGTCTAGGAGAGGTGCGGTAGGGTTTCGATCTAATGGGTTTGTCACTAATTAAATCGATATCATGTTCGATAAGATTCGTCCTACCGGGATCATTTGAAAATAATTGCCTATGGGATTTTAACAATTTCCCAAGTTCATTGATTTGATCCTGCGTGCATCGCTCTTCCAATTTACTGTTTTTCACTACCTCTCCGAAATCAAAAATATTCGGATCTGCGATAGGATACTGAATATCCAAATCAGATTCTACGGTGTCGTGAGAGAATACTTCGCTCATCAAAACATTTACGCTTTCCATCCGCTGGTGGTATGGCTTTAATAAGTTAATGTGGTACACTCGTACCTTCTCTACCTTCCCTGGCATCTTAACAACGTAATTGGTCTCCGAAAGCTGTTTCTCTATAGTTCCCGGACCAACCCATTTTACGGCGAATTTTGTTTGTTGGCAAGATGACAATACTAAGACGCGATCGCCTACTTTAAACTCGCGCTTCACCGATCCTTTGTCGTAGTACGACTTCCTTTTAACTTTTGCGTCCGTTTCGGTTGCGGTGGCTACCTGTTGACACCGTCGCAATCGATTTATCAACTGGAATACGTACTCCGTGACAATGTCTTCACATGGGGGACTTTGGCACCATTTGTCAAATAAAATGGATTCGGGCATTCTCAAATTCTTCCCGTAAATTAGCTCTGCGGGGCTAAAACCGGTTGACGCATGGGTTACGTTCCGCAAAGCCAAGAGAGCCGATGGAAGTACGTCCTCCCAATTTTCTTTTAGCTCCAGGCACATCGCTTTCAAAAGTCTCTTTAGGGTCCGGTGGAACCGTTCCACCGGGTTCGTTTGTGGATGATAGATCGAACTACGCACCACCTTAATCCCAAACCTCTCAAAGAAGGTAGTTGTGAGGTTGCTAGTGAAATACGTAGCATTGTCCAGTGGTAGTTCTTTGGGGAAACCTATTCTACCAAAGATAGCAAGCAAGGCATCAGTGACGGTTTCTGAGTTCACTGCTGATAAAGGAATAGCTTCCGGGTATTTGGAAGCAAGGCAAATAGCCGTCAGGAGATATTTGTTCCCTTTCGGTGATATTGGCAAGGGACCCACAATGTCTATATTCATCTTCGCGAACACTTCGGTGATCACGGGCACTAACTTAAGGGGCGCTCTCTTTTGTTCCGAGGATTTCCCGACTTTCCGACAAGCATCGCACGATTTCACATATTCCTCGATCTCCTTAATACACTGGGGCCAGAAATAATAGCGCAACAGCTTATCTTTAGTTTTCGTATTGCCCATGTGGGATCCGAACCCATCATGACAAAGGCTTAAAATTTTATTTTTATATATAGCGGGTATTAATAGCTGCCTCCGCTCTTCGCCTCGATGATCCTTAGACTGCCTAAAGAGTAGCTCTTTTTCAATCACGAACTCACTCGTTTTATTTTGCCTGACCTTATCCCAAATAGATTTGAGTTCGGGACAATTCTGCTGTTCCTTGGCAAAAGTTTCAGCGTGAATGCCTACTAATTCGATTTCCGAATTTTCCTGTAAGGGTGGTAACTCTATCCCCAAATTTTCGTCCTCTAGTTCATTTTCAGGTTCCGTTACCTCAAGTGGATCTATTTCTGTCTGGTTTTCCTCAACTACAGTCTGTTCAGGGCTCAGACGTTTGGTTTGACTCCTAGTCATAATCGCGTTTACCAGTTCTGGTTTTACTCTCTGCGATTCAATTAATTCCTGGGTGGAATTTCCTAAGAGGTAATGTCGCATTTCGACGGATTTACCTACAATTGCTGCCTTAGTCCTAATTACGCCGAGTTCTGGACTTTCGATTTTAATTCTTGCCAAAGGTAGGCACTTGAAGTGGTTGTCCAGAGGTTGCTTAACCCAAATGTGCTCGCCTGTAAAATCCTCAGGTTTCACCAAGTCTAGGGGTCGCAGGTCAATGGTTGTTCCTGAATCACGCAACAATACCATGTCAACATCATTTATTTTGGCCTTGCTTAAATAAGGCTCAAATGAGGGAGCAAAATTTGCGCTCGTAGCAAGATTATTTAAAGGTTCCGCTACTTTCTTTAACTCGGGGCATTGAGGGCGTATATGACCAGGTAAGTTACAATTAAAACAAACGGGGCCACTACGTTTCTCAAATTCCCTTGTCCGCCATTCTGTGTTGGTTCCCTTACTTCCCGATCTCCAGTTCTTTCCGTGATTTTTCTCCCCCCCCCCCGAATTTCTTTCCCTGATTCGGCTTTTCAATAGGTTTTGGGCGGTCGAGAGCCCTTTTCTCCGGTAGTTTGGAGAACACCTGTTTCTTGACTCGACGGGTTGACTCGTACGCGTCTAGCTTCTCAGCCAATGCGCTCGGTTCGGTCAACTCGCCCCATTGATCAATAAAGTGGTCCTTTATGTCGGCCGGTACCCTTCTTTTCATTTGATCAGCGATCATCAGATTCTTAAGAGAATCAAAATCCTCAACTTGGATTCCGCTAAGCCACCCTTCTAGATAGCTTCTTAGTTCGAAGATCATGTCCTTCCATAAAGAGCCATTTTGTCTCTGATGCGTTTGAAATTTGCATCTAAAGGATTCTGCGCTAAGCTTGAATCTAGCGAGAAGTACGGACTTTACATGATCATAATCATCACTCAATTCCTCGGGTTCACGAATAATAATCTCCGCGATTTCAATCGGCAACAGACTAAGCAGCTGTGAGACCAATTCGTCATACTCGATTTTTAATTTTCTACTCTGGCGTTCAAAAAGCGTTAAGAACAAGGCCATATCTATTTTGTCAGCATCAAACTTTTGCATGACTGATTTAATGTTTTTAGACGGTTTCCCGCTATCATGGCTAGACGAACTTAAACTATTTACTTCTCCCGATTGTTGTAATCTTAGCTTCTCTAGTTCGAAAGCCCTTTCCGCAGCTAATTTTTCCTCTTCCTTAGCTAATTTTTCCTCTTCCCTAGCCTCCGCCTCAGCCAATTTTCTCTCTTCTATGATATTAACTATCATATCCTTAGCGCTTTCCTCGCTAAAATGATTGCATTCCTGTATTTTCCTTGCTAGATCGATGATTCGATCTTCGGAACCAAACTCAACATTAAACTCGTATGCTAATTTCTGCAAGTCTACCTTTTTCTGCTTAGTTAAAAACGCCATGGTTCTACACTAGTAATCCGAATTTCTTTAGAATGGATTCCACAATTAAATCAATTTAAAAATTTAAACACTTTTCACAACAGTTTTTTTTCTCAACAATTTAAACCAATAATCTATTAAATTGCCTCTAAAGAAATGCCAAGCTAACCTTGTCTGACGACTGGCTCTGCTTTTTCGACAGGTCTCTGCTCTGCCTCTGTTGGGATGTCAGACGGGCGTTCGTTTTTTTTTCTTCCACTGGCACACTAGCACTTTTCTTCAACACTGGACAGGATGTCCTTCACGTTGTAGCAGTTCTGGATGGTTCTGCTTTTCCTCACTTCACAACTCTTCTTGAGTTTGCCTCTGGACTGGATGTCCTCACGTAATAAATCCTGGGTGGGCTTACTACGCAAAAGGTGTGGTTGCCAATTTTTTATTTAATGGCTAACAATCCCACCTGCTGCCACCAATAATTTAACTAGACTGTAGTGATTCTCTGGGTAGCGTGGTAGATTCAAATCTACAGAGAACAGTCTGGCTTAAATAACAAACGATAATTTTATTTAAAACAATTCCTTGACTATATTAGAATCTATTTACACAACACTTTCACGAATTTCTAGGCCTCTGCTAACTGGATGCGACAGGGTGTCGAAATCTCAGGACGTACGAAAGTCTCTGAGTTGGAGAAAGGTATCTCAACAGTCTCTAGATGAAACTCTACTCGTCGGGTGACGATTTCACAAGATCAGCACTGGATCCTCATTGGACGACGGGACAAGGCAGGTTCACTGCCGGACGAGAAGTCGGTACCGAACTCTCCGCAGGTCGTCGGTTCGGCACAATCAGGGATCGGCTCCACTGGGGTCGTCGGGTCAGTACAAGACAGCACGGCTCCGCTGGGGTCGTCGGATCGGCACAAGACAGGCACGGCTCCGCTGGGGTCGTCGGATCGGCACAAGACAGGCACGGCTCCGCTGGGGTCGCTGGTTCAAGTCTCGAACGAGAAATAAGCAGGAACTCGAGATAGGCAGCCTACGCCAGGCTACAAGAACGCGTCCTCTCAGGGTGAGAGAACCGTCTTCCAAATTATTAAGAGCTCCTTAATGGGGTTGACCGCTCAAAGGGTCACTGAGCTAAGACGCTAGCTCGGGAAACAAACAAGACTCGAGATGGGTAGCCTACGCCGGCTACAAGAACGCGTCCTCTCAGATTGAGAGAACCGTCTTCAAAAAATATATTTTCTCCCTAAGGAGTGACCGCTCAAAGGGTCGCTGAGTTAAGCTGATCGATCGAGATCACAAGCAAGAACTGACGATTCGACTCCCTGCTTTTCCTTTTGAAACCTCCCAGCCTTTGTTCGCTGGTGGTTCTCGATTCGTTCGTTCTTGATTGGTTCTTACTTTTAATTGGTTCGTTTTTACTTTGCTCATTTTTGAGGTTGCTGATTCGGTAGAGACTCTCTGACGTAAAATGGGATCAGCTACTTAGCGCAGGTGGCTTGATTACCTAGCAGGTGGACTTAATCACCTGGCAGGTGCACTCCTAAACACCTGGGCTCTTTCCGGAACGAATCCCCTTTTGTCCTCTTCGATCCAAGTCCCGACCGTCTGGCGCCAGAGAGATGGACATGTATTGTCCGGCTCTTTTACGACCTGTCGGCGAGTTTGCCTTTGGCGCCAGAGAGATGGAAATGTATTGTCCGGCTCTTTTACGACCTGTCGGCGAGTTTGCCTTTGGGAGGGATAATTGAGGGGTCCATGAATGAATCCTCACAACCTACACGTGGTGGAGATGTGAAATTATTATAAATCTCAAAACCTTTAGTGAGGTAATAAATTCTTATCGAAGCTTTTATTTTTCTTTTCAATCATGGGTTTTAAATAGTTGGGATGGGAATTGGCTACTTCCAAACCGAAAATACGCCTCTTGAGTTAATAAGCATGGTTGTCAAAAGTAAATTTAATATTTTAATGCGATAATGCTGTGAATTACATCACAGAACTGCAATGATTTAAGTATTTAAATTAATAAAGGCATCCGCTTCAGATTATTCTATAACGTATCAACTCATGCCTTTTGTAATGAGAGATACAAAGTGTGTGCTTATATCAAACTAAGTACTTCCATTCTTACCTCTTGAGATCTTGGTCCTGTTTTATTATTCTTCATCCATTGCTCAGTATAGTTCAAGCAGTTACTTTGATAAGGATATGGTAGTAACTTTTCTTCTTCCTAAAGAGCAAGAAATGAAGCAAAAACTATAGCAAACTATCATAACTGAGAACACAGGTAATGATATTTCGGAAACTGTAGTCGTCACCAATGTCCCAAACCATTTCGTTATAGGTTATACAAGGTTAGCCACAAAAATAGCCCTTGGCCTGTGAAGAAATTTTAAAGGGGAAGTGTATGATATTGTCTTGGGATTACTGGACTGTCTTGGGATTACTCTTTTAAATTTCTCCATGTTCACGTCTTTAGATCATATTTCACATACAGTAAAGAGACTAAGACGGACTGCTTTTTCATGGCTCACCCTGTATAAACCTAATCCAGTATATCTCCTCATGAAGTACAGCTCTGAGTGAATCTCTAGATAGCATTGATAAATGCTTTCCGATTCAGAAACAATGTCAACTGGCATTAAATATGATATTGAGATGATATTTATCAAGAAAATTTGGTATATATCTATACCACTAAGACACTTTGCCTTAATATGATACTGAAATATTAAGAACGTTAACGTGACTTGGTATATACTTTGAAACTTACCATACTTAATAGTATCTTGTACATGTAACCTGGCTTCAGGAAAATTCCTTTCTCAAAAGGATTCATTGCATCGAATTGAGAGTGAATGGAGAGAAGGATGCCTGCTTGAGAATTCGGATTGAAGACTTCATTTTCTTCACAATCAAATTGAAGAAATGTGTCTTCA
Source organism: Meta bourneti (assembly GCA_933210815.1). Lineage (NCBI taxonomy): Eukaryota > Metazoa > Arthropoda > Arachnida > Araneae > Tetragnathidae > Meta > Meta bourneti. The sequence continues at coordinate 50,422,840 of OW119924.1, read as the reverse complement.
TTCTTCCCTAGAAGTAGAAACAAAACGTTCTTTTAGACTTATGATTAATTAAGATTACAATCTCTTACAGTTTAAAGTTTTCGGTGTCGAGTAGTGTTTAATAATTTGTGAACACAAAATTTTAATAGTCTCGTCAACACTGATTGAACAGAGGCTCAAGACCTACAATTTGAAACGTAACCTCGCATATTCTACAAACCGCACTCTGGTTCCAATATATCGACATGACTTAAAAGAGTGAATTTCTAGTTTTCTGCATAAAAACTGTAAATGCATGCTTCTACATGCTACAAAACTGTAGATTCTTGTAAAGAGCAGTTGCGGCTCCAATAAAGGGCAGTTTTGCAGCATGCAGAAGCATGTGTTTACAGTCTTTCTATACAGAAAACTAGAAATTAAATTCTTTGAGTTATGGTGGTAGTGCAACGGAGGTACGAAATATTATAGTGGGCAGTGGGCATACGTACAAAACAATAAAAAATAAATTTTCTATTGGGTGTTTTGTTTTTAGTGATTTAGTTTGGTGCTATAAACTATGCAAATTCGTTTTATTCTCTTCTTTACTCGTCCTATAAATATAATCAATAGGGCTAGGATTCCGATAACTTAAAAAATGTCTTTGTGATTAATAACTAGAAAAGATGCCCTAAAAACAAAAAGCAATCACTGCAAAAATTATGTCTGTTTAGGAAAATAATTTGTTAAAAGAAGAGGTAAGCACACAACGTGAATCCTAACATCCCTTTTACTACGAAATATGAAAATTTAAGAGTTTACAGTTTTCCCCTCAAATTTGGTCTGTGTTTAGTGCTAATAAAAATAGTCCCCATAAAACAGGACAAAAGATTGATTACGTTACGTGCTTTCCCATGACTGAAGTTTTTTCTTCAGACCAAAATTTCAAAGAAAATTAAACCTTGTGCAGATATTTTCAAGTGAATGATTTTCTATTGTCTGCCAAGAAAGTTTTGTGCATTGAAAAGCGCTTTACCACTTTTATTGAAATTGCTGGAGGAACACTTCAATTAAACTGTCATTTGTTCGGTCTTCTGAAATTTCACCAAAAAAAGAAATTCGTCGGTAGATTAATTAGGAAATGGATCATCAAGAAAAATTATCGGAAAATGTCTTTTTTCTAGAAATTGCAACAATATTCAAAAAAATATTCCAAAAATATAAAAATGCTTTAAAATGACCGAAAAATCTGAAAAGAATTACACTTATTCAAAATCAAGAAAATGACCTAACAAAGACACTTTAATTAGTTTAATTTTCTTCATGAAACACTTTTCTACTCACTTGAATAGCGTTTCAGTCTTACTAAGAAAAGATACAAAATCATCAAAATCCTAGCCCAACTAATTAGTATTCCAATGTTATCAATCAGAAGAAAATGTAATTATGAAAATTAAAACAAAACCATAATACTACAGTCACAAATGATGTTCGATTGAAGTTAAATATGATCTATTATATATTCCATGATTTTCTATAGTTTCTATAATAATTTGATAATATAACATCCAGTTATATAAAATCAACGTTCAGCGAATAAATATGAAATATTGAATTTTAAGACAATATGTAAAAATATACTATATATGTATATATATATATATAATAAATATGTTACTCACAAAACGCATGTACATTTGTTTCAAGAGGATCTAGCTGGTTATCAACACGTGCGTACAACGAGTAGCACCCAGATAAATCTGCATCACTTTCGTGTTGTCTGAGTCTTAAGAAAGGCCCTACTGGACGTTCTTCCAGGCTAAATAAGAATTCACGATTTTCTAATCAGATTGCCATATTTAAAAATGCATACATATACATTGTTTCGAAAATATGTGACCAAATTATAAAAGGTGGTTTAAGGGCAAATATAAACATTTTTTGTCAAAAAACGTGTCCGGAAGTGCGCTGTTTATTTAGCCAGTAACATCATTTCTGTGGCGTAAGGCGTCATTCCCCGCTCGGATTTTCAACGCAAGCTCCGAATTCGTGTAGCGATGCATGATGGCCTAACGCCACAGAAACGTTGTTATTGACTGACTAAAAAGCGCCATCTACCACCTAAACGCAGCATTTCGTGACATATTTTTTGAGAAAAAATGCTTATTTTGTCACCCTTTACAATTTGGGCAGCTAAGTTTGAAACACTCTGTATCTGTTATTAACTATAAAAAGGATCCTGCAAAAATTGCAGGGTGATTCTAAATTCCCTGGCCATTTTTAGTAGGGTGCCGAAATATATACATTTTTATCAAACAATGTGTCTTCAACTGTTATGCTTTGATGCTAACATAGGAATTCGACTGAAAGGGAAACAAAATTTTATTTACTTCATTTTAGAGTTGTTGCTCAAAGGAGAAACCCCATCAGAAAAACATCCCCGACGCATTGATTGCCGCACATTTTCAGAAAGTACGAGGTATTTCGTGGACAGTTTCAACAGCGACTGGAAATCTTGAGACGAGGAGTAAACTGGAGTCTCAAACACGAGGCTCTTCAGGTATCCCCATAGAAAAAATTCGCGACAAGTTTGTGGTGGTTAAGTGACAGGTCCAGTCCCTTCAATCCATTCGGCATCGAAAGTAACGTTCAAATAGTTACTCCATCGATTTTCCAATGAAATAGATAGAGCATGGGCTAGCAGCTTCATGTTAGCTCTGCCTATCTCTTGGTTTGAAGATCTTTGAAGTGGTTGTGGTAAAAACATGCATCCCAACGCGAGACAAATTATTGATTGGTTAAAGTGATTTCCAGTGTGATTAGACACTTTAGTCTGCGTTTTGATAGCCAATCGGCTCAAGTCTATTTGTAAGCCTTCGTTTGTATCCTTCTGACATCTTACGACAGCGACTTTACCCACATGGTCTGTCTATTTCATTAGAAGGTCGATGAATTGGATGGTAGATGAATTACCATCACAACTGAAGTGTGATGATTCCTCATCGTATTGAAACCTCATTCTATAGCAAACACAGGAATACCATTTATTAATTCTGGCAACGTTTCTTCCAAAAGCATGCGATGAATCCGTTCGTTGTATTCAAGTGGCTACGAATATTGTCTAATCAAAAAGTTGTTGATGATTCACACCCAAACATCGACAGAGAATCGTTGCTGGTTAGAATGTGACCATGTAGTGTGGGGATTGGCGTGTGACCAAACATGAACATTGAGCACATTAAACGCTCTCTCTCTCGTGTAAAAAGGGCTACATTTAAGATCACGTATGCTGGGAAATCTGACTGTACTGCGCTCAGCTGTGGAAACCAATGATTGAATTCTATATTCAGAGCTAATCCTCAGGTTTCAATGTCTGGACTTACTGAAAATAGAAGGGATGCAATTGATGCACGTACTAATTCCCCATATAATGACTTGTGCAATAACAATCGATATATACCTCATACGCTGTTGCAAGTAGCCTATGCCCACACCCAGGCTATGTGTAACAGCTCCCTTGCTTGTGCCTGGATTTCTCTCAGTGGTCACAGTAGCCCAGTTGGTAGAGTAGCGGATTGGCAAACGGAGACTTGCGAGTTCGAAACTAGATAGAACCAAATACCGTCGTATACATGGAGGCTTGTGCACATTAAATCGGGTCGTTGCCTCAAATGTCCTCACCTTGGCTGTAGTGGGGAAGTTTGGACAGCGAAGTGCTTGCTCAAGTGTTGACCTCGTCATCAGACAGTGGTTGAAAACCACAAGGTGTTGTCATTGGATCTTTCCTTTCGGGATTGATCCTAGACCCTCGCCAATAGCTCATTGTGAAGTTCGTAAATGAAACTACCTACCACTGGATTTCTTTCAACCTCGCGAAGAATGTCTTTTTCCATTACTGGAGTGCTCCGGCGGACCCGCATCTTGCCTGTCGACACTGGCAAAGGATTTGCGGTACAATCTTTGAGCAGCCCTTCCGTTTCCGTTGGCAGCCCATACGTTAGATGCACTCAGAGCTGGTGTAATGCTCAATCACGTGTGAAATCTTTGTTGCAAATGGCAAAGTTTAAAAAGAACGATCAACAGGAAAAGTCAAGTCAAACAGCTCCCTCAAGCATTGTCCCAAACCATCCCAGAAGCCGCAGTTGTGGACATAGATTCTTTGACAATTTTTGGTGCACCCTCCCAACCTTTAGCTTAGCCAATGAATTTCGAATCACCCTGTATAGTTTTTTAACTATTTTAAATTATATCTTCTGTTCATTCATAATTGATTTATTCAAACAATAAATTGTATTCTCCTATATTTAAATTATATACTTTTTACTGGCAAAAATGAACAATTTCATACAAAAAACGAAGCAATAAAATTTTAACATCTAGCTCCTATTCTTAACAGGGTTGACCGTTTACAAAAGAAATTTTAATGTATGCATTTTATGTCAAAACATTCAACATCCAGCAAAATACCGTAGAAAAAGCTTTAAATTATTACAGCGGACGTAAAGGTTGGAATGTAATTTTTTTTTAGTTTGTGAACTTTATGCCTAAAATCTCTTCAGACTTAAGATACTATTCACCATATTCCATTAAACCAGTGTGTATGGTAAATTATGAAAAGTTAAGAACAGACATTATAGACAATAAGGCTATTTTTTTAACCTTGTTGAGCTTGTAGACTTTTGATACGTTTACTTCAACGTAAACGTTTCGCACAGCACAAACGTTTTTCTAAGTTTATTTTGTTTTTACCTCACTTCAGCTGTCTGAGCAACTTCTCATGTAGCTTTTTCACAAATATTGTTTCTTAAGAATTTCAATGCATTTTACCTGTCTATAGTTTTCAGTAAATCGTCTACATCATGAGTAAGATTCAGAATATCGTCTTGATCGAAAATATAGGGAGTGATATAATATTCTTCTTTGGGAACCTTAAAAATATTTTAACATTAGAATTCATACTGAAAGAGTAAGTTGAAAAGAAACAAATTTATCAATTCAACTACCAGAAAGAGTATAAAAATTTAAATAAGATTCATAATTATATTCTTATTACATAAAAAAAGTTGTATTGAAAGAAAGAAATGAGACAAATTCCGGAGATTAAAATATTTACAAGAATAGTAAAGAAAATTCTCCTATATAAAATGGAAATACGATTTTATGATAATTCATAAAATCATGGGTTTTTTTCTTTAGTGCTTCAGTCATTGAAGTTATTGCACTTATAGTATCAAATGAATTGAATTAATGGACCACAAATCAAATGAATTGAATTATGATAAACCACGTTTCAAATATTTCAGGAGAGCAATTTTCAGGTTATAAAAAATTCTCATAATTATAATGGCTTATCAATTATTTAATAGAGATCACGTTATTGTGAACTTTCAAGTATTAAGCACTCGTTCAAATAATCATAAACTATTTTGATCCTCTTGAGTATTTTTTCAATTTTTTTCATTAATAACTACAAGATTTTTGTGGCTTATTACAATGTTTCCTGGAGGATTTCAGTTGATGGACTTAAAATTGAAGTTTTCCGCAACTTTTAGTTGGGTTATAGATGCCTAATTTAGGAACTCTGAACCTTTTAACGTTTAAAGAAATTTTGAAAAAGATATTAGAATCTTGAGGAAAACTCACACATCCTTGTGTTAAAACCTTCTCAGTTGACTTTAATTCTTTAATTTTAAAGTAGTGAAATGTAAAGCTGAAGCGTGTCAAATTCTCATTTGAAAAATTTATTTAATGAATCTTAAGTTTTCTATTTTGATGAATAAAACGAACACAGGAATAAGGCACACTATACTATTTTAAGAATTACCTCGAAAGTCAAAATACAATGGCAAAATACATTAAGTTTTGTTTGTCGCTCTATAATTTGCAATACTAGGGCTCAATACATTAGGAGAGTTGCTTACAATTGTAAACAGCCTACCAACAAGCTCGGTATCAGAGGTCAACACCGCTGACCTTCTTCCGGAAATCTCGAAATATATATCGAGGTGGTCTTCCGTGGTGGTCTAATTGCCGTCCAGATCGTTTTTAGGGGTTCAGGCCCCCCCCCCTTGTGATGAACAGTCTCTGATTGTACATATTGTAATATACAAATCAATAATTGTACATATTGTAACGTGAAATAGACGTATTGTGAAATAAACATGATTTTATTTGTAATTTAGGCTGTGTCGTTGTGTTCATTGGCACACCATTCGGCTCACTACATTCACAATAGGAAAATTAAAAAGTTTTTGTTATGTGTAATTTTGTGTACTCCGGATAGTATAGTTAATGTTAGGGCATAGTCATGAAAAGTAAAACCAAAAAAGGAATAAACCTCTTTACTAATGTTCAACTACGAAGCGTAGGGGATAGTTTTTAAATTGAAGAGTATCAGGAAACAAAGCCAACGTTCTAGTTGTCTGTTATTTATTGAAGAATTTATCCAAAACGCTACCAAAGGTGAGATTCAATTTCAGATAGATGTTTTCAGGATGACTTCAAAAATATAAGCCTTCGTATAAGTGTAAAATGCAGCGTCTGTAATTTATACTTATTTGGTGCACACAAATTGGTCTAATTACTTTCAAGGACGCCACAATGACGTTGATAATCAAGCCTAATGGATGATTACGTACTCGCATATCGTCAAGACTTATTCTAGTGTATTTCTTATTACTTTAGTTTATTCTCTTAGTAGTTTATTTCTTGTTTTGTATTTAATTGTATCCATGGCTGTGAAGGCTTACTCACACAAATAGAAGTTAAGAAGAGAAGAAGTTCTCTTGCTTTCTTCACTAGGTTAGGATATTACTGTAGTCCTACATAATCGAAATAGCCATCGATAACTCATTTTTGGAAAATTTAGCTTCATGTGGAATATATGTAGGTTATTTGATTTATTATCCAAGATTAATATGATTTTCATCTATTCTCGTAAAATCTCACGGCACACTGTTTGAGAAGTTGGTTGAATTTTATAACGCTAGGACCATATTTGGCCAAGCTGCGTCAAATACAAGACAAACAACATCAAATAATGGACATGCACAATGTATCAGTAAAAAATTTCCTTGTATGTTCATTGCACATACAAGGAAATTTTTTACTGACACAGAAGAGAAAAATACATCCAGAGAGGATTTGAACCTGCCTACGAGATTGCAGGTTGCTAGCGCAGCAGGCAAACCCACTGAGCCAGGATGGCCACCACCCCGATTTAGAACCACTAGTTCATTGAATTATCCACAAGGACATGAACCCGTAAATACGAAGAATAGCCGGTACCATGAAACTGGGACCGATACCGAAGAATATGGTGGGGAATATACAGTTTTTCATGTGCAATATTTCTAGTTTCAAATATTTATATATCGTTTTATTGTTTTTAGAAAAATAAAGGGGTACAATCAACCCACTTAGTGTTAAGATATTTTTGAGTAATGTAATATTGCTTTTACCCCACAATATAAGTAACAGCAAATTAACGGAATTTATTAGTTGAAGGAAACCTAGGAAATATTCTATTGACCAAGAAGGAGGTCAAAAACGGATTAAAAGTTATGCAAGGAAGACTGCAGGTTACTTAATGGATACTTGCTTATGAACTCGGAAATTTAAGTGACAATAAAAGTAAAAATTTGCAATTTATACATTGAGTACGTACGGACACATCTTTTATTTCATGATTTTTTTCCCCATCCATACTAGAACTAGGGCCCAGAATACAAATGTAGGGGCACTGCATACGCGATAAATTTCTAGTGACCTCTATCTATCAGTAGATTACTCACTAAATGAATGTAAAGTATCGCTGAAATATCTGCTCAGAAACATTTCGGATTTCTTTAAATAACAAGAAATTCGTTAGGAAATTTGACTGATTATTATTAATCAGTCAAATTTCCTAACGAATTTATTTTAATACTTAATACTTTGACTGATTATTATTAATCAGTCAAAGTATTAAAATAAATTCGTATGAGCATTAAACTTCTCACTTAAACTAAAAATGTATCACAAAATGGATTAAGAATATATTAATTTCTAGGTAAAAAGACAGAATATCGTGCATAAAAAATAAAATAACGTAACAGACAATCCAACTTACTCGTGTTCCGTTTTCCATGCAATATTTCGGATATTTATCACAGAATTCAAAATCTGGATCTATACATCGGTCAGGATATTTTGAGCAAAATGTATTTCTTTTAATCCTGAAAATATAATTTTCCTTTTGTTGTATTGCTTTTATTATGGAAGAATTATTATTTATTGTTATTACTTCATATATATTTAGTATATGATTTAATCAATAATACTAGTTTATTCACATTTATTAAATAAACTAACATTTATAAAATTATAATATTTAGTATATTGATATATGTGTGTATTTAAATGAATTATGTATTCACAATTTTATTCAAATAATCATACATTGTAAAAATTGATATTTAAACTCTTTTAAATAAACTTTAAAACGCTCTTATATTTGTTATAACAAATTAAATGTACAGTTATACATACTTATTATAGTTGCAGAAAGTATAGGCCGGAGTCATGTAAGAAGTCGGTTTTCTTATCTCTATACTAACAATGGTTGGATATTCAAGGACATAAGCCAGAAATTTGATGCATTGGTAGAGAAAACCAGTCGTGAACGCTATAAATATCAAAGCTCGAAATATTTTTCTGGGGATACTGCCTGTAGATGCTATTGAGGAAACGGCACTGACAGAAGACTCTTTGAACACCTTTGATGCGTAACTCTTTAATGATTTGTTCTTACTGGACTGATCGGCTGATTCTTCCGTCATATTGATTGCTGTTCATACCAACACTAAAACAATACATTGTATTATGAAATTAATTTATTTAAAACCTTATACCCTACAGTTTTTAGCAATTTCGTCAAATATGGTAAATACTTACCATTCAGACCAAAAGAATATTGGGGATTTTGTAACCTTTAAGAATAAAATTAATGGGGTTTTCCAAAATTGTTACTTTTCGTTTAACTCTACTTTGTTACAATATTAATTTAAATAACTACAAGATTCTATGCTTGGTATTAGTGCTTATTCTGTGATTATTCTATTTTAATTAAAACATTTTTAGATCAAACTACTACGATTTTAAAATCTGTCTTACAGTATCTTACATAAGCATATTTTAGGAGAGAGAGAGCAATTATTTTTACATATTTTATTCCTTAAGTATTTAAGTATTTATTTGGTAACTTATTTCTATGCAATTGTAAAGTTTTGTTATTTTACATTATCTCATAATTGAAAATATGAGCGATTGAAATCAGAATGCTTACGAAATCCGTACTAAGTCTACTTTCTACAAATTCTTAAAATAAATTAGACTATGGAAGACATCGCTAACATTTCGGAGATAAAACATATGGTAACGAGATTGCTAACTCCAAGATTTCTCTGAACCATAAAGTTTTCTCTTCAGTTCCGTATATTTTTTAATGTTAACAAGGGAAAATCTTTATAGGGGCCGTAATTGCACAATGAATGTATTATCAAATAAAAAAAGAGCAACGATAATTATGATTGTTACTTCTACCTTTGCAAACCAGAGATCTCATTTCACAGCATCACCAAAAAGATGACCCAGCTAGCAACTTTGTAACAAGTACTTTGAGTTCGTGTTTACTATCCGATGTGACGAGAATCCCATAGGAAATTAAACAGTGCAAAATTATCAAGACCATAAAATGTGTCCTTAAGTTTTGCATATTCATCATATCACTCAGTACTCGCAGCTACAATTTAACATGAGTTTTTAATAACGGCGTGACATATCTCATCATACTAATAACTCCAACATAAATATATACATGTAGTCTAAACAGATAACAAACAGATACTGGTGATGTTCGTATTTGCAAACCCCTTGAGATCAAGAAAAATAATCGTTAAATGGAATTAAAGAACTTCAAAAATATTACATGACTATGTGTACAACATAGTTTTATGATGTATTTTTTAGAAACTTACTCCTACTTAAGAAATAGTAAGGTATTAAATAAATCAAAATTCGATTTAATACATTTAATAACTATATAAATTTAATGTAAAATTGAGTCTTCTAAATGAGTGTATTTTTATCAGCTCTAACTAAAATGTCGCTCTGGATTAATAATGTTACCATCATCACCACATAGGCTTTTAATTTGTTTCCTTTCCCATACACAATTTGTTTTTAACACGATACCCGATGTCGATTGCAAGCTATTTCCAGTTATATAAAGCTGCCTCTTTTCGTTTTAAAGTATTTATTTTTTAAGATAATTTTTTTCTCATTCCGTTTGGTATGGAAAAAGAAATACTTAAGGTCTAATTGTTTGGTAAATGGAACAAAAATTAATATCTATTATATGATGCGTAGGGAACTGGATGAAAGTTCGAAAAATCATGCGAGTTCGTAAAAAGGTTCGTTGAAAATAGCATCGACTGTACCTGAAAAATACTGAAAGCATAATTGAAAATATATCATTAATCCCTATAAATAATTAGCAGAATTACCCGTCGTTACTCAGGTTGGTTAAAAGTTGATTCCATTTCATAGAAAAATTCGAGCATCATTTAAGTATACAGAAATATTTTTTAACATCGTTTAAGCTTTTTCAGTTTCTACAATTTATTTCGGAAGCAAATATGTATACGTGATATATCCATCCATATAATCCATTTCATATTCATCGCACCCTTGCTGTAAGACAAACAACAAAAGTTTTTTCTAAGATGACTTCTACAGAAGTCGATTTTGAGTTTTGGAGTGATTACAAATGCCTCTAAAGTTCATTTTCAGTAAGAATGACAAACTTCCAACGCATAATCTTGCACTCAGTGTTCCTACAAATATTTATTATTTGTGGCACTCTTGCACCATGGATTCGATGTTTTCGAATTTCATCATCATTGTGAGAGGATGGCAAATTAAATTGTTATGGCATTCGTGATTAATTTATTTTGAAGCAAACACATTTTTTTCTTGAAAATTCTATTCAGCGGCAAGAGGAATAACGGAGCTTGTTTTATAAATAAATGCCATCAATATAGACAAAGCAAACTCAATCGATTACAATTTTTACAAAATCACTGTTTTCGACGAAAGTTTCACAGGTACCTAAGTTACATGCGAACAATTTCAAATTTCATTAAGCCCACCTCGAACTTCTGTCACTTAAAACAAAAAATCTCTATTTTTCAACAGTCATAGTTTAAATACTTCCTTACAGTGATACTATTCCAAGATCAGCAAAGAAGTATTTAAAATTCACTTTACTCCAACAGAAATTCAGTTTTAAATCGAATTCGTATGGTACTTTTTCAATTGGGAGACCCAATTTCTATATGGAAACCACGTACCTATTTAAAATTATAGATGTAGTTACTTGACTATGGAGTACGGCTTTCAATAATACCCATGAAAAACAAATGAGAATAACGTAAATTAAATTTATTTCAATCGTCTTGTAATGAAAATATGTCAAAATTTAGAAAAAAATATCTTTGAATTACAACGTATGACTACCCATTTTGATTTCGTAACCTATCTTATTTTTAGAATAACTTTATTTTAACTTTACCGGTCATTTTAAAATAAGAAGCTACACACCCTACTTAAAAAGGTTTTCATTTATTTTTATAAAACAGAATTCTACAAGCCATAATATATTTAACCAGATTCAAGGAAAGTTGGTCGAAATACACATATACCACCCAAAAATTACCCATGTCTAGTGATATTTTGCAGAAGTAAAAATAATTAATTAAAATTTAGCTTTTAAATAATATATAAGTAATATGAAAAGTGTATTATAATTCATAAATGGAAACAAAATTCTGGTCAACTTCTTGAGAATATTCTGAAATAGAGAAATTGGAAAAAAGACGTTTGAAAAATATTGATAGACAATAATGAATTATTTACAAAAGAACAGAAATTTACAAAACTTAGAATGCTCAAATATGACAGCAACATTTCGCTGTCTTAACTCAAATACGCACAGTATTACAAATGAAAGTTATAAAAGGTATTGATGGTAAAAGGTATTGATGGTAATGGAAGAACCTGGCCCCGAAGGCGTCTCAATCTCCATTAATTATAGTATAACACTTGATAAATGCGCCTGCCTTGGTATTTGGGGTAAATATGTAGATAAAGAAAAGTACTGAATAAAAATAAATACATGCATTGACAGTTTTTTAGCATTGAGTTTTTTCTGCCTCTAGGTTAAGTCCAACCTAAATTTGTTTCATTGAAATCTTGAAAAAGTTGAGCTTCGAACTGGATCAGCACTTTAGAGAGCTCCGAAGTGCTGATCAAGAGCATTGAAAGGGATAACAGCTTCTCAATGGCTGTACGAAAAGAAGTGCAGTTATTGACGGTACAAATGGTTGAAGGTTGAATTTGGTGAGTCGCAGGATTTGTATCCAAGAAGAATTTTGTGAGGTCATGTTTTATTTGGGGAGAACGTTGGATCATAAATTTCAATATCTTTTATTTGCAGGGTTGGCATTTCTTTCAATTTCAAGAAAAATTTGAGGGAGATTTTGTTAATGAAGTTTTTAATTGAGGGAATTATGATGGATTTTCTGATATCGCTATCACGATAAAACCACCTGGCTTTTGTAATCTGGCGGAGGAAAAGACTGAATATGTTCGATTTTTTTTAAATTTTGGCCTCCCGAGCTGCCCCCTAAATTGGACAAGCATATGTTATGATCTGCCGAACTAAGTATAACTAAATTAATTTCTTGTTGTCTAGTGATAATGTTGAGCTCCGAGAAGTAATGGATACATGAATGCTGAAAATTTTCCGAAATGTGTCTTATATGTTTTCTATGTGCGGCTTCCAATTAAGATGAGAGTTTAGGATTACTTCTATTTTCTCTAAAGACTAAGGGATATGTTGTCCATTAAGTTTAAGTTGTGGCAATTTAGTAGGATCTCTGCAGAAAAATATTATGGCTGCAGTGTTATCGACGTTTAGTTAGATTCTCCATCTAACAAGCCAGGATTCAAGGTAGAATATGTGTAAGTTAAGGTCGACAAGGAGAAATTTGGAATTTTTATTTTGCATGAAAAATGCAGTATCATCTGCGAGTATACTAATTTTGGTGTTGTCGGTTTGAGGAATATCATTAATGAATAAGAAAAAGAAAGGGACCGAGCTTGGATCCTTTTGGAACACCAACATTTATTTTTCTTCTAGAAGACTTGTGATTATAAATTTTGACTACATAATTTCTGTTTATAAGGTAGGAAGAAATAGGGTGGATAATAGTCTGGAAAATTGTATTTGATTATTTTATAGATTAGGCCTTGAATCCAGACTTTGTCAAATGCTTTGGCAATGTCAAAGAAAACAGCACCTGTGTGTCTGGTTTAGGTGTGTGATCTTCCTGAATGTATGTATCCAATGACTCTCAGTAGTTGGTGGTTAGTGGAGAGGTGCGGGGTGAAGCCAAACTGTTGGAGCATCATGAGTGGTTCGTGGAAATAAATTCTTTGTAGTATTCAAGAATGACCGCTTCGGTGATTTTGCTTAATGTGGGAAGCAGAGATTCGCCTATAACTAGTAGGGATTTGAGGAGGTTCATCAGGTTTTAAAATAGGGATAATACTTGCTGTTTTCCAGGGGTTAGGGAAGTGTTAGAATTCGAAAATTGCATTAATAATCTGAGTAAAGATAATGATAATTTGGGGAGGGGGTAAATTTTGATCCATTTTGTTAGTGATACCTTCAATTCCAGAGGCTTTTTCTATTTCAAGCTTTTGAATATGGATAATGATTTCTGATGGAAGGATAGTAATAGTTTCGTTGGGTTCTTTTACTTTTATAGAATTCCTTAATAGTTTCAAGAACTGTTTCCGTGGTTTTTGAATCATTAATATAATTTTCCTTGAATTTTTCTTCAAGGCTATCGGCGATCAGGTTAGCTTTATCAATATCTGAAACTGCAGATTGTTGGGAAGTGGTGAAGGGGATATTTTATCTTTTTTGGTGAAATGTTTAGTGGTGTTCCATGTTGTCTTCAGTATTTAGTGATTCAAGATTACTTTTCCAGGAGTCCTGATAATCGGAATAGATGTTTTCCAGAAGTTTTTTTTAGTTTTATTGAGTAAGGATTCAAAAGAACTGGATCTCTAGTATTTTTGCCAGGATTTTTTAATTCGATTTCTTTTTTATAAATTCTTTATTTAACTGGGAGGTAGATTCGATGTGAGCTGCAATTCGGTGAGTGCTGCAATGGTGATACCCATTTGGGTGGCAAGATTAAGAATTTTTCTTCCCTCTCTGAAATTAAATTTGCAGTTCCAGAACTGATGCTGTGCATTGAAATCGCCACATATGACAACCTGATTGTTGGTACAAAGCAATTTTTCAATATCATTAAGTAGCATTGGGACTTGGAGAGTTATAAATAGAAATAATAGAAATGGGCTTAAATTTTGTAAGGGTAATTGTAATAATTGTTATTTGGACATGGTTTAGTGGAAGGGTAATTTTTGATGGTGGGGATAGATTTTTTTGACAAAAATTGCAGTACCTCCTCTGGCTTTTGCGTTTGGGGATACATATAGGTCATTCCTGTAAATGTTGTAGTTTGGGATATGTATGTTATTGTTGGGACTGAGGTTGCAGACAAATCACGTCAGGGTTGTGGGTGTTCGTGAATTCTGTGAGTTCTATTATCTTGTAGCATATACCGTTGGCGTCCCAGAGACATATAAAAGCCCACATTTTTTTTCGACCCATCAGATGTTAGAGGATAAATATTGAGCTAAATATTGCACAAAAAGCTTGTCAAAAGGACTCTGGGCTGCGCACAGTTTGTTCAGGATCTCACTGATCCCTCCAAATGACTGGAAAATTGTTGAGAGCTCCTTAAGTAAGGAGAGCACGTCATTAATGCCCCCGAAGGGTTTTCTGTATTTTGGGTTAGGAGAGTGTTTTGAACTTGGTGAACGATTGACTGTGGGGCAGATCTGAAAGTTACTTGATTTCTGGTTTGGGGCTGGGCTCTAATCTGGATTTTGTTGGGGTTTTGCTTAGTGATATCAGCGAAAGAAGAATTTTGATTAATAGGTCTACTTGTAAAAGTTTATTGAGGATTTTAGGGGGTGTTGGGAGGTTCGTCTTTTCAGGTCTTTTGGGAAATTTCGGGCATCTCCTCCAGGAGGCAACATGATCAGACTCTTGGTAATTGATGCATTTGGGGTTTTCGTTACGGAGGATAGTGCAGGTGGAAATGCGGTGTGCTTCGCAGCTTCTAAGACACCTGATTTTCATCAAGCAATTTGCGTAGCTATGTCCGAATCCGTTTCGACTAAAGCATTGTGACGGCCCTCCCTTCTTTCGGAATCTCTCAACAGCTATACTCATGTATAGACACTCATTCAGATTAAAAATGCTTTCTCCTGATTTTGTTCTCTCAAGTTCAATAAAAATAGGGAGATGATTTTTGGTGCGAATTTGGGTAAGTTGGCCAATTTATTTTGATGGGATATCCTTTTTCAGTTAGATATGTTTTAATTTCGTTGGTGCAAGTCTCTTGGCAAACCTTCGAGTATCACCTTTATGGATCTTTCATAGAATGGGGTTATTATGCAACCTTCTACATTTTTTCCTTAAGATATTATGTAATGCCGCGGTTTTGTTAGGAATTTTGCAGATAATTTTTAAGAATTCACAGGAGAGTCTGTTTCGCATGTCAACACCGAATTTTTGCCTAATTTCTTTTAAAAGTTGTGGATAATTTGGAATCAAATTAACCATAATCGGTTCAATTTTTTTTTAAGCATGAGGTTTATGTCAGTTATTCTTTCAGATCTATTTTGAGTCGAGACCGTTTGTGTTAGCTGGATAATTTGGGTCTTGGCAGTAAGTTCTTTTATAGATGTCTGAAATCCTTGATCATTTACTCTTTTAACTTGTTGCGGAAGGACTGGGAAGTCAATTTCAGAAATGGGACGTTTTTTACTGGTTTGGAGTGTATTTTACAATGATCTAAGAGGCAGACACCAAATAGCAAGAGCATACTTCGTGCATCATTTAAGATGTCATCTGCTTCTTCGAGTTTCTGCTTGGCGACTTCGTATAGAGGCTTATTAGCTTCAGTTGGATATCCTTGGATAAGATCAATGGTGGATTGTGCCCAGACTCGGTTGTATTCCACCTTTTCTTTTTGATCTTGGACTTTAGAGATTAATTGGCATCTCTCTTTTGGTTGCAATTCTAGCAGGTTATTCTCCATCTCATTGGTCTCCTGAGATGGTGAAATATCGATTTCAATTTCTTGATATGATTTGATGGAATTTGACGTTATGTTTAAGGCAAGTAGATTCTGTTCTGAGAGCAGCAAAGTCAAGGCTACTACAATGCGCAAGACTTGAAATAACACTGAAAACGTATTTATAACAGCTCAATAAAAAACGATGCTTCTCGGTTTGTTCTAAAAAGAACTCTGTGATTTATAAAATAAAACATTAATTATGGCGTTGACAGTATCAATTTGCGAAATTGCGCTTTTATGATCAATGATTATTTTGTTTGCGTTTTTCGTATTCCATTATTAAATGTAAGTTGAGTAAAATTAAACATTTTTAATATCCGGCTTTCATCAATCAAATATTCATAAATTATTCATATTATGGAAAGAAATAAAAAATCAGTTTAAACATAATTAGAATTTCAAATTGTTTAAATATAACGTTACGGAAAAAAATTGTTTTTCGAGCAACACTGGTAAAAAAAAACAATTGTATGGGGAAAACTTGATTTTCCATCAATTCTGGTAAAACGGAAATGAGCTGCGTACCGCAATCGGTTTGTGCTCAATGCTATTCCCATGGCAATTTCGAATAGCCTAAGTTACCCGCAGGGTTTCAAAGTATAAGTGTACCAAATTTGGTGTGGATTGGTCAAAGATTGGTTTGGTGTAGATTTGTAAAGAGGAAATGTTATATATATATATATATATATATATATATATATATATATATATATATATATATATATATATATATATATATATATATATATATATATATATATATATATATATATATATATATATATATATATATATATATATATATATATATATATATATATATAACAGAGGCCAACTGTTTTATATATACAGTCAGTGAATTTGCGTGTAATAGGGTAAGAAATGCTTTTTAAAGTTTATGTTCCGATTTATTATACCAAAACTACAATCTAGTCTAAATAACTGGCAAGTTACTTTAAATAAGTTCTTATTTTAAATTCAGATTCTAAGCAAACATTTTATACCAAATAAGAATTTATTTTAGAGGAGCACATTAAACGTCATTGAATACTTGATAGTAAGTACACAAATCAATGAATATAAAATGGTATTTACAATACTTAAAAGTTTCAAAAAATGTCAATCATTACCGTCTAATATCGCAACAAGAAAAATTCATAGCAATTCATTTCCATTACCTCTTGATTCATTCTCTTGAGAATAATATTCATAAATAAATACATTTTTCATTTACGCGGTATAGCTATTTGTATATTAAATAAAATTTAATTATATATACTTAGAACCAAGAATTAGGAATTGAGAAACAGTATCTATAAATTTATAAATTTCTTTGCAATGGACGTTGGTAAGATGGCTAAGGAATATTAATGCTGTAAAGGTGTAAGAATATGAGTAGTCTTAGAATTTAGAGTGGCAGCTATTTCTTTGTGCTTCTTTAAAAGGATGAGTCAGGAGTGGCCGAATAGTTAACAAATGTCGTCCTCAACTGAATTGTCATTTCAAAAGTTTGTTTATTGATTTATGTTTTTATATGCAACATTTTCAAAAGATCTGTTTTGATTCACTTATGTAAATGGCGAATAAAGACAATTTCAAAGGAAGAACTGTAGTGCTTGATATGAAATGTGTTTATATCCAATCCAATTTGATGAAACTCTCTTTATTCAATGAATTGAACGTGCATGATATCCGTTACTTTTCGAAGAAAATCTTTTCTGAAGAGGAAGATAGTGCATTAGGTAGATTATTTAACTACATCGCCCCAAATGCATTTAATGTGAGCAAGAAATCTCCACGGGAGTGGGCTTATAAATTTTCTGTAGCGAACAAAAAGAAATATCCTAAAGAGTGTAATGAGAATGAAATTTCTAGAGCGAGTCGATGAGAGAGTTCATGAAGTGGCACAAAAAGGAATGGTCATTAAGAAAAACGGAAGATACTGGTTATTCCAAAAGGACTTCACTCGTACAAATGTTGATCTTTTCAAAAATTTGACAGATGTACATAGCCGTTTTTTCCAGTATCTCCTCCTTAACCCTCCTGGTGGTTGCATCGACTAAGTATCTCGTCATTAGCAAAACTGACATGATCTTGATGGCGAGATATCTCGACCACAAAGCTCTCATCATCTCTCCACATTGAAGAAAACTCGCCAGATCTTGATCTCCTCGTATCAAATAGTTGGCAATATCTTGTTGACGAAATGTCTCGTCAATAGCAAAATTGGTCAGATTTTGATGGACGAGATATCTTGTTGAAACCACTTGGAAGTGTGAAGCGTTTTGGACAATCCGCGGAATTTGTTTATTACAGTGAGAACGTATTTGAAGTGATGAAGGACGATATACAGTGTGATCCAAATCAAACAGGTGGTGTTTAGACCACTCTGTAGGGAAAACTACTTGGGCGAATCGCCAGATTTTGTTCACGTACTTCCCTGAGTACGCTGTTTCCATTTCTGAAGAAAAAATATTTCAAATTTTGGCTGCCAGGAAGTAATTCGGTGCTGCAGTTTAGGTAATTTGTTTTTTGTCAAACTTATCTAAAATCGACAGATTTTGTTCACGTACTTCCCTGAGTACGTGGTTTCCATTTCTGAAGAAAAAATATTTCAAATTTTGGCCACCAGGAAGTAATTCGGTGCTGCAGTTTAGGTAATTTGTTTTTTGTCAAACTTATCAAAAATCGACAGATTTTGTTCACGTACTTCACTGAGTACGCGGTTTCCATTTCTGAAGAAAAAATATTTCAAATTTTGGCCGCCAGGAAGTAATTCGGTGCTGTAGTTTAGGTAATTTGTTTTTTGTCAAACTTATCTAAAATCGCCAGATTTTGTTCACGTACTTCCCTGAGTACGCGGTTTCCATTTCTGAAGAAAAAATATTTCAAATTTTGGCCGCCAGGAAGTAATTCGGTGCTGCAGTTTAGGTAATTTGTTTTTGTCAAACTTATCTAAAATCCATTGTAAACTTATCGTCCACCTACATAAGGAGTCACACAGCTTTTTTCACTAATCGATAACTCTAGCTTAGTGTCATTAAGCTCACCTTATTACCGAATCGTGTATTACTTCTTATAAACTCTTCTATCAACGAAACAGGAAGGTTTCTGCTGCACTTAAGGAATTTTGGCAGTTAAAAGTATACGTAGAGGTCCACTTATGATTTCTAATTTCCGGGATATAATCTTGCGTTTCGAACGGAGAGGAACTTTTTCTGTAAAACCACGACGAGATCCCAAGCTAACTGGACTGTAGAGAGCAGAAGTTTCAACTACTGTGGTGGAGCAGGAAATAACAAATGCACATGTAGCAATAGTGCAAGTGTGATATCAAGGGTATTGGACGTCAGTATATGATAATTTTTAGATATCTGCGAAATTTGTTGAAGTTTTAACCTTATAAGATAGCCCACACTCAAGAATTGCTTTCTGGTG
The DNA here is from genome assembly GCA_933210815.1 of Meta bourneti. NCBI lineage: Eukaryota > Metazoa > Arthropoda > Arachnida > Araneae > Tetragnathidae > Meta > Meta bourneti. The sequence goes on along the minus strand of OW119924.1, from coordinate 50,403,122 downwards.
ATTATGATATGCAGAAAACATTTGCTTTGATATTCATCGCTTGGATGACGGTGGATGATGCATGGCGAATACTGAAGCTGTTTTTTGTCGATGTTTGTTAACTTAATTTTCACATGTGATTGCAATAAAGTTATTGCAATTTGTCTCTTTTCTTGACTATACTTAGGTGAGTTCAACAATATACAAATTGCCTGAACCGTAGCGGTAAATTTCACTCTATCTGCTGAAATGCGAACTATTTTTCCTTCAGAAATCGAAACGGCATACTCAGGAAAGCATGTGTATAAAATTTGATTGCGATTCGCACTGCAGTTTTTCCTACAGAGAGGTCTAAGCACCTTTATAATTTGGATCACCCTGTAGTTTTAAAGTTTCCAAAACCGTTTAAATATGGTCCTTCAAAGAGACAAAGCGGAGTTAACTTAAGAAGTTAATTTTCATTTTTTTACATTACAAACATAGATAATCCTTAATTTAGATTTACTATAATTTGCAATTTGGCATTACTTTTTAATAGGAACTCATCTTTACAATTATTTAATTGAACTTATTTTTGACTAAACTTTTAAAATTAATTCCTAATAAACCAAAATTGGAATTGCTTTATTATTCAGACTTTTAATCACTTGATTTGATCTTAAAGGTACTTCAGTTTATTGCTTTAATAAAAGCATTCGACCACGTTAAAAGATTGAATGATAAAGTTTTAAACTCGTATTTATTTTGAAGGCCTTTTACGTGTTTGTTTTTAGAATATAGCGAATGTTTAGATTTTAATGTTTAAATTAGAATTAATGTAATCAAGCTGTGTAATTCTCAGGTCAAAAACTGAACAATTTCATTTCCAGTTAATTGTATCATTTTAAGTAAGCTGTACTAAATGTTTTTTGTACACTGGTATTCAAAATTAAAAGGACTTGCATATTTTGTCGAATTTCTCGAAAAATACTGCACGAAAGGTAAAACTAGTGCTTCCAAACAATGATGCAAATCTTGTGTCGAATACGTAAGCGTACACGAGCGTGTGGATGGTGTATTTAGAGGAAGCTGCTTTTTAAGCACACGTGACAATTTCCGCACTTCGTTCGCTAACACATCGGCGAATTTCGTGGTGTTTTTTTTGCAACATTCGGTGAAATTCAAAATCAACTAGTTAAAATGAGTAACCACCAAAGTTTGGATGATGGAATGAGGTGGCGAATCGTCGGGAGACTGGAAATAGGACAATCTCAAGTACTGATTGCTAGAGACTTGGATTTAACGCCCAGCGTCGTATCTAACTTATGGGAACAGTTTAAGGATACCGGATCCGTAGAGAGAAAGCCTGGGTAAGGTCGTCCAAGAGCCACGACGACCAATGAAGATCGATGTTTTTCCATTACAGAAAGGCGTAACAGAAGTGCAACAGTTTCTTAGCTCTCTCATGACCTTCATGCGAACACAGGAAGCCGAGTTTCAAGGGTTACTGTTTCCAGAAGGCAACATGAGAGAGGTCTGTTTGCAAGAAGACCTGTTATTTGCGTCCCGTTCACTTCTGCACACATGAGAGCCCGTTTAGCATGGTGCAGAGAACATCAATTTTGGGCCAGGGATCAGTGGGGGACCGTTCTATTCATTGATGAGTCCCGGTTCAGTCTAACCACTGATTCTCAACGTACGCTCATCTGGAACCAGACCCGCTACCTGTCCTCCAACATCCGAGAAAAGAGACCACTATGGCAGCGGAGATTTGAGGGTCTGGACAGGCATCATGTTGGATGGGCGCACAGATCTCCATGTCTTTGACAGAAGCTCTGTGACTGCTGTGAGGTATAGGAATGAGATTTTGGAGCCCTATGTTTGCTTTCTCATGGGTGCAGTTGGCCCTGATTACATTTTTATGGACGACAACGCTCGTCCCTATAGGGCTCATCTGGTATCCGAATATTTGGAAAGTGAGGATATTAGCCGGATGGATTGGCCAGCCAGATGTCCAGGCCTAAATCCTATAGAACATATCGGGGACGCTCTTGGGAGGGCAATTGCAACTCGCCTTCACTCTCCCAGAAACATCAAGGAACTGAAAAAAGCGTTGCTGGAGGAGTAGGACTGACTGCTTCAGGGACTCGTAAACTGCCTTATTTTCAGTATGAATTCACGTTGTGAAAGCTGTATAACTGTAAGAGGGGACCATACCCCCTATTAACCCATTTTTTGTGTCGTTATTGTAACCTCTGTTTTAGACCTTCCTGCGCTGAAGAGTCTTACGCACGATCATGCGTGTGTACCATAACTGTTATATGGTTACTTTTTGTATTATTTCAACCTGTGTACATAACTAATTTCATTAAAATATGTCCAGTAGTTCTGGAGATAATCGCCCAAAAGTAAAATTATCTTAATTTTGAACACCGGTGTAATTTAGCCGCACTATTCGAAATTATGGACACAAGTTAGGTACAACTTTAAAGTAATTTTGGCAATATCAGTTCAAAATGGTGACAAGATGAGGAACTTTAATACGATCTAAGTGGATTCTCGCTGGACTGGTCAAAATATTATAAATTACCCTGGGGGTTGACTCGATGAGGAAGTACAAAACAAAGAAAATTTGAACCTCCCATTCTTTGGAGCGAGAGAATTTATTCTGGTTCCTTTAGAAGAGAGGAAATAGACACATCCTGGAATCCCAACAGGACGTCACCGAGTCTGATCAATGCCCGAGATTCAACCAGACCGCGCCCAGCGAGTTCCCTCCTATATCAGCCGATAATTTTAGGTTTCTTGTCTTGTCTGGTTCCATATCGTGTCGCCATATTGACAAACTTCATATGAGTGGTAAATACATCAGTAAATATACATTGAAGTGGTTTACAAAGCACTGGTTTATTTTACATGAATGTATAGCTTAGTGCGCTTAGCAATATTTACATGATACAAACTATTACATGATATTATACATGTTTGCAAACTGAAGACAGTCCATGAATATTCTTGTCGATTGCAACTGCAAGCTGGGTTTGAGCACTGAAATGAGTAGTTTACTTCCTTAAGCTGAGTAGCGACATCTAAAGCAACTCACTGATCCTTTCTTGAAAAAATATCTAGTAATTCTGAAGGCTGATTCAAAGAAATCTGCAACTTGCACCAAAGACACTCCCAACCAAATCCCGATGAATCCTCCAATATAACTGAAAACTTCTACTTCCTAAAAGTGATGTGAAGCATTCAATGATTTCAACAGTCTAAAACTATAATCGAAAAAAAGGTGTCGAGTAACATACTTTTAAATAATGATACGTAAATACACTTCGTACCAAAAGAATCGAAACACCCGAATCCAGTGTTTGATCGGAATGAAACTTAGCATGTGTGATTTGCATGAAGAGATAAAGAAATTATCACAAAATATAGAGGAATCTTGATTAATGTAGAATTATATCAGACGTGCCATATATATTAGTATGTTGTAAAGACCCCTATACTGGCATATCGCTATATGGAGTGGTATGGAGTCAAACGATGTCCTTATGCTATTCTGTAGCAAATTATACCAAGTAATCTGCAGTTGCTGTTCCATATCCTTTATATTGCAGGGTAGGTGCAATTAACGCAGAATCATATCTCTTAGATGCTCAATGGGAGATCTGAGGATCCCTCTAACCAAGGAATGGTTTCAACATTACAAAGACACCCCTGGGTGAGTCGTGTGTGATCAAGTGTTATCGTACTATAAACTTGTACACGTGGCATGAGAGGCATAACAGGTTGTAGGATCTGCTGAACTGCTGTCAAAGTACTCCGTACCACTACCAGAGAGGATAGGCTGTCGTAAGTGTGATGGCTCCCCTCCCATTGCACAAGGAATTACGGTAGTGTACCACTCGACAGTAAATTGGGAATTTTACCGAATGCGGTGATCATCTGCCAAGTGTAATACGTCACTAAAGGGTACACAGCCATTCCACGATTCTCGAGCACGGCATTATTCAAGACCATGTTCACTAGTCTAAGGCAGAAGTCTCAACAGGCGAAATGTCTGCACTACTACATGGCAATGATTCGTAATTCTATATAGGAGGCTGTATAGCGGACGATATGCATTGTTGGATGGTCAATAAAGAAACTTTTGGAACAGTTTCAGCCTACCTCACTATCAGCTAATCCTCTCTCGAATTTGTCCTTCTGGGCAGATCAGAACCTTCTTCAAGTGAACGAGTAGCTTCACTGACCCACTATTGTCAGAACCTTGTCACCGCAGTCGGTGTATCTCCCAGATGACGTTCGATTTACCACAAGACCAACTTCGTTCTCACAATACGACCCCTGTCAAACGTTCAGTTGAGTATAAGGTGTTCGAGTGTGTCTTCTAAGCACTCTTGGCCGCAACTGATTACAATTGAACGGCAACACTAAACCAGAATATTCACAGAAAGTCTCTCATACCTCTTAAATAAGCTTCAGCGTATCAAGGTACAGCGCCAATGAACAAGAGCGTTCCCTGGCACTTCGCATGTGCTAGGGAACGCTCTTGTCGTTCATTGGCGTCCACACCTTAATCATTTGAATACATGGAGAAAAAGATTTTGAAAACTAGATCTCACGGTTCTAGCTGAATGTTTCTGTGTGTTCCAATATTTTTGGCACAGAGTATATTAACTCTCCGGGAAACATTCCCGGGTAATGTAGTATTGCTTATTACTCACAACATATATAATGAGAAAATAACCCTATCTATTGGTTGGAAGAATTCTTGAAACTTAGAAATTTCTTATAGAATAGAATAGATTATTAGAATTATAGAATAGATTTTTTGATTTATAGAAAAGATTCAATAAGTCAAAAAGGTCAAAACAGATTATAAATCATGCAGGGAAGACTGCAGGTTGCATAACGGATTTATGTGTGTGTACTCCTCAGACAGATTTGTAAAAATGCTCTAAATTTTGATGCTTTGGAGTATAGGTTATTTTTATTTCTGTATTTAGTTCTAAATATCTATTCCTTTTCTCTAAATTATTACAATATAGATTCATTTTCATAACATTATTATAATTTTTCAATGCTTGTAGAGTCATATATGTAAGAAACATGTATTTAATATATTTATATGTATTTTCTTAACACATAATTTGAAACCTACCTGATATTGTGCTTTATATTCAAAAGAATATATTTCGTCGTCTTCAAATTCAATAAAAACTCGGATGTATCGGCTATAAAGATTTTCTGAATTATAATAATTGTGATACAAAACTCATTAAAATTATTTAAAATGTGTTAAAAACCTATGCTAAGATTACTCTTTTAATAGGATTTATAATGCAAACATCATATATATTTTATTAAACATTTATGGTGATGGCTTTAAATACAAGATAGTTATCAAATATTTGCATTTTTGCTTTGTATTAGGGCCCATAGTAGAAACAATCTTTAAAGTTAAATGAAAATTATGCCTTAAAATGTACTGAATTATTCCTATTTCAAAAACGGAATCTATGTAGCACATCAAAATACGCAATTCAACTTACGATTCCTTTTGAACAACTCCATTGTGCAACTAAAATGAGAATAATAAAGATGTAGGTTAATTATACGATCAGAGATGTTTTTAAATACACTGCTGGCCACCCAAATTGCAACACCAAGAAAGACAAGAGATATCACAACAAAATTTATTTTGTAGATAACATGTTGACCAAGTATCAAATGATTAAATTTATAGACTTCTGTGAAGTGTGGTTCCTGCCAAAATCAGTAGCCAGAGTAGCCGCCATTGTTGGAGATCACCGCTGCCACACGCCTCGGCATTGATTCAAAGAGACTTTGGATGTGTTCTTGGGGTACAGCAGACCAAGCAGCTTCCACACGTTGCCAAAGTTGATCTGGTGTGGCAGCTGGGGATGTATTCTGGGTCAATCGTTGAGCAACCATGGACCACATGTTTTCTATCGGCGAAAGATCCGGAGAGCGAGCTGGCCAGGGAAGCAATTCAATCTGGCGATTGACGAAGAACCCTTGGACAATGCGTGCCACGTGTGGTCGCGCATTATCCTGTTGAAATATGGCTGTGGGCAAGCCCTGAAGGTAAGGAAGGACAACTGGCTCCAACACCTCGGAGATGTACCGCTGGCTGTTTAAAGTACCGGCAATGCGTACTAGAGGAGTGCGAGAGTGATATCCAATACCGCCCCATACCATAATACCCGGTGCAGGACCAGTGTGGCGGTGCATAACGCAGCTGTTCAGCATCCTCTCTCCACGGTGTCTCCAGACTCGAATCCGACCATCGTGGTGTTGCAGACAGAAGCGTGACTCGTCAGTAAAGACAATTTCATTCCATTCTGCCGTCCACATCCTTCTTTCATCGCACCATTGGCGGCGGAAACGTCTGTGGTTCTGCGTCAAGGGTAGACGAAGCAATGGACGTCTTGCGGACAGACCACTCTGCTGTAAACGGCGTCGAATGGTACGCGCAGACACTGGATGATGCGGTACAGACTGAATGTGTTGTGCTATGGTTCGTGATGTGGCTGAGCGATCCGTTACTGCCATACGCACAATATGCCTGTCATCACGTGAAGTGGTGCACTGAAGTGGATGCGATCGAACACGTCGGTCCGTCGTACCCTCCTGCATCCAACGATCACATATCCGCATTACAGTTGTTTGGTTTCGTCCAACACGACTACCGATTTCCCTGAAAGATAATCCACAATCTCGGTAGGCCACTATTCTTCCTCTGTCGAACTCGGATACTTGATCAAAAGATGATCGCTGTTTTCTACGAGGCATAATTGATCGTTTTTTTTTTTGAAAAAACCACAAGAAAAACACAATTGCCGTACTTGAAATCATCGAAATCTCCAAGCCTTAAATAGCGCTTTGAAGTGGCGCCACAGGCGCGCGTGATGTGCGTCTGCGCTGAAATTCTAATCATTTGCATATCTCACCTCTGCTAATGCATGTTGTAAATTTCATATTATTTGCATGCTTCCTTCAGGGTGTTGCATTTACGGTGGCCAGCAGTGTATTAAAATGCATTGTTTTTATATTGATATAAATAACACAAGCTAATTATATAGTAATGTACACTGCTGGCCACCGTAAATGCAACACCCTGAAGGAAGCATGCAAATAATATGAAATTTACAACATGCATTAGCGGAGGTGAGATATGCAAATGATTAGAATTTCAGCGCAGACGCACATCACGCGCGCCTGTGGCGCCACTTCAAAGCGCTATTTAAGGCTTGGAGATTTCGACGATTTCAAGTACGGCAATTGTGTTTTTCTTGTGGTTTTTTTCAAAAAAAACGATCAATTATGCCTCGTAGAAAACAGCGATCATCTTTTGATCA